>OZ017742.1:132847033-134047033 GCA_963969285.1 Odontomyia ornata | reverse complement strand
TTTGATTATGTTGGAGGATTTGGACCGGTAAATGGAAAGCACAAATAAACGTTCGTAAGGTAAAGGCAAGTTTACTTATTTATTTTAAAAAATTACAATATACCAACAAAGAAAGTATAGCGTTGATATACTAATATGAAATTTTTGGCTCTTTTCTAGCTTAACTCTTCTTCTTCGTAGTACTGCAGCCCCTCTCGGGTCTTCGCTTCCTGCAAATAGCGCCTCCAACTGTCTCGGTCAATTTCGAAATCCGAGCAGCGATGAACTGTCTTCGTCGACCGAGTCAGACCAGCGTTTCCTCGGTTTCCCCACTGGCCTCCGACCTTCAGTTCTCCCAACGATTGCCTTTTTGGGTATCCGTTGTTCGTACATACGATTCATGTGTCCAGCCCATTGCAGCTTCCACAGTCTTACAACCGTTGAGATCTCCGGTTCGTCGAAAATTTCATACAGCTCATGTTTGTATCGAATTTGCCATTGGTCCCCGTCTAGCTTCGCTCCGATTATTCGCCTCAGGACCCGTCGCTCAAAGGCGTTCAATATATTTGCAGATGCTTAGGTTAGGGTCCATGTTTCACACCCACAGCATAACACAGGTTTTATCACAGATTTGTATACTTGGAGCTTTGTTTTCCTGTGTATGCAGCCGGTTTTTAAGATCGTCAAAACTGAATAAAATATTTTATTTGCGAGCTATATTCTTCGGCGTATTTCATCTCTTTCATTACCAGTTCTCGTTATTTTGGCGCCACAGATTTTCGATACTGGAGACTCTGATGGTGGACATCGAAGCGATTCTGAACTTGAGGCCCTTAACCCCAATGTCGGCAGATGCAAATGATTTGACGGCTTTGACATCAGGACATTTTTTGATTGGGGAGTCTTTGACTTCAAATGTTGACCCTGGCGCCCAGCCGAGGCCAATGACTTTATTAAAACGATGGAAACTTGTGAACGACATTAAAAACAAGTTCGTCTTGCGAGTATCTGGCATAATTGCAACAACGACATATGTGGAAACAATTGTGTGAAAATGCAAGGCCGGGAATGTTGGTGATCATAAAAGAAGACAACATACCGGCGGTGAAGTGGCCATTGGGGCGGATCATACAATGTATTCGGGGTCCGGAGAACTTGATAAGGGTGGTGGATCTTAAAACATTTGCTGGAGTCCTGAGGCATAACATTCACAAATTAGCCTCTACCCGTGGTCGAAGCAATCGAAGAACCATGATTGACTACACAGCCGATCGCTCAGCCTGCGCCAATCAAACAATCAAGGCATAATGAGAAACCATCCGAAAGGACCAGTGGGAAACTCCAAGCAGAACCAGTCGCTTGACCTGGAGGAATATCGAGGCTAAGTAAATCAAAGGAACTTAAAAGTTCGTATTCGCAGATAAGGCTGCTGTTGTCGACATGCTTGGTTCTACCCATACGCGGATCACCACTCAAGATACAAAATTTGGCTAAGCCCTCCATTGATATCGGCTAAACAATGCAATAATCGAGCAGTCACACGAGCAAACTGTCGAAAACCTTCCTATCCCCTACCCAAAATTTTATGTGTCAGATTTGGAAAAAAATATGTAATCATTATTATTCGTAATATTAATGTGTAGAATAATTTTTCTTCTTATTATTTTTATTAAATTTAATTCTATATCAATTTTCCTTCATATTAAATGTAATTTTATATCAATTTTCCTTTCTACTAAATGTAATTTGATATCAATTTTCCTTTCTACTAAATGTAATTTTATATCAATTTTCCTTTCTAATAAATGTAATTTGATATCAATTTTCCTTTATATTAAATTTAAAAGTTTCCCTTTAATTATATTCTCCATTAGATTTAAATTTTATTACAATTTAAAATTTTCTTCATTTTTATTTACTTCAGTTAAATTTTGTTTTTAAAAATTTAAATCTGCCAAATAAAATTTCAAGTGGGAACGATGACGGTGTATTACCTTGCGGAAGGCAAAAGAGCGCAGCTGATGTGATTCACCGTATACACGGGATGAGAAAGAGGAAGGACAAGTTTAGGGGACGGATCGTGGAGTTGACTGACGACCGCGACACGGCGAGCACGCGGAGAACGGCCGGGAAGAAAAGAAATAACTTAGCGTAAAAGAAAACGTTCGATCGCAGAGTGCAATTTTAGCCGGCAAACATATAACCCTGCTTAAATTTTCCGCAGTTGCGGATTATTTCGGATAGTATTTTTACGAGTGCAGTGATGGTGTTCTCTTGCAAGTGGCTCAATTCCTCCCCACAATACCTGCCCATTAGCAAAACATCAACAAAAAGTGTTCCCTCACTTCCCATTAAAATCTCAAGTGGAATAGTCATGGATGCGATGGTGTTCATCGAGATAATATTCAAAATATTGCCGTTGATGGAAATTTAGAGCTAGGAAGATTTGATTACGAGTTGTCCATGGTATTATCCATTAATCAAAGAAATAAACTTGAAACTAGTATACTTTGGCAAGATGATTACTTGGGTGAAATGTGAGGTGGAATGTATTTTTGGTTTGTGTCAAAGAGTTCATTTTTTGTAGCGAAAACCATGTTCGTCGGCACCAAAATTAACTTAGCGGTTACTTGTGACGCATATAAAAGTTCTCTGGAAAAAGCCAACATTCAGTGGCGTTTGAGGCAAATACACTGCTATCAGGACTTGTTTTCGATTACGGACGGAACTATAAAACACATTCAAAACAATTACTTTTGAAGTACAAGCCCCTGAAGTATTAGAAAAGTGCATTGGAAATAATATCATTCCTGAATTTAGATTTCTTGATGAAATTTCGGGCAATGAAGAAAAGCATAATGTTGCCATAATTGTTAAATATAGCAGTACCAAGTTGGAAAAGTTGACAATTTTCTATGACCGATGATGTGATCTGCCTAGACTGAAACAGTTGTAGCTTTTCATTGATCAGTTTGGATAAAATACGTTGGCTGCTGCTGAAGATTTCAGTGAGAAGAAATTATATTATCTTATTGCCACAGCAAATTTTCTATGACCGATGATGTGATCTGCCTAGACTGAAAAACTTGTAGCTTTTCATTGATCATTTTGGATAAAATACGTTGGCTGCTGCTGAAGATTTCAGTGAGAAGAAATTATATTATCTTATTGCCAGAGCAAGTAAAAACCGCAAAAAAGCAATGAAAGCTTCAAAGACGTGCCAACAAATCAGCGCTGACAGCGGAAATGGGAGAAATAGGAACGGCTTGTCAGTACTTTGCGGCTTACTTTAAGGAGTTTGGTTTCGAGTCGTTTAGTATTGTGCACGCAGTCTTCTCAGCTTGTGTGACAAAAGAGGCGAAAAGCGTAAGGTATCCAATTTATTGTTTAATGATTAGGTTTATCATGCTGTAATCCGATACTTTAACTCACTACACAGTTTGCCACGTTCGCATTGCTTTCCCACAAAATATATAAAACTCAAAATCATCTCAAACATTTGAAACTCGGTAAAGCATCTCCAAGTGTAAAAATCAGCTCCCTAATATACTCAAAAAAGATTTCCTTACTGTAAAGATAGTGTTTGGCATGTATGTTAGTAAATAGTTATGCGGGCTATAAGTGTGCATTATAAACTTGTATCCCTATTTGAAGTTAATAGCAATGATCAATGTGAAACCACCACATCACCAGCGGGCGTCCGGCGAGGATGCGTAGGGCGAGTACACCTTTTGTCTATCCTTTTTTTTATATTTTTTTGTAAATATATATATATATATATATATATATATATATATATATATATATATGCAAATCTCATAGCGCACAAGTTACGATAATAACTAGAAGGGTTTACATAAATATTGATGCTACTTTAATTCTATTGTAGTTAGTTATGTAAACGAAACTCCTGTACAGCTTGAAAAATAAATAGCAAATGATAAATTAATGTTCGGGACGCGATACAGTAGTCTGTGTGTTTCTCAAAGACAAATTGTGAGTGTCTTCATTCGGCACGTCCCTTCCTTGTTTGTTGTAAGGAGTAGTTAATCAACCTTAATTTTAAGATATCCAAAGAGAATTAAAACAATATGAAATTATTCGCGATAAGCTATCCACCTTTGAGAAGTGCTTGATATCGAATATAAAGTATGGTGTCTCTTAATATTTCTAATTCGCACCGCTATTTCTCTTTGATGTAATTATTGTATTAATGATTTGATTTGGGATTGAGTTAAAAATACAGTATCAACGAATAAAGCAAGAGAATAGAATGAATTGTTAAACAAAAAAAAAACGGTCTTTCTTTTTCTCTCGGCCTGACCGGGAATAGGACCCGCAACGATGGTAGGCTCCTCCGTTCATATGGGCTAGCCATCGGGCGCGCTCCTCCGTTTTTTTCTTGTTTAACAGGGGCTCTTGCCGGGTAGAGTGGCCTTTCGCTCGCGTGCTCTTTTATGATATAGGGTTATGTGATTTCATTGCATAACTCTATAGCATAAATTGATTACGTTTGTGCTTTTCATTTGAGGGAAGAAGTCATACAAAGTGCTTTTGTATGAGTTTTTCACTCAAATGGGAAATACATGGCCACGTCTGCATTTGGATCTTGATCCGGTTAGGAGGGTGCAAGGGGGCACCACCTCCATCTGGATGCCCCACTCTTATTTGTGGGCCATTCTTATGGCCCACAAATGGGTAGCGACGAAGTCTGCTTAAGTCCGTCTGTCTTCCCCAGGTCCAATTTGTCTTTCTTCGCCTGCAATCGCCAGCCCTTAGTTCGCTACCTCCTTTTTTCGACTTCGATCGACCTTTTCGTGACCCAGGAATTCGTGAATGCGAAATTCTTTTGTAATGGGTCCTTGTGCTGGGGTAAAAACCCGCCCCACGACACCGCAACGCTAGCCTGCCAGCGCATCCACTCGTCCCCAGGCAAGGCCAATCTCAACGGATCCCAACATCCTCTCCACTGAGGCAGCAGACCATCGCTACAAACAATGTCGACTCAGAGCCGATATTCCCGTAGCACCCGTTGCCCTGATTTGCTCAGAGAAACTCATCTTCGAGTCGGTCAGTAGCCCCAGGTACTTCACCGATGGCTTTGATTCGATTCGAATATCTCCAATACTGATCATCCTTACTCTAGGGATTCTCTTTTTTGTCAAGATAACCACTTCGATTTTCTCCAGTGCTAAACTGAGCCCGCGGGCAGTCATTCAGTCCCTCACTCTGCGCATTAACATATCTAGCCTAATTTGCGCTTGTTCAACGGTGCGTCCAGCGACCAGAGCCGCAACATCATCCGCATAGCCGACCAAGCGCGACTCATCTGGCATCTCGAGTCTCAGTAGCCCGTCGTAAGACACGTTCCACAGGTCCAGTTCAAGGATAGATCCCTGGGCAATACCCGATGCAATTTCCATCCTTGGTTGGCCCTGTGTCGATTCGAAGAGCAGGTTTCGGTTCTTCAGGTAGTCCTTCAAAAGCCGCATTAGATATTCTGGAACTTGAAAAGGGTTTTCCAGCGTATCCAGAGTTGAAGGCGTTCCTGACGTCGAGTGTAACCAACAGGACGATCCGCCGCTTGGTGGTGGATCTATCCTTGGTCCAGACTTGTGGAACATATCGTAGGATCGGCATCTGAGACTATGAAACTAAAGCTGCTGGATAAGTCGTGTATGATCGGCTCTGCGGATTATGTTACGGGACTAGTTGCTTCGCACACCGTCAAACAGGCAAGCTTAGGCTAGCTATGCTAACGCGCTGGACGCGAGGCTAGATGACTGCTCATGGATTCAGTCTTGCAGTTGAGAAAACAGAAGTGATCCTCCTGACAAAGAAGAGAATCCCTAGAGTAAAGGCGATCAGTATTGGGGAAGTACTGGTTGAATTAAAACCATCAGTAAAATACCTGGGGTTACTGATCGACTCGACGGTGAGTTTCTCTTATCATACCTAATTTCACTACAGCCTTCTGGTCCTCTTTGATCTTTAGCCAGCTCCTGCGGTCTAGGAGCTCCTCTAGTTCAAGAAGTCGAATCTTCACTCCTTTGCTGATTTTTGGCGAGTCGCATGCAGATTGTATTCTTCTAAGAACATCTCCCGCTTTTTGGATTACCCTTTCTTCTTCATGTCGCTGGGCAGCAATTGTACTTTGCGAACACCTTTCTATGGAGAGGTTATCAGCTTCCGTTTCCGAGTAGGGTACTTCCGCCACATTTTCGAAGGTGGCAATGAAATCACACAACGGCGCTTGATTTGCCTGTTCACTCCTTTTTTTCCTGCCGTGATCACTTTGTGGACTTCAGAATGGTTCGTTATTAATTCGGGATTTAGGAGCCTTGCTTAGGTCACATCGGTAGCGATCGCAGCAGTAACCATCAAGCTCTCGAAGCTCTTTACATTTTCCCCCATCGCTCGAACACCTGGTGCGTCCTGCAGAATTTCCCGCTCTGCCTTTTTAGGGCGCTCTGGCGTTCGCATCATTTTTTGCTTCGCCCGAACGCCGCAGGAATCTCAGCCAACACAAGACCGCTTGTTAATCTCCGTTTTTCGGCCATCCTCATTGTCATTGTATTCATAGCCATTTTTGTCATCTTTAGTACCGCTCCCGATGTGCTGTAAACATCGTGGCAGCAGCCGCTTGTTGCGTCGTCATCGTTATTTCCTTTTTGGATTTTTTATATTTTTTTAGGATTTTTAGTTGCCCCAGCTTTATTGGGTCCCCCATCGGAGCCACAATCTCCGTTTGTGTGTGTAGTCGTCTTTTGGGGTTATCTTTGCAGAGCAGGGAGGCCATGCGAGGGTTTGTACAAGCCCTTATGGGGACAAGTACTCAGAGTCAGACCAGCGCTAATCGGAAGTCCGTCTCAACCGAACCTACACCACCAACACAATCGTGCGAAATTCGAACGTACTCCGAGGCCTGCCAAGGTTTAACCGAGACGGAGGCGGTATGATAGTTGAACTGAAGCCTTTCACGGATCTGTTACCTTGGAGTAACTGATGATCCTTCTTTACAGCTCTTGGAGATGCGGCATCGGAACTTGACCCTTATAAGATAGTAGTCCGAATCACAGATAGCGCTGCGATACGAGGGCGTATCCAGCATACTGGTGGCGGCTCGAAGATGGTCGATCTGGTCGAATGTGCGACCGTCTGAGGATGCCCACTTTCTCTGATGGATGATTCGATGTTCGAAGTCTATCAGCCGTTGTTCGTTGGTCCTGTATGGAGGCTGTATCTTGCGATTGTTCCTCTATGTGCCGTTTCTCGGCCGAATTTCGCAGTGAAGTCACCCAGAACAATTTTAATGTTGTCTGACGGCAATGCATCGACAATGCGTTCCAGGGTGCTGCAAAATTCGTCATTGATTGCCTCTTTCTTGTCTTCTGTGGGTGCGTGACACTTGACCAGCCAGACATTAAAAAATTCGGTCTTGATACGAATGGCACAGAGCCTTTCGTTAACGGGCTTGAAGTTGGCGATAATTTGTTTATGTGTTGTCAACAATGAAAGTCACTGCGAACTCATGACTTCGCATGTCAATAATGTCTTCACCGTGCCATCTGGTTTCTTGCACTGCGAGGATGTTGATTCTATATTTCTTTATTTCATCCAGAAATTGTCGCAGTACACCTGGTCTGTTCAATGATCTAACATTCCAAGTTCCAAAAGAATAGTCCTTTATACGTTGCGATATTTTCATCTTAAATGTCGTTAATATCTGTGCATCCTTAGTTGATTTTGCCAAGAACGGTTACGTAATAAATTTTTTCCTACAGTCGGTTCAAATGAAATAGAAAATAATTCGTGTAAAATATTTTTGTTTAATTTCGATTATTAGCGTCTATTCTCTGTACAAACATTTTTATTAGCTATATTTTAGTGTTACGAAACTTTTGACACATTGTTTTAAATTACAACTCTACTACTTAAATGCAACTATTGTATGATAATTTACAAATCAGTCCTGTACATAAATCTGCTATAGGCAAGACTACGTTACTCGCCGAAAAATCAGCTACGTTTGAATTCTAGAGGAAAATAAGTTTTCAACTATTTTTTCTTGACAAGTTTCTTTGATTATAACATGTTAAAAACAATAATATTGATTTATTTACTTTAGAATAGATAATGTCATCACTATTTCAAGGATGGTCAGTTTTTAAATAAATTTTGAACATTACAATATCTATTAAATTTGAAATGACGTACAATCCCATATTTTTCTCAATAACAATTGTTTTGAAATGTATAGCACTACAGCTATAATAACAACAAAAATTCATAAAACGCTGCCTCGACATTGAATGATTTTTGTAAGGCACTTGGTTAATTTAAAACTAAAATTTTGTTTCTCGTCTAGTTTATGTAGATTTAATTTCTTTTCTTGTAAAAATATTGTATTGCAATCAAATTAACAGTAAAATCACCATTTTTTCAAATTGTTTACTAAGCTCGCCTACGCTGTAACATAGCTTTAGTTACCAGTAAGAGAACACTCTAAAATATTGTCCTGAGAAAACATGAAACTAAAACTAGAATACATTAAAGGCTTAGATATGAATATTTACGAAATGACTTTCACTTCATTGGCAATGGACCAGATTATTAAAGTTTGTATGTAAACGTACTAGTAAAACATTCAAAATATTCTCAACTAATTCCCAGAGTACAAGACTTTGAGTGTACTTTTACTATCATTAAAGCAGATATTAAGTCTGTATCAATTAAATAACTTTACACTAATTACTATTTGGATTCTTTTAACCTAGCTACTATCATCTAAGTTCTTAAAAGGAAAATAAGGCGATAGTAAAGAATGAATAATATTTAGTATTTGCTATGAATATCCTCGCGTCGGTGACTGCACCGGAGACGGAGGCGGTGGCACTGGTGAGAAATATGTTGAACTCCTTGAGCTTGGCGAAGGCGGGCAGCCTTCTGGCAGAATCCGAACGTCACTGTGATAATGGGACCGTGGCGTTGGAGGCGGTGGATACGGTTCACTATCGTAATGGTACTGATGAGACTTGTTAGGTCCTGTTCCATTACTTTTGCTAGTGTAATTCGAATCGCTCTCGTCGCATACGTCTGTGGAGCAAGGAGTCGGCGGTGGAGGCTGATTTATGATCTTGTAGTGACGATAGGGTCGGCGACTTCGTGTCGCCGGGCTCGGCGGTGGGTTCAGTGGGTAACCAGCCATACTGCTTCCGTTTGTTGTGGAACTTGAAGCACCTGTTATGTGATTTCTATCATAGCTAGTCATACTGCTTCTCGTGTTCAATGTGGACATTTTCATTGCATCTGCCACCGATGCAATTTTTGAAACTCGACTATTTTTCCCCAAAGCGGGGGAGAGTGGATCAGCTGCTTGATCATCTTTGGGTTCACTTCTATTCTTTCCAAATCTATTTCTACAAGTTTGAAGTAAATAGGCGATAACGAAAATGATAATCATTGTTGCCACTATAACTATAATAAATGCTTTTTTGTCAGATGCAGGAGCAATACGTCTCGGATTCGTTTCCTTGCACAGTTCGGGACTTTCATCAGCACCATCTGCACAGTGATCCCATCCATCACATAGTAGAGAATCTGATATACATACTTTATTCGACGGGCATTGAAAATCTTGCTGGTTTTTACAGCAATCAGCTTCGTCATGCCCATTCGCACAATGCGTTGTTCCATCACAGACTAGACTCTTGTCTATACATTCACCAGATTGGCATTTAAATTGATCTGGACGACAAGATGGGCATCCTAACTCATCTGACTTATCTGGACAATCATTCTGCCCATCACACCTCCATGAAACGGGTATACAATCTTTGTTTAAATCCGAATTCACTCCGTTACCAGAAACTGGTGAGGCACAAGTAAAATGATCCGGCCCACAGGCTGGTAGTGCTTCACATTTTTGTTTATCGTCCAATAACATTAATCCTTGAGGACAGGAACAAATATCTCGGCTTCGACCATCGGCTGAGGCAACGCAAATATGAGAACATTTCATTTTGGATTGAAGGCAAGTATGATTTTTTAATATTTTAGGATCAAGCGTCCTAACAGCCACGATATCAGTTATTTGGTTAAGTCTTTGTACTTCCCGACGCCTTTCATCACCGTTGATAGTGACCCGTTCCACGCCCGTTTTATCGTCCAGCCAATATACGTATCCTTGTAAGGCGGCTATGGATATAACTTGACTAATGTCGGTTGATACGATAATTTTTCTGTCGAAGATATCAAAATAAAGTATAAATTATTTGAAATTAACTGCATTAGAAACCGAAGTCTGAACTCTTCCTTACCTGTGCTTTCCATTTATATCAATTGAATCGATTCGTTTGCCATGAGCATAGAATACTAAATCTAAGTGTGGGTCGATTGCTAGAGCAGTTACTCCTTCCAGTTTGCTAGCTAAAACTATTCGTTCCGAACCATCCACACGGGCTCTGATTATTGCTTGTTGACTTCCCACATCAGTCCAGAAAATAAGACGTTTTGTCGAATGAACTGCAATGTTTCGGGGTTTTGCTGATTCTCCAGTGTCAATTACTCCGATAGCGTATCCATCCAAGCTGGAATAGTTAAAGTTATTCATAGAATTTTGCTTTGGATATATTTCGTGCAATTATAAATTGATGTTTACTATTTACATGAAAAAAAGCGAAGTGGAGGATATTTTTTATCGTTCTGTATATTTCACACATGTTGAAACGCCGACTAGCCGACCTTATGTATATTATAAGCTCTAGTGTACACAATTTATATTGAAGTCACTCTTACATAATATAAAAATATATATTGAACGGATAATAGTATGTAATGATAACTCCGCCATAGACGGTCCCAAGCCCGTTTGAGAAAAGAGGAGAGAACCCCCTTGGTTCGCTAACCCATAGCTTCCATGATTCCTCAACCCAAACCCCCCAATTAAATGGTAGCAAATGTTCTCGGGATCGCACATTAGGTTTACTGGTTCCGCAATAATGGGACATTAAATGCCGAGAAAAGCTAATAAATTTAAATACGTCTACAGCTCTGCTACTAAATCCTACTTACACCAGAGCGCGAAGGCGAGTCTTCCGTGCCTGATAACGGAATAGAAGTAATAACAATGCCGCCGGAATGGAGGTTGGGCGACGGGGTAACTCCCCGTCCCTGGAAAACATTAAAATGTTTCGAAACCTGCAGACGGGCTTCAGAATGGATTGAACTCACGGCTACGACCTCGCAAACGGAAAAAGGAATATGGCATTGGACCCTGGAATGTCAGATCACTCAATTACCCTTTCGCTGTTAAGGACCTTTTACATCAGGCCAGTCAATATAAATTAAAAATACTGGCAGTCCAGGAAACGAAGACTGGAAATGATATTCAAGACATGAGATCGCACACAATATTTAAAAGTGGGAAGCCTACTGGAAAACGAGAATTCGGAGTGGCCTTTATTGTGGATAGGGAGTTCAAATCGCACGTTATTGATTTCAAGGCAATAAACGAACGGTTGTGTGCGATCCGCATAAAAGCGAAATTCTTCAAAATCTGGCTGATCAATGTTCAAGCTCCGACTGCAGAAAAGGATGAAGAAACGAAGGAAACGTTCTACAATCACCTGGAAAGACTAGTCGACTTATTGCCTACAAACGACACAAAAATAATTCTGGGTGATTTCAACGCTAAGGTTGGCAATGAGATATCTCGTCGGAGAACGACTGGAGGATATAGCCTCCACGATGAAACAAATGACAACGGCCAGCGCCTGATTGATTTTGCATGTAGTAGAAATCTAGTCATACGTTCGACTTGCTTTCCGCATCGACGCATACATAAAATGACGTAGTATCTCCGGATGGCAACACACAAAACCAGATCGATCATATTCTGATCCAACAACGTTGGGCCTCGAGCATACTTGACGTTCGTACATACCGAGGAGCCAATTGTAACTCAGATCATTACTTGATCAATTTAACCTATCGATGTCGTATGTCAAAGCATATTTGGCGAAGACCAGCCCGCGACAAAAATTTGACATCGAAAGGCTCCAAACGGCGTCTGTGGCCAAACATTTCACGGAGACCCTCGACAACCAGCTGGCTCCCATCTTTTCAGACGCATCGTTAAAGACGAGCAACGAGCTCTGGATGGAAGTGAAAGCGGCTATTAGGACCGTGGCAGAACAGACGATCGGCCATCAAGCCCGACGCAAGAGGAATGATTGGTTCGATGACGAGTGCCAGAATGCGTTAGACCAAAAGAATCAGGCGTACAAAGAATACGTAGGTAGGAAAACCAAGACGAAGAGAGAACATTATGAAAATCTCAGACGAGTAGCGAATAAGATAATTGGAATTAAGAAAAGAAAATACTATGACGACCAATTGAGAAGTATAGATGTAAGTTTAGCGAGCAACAACACAAGACAAGCATACAAAGTAGTGAAAAGCCTGAAACGTGGTTATCACCCCAAAACCACGCTCTGTCGTGATGACATCGGCAATATTATCGCTGATGAAACCAAGATTAAGGAAAGGGGAGCATCATATTTCAAGAACCTCCTTAATCCTCCGCACAGCTCCAGAATATCGGAGCCTATAGATGTCTGCGGAGAGCTTCCATTGGCCCCACTAACTCTGGATGAAGTTTGCTCCATCATCAAAGCCCAAAAGAATAATAAAGCGCCGGGCGTCGATGAGATTCCAGTGGAGCTCATCAAATATGGTGGCAGCAGTGCTCATAAAGCTATTCACAAAGTCATCCAGCACATTTGGCAACAAGAACATATGCCGAACGAGTGGAGCCATATCCACAAAAAAGGTGACAAGTTACAGTGCGAAAATTATAGCGGCATATCACTACTTTGTACGGCGTAGAAAATATTTTCAAAGATCTTAGAAAATAAAATCGGATCATACGCCAACAGTATTATTGGGGAGTATCAGGGTGGTTTTAGAGCAGGTAGATCAACGATAGACCAATTGTTCACAGTCAAGCAGGTACTTGAAAAGTGCTGGGAGTTCAACATAGACGTACGCCAAATTTTCGTTGACTTTAAGCAAGCATACCACAGTATTGATCGTAACGTACTGTACCAAATAATGCTTTGCTTTGGCATACCAGCCACCGTCTTACCAAAATGACAATGACGTCGACGACCTCTCAAGTCCGCATCAATAACCAACTCACCGATGCCTTTGACACAAATATCGGATTAAAGCAGGGAGATGGGCTGGCCAACTATACAAATCTGTGATAAGACCTGTGTTATGCTATGGGTGTGAAATATAGACCCTAACCCAAGCATCCGCAAATATATTGAACGCCTTTGAGCGACGGGTCCTGAGGCGAATAATCGGAGCGAAGCAAGATGGGGACCAATTGCGGCTTCGATACAACCATGAAATTTTTGACGAGCCGAATATCTCAACGATTATAAGACTGCGGAAGCTGCAATGGGCTGGACACATGAATCGTATGTACGAACAACGGATACCCAAAAAGGTATTCGTTGGGAGAACTGTAGGCCGGAGACCAGTGGGGAAACCGAGGAAACGCTGGTCTGACTCGGTCGACGAAGACAGTTCATCGCTGTTCGGATTTCGAAATTGGAGGGCGCGGTGAATGGACCGAGACAGTTGGAGGCGCTATTTGCAGGAAGTGAAGGCCCGAGGGGGGCTGTAGTGCTAAGAAGAAGAAGACGATATTTTTCATTTAAAGGAAGAATTCATGCAAATTATGTTTGTATGTTTTTGACTTAAATGGAAAATATATGGCCACGCTTACATTTGGATCTTGATCCGGCTGGGGGATGCGCGGGGGCACCGCTTCCACCTGGATGCCCTACTCTTATCTGGGGGCCATAAGTATCGTCAGTAAAGACGAAGTTCGCTCAAGTCCCTCTGTTTTCTCCCGGCCCAGTTTGTTAAGCAATTTCTGCCTTTAGTAGGTTACCTCAGGCTCGAATTCGCGGATGCGAAATTTCTTTCGTAGTGGGTCCTTGTGCTGGGGAAGAGAACCCGCCCCACGACATCGCAATGCTAGCCTGCCGGCGCATTCACGCGTCTCAGACAAGGCCAATCTCGGCGAAAGCCACCATCCTCTCCCACCGAGGCAGCAGACCATCGCTGCAGACCTTTACGGGCATTTTATCTAGCCACTTTTCACTACATATAAAACACATTCATTACTGATATGTGAAGTTATTGATTGAAAGAGTTTTTTGTCCAGTGTATGTCGATGATAAGGCTTGCAATTGTGGTAAGTAATAATTTTTTAATTCTACAAAAATGCAAGCTCAAAGCCACATAAATAAAAAAATTATTTGCGGTAGAACGAAGCGCTGTAGTATGTTTGAGGCATTTAATTATATTCAAGCACTTTATATTTAATTCTAAGATAGAAATTACAATACCATATCCTTGAACTAGGTAGAATATATAGTTATTTTCCTAAAGAATTACATAACTCTATTTTCTTAAAAAAACGATTGGCTTACCTGGTTACATTGATTGTATTTGTATGGGCGCAAGTCCAAAATAATAGCCTTCCGATAACATCGATCGCAATATCGAACGGTTGCGATCCAACGCCAACAAAAACAGTCGGAGATGTTCCACTATCAGAAGATCTCAATATTTTTTGTCCTCGTCCTTCAATCTAAAATTAAATAAAAATAAATTATAAACATACTGTGAATCGTTTAAAATGTGTTTAACATACCCAATATAAATGATGTGACATTGGATCATATTCAACTGCTCGTATGTGCTTACTAGAAACTGGTAGCGGAACATCTGGAGCATCTGTGGTATTTGGCATTAATCGTCCAAAAGACGTTCGTTGGCTGAAGATTATGTAATTTTTGGGTGGAGTGCATGAAAGTTCGTCTTTTGCCAATGCATAATGTGATGGGCATGCACATATTTTTCTTCCATTTACTGTTAAACATAAATGCGAGCATCCACCATTATTTATTTTACATGCATTGGTTCCAGTTTGTCTTGAAGTGTGAAAGATTAACATTGAACTAATATAGGTAAGATCCTTATGAACTGTGCTGACATTCAATCCAATCTTCTTATGAGTCCGTTCAATATTTCCTGTAGTCCAATCATTCCAATAGACATAGTCATTATATAATGTTATCGCATAAGGATTATCGTATTCAGTATTAACAAGAGTTTGCTTGTTTTCTCCGTTCCAATCAGCGGATTTAATTGCACTTGGTAGACTTTGAGAAGTCCAATATAAACGTCTTGTTTCAATATCAATGGTCAAGCCAGTAGCATGATTGGCTTCTGGTATCACAGTCACAAGATCAGTACCATCCATTGCCGCTCTTCTGATTGAATCAGATGGCGACTCAGTCCAGTACATGAAACCTCGCTTTGGTTCCAGCACGAAGCTGCGTGGTTCGCCAATTCCTTTCCACAGGAGAACTCTTCGACTTGTACCATCTAGACGCGCTACTTCTATTCGACCAGCGGCAGAATCTGTCCAGAAAATGTTATGAGCTAACCAGTCAACGGCAATTCCTTCAGGGCTGATAAGTCCAGTATCAATAATTTTTTGAATGTCAGAGCCATTAAGAAATGCGCGAGATATGCTCTTAGACTTTTGATCCGTCCAATAAACTCTTCGATCTGAAACATCTACATCGATGCTGTGAGCCTCTCGGATATCTTTGTAGGGAATTATCACGTCGTTGTGGTTACCGTCATTGTTATCGATGGAAATACGGCCGATGCTTTCCTGGCGTGAAAACAATAGAAAAGCTTCTGGGATAACGCAAGTTCTTTTATCATTGGTAAGTTCATAGTCAATTGGACAGCGACAAACGTAATCTTTAGGTCGGTTCAAACAAAGGTGCGAGCATCCTCCGTTGTTGAAGACGCATGGATTTGTACCTTTTATTTCGCCTAGCCTTGCTACTTTTATTCCCATTAAATCAGGAAATTGGTCAACTACAATTATTCGATCAGTTCCGGTTAATTTGTGGGCTCGATCGATAGAGCGGCGTTGCCAATCCGTCCAATACAAGTAATTACCTAAAAGGCTCAATCCAAATACATGAGGTAGATTGTCGTTGATTACAACTCTACGATCCGATCCATCCATATTCGCTACTTCAATTTTGTCTGTTTTTGCATCACACCAATAGATATTTCTAGCCTCTATATCAACAGCAATTCCATTTGGCCATCCAAGATTATCAGATACTAATACCACACGTTCTGATCCATCGAGAGAAGACCTCTCGACTTTTGGTTTCTTCTCATTCCAATCACTCCAAAACATCCAACCGAGTGACGGCGCTAGTGCTATCGCTCTCGGTTGCTCTAAGTGTAGGTGAACTAGAACTTTTCTAGATGAACCGTCTAACCGACAAACTTCAATACGATCCGTCCCAGCATCTGTCCAATACAAATTTCTTGCCAACCAATCAACCGCCAGTCCATGAGGGTTTTCGACTTCTGATGTCACAATATCCTTCAACCCTGATCCGTTTTGTCGGGCCCTTTGGATTGCGTGTGCATCTTCATCTGACCAGTATATAAACTCTTCGACAGGATCAAAATCGATAGCAATAGCATATTTCATTTTCCCAAGAGGAAGAGGAAAGCTTGTAAAGTCCGGGGAGTCTAAGGAAATTTTGCTAATCTGTGTTCGTTGGACCAAGAAGAGCATTTCTTGTGGCCCGTCAGCGCACGTTGTTTCCGTTAAGAGTTTCACACCTGTGGGACAGGCACAACTGAATCCTTTTGAATTCATGGACAGTAGACATAGGTGTGAGCAGTTGCCATTATTTTTACTGCAAGCGTTGTCCTTAAATGGTTGTAAGGATGCATCCCAAACATGAACTGTGATTGGAGCTTCTAATGGGCCAACGTTTTTGCTCTTTTCGCCCGTCAGAATGTTATAGCTGTTGATTGTTCCCTTCAGCCAATCCGTCCAATAAAGTCGTTTTTGAAAGAATGTTACACTGTAGGGATATTCAAGATTTGCAACAACTGTCCGCCTGTTGCTGCCGTCTAGCTTCATAACGTCCAAAAATTGTAATCTGCCGTCCACCCAGTAGATTTCTTCATTTTCCAAGTCAACTGCAAGTCCATTTGGCCAAAATATTGTCTCGTTTACAATAATCGATCTTGATTTCGGATCCCCATCCATTCCGGCTCGTTCAATTTTCGGATTCTCTCCCCAATCAGTCCAAATCATTATCCCTCGAGATGGCACTAAAGCTATTGCACGTGGCTGATCCAAATCCGTCCAGAACAGAACCTTCTGATAACGTCCGTCCAGAGTCGCCACTTCTATCCGATTCGTTTCGCCATCGGTCCAATAAATTTTATCTGTATACCAATCTACTGCTAAGCCTTCGGATTTTTCTACTCCCGAAGATATCACATTTTGTTTTGGACCTGTATACGTTGCGTTCACTTTGATGCAATCTAATGAGCCCAGGCCAAAGTCAGCCCAGCATACCAGTTGCTTTTGGTAATAGAAATCAATGGCCATAGCCTCCTGGAGTCCTTTTGTCAGAACACGCAATGAGGGTGAACCACCAACTCGTGTTATGTTGGCCACTTGAATGTCATGGTAGGTGTTGAAGAGTAACGTTGTTGGAGGAACATTGATGGTTGAAGCGCCTGAAATGAGAAGACAAACGAAGGGTTAGAATGATTTTAGAGATGCAATGAAGGATGGCGTTAGGTTCATTGTTTGTAATTGATGTGTAGAATGGGGATAAGGTGAGTAATGCATAGACAACAATTGTCTGTTAGCTTGGTCTGTGAGTGGGAACGCTTTTTATGATGTTTGAACTCTGAATGGGGAGTTCATATAGTCGAAGGCATATTTACATAGTAACTGGAAATTATGGAATTCATCAGAGCGTTTGTGTTCATTAGACTAGCTATTTGTAAACTCAACAAATCAATTCAATGTCGCATGAGGACTGTTTCCTTGTGGATTACCAGAGTAAATATAATTGATTATTTCAGGCTTTGTTGTGTTCGGATATACTAACTAGTCATATTTGCAATGAAACGATAAGCATATTTTATTGGGAACAAGAGAAGAGTCCTTCAACTTTGGAATATTTTCAGCTTCGTCCTTATTTGCTGTTCAAGTAAATGTAACTTGCTTATATTTGCACAAAACTGTGAGCACAACGAGCAACCATTCTTGTGCATTTCAACTGTTTTAGGTCAATTATTTCCGTAGCGTGTATCATTAGCCTCCTCACATGACTGCCAAAGTAACTGTCGATCCAGGACAGCTACAATTTCAAGTGCGAATTGTAGAGGTCTGGCATAATTGCAACGTAGCATTATATGAACGTTAAGTGTTGCCATTAGGGCTTGCACGTGGTACTTGTGCTACATGTTTAAGTACTTACATGGAGAAAACATATTGTGTAGGGAGGATTGAGGCGAGCGGCGTGAATAGAATCTAAGGATACGTTGCAAGCTAGCATTAAATACATGCTGGCAGCTATTAGCTCTTGTCGTCAATTTTTTGTTCCTCTACCAAATGCACATTGTACCATAGATGCACTTAGAAATTTTCTCCTTGTGGCTTATTTGTTTGGAGGAGTATACTGTCGTGATATGATATGACTGATAGATTCAATATCAGTTTGCTGGAACCCTTCTCATTATTGATTTTTAATTCTTTTGTGAACTTTGCTGTATTGACTGCCCTACACACACAATATGCATCATTCTGCAATGTTCCCGGAGCCGGGAAAGAAACGGAAAATAATACTCGGCAACATACACTTCAATACTATTTAATGAAGTACTTCTCCTGACGAGGAAGTAATTTTTCATTGTACCCTCATTTCACTTAAAAACCATGCTATATCTCGAGCACAATGGTTATTGTTCGCTATTTTATTGTTGAAATCAATTTGAGGTTCATATCTGAATAGGTTGGGTACTATGCGCTAAGTAATTAACAAAATGAGTTGCAACCAGCAGAAATTACAATCCATGTTTTAATGGAAAGAAAGAGTTGAATTAAAAGCTCATACCTTATTGTTTTAAAAATTATTTAGAGCTGCATTAAATTATTCATAAATAAATGTCACTCGACCTAAGATTATGCAAGGATTTTGTATGCAAAAATGTAGAGTTCATTGCATGAAAGTACTGGTTGCCAAAACTTCAAATTGTAATTATTCTAGGATTATTTGCAAAGGAGCAAGAAAATTCTGAAAGTTGGTAGTTTCGGGCTGTACTCATATATTCAGCGCACCTAATTGTTTTTGCTTGCAATAAATGTACAGTAAATCTGTGCGTGTACAAATACCTCATTTGAAATGAGGTGTATATGGAGCTAATGAAATTCAGCACATTTTCTCCATTCAATTAATCAGCAATTTACTTGCTTTTGATTGAACTATATAAATTTTATCCGATAATTGATAGAAGCGTGAATATATTGCCTTAAACCGAAGACACACTACAATCGAATTACTATCGCGAACCTCGTCCGCGATTTCTTGAATCCGCACTTGTAGATAGATTAGGGAAAAGATGGACGAGTTTCGATACGCGCGACAGCCCAAGCCGGGCTTCCCGAATTAATCTCCTCCAGTTATTACAGTTCTGCGACCGCGTTCGCCAGTTGATCATTCCCAGCAAGGATTTGCTATCGTGTCTTCCCATCGAGTCCTCAATCTTCTTGCTGCTTTACTCTTCAATGTTCTTTTAGGTGGCCGGTTTTCCACCATTCAGGTTTTATTCAGGTTCGCTTCAAGGTAGATAAAGTTATCCATATTTTCAACGTTATAGTCTCCTACGGTCAAATTTTAACGGACTGGAGTTTCCTTTCTTGTTTGAGTCGTGAATTTAGTTTTAGTTTCATTAACTCGTAGGCCAATTCGGTTTGCTTCAGATTCTTGGTTCAGAAATGCTCCTTTGGCATCTAACATTGACATAATATTGACGTCATCAGCATATGGTACCAATTGGGTGGACTTGAAGATTAGTGTACCAGAGGTTTCAGCTGATGTCTTCTTGATGAAGGGTTCCAGCGCAATATTAAAGAGTATCGGGGCAAGTCCATCGCCTTCTTCCAAGCCTGATTCCCTTATGAAGCTGATGTAGTGAACTTAACTCTGAGAATCATTACATCTGCCTGCAAGTCTTCCATACATCGTCCAAAACCCCGGCTCGGCAAGCCTCCAGTGTACTGGTGGCCTTCTGAAATCGCCGAAAAGTGGAGAGAGTATCACAAGCTCCGATGAGAGGCCCGGTTAGTACGGTCCCAAGAAGCTGCAGGCACCAAATGAATAGCTTATAAGTTGGTAAGGAAATTCCTCTGCAAACTCATCAATATTAGTAAGGCTAACCGCTGGCAAGAACTTGTAGACGACGTGAACCGGGACCTATGGGGCTTAAGCAACAGGCTAGTTATGCGGAAGCTCGGTGCCCAAAGATTACCATGCTCATACAATGTGGAAAAGATGAGCGAAATTGTGCGGGCTCTCTTTTCTATTCATATTGAGGCTGTCCACGACAAAACATTAGTGGAATTCCCACTTTTCACAAAGACTGAAGTGGAAAAAGTAGTATTGTCTTTGCAGAAAAGAAAGGCTCCAGGACCAGACGGAATTTCAGCTGAGGTGCTGCAGATGGTTTACCATTTCTGTCCTGACTTGCTGCTCAGTATGTTCATGCTTACTTACATGAAGGGATATTCCCAGAGTTCTGAAAGGTGGCGAGACTAGTGCTGATCATTTTGATCATTTTCTAGTCACCTTCTGCATACTGCCCGCTAAGTTTGCTAGACACAGCCGCGAAAGTACTCGAAAAACGTATCAAGGGAAGTGTTACGGGAACCGCAGTCCAAATATTGCTCGGTTCGTGTTCCGTCGTTCCTCTCCGTGTACTGTAAATGACAACATACATACGAAAAGCTGCGAATTGTAATCAATGCATCTGTGGGCACGGTGTCGTATCATGGATTAGCAGAAGTGGGTGTGTATCCATACTCGTATTAAGTATCAAACATATACACACAAGACTTCGCAATCGAACGTACCGCCCAGCAGAACGAATGGGTTACATGCATTGCAAATCGAGTGAAAGCTTTAGCTTTGTGGTTGCACCAGTCACAGAGAGATGGCACTAAATACGTTAAACTGTTTTGTTGTTGAACTTTGATCTTTTTTTGAAATGGTAAATTTTCTTCATTGTTTTAGTTGGTAAGCAATAAAGTCAGCATAATTATAGTATAAAAGAAACTTAAAGACACAAGACAATCGAGAAGTATTTCTCCATTCACTGGCTCAAGGCGTGCGCCCGAGCTTATTCTATCTCAAGGCACTTAGCCCGAGATAAGTGAATAGTGGGATACGTTCAACTGCGTACTCAAGGCATTAGCCCGAGTATCAGCGCCCCAAGGCAGTTACGCCCGGGGCCTGCAGTTGAACTAGTAATTGATTGATTTATCAATCTGACTGCGTACTCAAGGCATCAGCCCGAGTATAAGCGTCCCAAGGCTTTGTGCCCGGGGCTAGCAGTTGGATTATAATCAATCGATCCGCTAATATAACTGCGTGCTCAAGGCGTCAGCCCGAGCAACAGTTAAAGTCTTAATTAAATTGGTTTGTTTTTCTCTGGTAACAAAAATAATTAAAGAATATAATAATCGTGCGAATTAACTGCTCCATTAACACTCTAAATTCATAAATATGTAAATATAAAACCTCATTAACTACTGAAAATAGAAAACTAGTTCTTTAATAAATTAATCACTTCAGAAAATTTCATTCATTGATCGCTCCATAAATGCCCAACTTTATAGGTACGTCTCTGCAATAAATTAATTATTGAAAGAATTCCCTAGTAAATATGTTATTAAAATTAATATAGCCAACTGAACTTGTTATTATATGACCAAACAAAGAATAAAATAAAACTTAAAACATTAAACAAAAACACTCTTTTACTGATCTAGTTGGCGAGTATAAAGTAGCAGATAAGTATCATACAGGAATATCTCTCTCTCCCCGGGAGCCTTGATGTGTATATAGGATACACATCATATCAAGCTCCCAGCGCATGCCAGCATACATAGGGTATACTGATAGTGTGCAACAGAAGACTCTCTGACGCGATTTGCGCGACTGAGGATTTATCTCCAAGGCAGTATGGATTCAGAGCAGGTCGCTCTACTATTAACGCAAAGGAGAAGTCATAAGCGCGATTTAGTCCACCGAGGCGCACAGCAATTCCGCTCAAAGGGTCGTCCTGCTAGCTACTCTTGGCGTCAGAAACGCTTTTGATTCCGCTAAATGGATGGACATGGTGGAAGTGCTGGAAAGTCGTTTCCAAGTGCTACAATATCTTATGCGAATCTTGAGAGTGTACTTGAGAAACCGCAGTCTACTCTACGACCCAAAGGAAGTCAAAATATGGCTGTTACATCGGGTGTCGCTCATGGCTCCATACTCGGTCGCGATTTGTGGAACATCTCGTATGATGGGCTACTGAGACTTGAGATGTCGGAAGAATCACGCTTGGTTATCTACGCAGACGATGTAACGGTGTTAGCCGCGGGACGCACTGTCGAACACTCGCAATTCAGGCTAGATACGCTGATGCGGCGAGTGAGTGACTGCTAACGGCTTAGTCTAGCACTGGAGAAAACCGAAGTGGTCTTACTAACTCAAGAAAATAATCTACCGAGTAAGGACTATCAGTTTCGCGGAAACACTGGTTGAGTCGAAATCAGCAGTGAAATACCTGGGAGTACTGATAGACTCAAAGATAAGTTTCTCCGCACAAATTGGAGTAACAACCGAAAAGGCGGGAGTACATCAAGCGGCACTTACTCGACTGATGGCCAAAACAGGGGGACCTGTGTCATCAAGGAGGCGACTCCTAATGAGCGCTGTACAATCTGCCCTACTCTACGGGGCGGCACTCTAAACAAGGAGTTACACCGTAAGCGGTTGGCATAGGCACAGAGATAAAGAGCCCTGTGAACCACACGCGCTAAACGAAGTCTCCGAGTCGACGATATCTGTGATTGCAGTTGTGGTGCCCATTGCAATCGTTGTTCGAGAGCAAATGAGCGTCTATCTGCATAGAAGCGATGCCGACAGAGAGGCAGTTACTAAGGAGGAGGGACAGCGCTGTCTCAGCGATTGGCAACAGTCCTGGGAGAACGATAAAAGGGGAAGATGGATTGCTGGCCTGATCCCTGACCTGAGGCCGTGGCTCAATCAAGTGAACGGTGAACGGCTCCAAATAACCCAGCTCTTGAGCGGGCATGGATGTCTCCAGTCTTACCTGCACAAGATCGATAGGTCGCCGTCTCCGGACTGCGTATTTTGCAGGGGAGAGCATGATTATGCCTACTACATGCTTTTCGTCTTTAAAAGATGGGATAGGCTGCATGATGATCTCTGCAGCGAAATTAGAGAGCACTCTCCGGATTCTGTAGGCGGAAAGATGCATACGCATGTTGACAAATGGAACTGCGGGGTACATTACGCCCGGGCAGAGCTGACGGTTAAAAAAAGCGAACTGGACCGTCGGGAGGCGTCGATAATGGAAAGGTTCTTTTTCTAGTAATCTTTTTCTATCATCTTCTTCCAGGTAGAGAAGGGATTCCTGCAATTTGAAGGCGCCTCTAGGCGTAAGAAAACGAAACTCAGCCCCAAATTAATATGTACATACGAGGCACGTCCAGAAAGTAGGTGTACTGGTACACTCACAGTTGGTGACTACGTCGAAAAATAACTTACATATGTACAAGTGTAACCAAGTATGTTATTGTTTAATTAAATTTTTTTTAACCCTACATAAATTGAGTACACTTAATTTCTGGACGTGCCTCGTACTGCGTAAATAGCATTCATTTCCTAACCACTAACAAAATATCATGAAGCTATCTGTTAGTTCACCGTTTACCTTGACCTGGGACTTTGGCCATGCGGACTATTTTTATTGGGACGCCAATGTCAAGCATTCTTTTTGTTTAATCAGTACTTTTATCCTTTGTTTTATATTCAAATCGAACCGCCCTTTTGTCATTCCCTTTTAATCGCTTGTGGAGCCACCTATATTTTTGTTCTTAATCTAACACAACGATAGTTGTCAAATTCAGTTCTTCTTTGTATTCTGTCGAGACAAGTTGTACTTTTGAGTTCTAATAAATCTTTGTTACTGGACAATAAACCTGAACAGCTTTCTTGCACGACCTCCTGGTTTTCCTGACAGGTTATGGGCCCAGGTCACGCCGCGCGAAATAAAAGAAACTGTAATAAGTTAGATTGATCGGAAATCGGTACGCGAGAGTGAGGTTGTGTTTGATTCTCGAACGTTCGACGAAGCAACCAAAATTCAAGATGGCTACCACCGCCATGACGCGCATCGAACTTCTAACAAAGGACAACTTTGACACGTGGAAGATCCACATGAGGGCCCTACTCGTAAAAAATGACGCGTGGGGCTACGTGAATGGCTCAAAGGTAAAGCCTGAGCCAGGCGAAGAGAACTACGCCGAAATAGAAGGATGGGAAAAGGGCGATAGCAAGGCTATGTCGGACATTTTCCTGGGGATTTCATCGTCGGAACTGAAACAGGTCAAAGATTGTGCGACGTCGAGAGAACTTTGGCTAAAGTTGGAGATGTTTACCAGTCTAAGGGCCCCGCGAGGAAAGCGAACCTGCTGAAACAAATCGTCTTACAGAGGATGAGCGAGGGCGACGACGTTCGCGACCATCTGCGAAAATTCTTTGACGCTGCTGACCGACTAAGCGACATGGAAGTGCCAATAAACGATGACCTACTGTCGATACTGTTGCTTTACAGTTTACCGGCCAACTTTGACAGTGTCCGGATTGCTATCGACTCACGTGACGAGCTCCCCACCCCGGAAACACTGCGAATCAAAATCGTGGAAGAAAGTGACGCGCGAAAGAACAATGGACCAGTGCAGAACGCGATGGTAGCGGACAGGCCGAATCAACAGAAAACGGGTAAATCGGAGAAACGCGACGGAAGCAAATTCCCGTTCAAGTGCTATAAGTGCAACAAACCGGGTCACAAAGCAGCAGGTTGTCGATCCAAGAAGAAGAGCGATCAGGACAAGACGAAGACTGGTAGCTTTACCCTGTACGCTGCTGTGGAATCGAGTGCGCCTGGTGACGAGAGTTCCATGCTGGTTTATTCGACGCAAAAACGGTGGTGTCTAGATAGTGGTTGTACCGCGCACATGGCCAGTGACATTGACAGTTTCGAGAGTGTAGATGAGAACTTTTCAGACTCATTGAACCTGGCCAATTCTAGCTCCACGAAAATCAGTGCTAAGGGTGTCGCGCGATTGGTTACCCGAGTGAACGAAGACGATGAGACAGTTAACTTGAGTGACGTGCTGTACGTGCCGGACTTACGCATGAACTTGTTATCGGTCGCGAAGATCGTGGACAAAGGTTACCGAGTGACCCTTTGCAAACGTTCGGCGGAAGTCGTCAGCGAGAAGGACGATCGCGTGGTGTTGTGCGCGGAGCGAGTCAACGGACTCTATTTTGTGAACGACCCGCGCGCTGCCGAGCAGCCGAGCGCCGCGCTTGCCAGCCGGGATCACGAGAAGTCCCTGATGGATTGGCACAAGGCTTTGGGTCACTTAAACGTGAAGGACATTCGCGCGGCATCCAAAAACAACGTTCTCCGAGGACTTGATTTGAGCGACGACGATACAACGGTGGACTGTGAGGTGTGCATCAAGGCGAAGATGACACACCAGCCCTTCCCCAAGGTCTCCGAGAGGAAGTCAGCCCAAGGCGAGCTGATACACTCGGATGTGTGCGGACCGATGCGCATGCAATCCAACGGTCACGCCAGGTATTTCGTCACCTTTATAGATGACGCTACTCGATGGGGCGAGGTGCGATTCTTGCGACGGAAAAACGAGGTGTTCTCCGAGTTCCAGGCGTTCAAGAAGATGGTCGAGACGCAGCACGACTGGAAGATTAAGTGCCTGCAATCCGATAATGGCACCGAATATTCGAACAACCAGTTCAATGACTTCCTGAAGCGCTCTGGGATCAAACGTCGGCTAACCGTTCCGAACAATCCGGAACAAAACGGTATATCTGAACGGAGGAACCGCACTCTGGTCGAGATGGCTCGTTGTTTGTTGATCCAGTCCGGTCTTCCTCCTACCTTCTGGGCAGAAGCAGTGTGTACCGCGAACTTCACCAGAAACCGCTGTCCAACTTCAGCATTGGACGGCCGAACTCCGTTCGAGTTGTGGATGGGAGAGGTCCCGGATGTGAGCAGTTTTCAGGAGTTTGGAGCACCGGTTTACTGCCTGAACCGAACCAAGGATACCGGAAAGTTTGGACCTCGTGCCCGGAAAGGCGTTTATCTCGGCCCCGGTGCAGATTCGAAGGCACTCAGGGTCTGGATACCTGAAGAGCGATGTGTCGAGATCTCACGAGATGTCCAGTTCCTGAAAACAACAGCAGAAAACAAGGTCGAACAGTACGAGGAGTTCTTCCCAGAACAGGCGGATGTTCAGCCAAACACCGAGCAGGATGTAGAGGGTCCTGCCACATCGTCGGACGAGTACATCGACGTTGTACTAGGAGAGAATCGCTCAACGAGAAGAACAGTCCAGCAACCAGATCAGCAACAGCAGCAACCGGCCATGTTTGGCGAAAACGACGAACCTCTCCGAGGTTTTGAGCCAGTTGAAGTTCCAGCCCCAGGTCCAGTGGGACAAACTCCAACGACGAAGCGCGGACCAGGCAGACCGAGGAAGATTTACACGGGTCGTCCTGGTAGACCAAGGGAACATCTGTCGCGGAGAGAAATGAGGTCGCGGGGAGGAACGATGTTGCAGAAAGTGTCGACGTGGCAGAGGCAAACGACGCTGTACAGAACGATGCTGTACAGGACGACGCGAGTGGAGATGAGGACTATACAACCGGAGAAGAAGATACTGCCCTCATCGCGGAAGTTCCACTGAAGTCAGCAGTCTCCGGGCCAGAGGAATACGAGTGGATGCTGGCGATGGCAGACGAATTTTCATCGATTTTAAAAAAAAAACAACACTTGGACCTTGGAGGATCGCCCGAAAAATCGCACAACTGTCGGCAGCCGCATCGTACTTAGAAACAAGTACGGAGCTGATGGAGCAGTCACCAAACGGAAGGCTAGGGTCGTGGCCAGGGGATTCACCCAATGCTCCGGGATGGACTACGGCGAGACCTACGCTCCTGTGGCCCGATTCAGCTCAATTCGCCTCGCAATGGCATTTGCGGCACAACACGGCATGCATGTACGACAGTTTGACGTCTCTACCGCTTTTCTGAACGGTGTCATCGACGAAGAGATCTGGATGGAGTTGCCACATTACGCAAGTAATGTCCTGAAGTTCACCGTCGAGAACAACTACGGCTCCCGTGAAGTGGTCAACAAGGCTGCAAAGATGCTGTCCCAACTATCGTCCGGGAACAAGGTGTGCAAAATGCACAAGGCTCTATACGGCCTGAAACAGGCGGGACGATGCTGGTATCAGTGTCTGGACTCGGAGCTGGTGAAGTTTGGGGCGAGACCGACGTCAAGAGACGCGAGCGTCTACGTAAAGGACGCAGACAACGATCCAGTGCTGATCGTTGTGTACGTCGACGACATTCTTGTCCTGTCACGTGATACCAAGAGGGTCGACGGAGTCTACAAGTTTGTGAGCAAGTCCTTCCAGATCAACGATTTGGGCGACGTGTCATACTGCTTGGGAATTGAGTTTGCTCGGGACGAGTCGACGATCACCATGAGTCAACGCGGGTTTGTGCTGGACATACTCGATCGCTTCGGGATGTTGGACTGTCGGCCAGTTGCAACACCACTTGTTCCTGGAGTTAAGCTGTCAAAGGGTGACATCTGGAGTGAGGAAGACGGGGAGAAACCACCGTATCGAGAACTCATCGGCGCCCTTCTCTACCTGTCCGTGTGCACACGCCCGGACATTGCACATGCTACGAGTGCTCTGAGCCAGTTCAACGATTCCTTCGGAACCAGCCACTGGCAAGCTGCAAAGCGAGTTTTGCGATACGTCAAAGGCACGCTCGACGTGGGCCTGAGCTACAGTGCGAAGGGAGGATGCCTGACCGGCTACGTGGACGCCGACTGGGCTGCTTGCATTGATGACCGGAGGTCATACACCGGCTACGCGTTCACGATGAGCGGCGGTCCTGTTTCCTGGGAGTCGAGGAAGCAGCGCACAGTTGCGCTGTCCTCGACGGAATCCGAGTACATGGCACTCACCGAGGCTTCCAAGGAGGCGATGCACCTGAAGAGACTGAGCGAAGAGATTGGCGCTCGTCCACCGAAGAAAATCGACATTCACATCGATAACCAGGGTGCGAAGAAGTTGGCAGAGAATCCTGTGCACCACACGAGAACCAAACACATAGATACACGACATCATTTTGTGAGAGAGGCTATTTCCGCAGGCGAGATCAATCTGGAGTACCTACCTACTGAGAAGATGCCAGCAGACGTGCTCACCAAAGGGCTAACCAGTCCCAAACATTGGAACTGTTTAGACGATTATCGCTTTGAGGGGGAGTGTTAAATCAGTACTTTTATCCTTTGTTTTATATTCAAATCGAACTGCCCTTTTGTAATTCCCTTTTAATCGCTTGTGGAGCCACCTATATTTTTGTTCTTAATCTAACACAACGATAGTTGTCAAATTCAGTTCTTCTTTGTATTCTGTCGAGACAAGTTGTACTTTTGAGTTCTAATAAATCTTTGTTACTGGACAATAAACCTGAACAGTTTTCTTGCACGACCTCCTGGTTTTCCTGACACTTTTGTATAGCGCATTTCTGTCGACACTGTCATATGCTGTTTGAAGTCTACAAAGAGTTGGTGCACATCGATGTTATGTATATTCCCAGCACTTTTCGAGCACTTGCTTTACGAGTACTGAGAATATTTGGTCTATTGTAGACCATCCACCTTGAAAGCTTCTATGATACTCTTCTGTAATACTTTCTATGGTTTTGGCGAGTACTCTATAAAACGTACACAGTAATGCGATGCCTTTAGAACCATAACTTCTCCCTCTTTTTGTGTACAGGACATATACTTTTTCTTCAGCCCTCTGGTAACTGCTGATCTGACCACTTAGATAGGGCTCCCGCTTTGGAGCAGCTATACTGGTATGCCATCTTTCCAGAAGCCTTATTTTTTCTCAGGTCACGCACTGCTGCTTTTTCTTCGTCTCTGGCTGGTGGTGAAACTAGGACCTCTTGCTCTGCTTCTGGAAATGTTGCAGCCGTATGTTTTTAATTTCGCTTGGTTTACCTATGATTGCTCCTTGCGCAGTTTTGCAAAGACTTGATTGTGTATTGAAGCCGTCTCTTACTTGTTTAATAGAGGCATACGCCGGCCTGACGTTATATAAGGTCATGTTTTCGTTTAACTGTTGGGTCTTGATGTTAATGGTCAGCCGTTTCTTTCACACACACATTTTTTTAGTTTGTCGTCGGATGGTATTACTTTGTTCTTCTTAGGTACGCGTTGGTCGCTGGATGCGTTCTTTGTACGCCTAGTTGCTTTTTTTAACCGCTTCCTTGCATTCTTGGCCGGCTGCTTTTGTTACCGCATCTTTTACTGTCTTCCACATGGTTTTGATGTCATCATTATTTTTTCTCGCATGCGGGGATATGTTGATGCGATTTTCCAGCGCTGACATATATGTGGACGTTATTCAGCTATCATTTGGATTGTATATCTGGTAGCTTGGGGTAATTGATCTTCCTTCTTTACAGCTCTTGGCGATGCGACATCGGAACTTGACCCTGTGGTCGGAATCACAAACAGCGCCATGGAACGAGCGCGTGTGGAGAATGCTGGTGGCCGCTTGTTCTTGTATGAGAATATGGTCGATCTGGTTGATGTGCGACCGTCTAGGGATGCTTATATACTCTTGTGAATGTCTTGATGTAGGAAGTGTGTGAAGCCTCTACAAGTAACAAAGTCTATGAGGCGTTTTCCGTTGTCATTGGTCTCTGCGTAAAGGCTGTGCCCTCCTGTTGTTCCTCTATGTGTCATTTCTCGGCCTTACGTTTTGCATTGAAATCACCCAGAACAATTTTAATGTCGTTTGACGACAATGCATCGACGGTTTGTTCCAGGGTGCTGTCAAATTCATCCCTAATTGCTTCCTCCTTCTAATATTATGTAGCTACTTAATTGAATTGCATTAATAATTTTTCTGAAAATTATTAGAGGCGAATAATGTTAGAATAAGGTGGTATCGTCGTATGTACTAAGTCTCATCACTCAGTAACCAGGACGTATAAACAATCATCATCCGCAGTAAAACCAACAACAATGGCGAAAACATAGAAGACAGACAACAATGAGGGCATAAGCAAAAAAATCCGTGCGCCCGCCGAAGAGAGAAGCAGAAAACCAAACAATCCGCGCTGGTAGAGCGAATGATAGATAGTCTAAGAGAAACGAACAAAAAAAAGCTTTCCTTTGTTTTGAATAAATTGCACCACGAGAAAATGTGTGCGCAAATTATCCTGTAATTCGGCCCTAGCCTTTTGGCATTTTTCCCTCGAGTATAGTCGCAACCCACGTCTCTGTCAGGGATTATCATCGAACATCCATATCGCGCATCTGATAACAGTTCATAGTGCGTGTTTCGGTTTTTACCTGCGGTCATAGTTAAAGTGTTTTTAATTAAATTTAAGTTTAAACTTTTTATTGAATGATCAGAAATCAAATAATTGACGATGTTGCTGGTCTGCATTCATAGCGATTAGCGTGTATTGTTTCTCAAATTCGTGCGTGCAAATGTTTCAACGTTGTTAACGGTAACTTTATGTTACAGTAATCATTAAATCTATATATGAATCCTAAGACCAAACGAATTTCTGAGCTTTATGGAGAAATTTCACCTTAGGTTGCATCTGAAATCTTGGGAAGTTCAGGTAGATGAACAAGCCGCCTCGCCACACCTCCCCTCCCAGTTGGCGTTTTTGACGTTCACAAATAACAATCGGGCAACATTGAAATTCCGCATGGATAAATGCTTGGTGGTAAAGATTCTATGAGATGAGTGCTCTATAGTATGGATCTACGCTTGCTGGTTTTCAGTGGGAGCGTCTAAATTTGCATTTGATGTTGTGTATTTGGCACGAGGAGGCTATAGGAGGTGCAGATTATAAAACAACTGTAATCAAATATGACCCCTTCAAAGAAAGGTATCAGTGGACAGAAACGAGGACAATTGAGTATAATTTGCAAGAAAGTCGATTCAGGCTGGTGAGAAGGTGAACTACTAGCAACAGGACGTCATTGGTAAATTGGATGGTTTCCCCGCTTCTTATGCTAAAATTTTGCAAGGCGAACGTAATAACGAACACAATACTCCAGTTTCGGGAAACAAAACTTCTTCAGTGTATGTAGTTACTTAGATTACAAAGATGACGAAGGCCAGCAGGGATGAAACTTGTATAATTAGTCAGACAAAAAAAAAAAAAGAATAGAAAAGCGGTTAAATTTAAATATACATAAAACTGACTAAATAAGGATAGATTAAAATAAAAGGAGGGCCTGATTGACTTTACATGTAGCAGAAATCTAGTCATACGTTCGACTTGCTTCCCACCACGACGCATTCATAAAATCACCTGGGTATCACCGGATGGCAACACACAAAACCGGATCGATCATGTTCTGATCCAACAAAGTTGGGCCTCGAGCATAGTTGACGTCCATACATACCGAAAAGCCAATTGTAACTCAGATCATTACTTGATCAAATTAACCTATCGATGTCGTATGTTAAAGGCAAATTCAGCGAAGCCCAGCCCGCTACAAAAATTTGACATTGAAAGGCTCCAAACGGCGTCTGTGGCCAAAAATTTCACGGAGACCCTCGACAACCAGCTTATTAGACGCATCGTTAAAGACGAGTAACGAGCTCTGGATGGAAGTGAAAGCGGCTATTAGGACCGTGGCAGAACAGACGATCGGGCATAAAGCCCGGCGCAAGAGGAATGATTGGTTCGATGATGAGTGCCAGACTGCGTTAGATAAAAAGAATCAGGCGTACAAAGAATATGTAGGTAGGAAAACCAAGATGAAGAGAGAACACTATGAAAATCGCAGAAGAGAAGCGAATAAGATAATTAGGATTAAGAAAAGAAAGTACTATGACGACAAATTCAGAAGTATAGATGTAAGTTTAGCGAGCAACAACACAAGACAAGCATTCAAAGTAGTGAAAAGCCTGAAACGTGGTTATCACCCCAAAACCACGCTCTGTCGTGATGACATCGGCAATATTATCGCTGATGAAACCAAGATTAAGGAAAGATGGGCATCATATTTCAAGAACCTCCTTAATCCTCCGCACAGCTCCAGAACATCGGAGCCTATAGATGTCTGCGGAGAACCTCCATTGGCCCCACCAACTCTGGACGAAGTTTGTTCCATCATCAAAGCCCAAATAATAATAAAGCGCCGGGCATCGATGAGATCCCAGTGGAGTTCATCAAATATGGTGGCAGTAGTGTTCATCAAGCTTTTCACAAAAACTGGATGACATTTGACAACAAGAACATATGCCGGAAGAGTGGAGCCAATCAATCCTTTGTTCATATTCTGCATCTATCGTCCCTGTAACTCTTTTTTTGAGTTTTATGATTCAGTATTTGACTCACTATCATCGTATTGTCTTTCGCGTCATCCCACTTCACGTATTATTATTTGTGGTGATTGCAATCTTCCTTCTGTAGAATGGGACTTAACATCATCTATTGATATCTTTTCTTCTAATCGACAGTCTGTATTACTATCGAATTTTCTTTCCCAATCTTCCCTTAACCAATTAAATTGCGCTCTAAATATAAACAATCGGATGCTAGATCTTGTATTGTCGAAGATTGATGCTGGGCATATTCACGTAGCTGCTGCACCTCATTCCCACATATCTCCTGACTCCCATCATCCCCCTCTGTTGTTGGACATCAGCATGAGCTTTCCAAAAACACTTAAATGCCATCAGCCGCTCAAGTTCAACTTCTGGAAAGCTAATTAGAGCGCATTGTCGAAATCTTTGAACTCACTTGGTTCTCGTTTTTTGACTGCCTTGATTGCGAAGAAGCTCTTACTAAACTTTTTTCCGACCTTGGCTTGCTTATTCGTCAATTTACACCCCTATGTAGATCCAAAAAAAGCTCTGAACCACCTTGATTCAACCGTGATATCTTAGAAGCTCTGAAGATTAAAAACAAACTTCACCAAAAGTTTAGATTAACCGGTGATTCTGATTCTTATAATGAATACTCTAGATCCCCGCGAAATAATTAATTAAAAGCTCAAGGAAAAATTGCTTTATGCACATAGAGCAGTCACTTCATTTCAACCTGTCAAAACCATTCTGATCATATATTAATCATCTAAACCCCTCCCCGCACTTTTCTAGCACTATGTATTCGAATGATAAACAAAGTTCAACACTGGAATCCATTTACATCTTGTTCGCGGACTTCTTTTCGACTATAAATTCCTCTTCAGCATTTGATTCTTCTTATGATTTCCCTCTTTATTTTTCTCTGGCTGATAGTGCTCCTGCAGTTAGCCCTGCAGATATCGAGTCCATAATTAATACTCTTGACACAAGTATTGGTTCTGGACCAGACGGAATTCCAAATGTGTTCGTCAAATCTCTGTCCTCTTCATTAAGTGTTCCTCTGAGTTTTATTTTTAACGCCAGCTTGTCCTCCGGAGTTTTTCCTCGCTTCTGGAAGACAGCCAACATCTTCCCAATTCATAAATCTGGTCCTCTTTCTTGTGTCTCCAACTACCGTCCAATCTCACTTCTATCTTGTTTCCGAAGATCCTAGAACGTTTCGTTCATAATCACATTTATGAACTTATATACTCCTCGATATCTTCTGCTCAACATGGCTTTCTTCTAGGTCGGTCGACGACCACAAATCTACTTGAGTTTACTCACATTGTTGGTGGGGCCCTTGATAAGCACTTTCAGGTTGACGTCGTTTATACCGATTTTGCTAAGGCGTTTGATAAAGTAAATCATACCGTACTGTGTAAAAAGCTAACACAACATAGTATTTCTGGTTGTTTGCTCTCTTGGCTTATCTCATACGTAAACAATCGTTCATGTAGAGTAAGTCTCTGTGAAGTGTTATCTCACTTCTTCTATCCACAGACTGGAGTCCCTCAAGGATCCATCCTGGGGCCGCTTTTATGCCTTATATACATTAACGACTTGCCCTCTTTAATAGATGCTCCATGTTTTCTCTATGCTGATGATCTTAAAGTTTTTAAAGTGATTAGATGTATTGATGATTGCATTTCCCTCTAAAATGATCTGAGTGTCCTATGCAATTGGAGTGAATCAAATTTTCTTTCCCTTAATGGGCAAAAATGTCTTAAAATGACTTTCTCTTTAAAATCGAACCCAATCTCATTTCCATATAGCCTACACAATGAGCCGCTATCTGTAGTGACCAAGTTCAAAGACTTAGGGGTGATCTTATACCCGCGACTCAAGTTCGAAGAGCACATCCTCGACATCATGTCACGTGCTTCTCGGGTTTCCGGATTCGTTCTTCGTCACTCTTGCATCTTTGGAAATATCCTGTCTCCAGTACATCTTTATATAAGAACTGTTCGGCCTATCCTCGAGTATTGTTCCCAAATTTGGACCCCGCATTATAAGTACTTAGACTCACTGCTGGAATCTGTACAACGGAAGTTCACCCGAATATTATTCTTTAAATTTAAAGTCCCGTACCAATCTAATGAAGAAAGACTTTCTTCTCTGCACCTCCCATCGTAATCATCTCGTAGACACTTTCTTGATGAATGTCTCCTTTATAAGCTTCACCATCATCAGTTGCATACAAATGTAAAAGAATTACTGACAATGCGGACATCTAATTATCCCTCTAGAAATGAAGGATCTTACCAAATTCCATTTGCAAGAACGGAAACATTTTACAATTCATCACTGCTGCGTCTGCCAAGAAACCACAATGCTATAGAGTTTGGCCCGTATCCTCCACCTTTAGTAATTTATAAGCATAGACTTAAGAATTTAATTTTAAATACCTAGCCTAGTATATATTATGTTGTACTTTTCATTTATATTGTTTGAACCAATCTTGTAATTGGACTTCAGTCTGTAAGTTGGTCGAAATAAATAAATAAATTAATTAATTATATACCCTATCCACAAAAAAGGTGACAAGCTACAATGCGAAAATTATAGAGGCATACCACTACTTTGTACGACGTACAAAATATTTTCTAAAATCTTAGAAAATAAAATTGGATCATACGCCAACAGTATTAATGGGGAGTATCAAGGTGGTTTTATGGCCGGTAGATCAACAACGGACCAATTGTTCACAATCAAGCAGGTATTTGAAAAATGCTGGGAGTTCAAGCAAGCATACGACAGTATTGGTCGTAACGTACTGTACCAAATAATGCTTTGCTTTGGCATCGCATCCCAGCCAAATTCGTCTGTCTTACCAAAATGACAATGACGTCGACGACCTCCCAAGTCCGCATCAATAACCAACTTACTGATATGCCTTTGACACAAATATCGGACTAAAGCAGGGAGATGGGCTGGGCCCATTGCTATTCAATTTGGCTTTGGAGCACGTCATACGGAACCTACCTGTCGATACGCGAGGTAAATTACTATACAAGTCGAGCTAAGTCGGAGCCTATGCGGACGACATCAACATTCTGCCACGGTCATTAACAACTGCCAAAGAACTTTTCTTGAAACTCGACAGCGAAAAAAAACTAGTAGGGCTACAAACCAATGAAAATAAAACAAAGCTCATTTATTTATTTATTTCAGAAATTAACTTACAGACCAGTAGTCCAATTACAAGTCAATTAATACAAAATTAAAATACCAACATATGAATCCAAAATATGGCAGAAATTAAAGAAAAAAGATCACAATACGATATTAAAAATTAAGATTTATAGGAATATTCATAAATTTGATTTTTCAAAGAAGTTTTGAATACGCCAAGAGATTGTGGTAGAGTACCAAGATTTTGCTGGTTGTGCACGAGGTAAGCGTAGCAAAGGAGGGTGGAAGAAGGTGTTAGTACGTGCAATTGAACCAAGGATCTATTAGGGCGAGCCACGTCGAATGTATTTATTTGCCTTCATAAATTTTGAGGTAAAAGGCAATAATTAAGCTTGAACAAAAGACATTCGTCAAGGAAAGATCGTCAGGACTCAAGGGTAGGAAGGTTCAAAGTATAAAGTTGGTCATCATAAGGGGAGTAAGGAAGGTTGAATTTGAAGAATAGAGATCGTGGGAATCGATGAGCTTCCTGTGGTACGGACTCCAAATTTGGGAGCAGTACTCCAAATGGCTACGTACTAGTGAGAAGTAAAGACACATACAGGATGTGATATGTTGAAATGACGAAGCGGATCGTAAAATAAATCCAGTTAAGCGAGAGGCTTTCTTAATAATTAGAGCAATGTGGAGATCAAACTTCAGTTTACAATCGAAAAGCACACCAAGATCCTTGAAGGAGGTTACATTGCCTAAAGGGATACCAACAAGCCTATACGTTGAGAGAAGAGGACATTTTTTACAGGAGAATGTCATCTGATGGCATTTGGAAACATTTAAGGAGAGATGGTTTGATTCACACCAGTCACTAAGACGCTGAAGATCGGTTTGAAGGATGTCCACATCTAAAAGGGAATCAATAAATCGAAAAATCTGGAAGTCATCAGCATAAAGGAGACAGGGGGATGTGATAACAGAAGGTAGATCACTGATAAAAAGTAAAAATAGTATGGGGCCAAGTATTGAACCTTGCGGAACTCCCGAGCACGGGTGAAATGAAGAAGAGAAGCAAGAATTTAAAGTGGCTACACATTGACGATTCAGGACATAAGAGAGAAGCCAGGAATAGAGGCAACTAGGGACATTGAACCCTAAAAGTTTCTCAAATAAGAGAGTGATCCACTGAATGAAAGGCTTTAGAGAAATCCGTAAAAATAACGTCCACTTGTTGTTGCTGATCGAGGGCAGCTGCAATATGATGGGTTAAAAGAAAGTAAATTGGTAAGGGTAGACATGCCTCTGACAAAACCATGCTGTTGATCCGCTAAAGATGGGAGGACAAGTGGATACAGCAAATCAAAAACTATCTTTTCAAGAATTTTACTAAAACAAGGTAGAAGGGAAAAAGGTCGATAGTTTGAGACGATATTACGATCACCAGATTTTAAAATAGGAAAAATGTAGGCAATTTTCCATTGGGCGGGGAAAACCCCACAGGATAAACTCAAGTTAAAAATAATTGAAAGGTGAACACAAAACAAAGAAGAAACAGATTTTGCTAGAAAATTTGGAATGCCATCAGGGCCCACACTGGTGCTGTTGTCAAGATTATTTAAGAGTTGCTCAACCTGCAAGGGGTTTGTACGAAAATTAGTAGAGGAAAAAGCGCAAGAAGATTGGTTGAAGGAGGGGGAAGGTTTAGCCCTACCAAAAAGGAAGAAAGAGTTCACAAGATTCTTGTGGAGAAGACGATGTTACGCCATCTAGACTAAAATTATCAGGGGCATGATGAGAGGTCCTTAAAGATTTTACGTACGACCAGAACGCACGAGTTTGATTCGACATTAACGAAGTTTCAATGTGGTGCAGAAGTGGCAATTTTCTTGGCCGCGGCACGACGCTATTTAAATTTAACGAGGTCAATTGGAAGACCACTGGATAAGAATTTTCTGCGGCCAGAATCTTTAGATTTGATTGCAGTGGCAACATCTGAATTAAACCAAGGAGCATCTTTAGGTCTTCTGCTGGACACACAGGAGTAAATTGCGAGATTAAGGATGAAAGAAACATATAGAGCTTATCAACACAATCTTCAATGTGGAGATTGCTGAAGAAGGAATACCAATTAACGGCATTAAGGTTAGCTTCCATGCTCGACAAATCGGCTTTTAAAAAATTAAAGCGGGAAGGTGAGGAATTCTTCAAAGAACGAGAAGATGAGATTGCAAGCTCAATAGAGAGTGGTGGATGGTGAGGATCAGGTTTGACAAAGGATGAGAGTGCCACCGATGCGGACAGAGAAGAAGGTAACAAGTTGGAAAGAACAAGATCAAGCAATTTGTTATTGGCATTGGGAAAAGTGTTGTATTGGGTGAAAAAACAGAGGGAAATAATAGAAGAAAGAGCAAAACACACGCTACCGCCAGAAACTATGGAGACATACAAATCATTCCAAACAATAGAGGGCAAATTGAAGTCACCACAGACCAATATAGGGGTAGAAGGGAAACGAGCATTAATGTAGCTCGAGAATTCTGCAAAGAATCGTTCGTAAACAATAGCAGGACTGTTACAAGGGATATATACAGATGATACGAAGAAGGAAAGAGAGTCAGATAGAGAGACTAGCACAAGCTGGACATTCGCACATGCAGCCTAACGGAGTAGCGGCAAATGTTACTGAACGAGTCTTTACGCAGTCAATGCCGAATCGTATACAATCGGATCTCTCTTCTTGGGTTGTTTCTCCTCCACTTCAACAACTGGTTTCCCGTCTTGCGTTTGACACGACTACTGATGAGCTGAAAAAATACATTATATCTAAGCTGGGCTACACTCCGCAGCTATTAGATTGCATTAAACTAACGCGCGAAAATCAAAGTAACCGAGTAATTGCCTCGTTTAAAATTACAATCCCGGCGGAGTTGCAGCTTATGCTTAAGCCAGAACGAGGTATTTTTGTAAAACGTTTAGAACGTTCATCGCGTAAAAATTTTCGTACAGCCAGCAGATCACAACCAAGAATTTAAAACAAAAATGTAAAAGCAGCGCTATGAACGTATACTATCAAAACGTCCGTGGTCTGAGGACCAAGCTGGAATACATAAAACTTGCTTCGGACAGTGAAATCTTCTCTCACCATACTGTATTTAGGAAGGACCGATATCGGATCACTACCATTAAATCTAATGGTGGTGGTGTGCTCATTGCCGTAAATCCTCTATTGAATGGTATCTTCTGCACGGAATTATCCTTGTCACCGCCGGTCGAAGGCGTGGCAGTCCGCATTTACCTTCAAAACGTTCCACTTTTTATTGCAAGCATTTACTTTCCCTGCAACTCTCCCTTAACAACTTTTCAAATCCTTTTCAGCGAATTAAGTAACTTTATAAACAACGCCAAATCTTCCGCTCAGTTTCTCATCTGCGGAGACTTCAATATGCCCTCTGTCCACTGGGATATTGAGACCGGCACTCCATCATCTTGCAATGACTTCTCTATTGCCATTTCCGCATTTTTGTCTCTTTGCTCCCTCTCCCAATTAAATACTATAAAGAACACTTCCAACCGTATTTTGGATCTGATTCTTTCGAGTAATCCCCATACTGCAGACCCTGTCTTCCCCACCTCTTCCCCTTATGTTACCCCTAATCCCCACCATCCACCTTTAGAATTACGTCTATTAATAGAATTACCACGTACAAAGAAACGAGCAAACCCATCTCGCTTTAATTTCTTTAAAGCTAGTTACGAAGGCTTAGCATCTGAACTTATGGCCGTGAACTGGCACGCAGTTCTGGACCATACTGATCCAAATGGTGCTGTTCAGATGTTTTACTCAGTCCTCCATAATATAATTCCTTTACACACGCCAACCTCTCGTTCTTCAGGTAGTAATTGGTCACCCTGGTTTACCAAAGATGTTGCCCAGGCTGTGCGATTGAAAGACGTAGCCCGCAAACGCTACCAACGTTCACGATCCGACATTGACCTTTCTGTGTTCCGTCAACTTCGGGCGATTGCCAAAAAAGTAATTTCGCGAGAAATGCTCGCTCACTTCAAGTCCATAGAAACTACCTTCCTAACTAACAATCCCAAATCCTTTTGGTCCTATGTCCACTCCTTAAAATCATCCCACAGCTCTGTTAGTTCTTTATCATTCCAGAACAATACTGCCAACAATGAGCAGGCCATGTGTGACTTGTTTTCGACTTTTTTTCTTCAGTCTATATCTCATCCTCTCCCTCAATCGTCACCAACTCTAGGGCTTCCCTGAACAAGTTGTGTTTTTTCTACGTGCCCTTCTGAAGTTGCTGCTGTAATCGCGTCGCTAAACGCTAGCAGCGCAGTTGGCCCGGACGGGATCCCGAACGTTTTCATTAAATCGCTCGCTTCTTCCTTGAGTGTCCCACTTTATCTTTAATACGAGTCTAGCAACAGGGATTTTCCCAGACACCTGGAAGCGAGCCAACATTCTCCCTACCCATAAGGCAGGAGACCGCTCCTCTGCTCATAATTATCGACCCATTTCTCTGTTATCCTGCTTTGGCAAAATCCTAGAACGTATTGTGCATTTGAGGATTTATGATACTTTACGGCTAAATTTCTCCGATAGGCAACATGGTTTCATAAAGGGGCGTTCCACTGTAACCAATTTACTTGAAATTACAGATACTATTGCCTGTGCACTTGACTCAGGTGGCCAAGTGGATGTGATTTACACAGATTTCGCTAAAGCATTTGATAGCGTAGATCACAACATTCTGATTGCAAAACTCCAACAATTTGGCATTAGTGGCCCCCTCCTGGCATGGCTGGACTCGTTTTTCAATAATAGATCCTGAACGGTGATTTGGGGTGGACAAACTTCATATTCTTTCAGTCCCACTTCTGGCGTTCCACAAGGTTCTATTCTAAGTCCTCTCCTCTTCAATCTATTCATTAATGATCTCCTGTCTATTCTTACTTCTAAGTCCCTATTATATGCGGACGACCTAAAAATTTTTAGAGTCATCAGCTCAAATCAAGATTGTCTGGATCTTCAAAATAACTTAGACCTCTTAAACTCATGGTGTCGAAATAATCGACTCACTCTAAACATCTCTAAATGTTATTGGATGTGCTTTTCCAGGAAAGCAAATCGCATTCCTTTCGCTTACTCAATCGACCACTCAGTGCTCGTTTGCGTCGATAGGTTTAAGGATTTAGGCGTAACGTTTGACCCCCATCTGAAGTTCGACATCCACATACTTCAAATGGCGTCTAACGCCTCTAGAGTTGCAGGCTTCGTTTTACGCTCTCCTCATAAATATTTCAGTATTCAAACCGGAATACGGCTGTTCTCTATGCTTGTGTGCCCGATTCTAGAATATGATTCTAGAATATGCACCTAATTTATCTCTCAGACACAGTGGAATCTGTTCAGCGAAAATTCACACGCACGCTCCTCTTCAAGCATAAGGTTCCGTAGCGTCCTTACAATGACCGCCTGAGTTTCCTGTTCATGCCTTCGCTTCAAGCGAGGAGGCTCTTCCTCGACCAATGCTTTCTCTTTAAACTTCCCAGTGGTTTACTTTCATCTAACCTAATCAACGCGATATGCACACGCCCACTTTCCCGAACCAGATCCTTTCAGTACTATATAGTACCGTACGCTAGAACAGAAACGTATCGTCAATCTCCGTTAGTTCGAATGGTTAGAGATCATCATCGTCTCCAGCTTGGTCCTCCTTTAGACTCGATTGCGAGCTTCAAATTAAAGCTGCGGAGAATACTCTGCCATCTAGAAATTTAATTCTTTTTTGTCTTTTTATAATTTCTTTTTTCTTATTAAGAAACTACCTTGTAATTGGAATTTCATTCTGTAAGATAGTTTTGTAAATAAATGTATAAAATAAAAATAAATAAAAAATAAAATAAAATTATACACTCAACAGGTGAAGATGGAGTGAAATCATCACAGGATTTGCTGGTAAAGGAAACATGTATACCCACTAGAACGCCTCCACCGTCAGACTTAACAGTAGCATCACGGTCTCTATCTCTGCGGAAGACTAAATGGTTCGGAAGTAGCTCACTATTACTAATGTCATCTGTCAGCCATGTTTCCCTTTCTCATGACGCAGTCGAGGAAAAACACCTCAAATACACAAAATATCACACGTGGCGAATACAGTATCGAGAATGTTAGCGAATTTGTGTATTTAGGCGCCAAAATAACGAAAACGGGCTATGAAAGAGACGAAATACGCCGAAGAATACAGCTCGCAAATAAAATATTTTATTCAGTATTGACGATCTTGAAGACCAGCTGCATACACAGGAGAACAAAGCTCCAAGTATACAAATCTGTGATAAGACCTGTGTTATGCTATGGGTGTGAAACATGGACCCTAACCCAAGCATCCGCAAATATATTGAACGCCTTTGAGGGACGGGTACTGAGGCAAATAATCGGAGCGAAGCTTGACGGGGACCAATGGCGAATTCGATACAACCATGTATGAAATTTTTGACGAACCGGAGGTCTCAACGATTGTAATACTGCGGAAGCTGCAATGGGCTGGACACATGAATCGTATGGACGAACAACGGATACCCAAGAAGGTATTCGTTGGGAGAACTGAAGGCCGGAGGCCAGTGGAGAAACCGAGGAATGCTGGACCCAAGATGATATTCGTTGGGAGAACTGAAGGGCGGAGATCAGTGGGGAAACCGAGGAAACGCTGGTCCAACTCGGTTGACGAAGGCAGTTTATTGCTGCTCGGATTTTGGAATTGGAAGACGCGGTCAATGGACCGAGACAGTTGGAGGCGCTATTTGCAGGAAGCGAAGGCCCGCGAGAGGATGAAGTGCTAAGAAGAAGAAGAACCTTAATCGGAGAGTGTTGAGTCTTATTTCATCCACGTGTATTTTTTGTTGTTGTTTTAAACAAACACTAGTAGTACATTATATTTGCAATAAACAATTATGAATGCATGTGGACTATTTTGCCTTTCAATCGACGAGAATACTACCCCCGCCTCATTTCATTATTCTAATTGCCGCAATGAATTTGATCACACTTACGAGTATTTCGAATTGAAAATGGTTTCGTGATCAGCTTAGCGCGAAATTCTTAGGTGTTTATGCTAGGTATTCGGGAGACAGCTATTCTGATGTAATATTACCTCCAATTTAAAAAAACACATAAATATACACAATAAATGTGGGAAAGCATAAATGAAGCGAATGAATGATATCTTTGAAACGTCCTCTTCTTATGTTGAAGATTTGTTTCGAATATTCTTTCAGATAAGTATTTGACAAGTTCCTTTTTTTATTTTCATAATAAAAATTAGCTAATGGAATACATATGATATAGTTTATAGAGAATGCATTTACTATTAGCAATTATTTCATTTTTGATATGCAGATATATGAGTAACTATTTACCATCAAATCAGATTGCCCGTTTTCTCTTCCAAAAGCAAAGAAAATTTTTATATACTTAGTTTGGTAAGAACGAGGCATTTTCTTAATACTGATTAGTTTGAATACTGTAAAGAACAAATCATTTTTCTTTGAAGATGTTTAATGTTCATTATACGAAACTAGAAAATAGCATAAACAATACCAAACAAATATAATTGAAATGAATTATTAAGTAACCATTCTCTTTCCTTTCAGTAGTGTAGCTTTTCGGCGGGAAATAGAATTGAGAGGTAAGCATGCCGCCTAGGGGGTAGGGTTTTTACAATTCGCAACTGATCGGTTCGGTTGCTCGGTTCCGGTACGCGGGGCCATAATTTGTAGTTTGCAATTTTTATTAGCGTCGAGCATTTCGGCTAGAATTAGAGTAGTTTATGTCTGGCACCGTGTCAGTATTTAGATCAGGAATGCGCAGATTCGACTTTGTTGTTGTTGATTGGTTGGAAGCCTGGTAAAGGCAGCGGTAAAGTAATGGCGAAATTTTTTCTTAGGTAAATTTTGGAACGCGTTTTAAACGGACATTTGGTCGATGGCTGGCTATTGTACTCGAGCGTAGTCTACTCGCGTAAGACCTGCTGTCGAAATTCCCCTCCGAACAAGCTGGCCCACAAGCAGCCACCTCAGAGTAGATTGCAACTTCACTTCTTAAACCGTCGAGAGGTTAGTTCGGGAAATCTCGGACGAACGGACGGAGTAAAATTAATACACTAGGTTGGTGAATGATGTTGATCCTACCACCACCTCGAGAGGGAGATGCTGGGTAGCATGATCGCCTTCACCGTTCCGAAGAAGAATAGTAGCATAAGCAAGGACGTCATGAACGGCGTCTTGGAGCTAGAAGAGCTTTTCGAAAGGATTGGATACTATAGACACAACCGACTGAGAGGAGGAGCATAAGGCCGAGCCAAATAGCAAAACACCAGGCATCCCAACTCCTATTATTGCAGTGATGATCCTAGATTCAAATTTCCTAATAAGTTACTCTCTACAATTATAATACGAAATATTGAATAAAGATTATTATTATAATTATTACTATCCATTCTTTAGGAAAAGGGGCAAGTTCATGATTTTCACAGCTGCTATGGATGAATTTTAAAATGATAAAAATAATCTTCGGCAGAGTGCTTTGAATCCATATCTTTATCCTCATTTTTCTTAGGCAATGATAAAAATTCATTGTTTAAAAAGCGTGAAATAAAAAACTTAAACAAAAAAAATACATAAAAACATACGTCAACATGCCCTAAAAAGGGTGAAATATGAAAAATGCTAAATCAATTTTCCCGGTTGGACATAATATTTTGCAGTATGCTCAACAAGATGAATAAACGATGGAAAAGTGATTTGGCGCCAATGCCATGAAATTTATTTCACCCTTTTTAGGGCATATCAAAGTCGGTTTTTATTTTTTTTTAACTCAAGCGTTTCAAATTAACATTATGCTTTTTAATTTACTTTGATGACTGTTTTGAGGTATCAAATTTTTCAATTCAGATTTTCAAAGGCAAGCTTAAATCTTATAAATTATCTGCATTTACCAATACCAAAATCAATTCTGCATATATTTCCAACCCTCAGCATTAGAAATCCCGGAGGGACATTATAATCGATTCCAAGTGGAATTCTCATTTTCACAAAATACCCCCCATCCGACTTCTCGATTAACACTTCGGTTTTTCTTTGAGTAAAACGGTTGCATTCGCAAGTACATACTTTTCCTTTGTGTCGCAACAAATCACCCTGAACGCATGGTGAAAATCAAAAATATGTCCCACATATTTCTCCGGGAGTTCAGCACTCACTACAGGCGATAGCATATTCTGAGTCATACTTTCCAATTCTACCATATTTCTGGATGGATGCAATATTGCTGCAGGTCCACACATCTCTATTTCGCAATACGATAATATGCACGACAGACGCTACATAATGCTCAAAAGATTTTCCATAAAGTACTTGTGTTTTCAATCCCCCATAATCATCCACCATAAATATTCCGTGCTGCTGAGAAGTGTTATAACAAACAGAATGGTACTTGCTGCACCGCCACGTCACTCACTACTATGTAGATTGCAATATAAGCAGCAGGGAATCCTTTTCATTCGAGCATCTCAATTCGCGCCTCGCATTTAGACACTTCACCTAACAAATCGCGTCGTAGTGTAGTTGTTAGCCCATCCGTAACGATTAAACGCTTCTTTTTACTTCTCCGCGTTTTATTCAAAGCACTTGCAACGAGATTACGTAGAAAGTGTAATTCATTCTCGTGTCCTTTTCTGTTATAGCTCAAATCCTAAAAACAAGATCTTTCGCAAGGGGGTTCGTGGCCTTCTGCATTAAGTAGTATTCCATTATCATATTTCATTGTAGGCATAGTTATATTGTTGGTGGCACTTGACAGTGAGTCACGATTTTCTTGTTTAGCATTTGCCTCGTTTGGAAAGTATGAGCCACCTGTTGCTACTCTTGATTTAGAACAGAACGAATGCTCTGATTTGAATTATTAGACCAAGTGAGACTTTAAATTAAAGCAACTAGATTTTCTTACGAAAATACTAAAAATTTTTGGTTTGTGGATTGTTCCGTTTGAAATGGTGCGAGGCTATTTTTAAAACAGTACATATCGAGGGCCACTATAAAAGCTTCTTTTAAAAAGTATGAACATGCATTCGGTTTTTATTTATTATACATGATTTTATTGTTTTTCAAAATATTCTCCATGAACATTTATGCACCTTTGCATGTGCTCAAACCAATATTCGTAGCGCTTTTCCCACTCCGATTGAGACACCTCCAAAACATGGCTTTTGAACGATTCAACAGCTGCTTCGGGCGTAAAAGAGCGTTCACCACGCATTTCACTTTTGATGTGTGGGAATAAAAAGAAATAACTAGGTGCCAAATCAGGGCTTTACGGCGGATGACCCATCAATTTGATATTTTGACCGGCCAAATAGGTGCTAGTCTAAGCTAATGTGTGAGAGCTCGCATCTTCATAATAGAGAATGATTCGTTTTCTTTTGTTTGTTTTGCGAGTTTTCCAGAGGCTTCCGGCAAACAAATTGTAGCGTTTATGGATGTTCAAAATGTCCGTAAAGGTCTGCTGCCTCAGCGAGTAAAGATATTGATGCTCCTCGGAAGAGATTAGTATAATAAAGGAGGACATAGCCCAGATTATGGCAAATTTTATAAACGTGCATATTAGGAATGGAACTTTTCCGGAAGAAGAAAAACTTGCAAAAATAGTTCCTATATTTAAGGGTGGTGATCATCTTGACCCGAATAACAATCGCCCGATTGCGCTGCTGACGGGATTTAGTAAGATATTTGAAAAAATACTAAACAATCGATTAACATCATTCTTAGTTGAAAACTCTATCATAAGCCAACATCAGTTTGGTTTTCAAAAGAACAAGAGTACTTTGGAAGCCCTACATTCTGTCACACGTTTCATCAATATAGGACTTGGCAGGGGTGATTATGTCATCGCAATTTTCGTGGCTTTGAAAAAAGCATTTGATACAGTTGATCATGACCTCTTGCTTCGTAAACTTGAATCGTACGGTATTCAGGGTCGTCCTAAGCAGTTGTTCAAGAGTTACTTGGAGGGAAGATCGCAGAGAACTTTAATCAACAATGTCCTGAGCGATCATGCACCTACGGGAACAGGAGTTCCCCAAGGTTCAATACTGGGCCCAACTTTGTTCCTGCTAGACACAAATAATCTAAATACATGTGGGCTGACGGGATATCACAAATTATATGCTGATGACACAGTTCTACTTTATTCAGGACGAGACAAAACTGCCATTGAGAACACTATCAACGACGATCTAGGAAAATTCCATCAGTGGTTAATTGGAAAAAAACTAGTATTGAACACTTCAAAGACAAAATATATTGTTTTTAAGCAAAAGAACAAAGGAGACATAGATGTCGACCTAAATATCAATGGCGAAAAATTACAAAGAGTGCTAGAAATGAAATATCTTGGTCTTATCATAGACCATCGTATGACCTGGTTACCACACATAAATAGCTTAAGGAGGCAATTAGCCCCAATAATAGGATTGTTAAGAAGATATGAGGATTTTCGAATACACATCAAGAAACTTGTTCTAAATGCGTTTGTCCTGGCGAAATTGCATTATGGAGTACTTATTTGGAGTCAATCAGCAAAGCAACATTTAAACAGTATATCCAGGCTGCTGACCAAAGCGTATAAAAACATTCTGAAGCTGCCAATGCTTACTCAAACTAGTTTAGTTTACCAATTGGCTAAATCATTAACCTTTAGTCAAATTATTATTATGGAGAAAGCTAAGTTTATCTACAGAAATTCAAAAACTAATGGATCGGAACGAGCGCCATTAATTAAGGTATCACAGATCAACCCATATAATGCGAGGAATGCAGATCAATTCGTAATACCTTTTGCCAGAACGAATCGTCTAAAGAACGATGCAACGAATGATGCTCCGCGTATATATAACAATCTACCAGAGATTGTTAAGTAAGCAAACTCACTTATGGTATTTAAGAAAAGACTAAGGGAGCATTTAATGACCACTGTTTGAAGAGTGGACCTGTAATCCTGCTTTTATGAGCCCAGTATCTTAGGGCGTTCTTTTTTGACCCTATCGGCGAGATACTGAAGTGACAGTTACTCAGAGTTTTTTTTTGAATGCGTCGTATTATATTGAATTTTTTTTATCTCTGAGAGCTGATCAATATTTTTTTTTGGACTAGATGTTCATGAAAAGGACTAGTTCACATTATATTGTGTGCCCCCTTATACCGATATGTTAATCATTGTCTGGGAGGCACAAAGGACCAAGCGACGTAATGTGAATGCAGATCGCACGAGCGTTGTGCGACGAAGAAAGAGTGATGGAGAGAGTGGTAGGGAATGGAGGTATTAAAAAAAAAAAAAAAAAAATTGGCCTTGTCTGAGGACGCGTGAATGCGCTTGCAGGCTAGCGTTTGGGTGTCGTGGGGTGGGTTCTCTTTCAACAGCACAAGAGCCCACTACAAAAAAATTTTCGCATTCACGAATTGTTCGATCAAAATCGGTCCATTCGATGGTGTCGAGGCCGAGGTAACCTACAAAAGGAATTGACATTGGAAAACGACGCCGATGCTTGATTAACGGGCGCGGGATGCGAGACGGTTTGGTCCTCACTCCGAATACTTACGATCCCCAAAAAAGTTTGGGGCATCCAGGTGGAAGCGGTGCGCCCTCGTACCCCCACCCCGAATCAAGATTCATTGTAGACGTGGCCATTTATTTTAAATTTACAAGAAAAATTTATATAAAACAATTTACATGAACGGTTCCTGTAAATATAAAATAAAAAAATTGTTTTAGATTTATATTAAAATTTTTATAAAAATTTAATATACATAAAAAACCAGTGTAGAAGGCCACTCCAGCCAGCAAGAGCCCCTGTAGCTACAAAGAAGGAAGGAGATACAGCCCAATGGCTAGCTTAGCAGAGGAGTGTCCAGCCACCGTGGCGGGTCCCTTACCAGTTAGAAATTCTCCAAATGAAAAGAACGAGTTTTATTGTTTAATAATTCATTGTTATTTATTTATTTTTTTTGTTTGTCGGGTTTTTTTTTTCAGAAAAGCAAAGTTCATACACCTTTATTTCTATACAATCGTTTAAATAACAAGAACATGCTTTCATGGAGTTATGTTGCACTTCTGTAACAAACCATTTCAAGTGATGTAAAAATATAGCGAAAGCTGAAAGACCAACTTCGCTCAGTGCTGTACAACTGCAACAAAGCATTATAGAATGAGTAACATATCAGCGGACTATATGTGGCATTGTAGTCGTGAACACGTCCAAACCGGTTTAGCGTTTTTTGTGTTTAGTACTGAAAAGTATTTTATTGGTGAAATAGTGGCTATCGAAATTGATTTCAGTGAAAGGTAATACGATGTATTTTAGTAATCAATAGTTTTTTTTTGCAAAATCAAGTTTTAAGGTCTTTGTAATTTTTTTTTTTAAAAAGACCTACTAGTTTCGCGACCTGTCTGTCCGTCTGTCTGTCCGTCCGTCCGTCCGTCTGTCCGTGCGTCACAGCTGATTTCCCCAGAATCCATAGAAGCTAGAATGCTCAAACTTTGTGAAGTGATGGTCTCTCAAAAGTAAAGGCCTTGACAAAAATTTGAAAAATGTTTAAGGGGTCCCCCCTAATAACGAATTGGCCCTTAAAATTTTTTTTTAATCAAAGGTAGTCGAGTGGGGTATCAAATGAAAGGTCTTGATTAGAACTTTTAGAATCTTAAATAAAAAAATCATTTGATGAATTAGGGGGTCCACGGGAAGGCAAAATGTACCCAAAATTTGTGTCCCCCCCCCCGCCCTAGCGATTGGACACCTTTCAGCCGAAAAATCTGAAAATTATCACGAATGTGGACCTTTATGAGTACAAGGGCAACAAATACCTCAGAAATCGAAATTCACTCAACTTTGTTAATAATAGTATGATTTGTAGATTTTACGTTTTTGCCCATAAAATCAAAACGGTACCTTTAAATATATAGAATGACATAAGATATATGTGTTCACAAAATTGAATTGAGATCGAATCATAATCAAGTGAGTTATAGCCATTTCAATTATATGGAATTACAACAACGATAACACGTGTTTATGGTTCATATAGGGTTTTCCAATAAGAGGTGTTATTTTGATATTATAAGAAAAATGCCATTTTTTAAAATAAATGATCGGATGTTTAGTTCATTATAAAGAAGAAGATATGCCGTTAATAGCAATAACTAACATTGGGCAAATAGCCACTACGACACGCTTACAGGACCATATCCTCTTCATTAAATTTTCCATAACCAAATCGCAAAGTGGCTGCCCTATGTCCTCGATAGCCTCACGAATTTCATCTTTGAGATCTTGAATTGACGCTGGGCTATTGGCATAGGCCTTCTTTATCACGTGGCTCCAAAGGAAGAAGTCGCAAGGTGTTAAATCAGAAGATCTATTCAAAATAACACCTCTTATTGGAAAACCCTATATATATTTAAAATTGACTTAGGTACTTTTATTTTCTTTCAATTTTCATGAAAATTTAAGGAATAGTGTTCAACTTGAACATGTTCGATCGGACGAAAATTCAGAAAAATCATTTAAGCTAGATTAAAATGGCGGCTGCACTGTGCTTATGAAAGAAACTGCGCATCTTTTGTATAAATTTGAACGATTTCATATCTAAGTATTGGATGAATAATTCAAGTTATCGATTCACGCCATTAGAAAACTTGCTTCTAACCCTAGGATGTTTACAAAGACCTTCTGGTAGGAGCACTTTCCTGCTTACTCAACTTGTTTTTACTATTTTTGGACTGATTTTGTTGTATTGCATAAATGCAACATTGCGCGTTCCTAAAACATTTGGTTAACTGTTTATTTGAATTTGAATGTTTCTTTTTCAGTATCAAAATGAGCCGAAAATTTAATAATTTGACTACTAAGGATATTGAAAGTATATTGCGAGGTTGGGAAGACAGTGAAGACGGTCTTGATTTTTCCGACGACGATGATGTGGCCGACCCAAAATACAACTTTTAGCAAAATGAACAGGAAAGTTTTGACGAGGATCTAGACGTACCGACTGACTTGGGAAATGAAATTCAGGCTGTCAGCACCGTAGCAGCTACATCCATCTATACTCAGTCTAATACTAATGTAACGGATCCAAGTCCAGCCTTCATTTCTTCTAGTACTAGTTCTGTTGCGGCTCCAAATACATCTAATCATGTGCCTAAGGCCAATAGAATATGGAAAACGAAGAGCCTGAAGTTAAATGACGGCCAACTACGTTTTCATGGATCTAACATATTACTTCTTGAAATACTTCATTTGGATATCCCTTTTCAGGTATTTTCATATTTGTTTACTGAGGACATTATGGACCTTTTAAAAGATCAGACTAATTTTTACTCTGATCAGAAAGATTGTAATAAACATGTAAATGTAACTAGTGAAGAAATACGCGCATTGTCCCCTATGGTTTTCTGGTGTGGGCTTCACTTTGATCCTGCCCAGACTAGGAAACTCACTTTTTATGGCCTCTTCTATCTCGATCTGGTCAGTGACGCAGTCAATGTCTCTTATTTCGATCGTTGCCATCAGCTCGAGCGAGGCTATAGTTGCGCTTTTGCCGAGGACCTTCTTCCTACATCGCAGAATGCTTCCCTTTTGTCGGCCTCTGCTCCGGATTCGACCAGTATGTGGCCTGATCGGCTTGGTTGTGCTTTAATAGCATTGTTAGTGTCTTCGGACCTTACATTTCCCCTGATATCCCGCAACACTTCTGCGTATGATGGGCATCTTGGGGTTTAACGAGCAGTACCTGCCGCCGGGGTCCTCGTCTGGCTTTTTCCTCTCCTGTTTCGCGTTACGTCTTTTTTTCTTGCGGGGCGTGCGTGCGAACTTTATTTTTGGAAATATTTGAAGGAGCATCTTTGGGGCGTTCTTCGCTCCTTTTGTCAGCACAGTCTGAAACCTCTGATCTAGCGTTCCATGTTCATCAACTGCTTCTTTCTTCCTTGTTTTATCCCGACCTCTTTCGATTGGGCTAGATGCCTTTCTTTTATTGATGATGGAGTTCCCTGCGCGCGCCCTTTAGGCTTAGCCATCAGCGCTTTTTTAACCTTCTATTCATCTTTGACCTTCTGGTCCTCTTCGGCCATTAACCAGCTCCTCCGGTAATGCCCTTTGCAATCTAGGAGCCCCTCTAGTTCAAGAAGCTTATTCAGCGACATTTTCAACGGTGGCGGTGAAATCACACAACGGCACTTGTTTTGTCTGCCGTAATCACCTTGTGGAATTCAGGATGGGTCGTTATTAATTCGGCATTTAAGACCTTTACTTCGGTCGCTTCGGTAGCGGTTGCAGCAGTAACCATCGAATTCTCGATGCTCTTTATATTTTCCCCCACTGCTCAAACATCTGGCGCGTCCTGTAAAATTCCCCACTCTTCCATTTAGCACGCTCTGGCGTTCGCATTATTTGTTCGTGCACCTGAACGCCGCAGGAATTTCAGTTTGCTCGCCGTTTTTCGTCCGTCTTTACTGTTATTGTATTCGTTGTCGTTTTTGTCATCGTTGGTACCGTCTCAATGTGCTGTCAACATAGTGGCTGCTGGTTCCGTCGTTGATCCTGATATTTTTAATTATTGCTTTGCGGTCTTTTAATCTATTGTTGTTTTTTTTATTTGAAATCGCTCCAGTTTGATTGGATCCCCCTCGGAGCCATTATCTCTGTTCGTGTGTGTAGTCGCATTTTTGGTTCCATGGTTATCATTACAGAGCAGGGACGCCATGCGAGGGTTGGCACAAGCCTTTATGGGGACAAGTGCTAAGAGCAAGACCAGCGCTAATCGGGAGTCCGTCTCAACCGAACATACACCACCAATCCAATGGTGTGAGCTTCGAACGTACTCCGAGGCCTACCAAGGTTTTTCCGGGTCGGAGATAAGATGATACTACGATTGGAGCCGTAAATGCATGAGTGTCACCTCGGTGCCACTGTGTAAAGCAACTAGGTCCAAACCATCATGTCCGTCAGCCCAAAACATCAATTCCAGTTCATCATAGTCAGGGTCTTTACCTGTCATCCCAGAAGGAACCTCACGGTGATCTCCATATCCTCGGGTCCGTGGGGGCGGCACTTCCAAAAAGAATGCTAGCCTCCAGGAGTATTCCTGCCGACCGGCATTGCCCCTGCGTTAGCAAATATATCAATAACAGAGGTGAGTTCTTAGTACAGTAGTTCCTCGGTAATGCGGCCCTCATCTTATCCGCTGCCCCTTATAATCCAGTATGTCATGATTGTTATACTATACTTAGGGATGAAAAAGCTCCATCAATGTATAGATGGACAAGTTGCAAGTCATCATAACAAAGCGTGATGTATTGCAAGTTTTCGGAATATTACTTTTTCTCAGTTTGTTTGTGACACGATCATCGTTGAGGCCTATAATGCCTCATTAAAGTTTGTAGTTTTTAATAAGTAAATATGTGTTGATCCAAAAACGGAAGCACAAAGCATTAACAACGTTAGACAAAAGTAAAATACTAGTCCGCCTAAGTTGTGATGAATCTACTACTATGTTGGCAATTGAGCACAATGTAGGACGGTCTAAAACTTATGACATTTAAATTAACTGCGAGAATATTCTAAAGTTAATATCTACCACTACCTGGTAAGAGGAAAACGCTAAAAAAACCAGAACATGGCTATAATATCACAATTTTCATCAAAATGTGTTTTTGCTCCTCGAAAATGCTCCCGGTCATCCGTCCGAAGATGAACTGACAACTGAGGATAAATACGTCACCGCAATGTTTCTTCCACCGAACTGCACTGCACTCAACAAGTCAATGGATCAGCATATTATTCAGTTCATCAAACAAAACCACAAAAAAACTGCTGATGACAGTCATATAAACCAGACTATACGAAAAACGTTAAAGTAATGGCCTTTGTTCTTTGTCAGTCTTGGAATTCATTTACTCCATTTGCCATTACATCGTCATGGAAAAACGTATGGTCAGAAATTGTCAACTCTTCCTCTTGCAGTTCTTTCCAAACCAGTGTCACTTGGAAAATCGTAGAGAAGGTTGCTACCGAAACCGAGATAAACTTAGAGAATTTGTGAAATGTGGTATCATGGCCTAAATGAAGAAACAAGTGCATTTCAACGTATGACTGATAATGAGATTATCAACCAAGTATCTAATCTCATGTCAAATCAAGACGATGATGACGAAGTCGACATAAATACTCAACAAATTACAGCAATAAGTACGATTAACGCTTTTGAAATGGGTATGCAATGGGCTAAAGAAAATGGCGTATTATATAAAAAAATTTTGCTTCTCAGAATGTTGAGAGACAAAGCTTTACACTTGCGTTCGGAGAATACCGAACAAAAGATTGATAGTAATAATTCGCAATGAACATAGAGTTACTTTTTCCTAACCAGCCGTCGGGTCTTGCTTTCAAATTCTTAAATGCTATTGTGATTCTATGAAGCATGAGAAGTAGAATCGAATGGAAGTTTAGCTTCCTTTACGGAGGTTCTGCTGCCCAGAAAAAGCGTACCGAACGAAAAAGCGAACGGGAGTGCCATTAGTGACATCTATACTCTAGCTCTCTAACCTGGTTGTTGTCTACACTCAGCTTACGCTAGATTACAATACTCCAGTTCTAACCTGGTTGGAGTCTACACTCAGCTTACGGTAGACTACGAAAAAATTGGATATTCATTCATTGAGAAGCTTTGAGGAGCTACTTTTCAAAATGCGACATGTCACATTTACTAAGTCTTGAGAAAAAGTGAAAAAAAAACTACTCAAACTAACCCCATGGTATTATGTGAAAATTTTTTACGGGACTGGTTCACTAGTTACCAGAAACAACTAAATCTTGCAAGATCCTTCGTCTGTGTACATAGTATGGAAGTTATTAGTGATTTTTTATGACTTGTAAGCTTTTGTTGCGAATCAAAGGATAACATAAGTTTCCTTTTGAAGCAAATTTCAAAATTTAGAGCAAGATTTAATCTTTATTTGAACGTTTCTTATTGAAATATAAAACGTAATATTAGAAATTGGGGTAATTATAAGTAATATATTACGAAGGGTTAAATGTCTTCCTCTAGACAAGAACAGTGTTTCGCTCCTTCTTTGTCTTTTGCTGAACTTAAGTTAGAAACGGAAATGACACATTCATTATAAAATCTTAACGCTGGTTCACTGTTCCATCCGTTCGTAAAACGAGCCGTCAATAATTTATCAACATCTAGAGCTTTTTCTTTCTAAAGAGTATTAAGTAAAGGTAATTTTGCTGGTGCCTTAATATAATATTTCTCTTAAAAGCGAATAATATGAACTTTCCGTGCCATCTGTGTTGAACGTATTTAAAGTTTTAATATTAACTGAGCCTTTTCTAGTTTTGTGTAACTAGATTCTCTTAGCTTCCTGTATACTATTAACTTTTTTCATAACAGAAGAAAAGCTTTTTTGTCCATTAGATTCCATCCAATCATTCCTTAAAATTTTCGTTTTGCCATTTTTTCGTTTAATTGTTTATATGGATCATCTTGCTTTTTACGTAATAGTTTCACTATTCTGACGAAAATTCTGTCAGTAGGTAAGTAAGAATGTTTTCTCACAGGATACGTAATTTCGATTTTTTCAATATTTTTCAGAGCATTATTAAAAAGCCAAAAAAGGAACTGTACAATGTAACTATTTTTGTTTTGAGTGCCGCAAAGGACACAAAACTGTCGAATGGTCCTAGTTGTGTGGTGTAGAGCCAAATTATTAAGAAAATCAATTAAAGCTGTAGCTCCTCTTCTTAGCACTACAGCCCGTCTCGGGCCTTCACTTCCTACAAACAGCGCCTCCAACTGTCTCGGTTCATTGACGCGTCATCCAATTTCGAAATCCGCAGTGATGAACTGTCTTCGTCGACCGAGTCAGACCAGCGTTTCTTCGGTTTTCCCACTGGTCTTCGGCCTTCAGTTCTCTCAACGAATACCTTTTTGGGTATCCGTTGTTCGTCCATACGAGTCATGTGGCCAGCCCATTGTAGCTTCCCTAGTCTTACAACCGTTGAGACCACCGGTTCGTCAAAAATTTCATACAGCTCATGTATGCTTTGGTGTACGAGTACGTCTTCTTTAGTGTCGTCATATTGATATGATCTAAAAAATGGCACAAATCTTAATTGATGCGTCTCTTGAAGTGAAAAACTGATGGGAAATAATGAGTACTGTTATATCATAAAAGGTGATGTGGGAAAAATTGACAGCATATTGAAGGAAAAGTGCAGTAGTGAAACGTTTTAATCTCGTGTAGTTTAAAAAGTGGATTGATCTGTTCATTGGACTCTATTAATACTCGTAATGCAGTGCAAAATATTGGAGGGCTATGATTTTGAGGTGAAGATTCATTGGTATGAGAAGAAGAAGAGATAGGAGCGTGACTAGCACAATATTGTTTGGTTAATAAGAAAATTAGAAGAGAAATGAGGAATGCAGGTGTGCGAATTGTTTTGTGTACAACTTGTGAGATTGAAATTTGCAAGTGGGGGTTCTAGCTTGTGACTTAGATTGGACGGGAGTTTTTTCACTGGATGTGTGTTGGAATTACGTGCAAATTTGAATACAAATTGATAGTAGAGACAGAAAGGTACACTTGGGATAGAGATAACTTAATGTTACCATTAGTCGCATGATTCTACATTGGCCGGTCAATAGATCAAGCATTGCCCCCAATCATCTGCTTGAATTGAATCGTCTTGCAGAAAACAAAAACAAAAAAAAACGAAATTTTTTTTTTTTTTTTTTCTTTAAAAGCCGTCGGGCCTTGCTTAGTTGTGTGAGCAGACGCGTTTCGACTACTTTGAGTCATCTTCAGTGTCTCAGTCCTAGACCACACTCTTAGACGAAAACGGAAACGAGATGAAACAGAACAAACGGACAGCCAACAAGCAAAAAAACAAAAACATAATATCCCCCTACGTGGCATAATTGAGTAAGTTACTTCCTGACCTCATTACCCATCCACTAATTACCCATCCGCTAATTACCCATCCGCTAATTACCCATCCGCTAATTACCCATCCGCTAATTACCTATTCGCTAATTACCCATCCTACGACTATATAAAGTCGCTCCCTTCAACACATCCTTTAGACACTGAAGATGACTCAAAGTAGTCGGAACGCGTCTGCTCACACAACTAAGCAAGGCCCGACGGCTTTTAAAGAAAAAAGAGGATTGGCCTGCGGATATCAAATAAACAAAGTTATTGACTAAAAAACGAAATTATTAAAAACATTAAAGTTTGCAGGAATAGTAATTCGAGACGTCGCTTTTGAAGAGAATATACTAAACGTTTGGACTCCGCAGAAAATCCGCCAATACTTATTGAATGACGACAAAATCTTGATACGATTCTCAATGCTATAGGTTTTCTTAAACTTTAATACTGATCAAAAGACAAAAACTCTTAAAGTATCTAGAAGCCTTGGTAAAAGGATTCATTTCTACACATTAATTTCTATCCAAGCATATTTTCATCGTTATGATGTAATCATTCTTCAAAAAACCTATAGTTATTATCTATGGTTTTATTCTAAACATCTGAATGCTTACAGGCGAACAACAAGAAATCTAGCTGAGTTATTCAAAATTGTTGCAGCTCTCAATACACGTCATGACTTCTGCAACCACTTTTCTCTTCTTACATTCATCTTGAACCTGCACTAAGTGCTTTCCTATTCAAGATAAAATTACTCTCCGAAAGATTATCTCCATGAAAATTGTCATTATATGCAAAGTATCATTTGACATTCGTCGCCCCATTTGCATTTGTTGTTATTCTTGGTTTTCTTTTTTTTATAGGAAGACAAACATAGAGAAATAAAAAATCATATAGAGTATGCGAGAATTTTCCAACTTGGATGGATTTAGTTTTTTATTCCTTCCCGTGCAGTATTCCTCCTTAAAACAAAAGTTAAATATGCAGAGACGTCCTGGTAGAAAAAAAAAGTTTAAAATGTGAATGAATGTAAATTATTTCCCTCTTGTTTTTTATTTTACCACTCGTCATTCCCATTCGACGAACTATAAGAGGCATATGATGGTATTCTGAGATGAGATGCAGCGAAGAGAATGCAATTTGTATGGAGAATATGTTATCGTGGATAAGGCCAAGGATGTAAAGTTGCGTATGGGTTACAAATTGCAATCAGTTAGAGCTTAGTAGGATGTAGGGTGAAGGAACTAGTAAATATGCATTAAAATTAAAATAAAATAAAATCCTGTCATTAGGGGATGGGTGAAGCTCAAAAAAAGTTTGTTACATTCCTCTGCACTTGTCGATATTTCTATAATAGAGTCAATTTTATCGAGTATGAAGTAACCGTTCATTGTGATGGACGATAAGTCCATTTCATATCAAGTAGTCCCGCATCCTTGAGGACAGGTAATATAGAGTCATTCTTGGTAAAAGAAGAGATGGAAATATGTCCTGCCATTGACTGGGTGAAGCGGATGAAACAGTTTTCATAGATAATATTATAAGAAACGGTGAATGCATCTCAGGTTAAATTTCATCACTCCAACATAAAGAAGCAATTGCTTTTCTTATTCTGTGAGTAATCCGAGAAAAACATTTTTGTAAAATTACGTAAAAACCATGTAAATTTCATACAAATTTTTAGGCATTAATGGGTCAGCTAAAATCTGCGGCAAGTTGCCAAAAAGTTTGTATAAATTTACTTTAAGCTAGACGCTTAGGTGAATCACAGAAATGCATGTACAATTGGTCATTTAAAACAAAAGCAAACTTAGATGTATCCCTTGTCGTTCTAACATCAACTTATTAAGAAATTTTAAATTCTTTTTAATGCTGGATGAATATTCAATCATTCAAATTCACTCAAGTATTTATTTATTTAAATCTTTACCGACTTATAGACTTGGAATCGAACCCGCATATTACGGATCAGAAGGCTGAAGAACTCATATTGCGCCACAGAGCATGTAATCCAACCCTGAGTTGAATCATCTAAAAAAGACATATGCACATGCATTATGTGTGATGCTTAATTTAATTTCTGGGAGCAAGGATACTACATTGACCCAGATTTTTGAGGTCTTAGGACTTTCGCCCATCGAGGGGAGACAGTTAGTGGCAAAAATGGCTGTAGCGAACGCAGCCTCACTGCTTAGCAAAACTTAGAGTATGCAAAACGAAGAAACCCAGAAAAAACTACGATAAAAGTCGAGGAGAAAAAGCTTACGGTGCAGGGGGTCAGATCCCCAGTATCGATCGGTGGCAGAGGTTAGTGCGGAGCAGGCGCCCGGCCGTCGTCATCCAATGACTGCAATGGTATAAAAGTGGTGAGTTTTGCTTCTATAACAGATATACAGGTATCTACAAGCAATCTCGGGCCCAACGGAGAAAATCGATTCGGGCGTAGACCCTTGTTGGCGTGAACATCGTCGAAACAAGAAACCAAACGTGGGGAAAGCCAGCAAAACCCAAAAATTGAGCTTCAGTAATTTTCTCCAAAGATAACACAGGTTCCGATGGAGGAACCAACAATCCTGGCGTCATCTTTAGCAGCAACAAAGTCAGCTAAAACATCAGGGACAAAACAAAGACCAAGGGGCAGCCTTGTCCAAACTGAAATTTCTGCTTCGTTTGGGCGCAGTAAAAAACATTGATATGAATGCCTGAGCGTCCTAGAATATTAGAACGGGAATTCTGCAGGGTACGCCAGATGTTGGCGCGGTAGAAGATAATATAAAAGACATCGAGGAATGTGGCTGAAGTACTGTACTTAGATAACTTATGTACAAGATTTTCATTTGAGCTCTGCCCTTCAAGGCTCTTGCAATACCAGTCGAAAATTCCATAAGAGCGGTCGGAGTAGATCGATGAATCCATGTTTCTCTGAAATCAATTTATGCTGTACTACAGAAAAGTGTGATATAATCTATGCATTCCAATAATTTAGAAAAGTAGGATAGTAAAGAGATGTGACGGTAATATGTAGCAGAAGAAGCGTCAACTTTTTTTTTCAGTAAGAAGGAAAAGGCCGGTTAGCAAGCTTATATTGAAGAGAATACACAATGGAACACAGATAAACAAAAAAATAACGACTAAATAAGAGAAGCGAAGTAGCTATTAACGACTAAATAAGAGAAGCGAAGTAGCTATTAAGCGTGAAGTGGAGGCGAATTTTTGTAGAAAATTTTAGGGAATGATTATAAGGCTTGAATTATTTTCAGTTCAGCGAGGTGTCAACGCTCCTAGACTAAGTCAATATTGCAACGAAATGAGTTCATTACCCATTCATGACTACATTACTTTATTTCATAGCTTCATATTAATCAAGCTCACGTATTTTCTTATTTTTTTCTTCTCTCATTACGATGTACTATCATCGTCATAGCTATAATTTGGCTCCTAAAATTTAGAACAGCTATTCACTTTAACGTTGATGTTTGAAGCGACATATTTTAAGCGCTGTACAATCATTAGGAGACTACTTGCAGCAGCCAATAAACTTTAAATTCTATCGAAAATCCCCGTGACGGTCGAAAGAACAGATGCGACAACGGATGCATTGTGGTGAAATAGTTTGAATTGCAAGATATTACCGGCGGAACGGGATCATAGTTGATCAAGATTTGACCGTGGTTTTAAGCTCATCGAGCAGAGGTGGTCGTATTCTTACCAACAAATAGCCAGTTCGGGGACCGCGGAAGAATATTTGAATCAGTCCAGATAATTAACGGTGTGATGTTGAACCTAAGGGTATAGAAAGAGATCTGATTTAGTGCTTCAAATGTTTTGGCATTGGAATTAAGTTTATGGCCTTCATTTTTTTGGAGAAGATCTGGTGATCCATGTGTGTGAATTTTTTACCGGGTCAAGTATTGCAAAGGAAGAAACCCTATTAGCAGCGATGACATACGTTTCACAAAAATCAGCTGGAATAGTCGTTCAGAAATGCTTTTTAATGTATATTAATACTAAACTACTGTAGTAGCAGCAGCAGCACAAATACAATATTAGTAAGCACTTGAATAAGCTCGACATTAATTGGGTTGTTCTTGTTGAGAGCTTGCATAAGTCAGACATAAAAAGAATAAATCATGAAGACTGTTCTTAATAGTATAATTTGAAAACAAAATATTATTAGAATATAGGTCATTCCCTTCAACACATCCTTTAGATACTGAAGATGACTCAAAGTAGTCGAAACGCGTCTGCTCACACAACAAAGCAAGGCCCGACGGCTTTTGAAGAAGAAAAAAGATTATATAGCCGTTTGAGTTTGATAGGTTTATCTACAGGAAGAAGCCCTGTAATCGATTCTGAATCTAACCATCCTATAATTCAGAGTATGATCAACCAAGTCCATAATGTTTTCTGCACACATTATGAACTTTGTGTCCGAAAAACTTTGCATTTATGATGTAATGTCATTCTCTCCAAGCTCGGTATTAATTTATAAATCACGATCTTGTTGTCCACATGTATAAGAGCAGTTTTTCTCTGCAACTGTAGAAGCAGGTTGATCAGAAATGGTGACATCTTGAAAGGTTTGTTATCAAAAATGTTCAGAGGTTCGTTACAATGGTGTTTCTGAAAGATATCAAATAAAAAGTAGTGGGGAGACCGTTCGAGAACGAATCTACAAACTGTACTTCGGCCATCGAGGGTCAAGGGGAAAATTTGCGCGATTAGATAGCTTTGATACAAAAAATCAGGGAAAATCATGGAGGTTCATTTTTATGGTAGTAGTCTATATTATGTAATAGTTACGAGTGCTACACGATTGAGTCAAAGACCTCCAGGTTGAGTTCCGTCGATGATAAAAGTACTGTAGTAATCGAGCGGTCACATAAGCAAACTGCCCGAAAACCTTCCTAACGCTTATCCGAAATTTTAATTGCAGATTTAGAAAAAAATCATTACTTCCATTCATAGGTGTAATTTTAAAAAAATATTTTTTCATATTATTGTTATTAAATGTAATTTTATATCAATTTTCCTTTACATTAAATTTAAACGTTTCCCTTTAATTATATTCTTCATGATATTTAACTTTTATTATTAATTAAAATCTTTATCATTTTTCTTTACTTCTGTAAATTTTTGAAAACTTTTAATCTGCAAATTAAAATTTCGGACATGGGAACACTGATTTACTGCATCCCATCTTTTTTTACGAATTATTTAAAAGTTGAGGTTCCATAAAGGCAACTGCAGTGCAGTGAATCGGACGGATTCAAGACACAACCAACTACAAACGTTTCTCGACCGCCTTCTTTACGAGTGTGTTTAAAGGTTGACTGTCGTGTCGTCAGTATGTATTGGAATTGTTGAATTCGTTCTGCGAACACGGGCAGTGAATTAACAAAACAAATCGAAGTTAATTTCTTAGTAAACTTGGTCTAATTGAAAATCTAGGATGACATCTTCCGTTGCTATTGTATTATAGTTGTTTTCTTTGTCTATTCCGCTTACGGTAGTCTCCAATTGCTCGGCGTTGTTTAATTTATGGATAACTATTTACCAATTCCAAGGAATTTCAATCGGCCACTGAGCATTTAAATTGGATGTAAACTAGTGGAAGAAAAGTCGCAAGATAAAACAAATGAATCGCACAATGGACAATCTCGACCGACTTTCAGATGAAGAGCTGCAACAGCGCTTGTAAAATAGGCATGTTAGAGGAAGAGGCCAATGTGCTCCTTTAGATAAAATACTAATTTATTCGAGCTACTAGTACAAAGAGGACACTGAAATACGTTTGGCACTTCAAGAACGGTAATTATTGCAAATTATATATTTTCTGAAGACTGGAACTTATTTGAGTATTAGTGCGTGTCATTTTTCGTGCAGAAGCGTATAGCGGTGTTACTTTTTCAATTTGTGCTTGAGAATTTAGCTAAAGATAAACAGCGAGTTTAAAAGTGACAAAGTTTAACATCGATTCGGGTCGTCTTGTAGAGCACGCGTTGGTAGTATACGCGTATGTGTATTGATTTATGTGTCCTGTAAGAATACTTTATTTTTATGTTAACTAACTTTAAAGACAAAGATCCTTTATGTTGCCACAATCGTAAAATTTACGCCGCAAATGTGACATTGAACTGATATAAAATTGGCGGAAATGATATATGATCGACAAGCCTTTTGACGCGTAAGTGGAAATCACGTGAAACCGTTTAGCTACGATGCTTGCGACACATGCTTATATTTAAACTATGTTTTCCCATCAATCAACCTTCACTAAATAGCGTTGCTACTCCGGACCTCCTAACTGAGTGGCTTGACATGACTACTCAGTGTATCAGCTCCATGCGAACACAAATTCAAAAAGAAATTGATACGTCATTTACGTACTTTTCCGTGGGAGCTTATTCCAGGTTTTGCGGAAACCTTCTTCAAGGCTGCCAGTGAAGAGCGTGAGCATGCTCGACATTGAATTGAATATCTGTCGATGAGTGGTCAAATAAGTGACTCGGTTACAAATTTAATCACGGTGCCCACAGTTGAAAGCATGAATGGAAGGATGGTGTCCAAGTACTCACTGATGCGTTAAACAAGTTACTAAGAGCATCCGTGATAGTATAGGCAAATGTGAAAGTGCTAAAGTTAACGACTATCATCTCGTTGACTATTTAATTCTTAAAGAAAAATAAGGTAGAAAGAAGGAGAAAGAGATATTTGTATTGTTATGTATTATAGATTTTAGTTATCTTCATAATAATAAAAGTTTCATTTGAAATAGTGAAAGGAGTACATTGCAAACTTTTCACTTCCTTATATTTCAAAGCCAATGATTATTTAAACATTAGTGTTATCTTCTTCAAAACACATTGAGTTTTTGCTTTAGGTGATAATCTGTTACACTGTATATTTTAAGTAAGAAAAACGTTTTTCTTATGGTACATAATCCCGATTATTTTCACATTCGCATAATGTGAAGAAACTCCAGCAGCTTCTCCGCTGTTTTTTGAAAATTATGATATTTGATATATCAACTGAAGGAGTTGCCGAAGCGCTATGCGAAACAATTTGAATAAGCTCCTGAGCTTTAGCTTGAAGAAGAGGGCCAGTTATCGGTATGTAATGACTCCGTTGGATTGTGAACCATTCCAATAATGCGTTTTCCAGTTCACCGTGAGAGGTTATTCGGTTCTTTTTTGACTTAAAAGACATCTCTTGATTTATCGCATCTTCGATTACATCTCTCTTCTTCTATATCATTAACATTGTCGAGTGACTCACTTTGTATTCTTTAGCCAATCGCACATTCGTCTCATCCCCACTCAAAATTCGCGAACAAATAACGAATTTGTCTTCTAAAGACAGTTGCTTTCTTTTTGACATTCTACAAACAAGCAACTTGTTTCGCGATAGAAATAAGACTGAGGATGGAGCACAGATGCAATCTCGTTTTTGTGTTTACTTTTCGCCTGAAATCAAATCTGTAAGCAACGTCGCTGGTCGTCATAAGCGATATTTTACCTCGAAAACACGTCGTTATAGCCGATCCCATCGTTTTAGCCGATGACGTTATAAACGATTAGATTTTCCTTAGGAAGAGCAGGCTGGAACTTGGGGCCGGGATTTTTTGGCGGCTACAACTGGAATGTGGTTATATCCGATCTCGGTATACATGATTTCCACTGTTTTTGATTGGAGGGATCTTCAGACGGAATATACGCCATCTTAGCTGTGTTGGGTATTGATTTAGAATAGTCCGTACTAATCATAATTTAGCCACGTGTTCTATCAAGCGTGATACCTTTTAGAGTACTGATGCTCAAATTTCAAACTAGATGGTGCCGTCAATAGATCAAGAAAACTAGGAGCCATACAATGACTTGGAGTGTAGCGCCACCGAAAAATAAAATATCAGTAACACTAAGGCGATATAGCAGCAATTTTTTTTGAGGTATGGAAGTGAATGCCCATTTACGCAGAGCGTGGGACTCCCATACTCGCAAGACTGCCCACTAAACACCTCCCCTATCAACCTGAGAGCCTAGCCTGGGACCGTTTGACACAGGTCTCGTTTTATTACGCCGTGAGGCGCCTTCAAGTTGGGGATTCCTCGTCTAGCGGGAGGGAAGACGGGAAAACGAATCGCCAGACAAGTGATCCCCCAGACCCAACACCCCCGGCCGCTGCGAGTCCCTTTTATCTTTTAGGAATGCCCGAATATAATGTGCTACCTGGTTCCATTTGTCAACCGATTCGAACATCACCGCAACTATATTATCCCGGGTGAGCTCTCCCGTCTCCCTGTAGAGGTACCTTCGTAGCCTGCCCCATTTTATGCACGCAAAAAATGTGTGGCAGGCATTGTCGTCTTCTCCTGGGCAAAAGCGACAATCGGGGAACCGTGACTTACCAATCTTGTGTAGGTAAGACTGAAAATACCCATGCCCGCTCAAAAGCTGGGTCAGATAGAAGTCAGTCTCACCATGCCTTCGATTTAGCCACGGTCTCACATTTGGGATGAGGCAGGCAGTCCACCCTCTGCTGCCAATCGTTAAGTGAGCGCTGTCTCTCGTCGCGGATAACCATCTCCCTCTCATCCTCATTTCGACCAAGATAAATAGCGCGGCGCTCTCTAGCAAGGAGGGCAACAGGTGTCACGCCTGCAATAACTCTCACCGCCGAATCAGAAACTGTCGGATGTACGCACCACTAAAAGAACAAACATTGGCAAAATTTTCCCAGCGTTAATTACAATATACTATAACAAAAACCTATTAAACTCTTTTATAAAAACTTAAAGAATGTTTCGACACTATTTTACTTCAAGCATTTTATCTATGGTATTCCCGATTTGGTCCCCTGGTCATGACCTTTGTCGTTGTTACCATCACATATCCAATCCGTTGGACAGACCTAAAATAACCTTCCTGAATGGATTTTACTTTGACTTTGTCTCCTATGTATGAAAACTTTACTAAGCAATGGTTACAAGGAAATCTTCTAATGACACTGGCCTCCAAGATTTTATATTGTAAAAAAAAGAAACTTACTCCTCAGAAAATGATCTAGCCTCGCTTTGGTATTGGTTGATCTAAACATTTTCCAGTGACATATATCAATTTTCAATCTTAAAAAATCCCACGCACTAAACAATGTCAAAAAATAATATGCTATATCAGGTTTCTAACATAGTTATTCTTTAATCTGTTTGTCAAAACGCGTACTTCGTCGAGTATCCTCGAAATGAAGTCCACCATTAGGTGCTAGGCCAATTTCGCGCCACCTAAGTTTCTTTAAAAAAAAAAGAAAATTTTAAAGTGTTGAGAATAACGGTAAAGCGATGTTCACAATTCCTTTATGGTAGAGCATCATTAAATTTTCACAAAGGCCACAACCTTTACATGGATCAAAATAAAGTCATTGCCGTTTGACTACAGTTCTTTCACACATTCCTATGTACTACAATATAACTTTAGTCTACTATTTTCTTTTCTTTTCTACACTTACTAACCCATATATAGAGTTTGAGAGGACAACATACACACAACGTCTCATCTTTTGAGTTTTTTTTTTCTCCCTATTTCGAATTTACTATTTCTCATTTAAATTCAAGAAAAATCCCGTCAAGTGTAAGTAAACTTCATTAAAGAGTCTGAGCACGAAAAACGAAACTTCAAAGGACGAGCGCTTTACAGTCTCCGTTCAAGACTCTCTTACGTCTTGCTCTCTGTTTTTGTGTGAGTGTGTATATTAATGTTTTTCATCGTGACATTCAAGACTCCAAAGTGAAGGAGCAAAGCTGTTTCCACAAACAAATCTATCGGTAAGAAAAAACTGAAAAAAACAACTCAAGAAATAAAAATGCCACGGAAGCTGCTGAAGGAAAAGTAAAGGAAATTTTATTTCCATTGATAATGACGATGCCGATGATGGGTGGTTATGGTGGTTTTATTGTGATGTAGGAAGAAGGAATTGGCGTCTATGATGGTGATGGAATTTCAAATTGCAGTTAAATATCAAACGCCTTGCTTTGATCTTGATCGACTAGTGAGTGATTTTTGGTTGATGGTATTAATTATATGGTAAGGGAAATATTTTAAGTGCGTATTATTCGAGCAGCTGCGAAGTTTGGAAGGATTTTTTTGGGTAACTCGAAAATCGAGAAAATACACGAAAATAAGGTGATGGTGAATCAATGGATAGCTTTTTTCATCGAACTATAAATAATGGCCCGCTTTCTCAGATACTTTAGTGCGTACAATCATCAAACAGAATCATGAAAGCCGACTTTTTGCTGTTGAGTGAGCAACACCACGACAAAAGTTCGTCATCATGGTTCCCTGACGAAACTGGCACTGTCGTCATCTGGGCTACGAGCAGCGCTTATTTCCTAGTGGAGGGCTACGAACGGAAGGATGGGTTCGTTTGGGTTTGGTGTTCAGGGACTATATTCTTTAATGTGTATCCAGCGCAAAACGAAACGATATTATCCTTCTAAGCCAAGCCTAATGCTTTGGAGGAATCTGTCTTAAACGCAGTTGGCCACGTGCTCGTTGCGGAAGGCCTCATTGCCAAAGCAATCGAATGGGGCATGCCTCAAACTCTGCGGGAAAAACGAGTTCTAGAGATGTCAGTCAGGACAGGGTTTGGATTGCTGAATACCGGTGATAAGCCTACTTACCGCTGCTGGAAGATTCGCAGGGGACTGAAGAGCTAGCAGCTCAAGACGTGGTGATATCAATTATGAGTATTATCACGTCTTCTTGAAGCGCTTTGCCGTCCGAGATCCCGGCACGGCAAGCCTCCAGTGAACTACTGGTCGACTGAAATCGCTGAAAATCTAAGGGAGCCTTACAAGCTTCGACGTGACGCTCAACGGGCACGGAGCATGCAACCGGATATGAGTCGGCCAGAACGAACAATATGAACAGAGATCTGTGGAGCCTTGGCTACAAGCTAGTTATGCAGAAGCTTAGTGCCCTACGCACACCCTGCATATATGAAGCAGAACATTGACTGATTAGTGCGGGCGCTTTTCCTCGCCCATCCCGTCCGTCTTGGAGTTATTTACGGCGAAACATCAGGCGAACGTTCACTCTTCACGCGACTGGAACTGGAAGAGGTAGTCCTATCATTGAAACTAAGGAAGGGTCCAGGTCCAGATGGCGTCTCAGCTGAAGTGTTGCAGCTCATAATCACCATTGTCCTGGCTTGCTGCTCAGTACATTCAACACTTGCATGCGGGAAGGAGTCTTCCCGGCACGTTGGAAGATAGCGAGGCTCGTGTTGATCAGCAAGGGAAAGGGAATTCCCGGGTCGCTGTCTACATACCGCCCGTTATGCATGCTAGCCACGGCTAGCTCTCATCAAGGGAAGACTCTTCGGCAGTATGGCTTTAGAGCAGGGCGCTCCACTATTGAAGCGATTGCAGAGGTGGCGAGCGCGTTCAAAAAGACGGACTCTCATAGCCGTACCAAGCGATGAGTAGTTCTGCACTTGATGTTCGGAGCATCTTCGATTCCGCCGGATGGGTAGATGTTCTGGACACGTAGACAAACCCTTTTCAAGTTCCAGCATATCTTATCCAGCTTTTGAGAAACTATCTGAAGGACCGAAGCTTGCTTTATGATGCAATGAAGGGACTAAGAAGGATTGAAATTACATCGGTTGTTGTTCAAGGATCTATCCTTCGTCCAGATTTCTTGCGCATATTGTACGACGAGCTACTGAGACTTGTGCTGCCTGTTGAGTTATGCCTGCTCCGCTATGCGGATGATGTTGCGGAGCTAGTTGCTGGGCGCACCGTCGAACCGGCACAACTTAGAGAAGGTATGCTCATAAACCGGATAAGGGACTGGATGACTGCTCGCGAGTTCGGCCCAGCACTGGAGAAAACCAAAGTCGTTATCTTGATAAAGAATAGAGTCTCCAGAGTAAGAACGATCAGGATTGGGGAAAAGCTGGTTGAATATGAACTATCAGTATAATACTTGGTTAATATTTGACTCGAAGATAAGTTTCTCTGAACAAATCAGGGCAAGGGCTGGCAAAGCTGCTTCAGGTGTATCGGCTCTGAGTCGACTTATCACCAACGTATGGAGCAGAAACATGGAGCGACGGTCTCAGCAAGTTCTAGAATATCTTATGCGACTTCTGAGGGACTACCTGAAAGACCGAAGCCTGCTTTATGACACAGGGCCAACGAAGGATGAAAGTTAAATCGGGCGTTGCCGATGGATCTATCCTTGGTCCAGACCTGTGGAACGTGTCTTACGATGGGCTACTGAGATTGGAGATGCCAGGTGAGTCCCGCTTGTTCGGCTATGTAGATGATGTTCAGCCTCTAGTCACTGGACGCACTAGTGACGAACAGGCGGAACTTGGGCTAGGTATTCTAATGCGCCGAGTGAGAGACTGGCTTATTGCTCGCAGGTTCAGTTTAGCACTGGAGAAAGCCGAAGTGATCGTCTTGACAAAAAAGAGAATCCCCAGAGGAAGGATGATCAGTATTGGAAACATACTAATCGAATCGAAAACAGCGTTAAAGTACCTGTAGCCACTGATTGAAACGAAGACAAGCTTCGATAAAGAAATAAGGGCAACGGCTGAGAAGGATGCTTCCGGCGTATCGGCTCTAAGTCGACTTATAACCAACGTAGGGGGTCCCGACCCATAAAGAAGACACTTTTTGATGAGGGCCGTAGGCAGACTTGGCATTAATCGATTAATTTTATTAGTCGATTAATCAATCGATTGAAAATTTAATCTATTAATTTAATCCCGATTAAATTAATCAAGATTAAAATAGTTAATCGTTATCGCGATTAATTTTAGTAATCATTAATCATCAATCGTTGATAAAAGGGACCTACAGCAGCCGGGGGCGCTGGGGCTGGGGGATCGCTTTTTTGGCACTTCCTCTTCCCCTCTCCCCTTCCGCTAGGAAAGGGATCCATTAGCTTGAAGGCGCCTCACGGCGTAACAAAACGAGACCTGGCCCGAAGTAATGTATCAAACGGCTCCAAGCTGGGTTCTCAGGTTGACAGGGGAGGTGTTTAGTGGGTAGTCCAGTCGCGTTCTTGCGAGCATGGGAGTCCTACACTCTGTGCATAAATGGCATTCACCTCCCTACGACAAAAAAAATCATCAATCGTTAATTTGATTAGCGATTTTTTATATTTATAGTATTATGATATGAAATATGATATACGTGTAAATTAACGTGAATTAAAAGGCAGATTAAATTTATCCAGGATTCCTGAGTTTGTAAGCGTATTACTAAAAATTTAAGGTGTTATTTTTTTACCTGCATACTTCAACTGCAATACAAATAAGTCTGCGGGACTTTGAAAGACGGATTTCTATATTATTGTTACATGTACAAATAATTACATGTACAAATAATTCTGCGAGCTACTGTCGCAATTGTTTTCACAATCATTAAGAACGTCAACAAATGAATTTACTCGAACCCACGAGAACCCAACAAGCATGGTCAACATCTGCAAGTGACGTCACTCCATTCATTAATTTGCTCGAATCTACCAGGTACCTCTTGGTAGAACATTCGCCAATGTACGAGAAATGGGTGAATAGGTAGAGACACTATATAAAGGCGAGCTGAATGAATGGAGGGATCATTCATTCGACCGCGATAAGAACTGCGATAGTGTGTTTCGTAATAGTGAAGTGATTTAGAAGACAATTGCGATAAGAAATTTATGGACAAGTGTTAGATTTTTTAATAGTGAAAATTAAAATTAGTGAAAGTGTTAAATTGTTTATTGTACATTTTTGTAATTAAATAAACTTTTTTTAATTTAGTTTAAAAGACATTGCGTTTTCACTTTCCCGAAACATTAAATTATTGGCCGCGAACCAAAAACACGCGACAGTGGTGTCGAGAAGTGAGATTAAAATTTTGGAAGTGAAAACGTTTAAACAATTTTAAAGTGCACAATTGTGAAAATCAACGAGGAAAAATAGCCGAAACAATAAAAATGCCAGGAAATTTACATCTAAAAATTAATCAATTGAGCATATCGGAGCTCAAAGAGGAGTTGGAACAACGAAATCTGGCTACACAAGGTACAAAGGCCATACTGATTGCACGCTTGCGTGATGCGATCGAGTCGGAAGGCGTGAATCTGGATTCAGGTGAGCTGTCAGCTGCAGAAAGAGGCGCAGAAGGTGGTGAAGCCGAAACACCAAAACCAAAGGAGCAAGAAAATGCGCTGATGCAAATGTTGATGCTCATGCAGCAAGAGCAGCGACAACAATCATCCGATTTAACTGCGAAGCTAAATGAACAAACATCCAGTTTAGCTGCGAAGCTAAATGAACAATCAGCGAAACTAAGTGAACAATCAGCGCAGCTAAATGAACAGACATCCAGTTTAGCTGCGAAGCTAAGTGAACAATCAGCGAAGCTAGACCAACAAGCAATCGAAATCAAAGCAGACATCAAGGCAGACATCACACAGAAGCTGGAGAAACAGTCAACCGAAATAAAAGCGGAGCTCGGTCATCTGAACAAACAAATTAAAGGCGTCGAGGAAAAGGTTGACCAGGTCGAGGAAAAGGTTTACCAGGTCGAGGAAAAGGTCAGCCAGGTCGAGGAGAGAATCAACAATTAGATGGAAAACATGAAAAAGGAATTGGAAGCAGAAAAGGCAGTAGTAACAGCTTCACCAGCCCCAATTATAACCGCAGCGCAAAGCTCATCTAGAAATGTGCAAGCACCAACATTCGATGGGCAAACGGTCTGGACTATTTACAAAACCCAGTTCGAAGCAGCCGCTCGCATAAATCACTGGAATGAGCAGGAACGAGCAACTGCATTGATTCTTGCTCTAAGAGGCCCAGCTGCCGAGCTGTTGCAGACGATCCCCGTTGAATTGCACTCAAACTCGAATGCTATAATGAATGCGCTCGACATGCGCTATGGAGATGATCATCTAAAGCAGATTTATCGGTCACAGCTAAGGCATCGGGTGCAGAAGTCTGGTGAAACCCTACAGCAGCTAGCCCAAGACATTGAGCGACTCGCACTTTTGGCTTACCCGGCCTACGACCCAGAACATCGAGATGATGCAGCGACAGAAGCATTCATCAGCGCACTAAAGGACCCGGAATTGCCGTGCGTTTAGCCCAAAAGTAAACGGTTAAGGACGCATTGGCTTACAGTCTGAACTTTGAAACAGCGAAAAATGCGACTCGTACCACTGCCCGGGTCCGTGAGGTAGTGGCAGACGAGTGCAGGTGTGAGCGCGTGGAAATTGAGCGAGACCCGCATGTAAATGGTGCGCCTAGATGCTGGAATTGCGGAGAGAAGGGGCACTTGCAAAGAGACTGCAAGAAGCGAAGAAAACCGAGCTATTGTCCAGGGTGTGCAGCTAGGAGGAGATCCAGACCGAGTCAGGAGCCCAGAATGGAAGCCCTTCAAACAGAGGGGTCGGGAAACATGTAAGAGCCAACTTCGTGGGGCAGAGGTTGGCTAGGAGGATCGACGTCCCCAGCACCACCATCACCGTGTCAAGACTACATCGTGGAGAAGCGGACTTATGCCTTCCGGGTCAAATTGACGGAGAACACTGCACCATAACAATCGACACTGGTGCAACCCGATCGATTATCCGACCAGACCTAGTTAGACAGCAACAACTTCACAAGGGCAGAATTTTCTCACTACGGACAGCGACGGGAGAAATTGCACCGGTTCATGGAGAGGTCAACCTCCAGATACAGTTGGGAGACCTTGTGTTCCGATATAATTTTCTGGTCGCGAACATTATGGATGACTGCATTCTCGGAATGGATTTTCTGCGACAACATGGAATCACGTTGGACTTGGGCAAACGTGTATTAAAATGGCAGAATGTCGAAGTACTGATGGAGGATCCCAGCGTCCAAATTCCCAAGATGAATGTAGTGGTATGTACTGACACGGATGTACCGAATTCTTCCGAAAGCATTGTATGGGCCAAGCTTGATGGTGATTCTGGAGACCACCGATCTTATCTGATAGAGCCAACGAAGACATCCGCATTGCGCAGTTTGATTGTAGGACGAAGCCTTGTAAGATCTTTAAGGGACGGATATGTGCCGGTTAGAGTCCTTAACACCGCAGACTCAACCACGAGCATCAAAGCGGGAGAAGTCATCGGCAGCTGCCAGCCTGTTTCCACCATCACCTCTTTGGAAGCTACTCACGACCATCATTGGAAAAGGAGGCAAGACACAGACAAAGCCCGGGAATCCACGTCTGCAATATTGAAGCAAGTCAAATTGCCGGTGCAGCTATTCAAACGAGCCTCTGATCTGGTCACCAAGTACAGTGACATATTCTCAACAAGCCCGGATGACCAAGGCCGAACGAGTTTGGTAACTCACGTCATAGATACACAGGGAGCCAAGCCGATTCGACAAGCACCAAGACCTCTCCCTATAGCCAAACAAGGAGAAGTGAGCGCGCTGATCTCGGACATGGAAAAACAAGGCATTATTGAACCTTCTGTAAGTCCATGGGCCGCGCCTGTAGTTCTAGTAAAGAAAAAGGATGGTAGCACTCGCTTTTGTGTCGACTATAGGCAGCTTAACGACGTCACTAAGAAAGATAGTTACCCGCTCCCACGCATCGATGACATCATGGACACTTTAGCCGACGCAAAATGGTTTTCTACACTCGATCTCAAGAGTGGCTACTGGCAGGTAGAAATTGACAAGAAGGACCGAGAGAAGACCGCATTTTCAGTTGGGACCGGATTGTGGCAATTTGTGGTGATGCCGTTTGGGCTTTGCAATGCTCCAGCCACTTTCGAACGCTTGATGGAATGCGTGCTACGTGGTCTAACCTGGAAAACCTGCTTGGTGTACCTAGATGACATCATCGTCATCGGGAGAACGTTCGAAGAGCATGTGCGGAACTTAGAAGTGGTTTTCTCCCGACTGCGACTGGCAAATTTGAAACTTAGTCCCGACAAGTGTACCCTTTTCGCAGCTGAAGTAAAATACCTGGGACATGTCGTATCAGCAGAAGGGGTCAAAACAGACCCTGAGAAAATCGAAGCCGTGAAAAGCTGGCCAACACCAAACAACAAGCGCCAACTACGAAGTTTCCTGGGTCTGGCAACCTACTATCGAAGATTCGTCAAAGACTTTGCCAAAATAGCTAAGTGTCTCCATCAGCTAACCGAGAAAAATCGTCCGTATGTCTGGAATGAACAATGCCAGACAGCCTTTGAGACCCTGAAGGAAAAGCTATGTGAATCACCCGTACTGGCGTACCCGAAACCCGGAAAAATGTTTGTAGTTGACACCGATGCAAGCAACGGCGGTATTGGAGCTGTACTCTCCCAGCAGATCAATGGTGAAGAAAGAGTCCTCTCGTATTACAGTCGAGTGCTTTCAAAAAGTGAGAGGAACTACTGTGTGACCAGGAAGGAGCTATTGGCTATAATAGAGGCCACCAAGCAGTTCCACAAGTACCTATATGGCCAGAAATTTGTTCTTCGAACGAACCATGCATCGTTGAGATGGCTACTTAACTTCAAAAACCCCGAGGGACAAGTTGCGAGGTGGATCGAAAGATTGCAGTCATACGACTACGAAATTGTTCATCGAAAGGGCGGAGTTCATGGAAATGCTGACGCCCTATCTCGTCGCCCATGTCCAGCTAACTGCAAGCATTGCCGACGGATTGAGGAAAAGGAACCGCCCGTTGATCTGCGACTGATAACGGCCGAATTCGATGAAGGTTGGTCATCGGAGGAGATTCGAAATGCCCAGCTAGCCGATGAAGACATCGGACCATTGCTCGTATGGAAGGAGACGACTGGGCGACCTGAGTGGAAAGACGTTTCAACGCATGGCGCAACCCTGAAAAGCTATTGGGCACAATGGAACTCCCTTCAGGTGGAGGGTGGCATACTCAAGCGGAAATGGGAAACGGTGGATGGCAGCTCCTATAGGATGCAAACTATACTACCCAAAAGCCGAATCCACGATGTGGTTAAGGAAATGCATGAAGGATCCTCGGGAGGCCACGTTGGTGTTAACAAGACCTTAGCGAAATTGCGGGAAAGGCTCTACTGGCTCCACGCTCGAGAAGACGTAGAGGACTGGTGTCGCAGATGCACAATTTGCGCTTCCGTCAAAGGCCCAAAGCGACGACTGAGAGGACAAATGCAAACATATAACGTGGGGGTACCGTTTGAAAGGATTGCTGTTGACATCGCAGGACCCTTTCCTGAATCTGAATGGGGAAATCGATACACGCTGGTTGTAGCCGATTATTTCAGCAAGTGGCCCGAGGTCTACCCCATTCCCAACCAGGAAGCAACTACTGTAGCCGAACAGCTAGTGTTAAATTGGGTCAGTAGGTACGGCGTACTTGGCGAACTACATTCGGATCAAGGCCGAAACTTTGAGTCACTAGTTTTTGGCGAAATGTGCGAGCTGCTCGGAATACGGTAAACGAAGACAACACCGCTGCATCCCCAATCCGATGGAATGGTCGAAAGTTTCAACGCCACGCTCAATAAACACCTGGCCAAAATGGTTGACGAGAATCAAAGGGACTGGGACCGACATATCCTACTATTTTTAATGGCGTATAGAGCCGCTGAACATGCATCCACGGGCCAAGCCCCAGCCAAAGTCATTTTTGGAAAGACTATTCGTTTGCCAGCCGATTTAAAGTTCGGAACACCCCCTGAGAAACCCCAAACGGTATCGGAGTACGCAAGTGATCTAAGACAACGGTTGAACGAGATACATCGGACAGTGCGAAAACACCTCGAATCGGCTACTGACCGCATGAAGACCAGGTATGATCTAAAGGCTAATTCTACTGGCTTCCAGCAAGATGACTTGGTGTGGCTTTATAACCCACAACGGCGAAAGGGTAGGTCTCCAAAGTTGCAACATAATTTGGAGGGACCATACTGAGTTACAAAGTGAATCAACGACGTCGTATACCGAATACAGGAACATCGTAAGCCGAGAGCTAAAATGAAAATCGTGCATCTGGACCGTCTTGCCCCATATTACACCCAGGGAGAATTGACTACAAAAAGCGACACATCTTTTCGGGGCGAAAAGAACTGAGGTGGGGGCAGTGTTACATGTACAAATAATTACATGTACAAATAATTCTGCGAGCTACTGTCGCATTTGTTTTCACAATCATTAAGAACGTCAACAAATGAATTTACTCGAACCCACGAGAACCCAACAAGCATGGTCAACATCTGCAAGTGACGTCACTCCATTCATTAATTTGCTCGAATCTACCAGGTACCTCTCGGTAGAACATTCGCCAATGTACGAGAAATGGGTGAATAGGTAGAGACCCTATATAAAGGCGAGCTGAATGAATGGGGGATCATTCATTCGACCGCGATAAGAACTGCGATAGTGTGTTTCGGAATAGAGAAGTGATTTAGAAGACAATTGCGATAAGAAATTTATGGACAAGTGTTAGATTTTTTAATAGTGAAAATTAAAATTAGTGAAAGTGTTAAATTGTTTATTGTGCATTTTTGTAATTAAATAAACTTTTTTTAATTTAGTTTAAAAGACATTGCGTTTTCACTTTCCCGGAACATTAAATTATTGGCCGCGAACCAAAAACACGCGACATTATTTTTTAGTGAATTTTTAGACTTCACTTCCGAACAAATGAGGTTTTTATCTCCTACTTACTGTTGAATTGGTAACTTTTTTGAGTCATTGATTTAAAGTTAGAGACTTGAACCTGGGACTGCGGGTTATGCGACTAGTGCTCTAACCCCGAGACAATAAACAAATCATCATAGGGTTATTTCATTTCCCTATTATAATGCAATGCAGGAAGTGGACTATTTGCATGTGTTGATGACAACCTTATTCTTTTTCATCGACAAATGTAATAACTCTAACTTCTGCATGACATTATCATCGATTATTCATTTATTACAGTTGATGAAAAAGGAACAATCTTATGATAAATGCATACACATGAAAAATTTGAGTAGGTGTATATACATTGATGATAACTTTGTTTCTTATCCATCAGAGAAATTTTGAATAAACGATGATAATGTCATGCAGAGAGTGGAGTAATTACATTTACCGATCAAAATCATATAAAATTTCAATGCATTCGTTATTAATTTGTTTACATTGATGAAATGTTTTATGTCATTTACTCACAAACCAATCACTAAATGCGCTTATATTTTTGTTTGAACCTTAAGCCCGGTCCAGTCGCTACGTCTTTCACAACATTTTGCCTGCGCAAACCAAAATGTTCCGTGTGGACGGGAAAAATGCAACGTTTTAGAACTGCGCATAGAGCTGTGAAGTTGCAGCGATATTTGAGCTGGTAGGGCTTAAATATCCGTGAACTGCGCAAAGAAGTTGGTAAAATGTGCACCGTCTGGACGCTCTTTCAATTTTGCTACGTTTTGACAGCGCAGGCAAAACGTTGTGCAAGACGTAGAGTCTGGACTGGGCTTTACGTAAACAATAGGAAAACCCGTTCTTTTTGGTGAGTATACGTAGGTTTTGGGTCTACGTGCATTTTGCATTGATGTGTATGTAGTATTATTTGGCAGACTGAGTGTTCAGTAAACAAAATATATCTTTTTCGTGCTCACGCCAGAATGATTATTTTCTGTCAAGTAAAAGTTCCTGCGGTATTAAAAATGGATAGCCGACATCGATATCGAAGATAGTTACTTGTGAATATTCTAGTGGACAAAGTGAAATCGGCAATGAAAATCTAGCTACATCTTCAACGAGAGACACAAGAAAAAATATAAAATCTTTTTAATCTTCTGTTTTATTTGACGGCACCTTCTTCAAACTAGTTCTTGACAAGTCTTCCGACAAGATTCTTGCTGCAACATGTATGAAGTGTCCATCAGAAAAAAGGAACGATGATTAAAGGATACAGGACAACAACGTTGAATTTCGTTGGACACTTGAAAAGAAAACATGGTTCAAATGTACTAGAAGATTATAAAAAGCACATGAAGAATAACATGACTTAAAAAAAAACAACTAATGTCAAAACGGCCGACAACACTCTCTCAATGGAAAAGGACATGGTAACACAAGAGCAATTTGAAGTTAATTTTACTAATTATTTCGTTAATTCGTTAACACCTCTACGAGCCATAGAGGATCCCTATTTTACAAAAATGATGGAAGACTTAAATATTAAAGATATTGGACTGAAGTTGTTTGGAAGGCGATCACTACGAAAAAAAATTGCCAAAGAGTCTTATAATCAAATGTCTGTAATTAAAGAAAAACTTGCATCAGTTAATTACGTTTGCACTACCGCCGATATTTGGTCGGGCAACAAAAAAGTTTTCTCGGCGTAACTGCGCATTGGATTGATGCAGAGTTGGAAAGCCACTCAGCTGCCATAGCTGTCGACGATTTAGGGAAGCACTTACGCACGACCGAATAAAAGACATGTTATTGGAAATATTTTCAGAATTCAATCTTGACCCTTCCAAAATTACATCAATGGTGACTGACAACGGTGCAAATTTTGTCAAAGGGTTTAAAAATTTGGATAAACCAACATCTTTAGAATTCGATGCCAATGAACAGCGAAAGTGACGATGCGACAGATCATGATGAAGACCAGATTTGTATGTAAAGTGAAGGCATGCATCCAATGAACCAAATGTCAGAAAATACTTCGCTACCATTTCACATGCGTTGCAATGCGCACATTTTCAATTTGATTGCAAGTTCTGATGTGCAAAAATATTATCTAATAAATCTACATTATTGGGGAAAACACATAATGATGCTATGGGAAAATGTAGTGAACTCTGGAGTGTAGCTGGGCGACCGAAATCTGCAGAGATTATGCAAGACATTCTCGGGCATAGCCTAACTCGTCCAGGAGCTACAAGATTGAACAAAAGCTTTCCACTAGCCAAGGCACTTGAGATTAAAAATCCATCCATCTCATTTCCAGTATATCGAAGAATATTTGCAATGTGCAGCGCCATTGGCGAATGCTTTGGATATACTGCAGGGCGATACATTTTATGAAATTGTTGCTCCATGTTTAATTCAATAAGTTACAGAAGCTGGAACGTCAAAATTTGAAGTATTGCAAACCTCTGGTACGAGAATATTTGGAAAGTGTGGAAAAGCGTTAAGGAGAATTTTTAAGTTTCTCTAATGAGAGTGCAAAAAATGCCGCTATTGCATCCTAAGTTTATCCTAAGTTCAAGACCCGATGGTCGACATGTGTTGACTCTGACACCCAAAAAAAATGTTTAAGATGGCTGAAAACAACTTTATGTTTAGAATAATCTGAGTAAGATCAACAAATTGAAAATCAAAGTAGTAGAGATAAAAATAAACAGAAAGAGGACGATTTTTTTTTTATTTTAACTCAGGTCTTGACAGTGAGTTTGAAACTGTTAGTTCTTTACAGAGGTCGGATTTAATAGTTTCAAATTTATTCTTAGAAAAAGTCATGAATTAAGCCTTTTAAATCGCTAGCCACCTTTGAACAATTTATTTATAATATACAATACACATATGCCATCATCGGGTTCTGTAGAGAGGATGTTTCCATTTTCGACCATGGTGACTGAACCTAGATCGCACAGAATTTCAGATGATTTATTCGAAGAAAAAGTAATTATGAAATGTAATTTAAATTACGGCAAAAAACGATAATAAAATTTATAATTAATACTAAGAGCATTTATGTACATATCCTATAAGAAAGTATTTTCTTTCTTTTGTTATTTTTTTTAAAAATGTTTAATTTTTGTTCAGTTATCAAAAAATTCGAAATACCATTTATCGTGATTTAATAAATGATTTACAAACAATTATGTACGTTTTCTCTACTCTTGGTATCACACTAAACCTTCTTTGATAAAATATGCAAAAAAGATTCAATCATTCGAATTGAGATGAGACGTAACCTCCACTTTCTTGAAATCATTTAAAAATAAGCAAATTTAGCTTTTTTAAACTAAATAATACTGTAAACGACGAAAACCAGTGACTTTATCGTAATCATGATTAACGATTTGATTAAATTAATCATTAATCGACGATTGAAAATACTAATCCTTAATCATCAATCTCGATTAGCTTTTTAATCGTTAATTTTTAATCGCCAATCGGATTAAATTTTTGTGAACACTGGCCGTAGGGTCAATGCTACTTTACGGATCAGAAATATCGGGTGACGCTCTCAGTAAGAAGATGTGTCGAAAACGCTTGGTTGAGTTACATAGAAGAGAACACTGAAGATTGCATCTTCATATCCGAAAGTCTCTGATTCGGCGGTGCTAGTTATCGCAGGCGTGATACTTATCGCCCTGCTTGCTAGAGAGCGCCGTACTATCTATGTGTGTAGAAGCGTAGAAATGTAGAAGAGACAATGCTCACTCAAGGATTGGCAACAGTCCTGGGTGAACAGCACGAAAGGAAGATGGACTGCGAGCCTCACACCTGATCTGAGTGTGGTTCAACCAAACGCACCCTATTTTTGAGCGGATACGGAGGTTATGAGTCTTCCTTGCTCTAGATTGGTAAGCCATAGTCGCCTGTCTGTAGGTTTTACGCAGGAGAGGAAGACAATGCCTGCCACACATTCTTTGCATACGAAAGATGGAAAAGGCTGCGCCGGAACTTCAACAAGGATACAGAAAAGCTCTTCCTGGATCGTCTAATCGGGAAGATGGTTGGTTCGATTGACAAATGGAACCATGTGGCACATTATGTTGGGGCAGTTCTAAAAGATAAAAAGGGCTCACAGTAGCCGAGGACGTCGAGGTTAGGGGATCGCTTTTCAGATTTTAGAGCGAACAACACAGATTGATGTGATGCTACCAAATGGAGGATTTACTTTACAGGATATTAAGAAAAGCACATTAAATTTGAAATTATGAAAATATATAAGCGAGGTTTTCTGAAGAAGTACGAATTTTGTGTTTTAAAATGGAAAAGCTGCGAGAAAATGTAGTCTAATTGTACCCTATGAAAAACTAGAATAAATTCACGTAGTTTTGGCTTTGGACGTGGACTTTCGATTGTCTCTTCCATCTTTTTGGTTTTTTTTTTTTGGTAGTTGTTTCTAATGTATTTATAAGCTAGTAAGTCTGTCAAAGCATATTTCCAACCTTATAAAGATTGTACGAATAATATAATAATACATAATATTTTCATTTTTAGGGCTCCGAACATCCAAATGCAAAAATAGAACCCTTAGAGGATCACTACTGTGTCTGTCTGTCCTTCTGTCATAGCCAATTTGCCCCGAATCTACTGAGCCGATTAAGTTGGAGTTTGGTACATGTATACCTGTAACTCAACTACACGCGTGCAAGTTGAATAAATAAATTTTTAAATTGGTGGTAATTTTTCGGGGATGACGAGGAGGAAGAAAAAAAGTTTTGCAAAGTGTACCTTGTAGCATATCAAATGAAAGGTATAGTTGGGGGGATCTCAAATATATTTATGTATATAACTTTCAATTTACAGTTTCCAAGTTATTTAAGGAACTTCGCCGTAGACGGTCCCAAGCACGGTTGAGAAAGTAGTGGGGATTCCGTTGTTTCCCCAACCCATAGCTTTCATGGTTCCTAATCCTAAACCCCACGACCAAATTGTAGTAAATGGTCTCATGCTTTGATGGTTCCCAAATGATGGGACATTAAATATCGACAAATGCCAATAACTACAAATACACCTACAGCTCTGCTTCTAACTCTTACTTACATCTCCTTTCTGGGTACGTAAGAAGGTGAGGGCGAGTCCTCCATACCTCAAATACACAAAATATCACACTTGGCGAATACAGTATCGAAAATGTGAGCGAATTTGTGTATTTAGGCACCGAAATAACGAAAACGGGCAATGAAAGGGACGAAATAAGCCGAAGAATACAACTTGCAAATAAAATATTTTATTCAGCTTTGACGATCCTGAAGACCAGCTGCATACACATGAAAACAAAGCTCCAAATATACAAATCTGTGATAAGACCTGTGTTATGCTATGGGTGTGAAACATGGACCCTAACCCAAGCATCCGCAAATATATTGAACGCCTTCGAGCGATGGGTCCTTAGGCGAATAATCGGAGCGAAGCTAGACGGGGACCAATGGCGAATTCGATACAACCATGAGCTGTATGAAATTTTTGACGAGCCGGAGGTCTCAACGATTGTAAGACTGCGGAAGCTGCAATGGGCTGGCCATGCGAATCGTATGGACGAACAACGGATACCCAAAAAGGTATTTGTTGGGAAACTGAAGGCCGGAGACCAGTGAGGAAACCGAGGAAACGCTGGTCTGACTCGGTCGACGAAGACATAATCATCGCTGCTCGGATTTCGGAATATGAGGACGCGGTCCACGGACCGAGACAGTTGGAGGCGCTATTTGCAGGAAGCGACGGCCCGAGAGGGGCTGTAGTGCTAAGAAGAAGAAGAAGAATTGACCGCATATCGTAGGTTGAGTTCCCGCAGAGGGGATGCCGGTCGACAGGAGCACTCTTGGGGGCTAGCATTCTTTGGGGGGCGTCACACCCACGGACTCAAGGATATGAGGTTCCCTGCTGGGATGACAGGTAACGACTCTGACTTAGTCTGGACTACGCTTTGGACAACGAACTGGACTTAAGGTCTTGGGCTGGCGAATATGATGGTTTGGATCTAGTTACTTTGCGCGGTAGCGCCGAGATGACACTCGTGCATGAACGGCTCCAATTCAACTATCATACCGTCTCCGTCCCGGAAAAACCTTGGCAGGCCTCAGATTACGTTCGAATTTGGCACCATTGGGTTGGTGGTGTAGGTTCGGTCGAGACGAACTCCCGATTAGCGCTGGTCTGGCTCTGTGCACTTGTCCCCATAAGGACTTGTTCCAACCCTCGCATGGCGTCCCTGCTCTGCAAAGATAATCATGGGACCAAAAAGGCGACTACATACACGAACGGAGATAGCGGCTCCGAGGGGGACCAGATAAAACTGGAGCAACAAAAAACCCTTTAAAAAAGATTTTAAAAAATTCAAAAAAAAATCACAAAAATTACAACGAGGACCATACCAGCGGCTGTCGCCACGATGTTTACAACAGATCGAGAGCGCTTCTAACGATAACAAAACCGACGATGAATACAATGACAGACAGTCAAAAGACGGTGATTAACAGGCAGTCTTGTCCAGACTGAGATACCTTCGGCGTTCGGGTGCACAAAAAAAAATGATGCGAACGCTAGAGCGTCCTAGAAAAGAGGAGCGGGAAACTTTGCAGACCGCGACAGATGTCCGAGCCGTGGGGAAAAGTATAAAAACATCGGGAATTCGATAGTTACTACTGCGATCGCTACCGAAGCAAGGGTCGTAGATCCCGAAATAATAACGAACGAGAAGTTGTGTGATTTCACCGCCACCGTTGGAAATGTGGCGGAAGTACTGTCTTCGGAAACGGAAAGCGATAACCTCTCCCAAGAAAGGTGGTCGCAAATAACAATTGCTGCCCAGCGATTTGAAGAAACAAGGGTAATCCGAAAAGTGGGAGATGGCTGTGGAGCCATCTGCGTGTGCCATTTAGACTTAGCCCTCAGTGCTTCTTGAGCCTTATGCTCTTCTTCGGCCTGCTGGTCCTCTTCGGCCTTTAACCAGCTCCTCCGATAATGCCCTATGCGATATTCTTTTTAGAACATCTCCCACTTTTCGGATTACCCTTTCTTCTTCAAGTCGCTGGGCGCTATGGCATCTAGCCCAATCGAAGGAGAACGGGATAAAAGAAGGAAAGAAGAGCCACTTGATGGGCGTGGAACGCTAGATCAGGGGTTTCAGATAGTGTTAAAAAAAGGAGCAAAATAAGCCGCAAAGAAACTCCTTCAAAAAGTGCCAAAAAACGAAGTTCGCACGGACGCCCAACAAGAAAAAAATGATGAAGATTCCGGCAGCAGGCACTGCTCGTAAAACCCCAAGATGACCGATCCTACCGGGAGGTGCTGCGGGATATCAGGGAAAATGTAAGGTCCGAAGACACCAACACTGCCATTAAAGCAGTACCACCAACGCGGTCGGGCCACATACTGGTTGAATTCGGAGCAGAGGCCGACGAAAGGGAAGCATTCTGCAACGCAGTAAAGGAAATCCTCGGCAAAAGCGCAACAATAGCCTCGTTCGAGCCGATTGAAACGATCAAAATAAGAGAAATTGATGGCGTCACGCATCTGGCCGAGGTAGAAGAGGCCATCAAAAGGGAGTTCCCTAGCGTGGGCTGGATCAAAGCGAGGCTGACACCAGAAAACCATAGGGAGCAACGCATGGCCATCACTTACTTGACCGAAAAGGACGCCAAACAATTTCTGAATAAGGGCAAAATAAAGAATAGGGTGAGTTGTCTGCAGGATACGGCAAAAAGCAGGGTCTCTTCAATGTTTCAAATGTCTTGGCTATGGTCACATGTTACAAGTGCGGTTTAATGGGACATAAAAGAAAAGAGTGTACGAAGGAGGCACCGGATTTTGGGCACGCCTTGGGATCAAGAAAATGCCGGGTTTTCCAGGAAGCCCTCGCCCAGGCAAAATCAGAAGTTCGATGACCCGCATCCTGCAACTAGACCTACACCATAGTTCAACCGCCCAAAACCTGATTGACCAGTTTGCGGGGGACATGAAAGCCGACTTTTTGCTGCTGAATGAGCAACACCATGATAAAAGTTCGGCCTCACGGTATCCCGATGAAATTGGTACTGCCGCTATCTGGGTTCGGAATATTGATTTCCAGGCGGAGAGCTCTGCACGGAGTGATGGTTTCGTGTGAGTTCGTCGCTCTGGATCCACCTTCGATGGTGTGTACCTAACGCCGAACGAGTCGATATCATCTTTCCAAGCCAAGCTTAATGCTTTGGAGGGCACTGTCTCGAATGCAGACGGCAACGTACTCGTTGAGGGAGACTTCAACGCTAAAGCAATCGAATGGGCATGCCTCAAACAGATCCGTAGGGAAAACGAATCACAGAAATGGCAGCCAGAACGGCGCTCGTCGTATTAAACACCGGAAATACGCCGACTTTCCGTCGTACTGGCTGTGAAGGAACCATACTGAATGTGATATTCGCTTCGGAGTCCTTAGTACGGAAGATACACAATTGGAGAGTATTAGAGGACTACTCAGCCAGTGCCTTGAGATCAGTAATGTTGTCTCCCGACGTCCGTGCTCTCGGCTTCCTACAATTGGGTGGAACATCGGAAGGATGGATGTCGAGAGGTTCGTCGAGGTGCTCACAGCAGGTGACCGCAGGGGACGGAAGAACTGGCAGCTCAAGACTTGGTCAGCATCATCACGACTGCTTGCAAAGCTTCTATGCCCCGTCGAAAACCCCGGAGTGGCAAGCCCCCAGTGTACGGGTGGTCGACTGAAATCGCTGAAAAGCGAAGGGAGTGTCACAAGCTGCGGCATGATGCTTAACGGGCACGGAACCGTGATGAGGCATGCAACCGGCTAGCAGCATATAAGTCGGCCAGGAAATGCCTTCGCAAATTGATTAACAACAGCAAGGCTCGCTGCTGGCAAGATCTAGAGAAAAATGTGAGCAAGAATCCCTAGGGTCTTGGCTACAAGCTAGTTATGCAGAAGCTTGGAGATAGGGCGGGCACTCTTCCCCAACTATCCCGTTCATGTTGACGCTGTTCGTGGTGAAACAGCAGTCGAGTGTCCGCTCTTTACGCAGCCGGAATTAGAAGAGGAAATTCTTTCACTGAAAACTAGGAAGGCTCCTGGTCCAGATGGTGTTCTACCTGAGGTGTTACAACTTGTCTAACACCATTTTCCTGACTTGCTGCTCAGCATATTCAACGCTTGCCTACGGGACGGGGTTTTCCCGGTATGATGGAAGGTGGCGAGGCTCGTGCTGATCAGCAAGGGGCAGGGAAGTCCCGAATCACCGTCTGCATACCACGCGTTATGCATGCTAGACACGGCTGGGAAAGTGCTAGATAAACAGATCAAGGAAAGACTCATTGAGGAGATTCATGCTGCTGGGGACCTATCTCTTCGGCAGTACGGATGTAGAACAGGACGCTCCACCATTGATGCGATTGCAGAGATGGTGAGCGCGGTCCAAAAGGCAGAGGCGCATAGTCGCAGCAAGCGACGGATCGTTCTGTTGGTGACACTCGATGTCAGGAACGCCTTCAACTCCGCTAGATGGGTGGATATTCTGAATACGCTGGAAAACTCTTTTCAAGTTCCAGAATATCTAATGCGGCTTTTGAGGGACTACCTGAAGGACCGAAGCCTGCTTTACAATACGACACAGGGTCAACGAAGGATGGAAGTTACATCGGGTGTTTTCCAGGGATCTACCCTTGGTCCAGACCTGTGGAACGTATCTTACGACGGGCTACTGAGACTGGAAATGCCAGATGGGTCGCGCTTGAGCGGCTATGCGGATGATGTTGCGGCTCTGCTCACTGGACGCACCGTTGAACAAGCGCAACTCAGGCTGGTTAGGCTAATGCACTGAGTGAGAGACTGGGTGACTGCTCGCGGGCTCAGTTTAGCACTGGCGAAAACCGAAGTGGTCATCTTGACAAAAAAGAGAATCTCTAGAGTAAGGATATTCAGTATTGAAGACCTACTAATCGAATCGAAGCCAGGGGTGAAGTACCTGGGGCTACTGATTGACTCGAAGATGAGTTTCTCAGAGCAAATCAGGGCAACTTCTGAGAAGGCAGCTTCGGGAGTATCGGCTCTGAGTCGGCTTATGGCCAACGTAGGGGAACCGAGCTCATCAAGAAGACGCCACTTGATGAGTGCTGCAGGCTCAGTGCTACTGTACGGAGTAGACATATTGGGCGACGCTTTCAGTAAGGAGGTATACCGAAAACGCTTGGCACAGGTACGGAGAAGAGGAGTAGTGAGGATTGCATCTTCTTATCCGACAGTCTCTGATTTGGTGGCGAGAGTTATTGTAGGCATGATACCTGTTGCCCTCCTTGCTAGAGAACGCCGCGCTATTTATCTGCAATCGAAACGAGGATGCAAGGGAGATGGTTCTGCGCGAGAAGAGAAAGGTCTCACTCAACGATTGGCAGCAGTCTTGGGTGAATTGCACGAAGGAAGGCGGACTGCGCGCCTCATCTTAAATGTGAGATCGTGGCTACATCGAAGGCATGGTGAGACTTCTATCTAACCCAGCTCTTGAGTGGGCATTAGTGTTTTCAGTCTTACCTGCACAAGATTGGTAGGTCACGGTGCCCCGATTGTCGGTTTTGCCCAGGAAAGTAAAACAATGCCTGCCACATGCTGTTGGCTTGCACAAAGTAGAGCAGGCTGCGAAGGGACCTCTAAGGGAGACGGGAGAGCTCACCTCGGATAGTATAGTCGCGCTGATATTCGAATCGGTATCGGACGGGGGGATCGCTGGTCTGGCAGTTCGTCTTCCCCTTTGCCCTTCCATCAGAAGAGCGATCTCCCAGCTTGAAGGCGCCTCATGGCGTAACAAAACGAGATCTGGCCCGAAGTAATGTGTCAAACGGTTCCAGGCTAGGTTCTCAAGTTCAAAGGGGAGGTGTTTAGTGGGTAGCCTAGTCGCTTTCTTGCGCGCAAGTGAGTCCCACACAAAGCCCTTCGGACAGGAGCGTAGATCTGTCTACTCAACTGGTAGTTTTTCACTCGTAGATTACAGGAAAATTGATCAGAAGTCTATGGTCTTCACGTAACCTTGTAAATCTTCTAATAGTGTGGATAAAAACCTGCAATGCAAGTAATTTGGTGCTGCATTCTGAATCATGTATAAATATCTATCAATGCTGAGAAATAATTATTACAGCAAGAGGCTTCAATATTCATATTAAGGACAAATTCAGTGAAAATTATCTTGTAGCAATCGGTTTTAGCACACGTATTCCCAAATAAACAAGACAAAATTCAACATATTTTCTCTCCACAATCCGATACGATACATACTTTCCATATTTTATTTGAAAAAACGGGCAGATTACAAATTGATCATACGGAATGCTCTTTACGAGAGTTCAACTCGCACTTGCTTGGGTTTTTGTTTTTATTCCTACATATTAAAAACCATAGCCTTCGCCTGAAAGTGATGTCTCAGCATCTCAAAAACAAAAGTCTTACAATCTTATATTCAAGAAACCCACATCTTCTTGACATATTCACTGCGTTACATACTCGTAGGCATATCGGCCATTGTTGAAATTCAAGATATGCTAATTAATATTGCTTCAAGTTTCCATCACACTAAGCATAACAAACAAAACGGATCCAGAAAAGCGTAAGACCAGAAAACTTGAAGAAATACACGCGAGTAACCACCAGAATGAACCATTTGTCCTGCCTGCCTACCATCCATCGAAACTACCAACTTGCCTGCCTAGCGCCTGGCGCCCTCCCATTGCGATGATGAAAAGTTTCCAGGAAAATTGTTTCATAGCGAACCGTCTCCATCTATCCAAGGCATTCATACCGTAATCCATATAATCATAGTAATATTTAGACGATAAGGAAAAGAATAAACCACCAAGTCCTCCAGGAACGTTCAAAATAAAAAAATATATGTATATGTATGCAAGGAGCAGAGTGGGGGATTTTTTGCATTTTTATATAATTTATACGTACATATGCTTGTGTATATGTGAGAGGACTTCACCTGCAGTTGCATAACTCTCATTACCGACTTCATTAGTATTTGAACAGGCTTCGGTATGCTGTTGTAGTTCATTTTTGTAATTAATTACATGCATGTGGCAAATTACAGGAAATAATTATGGGAGAGTGCAGTCCTCCAGAAATATGTGAAGAAAAATTATATAAATATGAATGAATGATGAGGAAAATATAAAAATATAAACAAAAAAATAAAACAGACATCAACAACTAGAAGTCCACTTTAGTCGAGATGCGAGGTTTAACTTAGTATAAATAATTTTCATAAGTAATGACTCCATGCTTTCTACAGGAAACTCGCAAATAGATGCATGGGCTGAAGATGGGTTGATTGCAGATCCAGCATGAGTGCATAATGGCGTAAATTTTCAAATGCACTTAATCGCTTCATTTATTACAACTGTAGCCATCAAACTGTGGTCTGATTAATTAAAAGTTTTTCATCGTTAATTCAGAAAGTTCATGAATGTGTGTATGGGATATGGACTCATTACACTATCTGAACTGGAATGACTTACGGTTTTTTTCAGTTTTGACGATCTTGAAGACCAGCTGCATACACAGGAAACCAAAGCTCTAAGTATACAAATCAGTGATAAGACCTGTGTTATGCTATGGGTATGAAACATGTACCCTAACCCAAGCATCCGCAAATATATTGAACGCCTTTGAGCGACGGGTCCTGAGGCGAATAATCGGACCGAAGCTAGACGGGGACCAATGGCGAATTCGATACAACGATGAGCTGTATGAAATTTTTGACGAGCGGAGGTCTCAACGATTGTAAGACTGGGGAAGCTGCAATGGGCTGGACACATGAATCGTATGGACGAACAACGGATACCCAAAAAGGTATTCGTTGGGAGAACTGAAGGCCGGAGACCAGTGGGAAAACCGAGAAAACGCTGGTCAGACTCAGCCGACGAAAACAGTTCATCGCTGCTCGGATTTCGATCAATGGTCCGAGACAGTTGGAGACGCTATTTGCAAGAAGCAAAGGCCCGAGAGGGGCTGTAGTGCTACGAAGAAGCAGAAGAAGAGGTATGGTTCATTTTTGCCCTGCATTCTTTATTCTGTTAAGATTAAAAATTTTCATAGATGCTTATCATTTCAATAAGTTGAGCAGACAGGAGTCTGCTCCTACCAGAAGAATACTATATGCACCTTGTAGAATGTTGCCTCTTATCTTAAGTCATCAAGAGTAAACTCAATCGGTTTAATAGCATGTATAATCAAATTTACTAATATTCCATTTGAAGTCGGTGCCATTTTATTTTCAGAACATTAGGGCAGTTCACACGCTTTGGCTTGTTATCTTCCTGAAAAAGATAAATCTAGTTTTCTTAGAGCCACGGCGGGAAATAGAGAAGGCTCATAAGTCCTGAAAATTTCTTAATGACGTAGCCGCACGCACTGTAGCAAATGCATACTAATCAGCTACGCCTCCGAAATTTTCCTAAGTCTCATTCATCTTACGAAAGCAAAATCTTACTCTTCGGGCCCCAATTTAAAGTGAGTCCTGCCTTATGGATGTGTAGGGCGACTTTCAGGAGTAATGCAAAATGCTTTGCAAAAGTTTCGGTGATCAATATCAGATCATCAAGATAAACAAATACCTGATGTCACAGATAACGGCGGTATGATCTTCTCCATCAAGCGGCACATTGTCTGCGGCGCATTGAATAACCCAGAGGGCATCGTCACGAACTGACAGAGTGGTCTTCTTGGTACGGTCAATGCTGTTTTGTCTCCGGATGACTCTTCTAGCGATATTTGCCAGAAGGCATCTTTGAGGTCGAGGCTAGAAATGTAGTGGGCCTAAGATAATCAACTCAGGATACCGTCTATTCGATGCAGTGGACATGTGACTTTTATGGTGACCGCGTTTACCTTTCGTGCGTCTACGCACAGTCGACCTTTATTGGGCTTGATGACAAGGGTGACTGGGGATGACCAAGCGCTTTGCGATTCCTCAACAACTGAACTGCATACGATGGATCTCGGCATACAGCAACTTTTCTACAGCTGCAAACACACTAATTTCGACAGTTATGAGGAAGGCTTTTTGGCGGGAGCAATTACCCTCGTGGGTGACGAGTTTTGGTAATTTTTATTTAAACGTTTTGAACTTGTCCATAATTATTATTTTTAACTTTAAGGGCGCAAGCAGCGTGTCGAGGATTGCATGCGAAGGTGAAACAGAACAGGATCTTGGAGGTTTAACGCGGTTGACAGTGATCAGGCAGCACAGGGCAGAAGCCGCGGTATGGCCTGAAGACGTTTGAGTGTGTTCAATTTTATTTGCTGATATCATTACCAAACAAGGTTACCAAGTATGTATCAAAAAATCCCGCGGATGGTTCAAATATTGAAATACGAGTTATCTTAAGAGAAGAAAAGCATTAGGAGAATGTACGTATATACAATATATAACATTTTGTTCGACCCGGGGGGGTCGACTTCGGTCTACATTGCTCCCAACTTGTAGTGGTGCTCGTGGATATTGATTAGCACCCTTGTCGAATTGGCGACCACCCATATTGTCTTGAAAGGGAGGATCCGGTGCATAACAAGGTATCGAACGAGTAATATCGCCTAGGCGGTAGGTAGACTCCGGTGCCATAGTCTTTTCCCTTGTAATTGCGACGGTTGTCCATGATGGTTTTCTGATGCAATGTTAAGCCGCTGAGATGGTGGAGGTTGTACTAACAAGCTGGTCGTACGCTGATACTCAGGAGCCATTGGGTTCATGGCGGAACTTAGACGGGGTTGCACAGGATCAGCCTGCCGTACTGGTAGGAAAGACCAATGGGTTGGGTCTAAATCTATTGTAGAGGGGTTCGGACACGCTCTAATGCATGAGTTTCTTGTAAATGCGCTATCTGCTGCTTCATTTGATGCACCCTAATGGTGATTCCTTTTAATAATATGATAACTTCGTTATTACCCGAACTGTCTGTCCCTGCTGGTGAGGGACCCATTTCAATTGTCAGGCAAGGTTCTGCTTCTCTATTTGCCTCGTAGTTATCAGGGGATGGTGCTGCTATCTCTCTCGGCTGCTGGTGCCTTTTGACACTGTTCCTTAACCAATAAATGGAACCGTGCTGCGTGGAGGTGCTGCTGCTTGAATTGGCTGCCTACGACGCGGACAGCTATTTGATGCCTTACGGTAGTGTTGTAGGCAGTTGCGGTGAAATTGATGACCGCACTGTAGTATCTGCATCGGTGGGTCATCATCGATAGCCTGCTGACAGATAGCGCAGAGCACAGTCTGCCCTGCATCAGAACTCAGGCGACGCTTGCCAGGCGTACGTTTTGTAGGCACAGCAACGTGTAAAGCTTGAAAAATAAATGTGAAAAAATGCAGTGATAAATATTTACGTATTTCCTAACTCTACTGATAACTTTTCCCTAAATAAATATAAAATATTGAATATAATTATTATATGAAAATATTAATTTCTATTGGAGTGGCTGCCAGTTGCTAGCTATATGAAGTAACCTGACAAAAACAAAAATACATATATATATATATATATATATATATATATATATATATATATATATATATATTGTATATACATATAATCATTAAGTTTCGGTATTCTATTTTCGTAATAAGACAGAGACCGAGGAGACTCCAATAGAATAGTCTTCTCTTTGTTGAGGGGTTTCCCCTCCGTGCATCACAATCAGAAGTCGCTTGTGATCACGGGCAGTTAAATAAGAGGAAAAGGGACGCTCAGGATTTATTCTTATTCAGCTCGTGTCTTCTCATGGATAGTCGTAGACCAACTCAAAAGTCAATCACACAAAATTAAAATCCATGTAATGAAAGACGCATGGGTACTGTTTGTTATGGGGGCGCAAAACACAACCAACGAAAAAGATGTTAATGATAATGGAACTTCCGAACAACATTGAGGGACTCTAATATCACTTGGCTTTACTATTTATACAATGACGGTAAACCGCCAATGTATGAGTCAAAAGCTAGAACAAGTGGTATTGATGTCCAGAGACAACACAACATCCGAAAGCCGTTTAGCATTTTGAGCATTTTGAGCACAATCTGTGCAATAAACCTTTAGCTTAAATGTCTACGCACTACATTTATAAAAACCTGTGGGGTTGTTGACGATGGCCTGAATCGGGCTCACGACTGGTGAAACAACCGGGCTTTTCAGCTCAGCTAATTAGCATCGCTTTACGGCCGCGTACGCGTGCTTGTCGGTTAGCTATTTTCGGGATCATATGGGGCGGATTCTGCACTACAAAGCATTATCACGCATACTTTACTCTACTCGAACAAGACATTCTGCTCAATTTTTAGTTCTTTAAAAATGTTCTAATAAGTCTCAATTAAGCTACTCTACAGCAATTCAAAATATTTGTTTCGTTAAAGTTATTGGATACGGAGGCTTGAGACAAACATTGTACAAAAAGCAACCGTTACTTTCCCTGAAGAAGATCGTTGCATTAAAAGGGGAATGCCAAACCTAATGACGTTAAAGTGGCTGAAGTGAATCACTCATTCCTGCCTAAATGATGATGACTTGACGGGTGTAGTTGACTTTAACCTGGTAAAGCAACAAACGAAGCAGTACCGACGGGGTGGCCAGCTTTTCTCGTCAGGAGCAGCCACTCCTAATTACCACGGGGATTCTAAACTGCGTAGTTTACTACAGTATGAAAAATCAAATAGAATACTATCAAGAGCCGCGAAAGTAAGGAGTAATATGATGCTAATGTTGTTTTTCATGGAAAAAATAATTGAAAGATACGTTTTAAATTGAAGGCTTAACAAAACAATGCCTTCAAATAAACCATTTAAAGTGTCAAAAAATTTGAAACACTTCTAAACATAAAAAAGCGAATACACGAATTTACGCATTGAAAACAAGCTCTTTTGGCACACTAAAATTTATAGTGAATATGTTGACAGTTGTTTCGTATAGTAAATCGTGGAAAGGGCTCTCAATTTGAAACTGCTTAAAATGATGAGAAATGCAGCGGCAGCATTTGGAACTGGAACGAAATGTTACCGAGCAACATTCTGAAGTCTGAAGCAACCGCTCGAAAAGATGTCCAATTTTGGTTTCTTAAATAAAGTACTCGATATTAAATTAACTGTTTTTTTATGGCGATGACACATATTACATAAATTTAGCAAAGTGTTTTCAGTTTCATCTCAGACAGGTAAAATATGACAAAGGATAAGTTGACAAGTTGTAGATGCATTTGTTTTTGTTTCACAATTCATACCTTGAAAATAATAAGCACACAAAAACAAATAAAATGCTACTTACTTTTATATTTTTGTCTTGGTTTTACGTACTTACTTAATAGCAATTAGAAATACCTGCTATGAAGTCCTTACCTGGAATTGGAAAAGAGAAATCCTAATTAATATAGATATACGAGTATTCAGAGTTGTAAGTGAATTGAAAAAGGAATAACAATTAGCGAACATCAATGACGACTACAACGGAATTATACACTAGCGACGAAATAGTCTACATATGTCTCCACAGAAAACAATCAAATCAACTACATTTACACTAATAGAAAATTGAATGTAGATAAAATTCTCCATAGCGGTAATTGCGATTCAGACCACTTTCTAGTATAAATAATATATATATATATATATATATATATATATATATATATATATATATATATATATATATATATATATATATATATATATATATATATATATATATATATATATATATATATATATATTGATCGAATGCATCCGCACTCGAGAAGTTCATATAGTCAGTATTAAGTTTTGGCCGTATGTCCCTCCACCCAGCTGCGATGCGTTCTGATTTTAAACCAGTACATATCATAACTAAACAGGCTTATGGTCCGTCCAAGGAATCACTCGAAATAAATCTTGTTGTCACCAACGGGATCGAACCAGGGACTTTCGGCTTATGAAGCATGCCCGCTCAAAAGCTGGGTCAGATAGAAACCAATCACACCATGCCTTCGATTTAGCCACGGTCTCTATCCGGTATGAGGCGCGCAGTCTACCTTCCCTTCGTGCGATTAACCCAAGACTGCTGCCAATCATTGTGAGCACTGTCTCTCCTCGCGAACAACCATCTCGCACGGTGCTTTCTAGCAAGGGGGGGGGGGGGGGGGGCAACGGGTGTCACGCCTGCAATGACTCTCACCGTAAAATCAGAAACTGTCGTATACGAAGATGCAACACTCAGTGCTCCTCGAAGTTCTGCTTTTACCTTGTTAAAACTTCCTGAAAAACCCGATACTTACCTGATTCTGAGACGTGCTTCAAATTCAGGTTGGATCCGCATCCCTGCAAAGGAAGCAGTATGCCTTCTTCAAACATTCATTTCTTTTATGTCCCATTTCGCCACATTTTTAGCATAGGGAGCTCCTATCGGGACCCTTGCATCCCTGTGCGGTATGACCATTATTAAGGCACTTAAAGCATTGAAGAGCTATTGCTCTTCGCCGTACTCTGCAGATAGTCTACCCTCCTTACTTTTTAATTGCTCGGAAGTTGCTGGGCGTCCTTCTCAGTCAGGTCGATGATGGCCATTCGTTGTCCCATCTGGTTTTAGGGTGTCAGCCTCGCTTTAACACGGCTTATGATAGGGGGCTCCCTTTTGATGTCCTCCTCTACCTCGGTCAGGTCCGTGATGCAGTCAATTTCTCTAATTTAGATCATTGTTATCGGCTCGAGCAAGGCCACAGTTGATCTTTTACCGAGAACTTTCTTGACTGCATCGCAGAATGATTCTTTATTATTGGTCTCTGCTCCAAATTCGACTAGTATGTGGCGAGATCGGGTTGGTTGCACTACTTTAATTGTAGTTTCTGTGTCGTCAGGCTTTACACCTCCCCTGATCTCCCACAACATATCTGCGTAGTATCGGCGATCCCTGGATTTGAACGAGCAGTGCCTGCTGCCAGAGTTTTCGTCGTGGTTTTTCCCATCTGCATCGCATCAGGTACTTTTTTTATTGGGCATATATGAGAACTTTATTTTGTGGAACAATTTTGATGCGTTTTTGGTGGCTATCTTGGTTGCTATTGTTAGCACTGTCTGGAACCCATAATCTAACGTTTTATGCCCAAGCTCTAGCTTTATCTGTTGGCCTGCAACTTTAGGGGTTACGTGTGTTTTGTGCTCAACTGTTACGGATACTATAAGCCTACTTCTCAATCCCTTTTCTATCGACCTTGTTACGAAACATTAAATAAAACAAACAAAAAAATAACCCGGAGCCACTCCCGGAATGAAAGGATTCCTTGCACTCCAACATTTTAATCGCAATATTTTCAAGGAACCACTCCATGCACTGAAGGACTGGTAATTGATCAAGTAGAGTTATTATTAGTATAAACCATGTAATTATTAGTGATAAGTAAGGTCAGGTATTAAGTTCAAAGGAAGCAGCTATTCTTCGCCACCGAAGTTCAACTCCGCTCCCACGACGAGTATTGGCAGAAACTTTCGGGGCTAGGGAAGAGCAACCCCCCAAAAAACGATTCCGGGGTGCACAAAGATATTTTGGTTCGATTTTCGTAGCATATGCTCGGGGCACTCTAGTGCTTCGTCGGCTTCTAGATGGTTAATGGATTATTAGCTGATAAAATGGTAGATATACTCGTAGCATATACGAAATAAAACACAAAGGAATTCCTCTGGATTAATGTAAAATCTACAAATATCTGTTGCATAGGACCACAAAAAGGAAGTGCAACTTTAGAAATACTGTTGCTAGAAGATATGCTGGAGTAACTCTCAACATGATGTGATTCCTTGAATCACTGACGAGTGCATCGAAATTCTCAAATCCATTAATCACAAAGTATTCGGCACGCACCAAATATTAAATTAAGATACTAACAAGAGCTCGAACAAATCCTACAAAATGACAAAAATTAAGTTAATAGTGCGACCAGTATTCAAGGAATTCAAAATCACAAGCTGTGGATTTGAGCATTTATCCGCCGATGATTTTGTCAAATAACAATGGCAAATGAGGAGGAAAAGTTTTATGTTTTTGCTTTACCGAAAATCATCGCTGGAGGCGTTACTAACTCTTTGATAATGGGCACACTTGATGGCCTCTACTTTATATATCTAACACATTGGGGGATCATGCTTGGAACGATCACATTAATGATTGGAATTATTCTAGTTTTTACATGGTACTTACACCCTGAGTTTGCAGATGGTATAAAGAACTCTAACGAAATGCCTATTCCATTCAAAATACACATATTGGGCAATGCATGTGATTACGTTGATCCCGCCAATTTGTATTACAATCATCTACTGGAGTGTTTTATATAACCAGGATGTTGAAGTGAATGCTGTGGATATTTTAACACATGCTTTCAATTCAGTCATTATGTTCATCGATCTCTGGATTGTAGCCTACTCTGTTCGACTTCTTCACATGTTCCTGCCAATTACATTTGGATTAGTTTATGCTATCTTTCCTGTTACCTACTATGCTCTTGGTGGAGTAGATCCGTTTGGAAATCCTTACATCTACCCAATCCTGAATTGGGAAGAGCTGGGCAAGGCAATAGGAAATGTTGTAGAAGTTATTGTACTATGCTCTGTCTTGTACGTGTTCATCTTTTTCGTGTATGAGCTGCGGCGATGCAACAAGAAATCAATGTTCGAACCAACAGTGTATCCAAACCGATCAGACACGGCTCAAGTAACTACAATGTCAATTCGATCGCGCACCGCAAGTAAACACTCCACATAGTATCAAAATAACGAATGACATTACAACCAAAACAAGTCAATATTGCTGTTATCGATAATGCAGATGATTGTGCGCGAAAGGAAAATGGCCACCAAGAAAAACTGGGTTCGAATCCAAGGGAAATGCTGTAAGGTTGAGCAGCCGTGGTAGTTGTTGTGGCCTTGAACTTGAGTTCTTCACCTCAAGAAAAAGAGCCGTTGCGACGACGGTTGAAGCGGTCTCTTTTACGGATTCTTTCGAAGACGAGAAGAACGATCTTTCTGTGAATTGGGTGATCACGAGAGTAATGAACCACCACCACTAGTAATCAACAGGGACGAGTATCAAGAGCAAAGTGGACGGACAGCGTAGGAGCTTGAACTAAGAAATCGATTTGGACAGCGAACAGCGTTGGAGTTCCGTTTCAAGCTCGCAAATTGTGCAGAAACGGAAGAAGTGGAGGAATCGGAACGCGTTGGAATTTTATGAGCTGCAGCTTGACTATTAACGGGGCCCCCACGTAAGAAATTTAACAAAAACTGTAAGTTTTTGTAAATCTTAACCCTTTGAAGGAAAATATTAAAAATACAAATATTTTGGACCATAATTTGGAATTTTCGCATGCGATTAGTGTTTTCAGCCAGTGCTGTGATCGCGCGTGGAGCGTTCAGTGTTGATGGTAGGCGTAAATTACGCCTGGAGTGCCAGGAATCCTTCCCGTCGGGGATTCTGTAATGTGACGCCTACGCCCAGGAATCGAAGTGATTCCGATCCCGAACCCTTGTAACCTGCCAGATGGATATGTCCTCGAAGTGCCAGCGGACTTCATCTGTCGTGCGGATATCGTTGTGCAGAAAATATTTTTTTTTTCTGTCCAAATATTTAGATCCGTGGATATAAATATTCGAAATATAGAATTAATCCAACCCCGGCACATTTCGAGACATAGCCATCTGGAAATGCCCCTCCACCGTGGCCATCGAGAAAACTATGCCACTGGCGACATCGGGAGAGGTACATTGCCGCCATATGGCGTGCCATTCCACACACAGATGTTTTGTCCGAGGTGACAACCGGAATTTTTGACAGCCACATGTCGGCTTCATTTTTCGTGGCTGTCGTCTGCTAATCGTGTCCATTGTCGTGGAATCAGCTAATGCATTTTTGATTTTTAGTATTTATAAGTGAAAAAGATAAAATTAAATTACACTGTTGTTTCTTTAATTAATTTTACATATGTAAATTAGGTTAGTGATTGTATTATGGCTTAGATGCGAAATATCGAAAGCAATCAAAAATAGCAACTGCTAATTGTTGGTTGCGGCAGATTCCGGTATTCGCTCTCGTTTGTGCCGAAAATATCTATAGAAAGGTAAGACTGCTAACGGATATCTCCCGAGTTCCGTCTCTAACCTCATTCTTGATAGAAAATCCCATGAAGTGGATCCGCCGAAAGAACACCGAAGGAAAGGAAGCGAGACGGCGAAAGTGTTGCTGCCAAAAAGGCTTTTCAACAAATATAGAAGCATACGGTCAAGGTCAGGACAATATCGACCTAGATGAATGGATCATCTTTCGTTGTCAGTACGGTCGTGGATCAAACATCGGATCAGGTTAGTGGTAAGATAATAACTATTAAAAGTCCGAGACGATTCAATAAATGTTTTGATGGCAACAATAGCGAAATTAGATTCGAACGGAGTACAAGTTCTTCCGGAAGGTAGGAATAAGACGACATCGCCACAAGTCCAAAGTTCAGCAGCTATTGCGAATGTGGCTGAAGAGAAAGCTGACCAGAAAGACGATCCAAATGAAGATTGGTGTGCAGTTGGTTTGGATGGTGGTGAATTGATGTGTTGCGATGAATATCCAAAAGTATTTCACCACAATTGTCACATACCAGCTATAGGTTCCTTACCAGATGAAAGTGAAACGTGGCAAGATTTGTCAGGTGTTAATTTAGCGGAACTGGCAAGTTCAGCTGAATGTGAAAGACATAGTGCAGGAGAACTTGGCGCAAATGAATTAAAGATTAGACAGAGGATATGTTTAAAATTATATTGCCAATACGAACAAAGTTTACCATTTAGAGAGCCAGAACCTGCAACAAACCCTGCATATTATGAAGTAGTTTGTCAACCTATGTCGCTAGATGTTATTCGAACTCGTTTGGATCCATCAAGTCCGAATCACTACAAAGACATTGCCACATTTGTAGCTGACGTTCGATTGTTGTCCAAAACTGTATGCTTATATTATCCGGAGGATTCCAAAACATATGCGCATGCCCGTTGTCTAGAACAATTTTTCGAAGAGCAACTGGCTAAATGGCTTCCTAAATGCGCTCTCGTAAACAAGTGTGAAACGAATGCAGATGAATGTCCTGTGAAACAAAAAAAAAAATGCGCGAAAATTCCGACTGAATGCCCTTAGAAAAAGAACCATTTCAACTGTCGGATAAGAAAAAAAAACGAAAGAAAGTAGATTATATTTGCTGACAGGAATAGTTTTAACATCGTAAGTTTAGGCGTGTATTTACGCTATCGCCTGTTGATGTCGCACATCGACGCATTTAAACTCTTATTACAAGCAAAATATTAATTTATTGTTTAAACATAACTATACCTAAAGTAAGAAACCATTTTTATCTACTCGAAAGAAAGCATGAAGTTATTCCAAATATAAAATGGTCGTAAGAAAATTTTTCACCGGTCAGTTATTAATCATATGAATAAATGCATACCAAATTCATTTGAAACCTTAGATTATAGAATTAATTTTATATGACAGAATGCTATCTAGATAATCAAAAAAAAAAAAAAACGACGGAAAATCGTACTTTCGTTGATTTTAGGCATAACTATAAATTAAAGACATTAAAAGGTAGAACATTTACGTCCAATTCATACGAGAGATGACATTTATCAGAAACACTTTTTGTGTTTGAATTCTCCTTATTTTGGTTGCTTTTAGACGAAACGCATGTAGACGAAGCGCATGTAGACTGGCACACGATTTTATTAATTTGTTTTTATAGTTGAGGTAGAGGAGTGCTAAAAAACAAAAAAGAGGGAAAATTTCCATTTAATACAAACGGATTATCAAACTGTAGAAAACAAGAGATACTATTACTTTAAGTAGAATACCTTGGTTAGAAATTTATATTGTATCGAAGGAATCGTTAGTTAGTATGTAGGAAAATTAGAGACTTGTTTAGCGTTAGTTATACGTTACAAAAACACGCGACAAAATCAGTCTACGAAAGAAGCAAACCAATATTTAATGTGCATTAGTAGATAATTGAAATGAATAGTCTTAATAGAGAAATTCTTCGTGATCGCGCTTATATACATATATTTTTGGGTTAAAATTTTGATTATCCAAATTGCGGAATGCTATATGACCAAAACATTAATAGTATAATTTGAAATCGGAAAAAAAAAATGTTTATTTCGAAACGAATGAACATTAATTATTAGAAACGACTAACTTCATACTTTCGATAATACAAGTATCGAAGCATACCCAGCTATAAATGCGAAAAATTGCCGAACATTAATTGTATGATCTTTAAAACATTTGTATAAGGAAAACGATTTTTGTTCTTTTGAAAAATATATATAACAACATGAATTGCTAAGTTAACCCACGACTTTCCTTTTCAGTGACTCTTCTTTTTCAGTGAGAACAGAGAGTGTAGGGTAAGTATGCCGTCGCGAGGGTAGGGTTTCGACAAATCCGCTGAGGTCGGTTTCGCGTCGCGCGCGGTACGCGGTACCTTTGATTGTTTCGTCATTTCCTTAGAGTAGTTTTCTTCGGTTTAAGTTCGAGTAGCATATTTTTCGGTACCGCGTCGGTGAATCGGTAACGCGCCTATGGGATTTTGTAGCGTTTTTTGATTTGAGATCTGTGGATAGATCACATCCAGGACTAACGTAACGTAGGTTTCCCGTTCTGGATGAGTAATAGTTGACGCGTTTGAAAAACGGGCATGTTCAGGTGACTGAAAATATTGTAATTGAGCGTAACCCATTCGGAGACCCGCGACCGAAATCCTCTCCGAACTAGCTGGCCGACAAGCAGTCACCGCATGAATGGGTTACGGTGCACGGATTGGTTGACCTGTTGGTACCATCCGTTGGCACTACTCAGACTTAACGTCTAGAACCGATGAGAGGTCGGTTCCGCGTTCGATCTGAAAGGAGAAATTCATTACAAATGGCGCCCAACGTGGGGCCCAAAACATCCTAAGGGGGAAAGAACTTCGCGTCTTCTGACGAGTTGGTCCTTTACGGAGGATGTAAGGTACTTTGGTACTCGAGTCCCACTATCAGGAGCAGTGGAATTGTGTGATACACATTAGAGGTCGCTTCACGTGAGTTGTAGCTTCCGCTCTCCTTTGTTTGATTTTTTTTTTCTGTCCAAATATTTAGATCCGTGGATATAAATATTCGAAATATAGAATTAATCCAACCCCGGCACATTTCGAGACATAGCCATCTGGAAATGCCCCTCCACCGTGGCCATCGAGAAAACTATGCCACTGGCGACATCGGGAGAGGTACATTGCCGCCATATGGCGTGCCATTCCACACACAGATGTTTTGTCCGAGGTGACAACCGGAATTTTTGACAGCCACATGTCGGCTTCATTTTTCGTGGCTGTCGTCTGCTAATCGTGTCCATTGTCGTGGAATCAGCTAATGCATTTTTGATTTTTAGTATTTATAAGTGAAAAAGATAAAATTAAATTACACTGTTGTTTCTTTAATTAATTTTACATATGTAAATTAGGTTAGTGATTGTATTATGGCTTAGATGCGAAATATCGAAAGCAATCAAAAATAGCAACTGCTAATTGTTGGTTGCGGCAGATTCCGGTATTCGCTCTCGTTTGTGCCGAAAATATCTATAGAAAGGTAAGACTGCTAACGGATATCTCCCGAGTTCCGTCTCTAACCTCATTCTTGATAGAAAATCCCATGAAGTGGATCCGCCGAAAGAACACCGAAGGAAAGGAAGCGAGACGGCGAAAGTGTTGCTGCCAAAAAGGCTTTTCAACAAATATAGAAGCATACGGTCAAGGTCAGGACAATATCGACCTAGATGAATGGATCATCTTTCGTTGTCAGTACGGTCGTGGATCAAACATCGGATCAGGTTAGTGGTAAGATAATAACTATTAAAAGTCCGAGACGATTCAATAAATGTTTTGATGGCAACAATAGCGAAATTAGATTCGAACGGAGTACAAGTTCTTCCGGAAGGTAGGAATAAGACGACATCGCCACAAGTCCAAAGTTCAGCAGCTATTGCGAATGTGGCTGAAGAGAAAGCTGACCAGAAAGACGATCCAAATGAAGATTGGTGTGCAGTTGGTTTGGATGGTGGTGAATTGATGTGTTGCGATGAATATCCAAAAGTATTTCACCACAATTGTCACATACCAGCTATAGGTTCCTTACCAGATGAAAGTGAAACGTGGCAAGATTTGTCAGGTGTTAATTTAGCGGAACTGGCAAGTTCAGCTGAATGTGAAAGACATAGTGCAGGAGAACTTGGCGCAAATGAATTAAAGATTAGACAGAGGATATGTTTAAAATTATATTGCCAATACGAACAAAGTTTACCATTTAGAGAGCCAGAACCTGCAACAAACCCTGCATATTATGAAGTAGTTTGTCAACCTATGTCGCTAGATGTTATTCGAACTCGTTTGGATCCATCAAGTCCGAATCACTACAAAGACATTGCCACATTTGTAGCTGACGTTCGATTGTTGTCCAAAACTGTATGCTTATATTATCCGGAGGATTCCAAAACATATGCGCATGCCCGTTGTCTAGAACAATTTTTCGAAGAGCAACTGGCTAAATGGCTTCCTAAATGCGCTCTCGTAAACAAGTGTGAAACGAATGCAGATGAATGTCCTGTGAAACAAAAAAAAAAAAATGCGCGAAAATTCCGACTGAATGCCCTTAGAAAAAGAACCATTTCAACTGTCGGATAAGAAAAAAAAACGAAAGAAAGTAGATTATATTTGCTGACAGGAATAGTTTTAACATCGTAAGTTTAGGCGTGTATTTACGCTATCGCCTGTTGATGTCGCACATCGACGCATTTAAACTCTTATTACAAGCAAAATATTAATTTATTGTTTAAACATAACTATACCTAAAGTAAGAAACCATTTTTATCTACTCGAAAGAAAGCATGAAGTTATTCCAAATATAAAATGGTCGTAAGAAAATTTTTCACCGGTCAGTTATTAATCATATGAATAAATGCATACCAAATTCATTTGAAACCTTAGATTATAGAATTAATTTTATATGACAGAATGCTATCTAGATAATCAAAAAAAAAAAAAAACGACGGAAAATCGTACTTTCGTTGATTTTAGGCATAACTATAAATTAAAGACATTAAAAGGTAGAACATTTACGTCCAATTCATACGAGAGATGACATTTATCAGAAACACTTTTTGTGTTTGAATTCTCCTTATTTTGGTTGCTTTTAGACGAAACGCATGTAGACGAAGCGCATGTAGACTGGCACACGATTTTATTAATTTGTTTTTATAGTTGAGGTAGAGGAGTGCTAAAAAACAAAAAAGAGGGAAAATTTCCATTTAATACAAACGGATTATCAAACTGTAGAAAACAAGAGATACTATTACTTTAAGTAGAATACCTTGGTTAGAAATTTATATTGTATCGAAGGAATCGTTAGTTAGTATGTAGGAAAATTAGAGACTTGTTTAGCGTTAGTTATACGTTACAAAAACACGCGACAAAATCAGTCTACGAAAGAAGCAAACCAATATTTAATGTGCATTAGTAGATAATTGAAATGAATAGTCTTAATAGAGAAATTCTTCGTGATCGCGCTTATATACATATATTTTTGGGTTAAAATTTTGATTATCCAAATTGCGGAATGCTATATGACCAAAACATTAATAGTATAATTTGAAATCGGAAAAAAAAAATGTTTATTTCGAAACGAATGAACATTAATTATTAGAAACGACTAACTTCATACTTTCGATAATACAAGTATCGAAGCATACCCAGCTATAAATGCGAAAAATTGCCGAACATTAATTGTATGATCTTTAAAACATTTGTATAAGGAAAACGATTTTTGTTCTTTTGAAAAATATATATAACAACATGAATTGCTAAGTTAACCCACGACTTTCCTTTTCAGTGACTCTTCTTTTTCAGTGAGAACAGAGAGTGTAGGGTAAGTATGCCGTCGCGAGGGTAGGGTTTCGACAAATCCGCTGAGGTCGGTTTCGCGTCGCGCGCGGTACGCGGTACCTTTGATTGTTTCGTCATTTCCTTAGAGTAGTTTTCTTCGGTTTAAGTTCGAGTAGCATATTTTTCGGTACCGCGTCGGTGAATCGGTAACGCGCCTATGGGATTTTGTAGCGTTTTTTGATTTGAGATCTGTGGATAGATCACATCCAGGACTAACGTAACGTAGGTTTCCCGTTCTGGATGAGTAATAGTTGACGCGTTTGAAAAACGGGCATGTTCAGGTGACTGAAAATATTGTAATTGAGCGTAACCCATTCGGAGACCCGCGACCGAAATCCTCTCCGAACTAGCTGGCCGACAAGCAGTCACCGCATGAATGGGTTACGGTGCACGGATTGGTTGACCTGTTGGTACCATCCGTTGGCACTACTCAGACTTAACGTCTAGAACCGATGAGAGGTCGGTTCCGCGTTCGATCTGAAAGGAGAAATTCATTACAATTCCTTATTGTATAGGTGATGATTATGTAGGGGGGTTCAAGTTTGTTTTTGTGGAAGTGTTGGTAGGCGGCTCAACGAGCCGAGAAAGAACTATCAGTTGCCAGGGAATATTAGCCATTCAGGATAAGGTGTAGGCCTGGTGTGTGTAACACAACTCAGTATTTTAATAGTATCCTAATCATCGTGGGAAGCCTCAAGTTCGCCAATTGGCTCCTGGGGGCAGTTAAAGGGTCGGCAAGCGGCGTCTCCCTACCCCGTCTCTACGGGTTAGCCAGGACCCCAAGGCCCCCAACCGGAATCGTTTGGAGTAACGTAACAACCTTTACCATCAACGCGTTGCAACGTGCATTCAGGCTAAAGGAATTTAAATGCCAACTGGCCAAGCTATACGGCCACAGTGCTATCCTAAACTTCTTCCGGCAGGAAGTGATCATGACATTAACCACATGTTCCCAACGTGGATCCTTATGGAACATTTTGCCATGCGCTTTTCATTTGGAGTGGACTGAACAAATTACGTAAGCTTGGAGGATGATGCCATACATATCTTGTAATGATTTAACAATTTTACGTCCGAACGCGGAATGGAACGCCACATGGCGGCAATGTGCATTTCCATTTGTCGCCAGTGGCATAGTGTTTCGATGGCCACGGTGGAGGGGGCATTCCCAGATGGATATGCCTCGAAATGTGTCGGGTTTTTGATTGATATTATGTTTCAAATATTTAAATCCACAGATCTAAATATTTGGAGAGAAAAGAAAATATTTTCTGCGCAACGATATCCGCACGAAAGATGAAGTCCGCTTGCATTTCGAGGTCATACCCATCTGGGTGGGTGCAAGGGTTCGGGATCGGAATTACTTCGATTCCCGGGCGTAGGCGTCACATTACAATCTTTACTAATAGTTTGGGATGGACTATGGAGTTGATACAGGAGCATTATCTTTTTATCTCCCAGGCGGGGGTTTTGGCCATTCAGAAAGCATGCTATATATTGACGGAGCAATTGTTTACAAGTAAAAACAGCGTTGCTGCTTGCTTAGATTGCCAGGCTGCTTTAAAGGCTCTCACGCCGGCTATCACAGCTTCTAATCTTGCAGGACCATGTCGTTGGGAGTCGCCATCCGTTGACATTCAATATTCAGTAATATTTCTCTGAGTTTCTGGGCATAAGAACATACTGGGAAAAGAACGGGCTGATCAACTGGTTGGAGAGGACTCAGACCTAGATGGTGTGTACGTATATACTGATATAGAACCATAGAGCTGTGTAATCAACAGCACTTTTGTTTGCTAATTGGGGCCAGCCACTGAAACAACTAAACCAAACAAAATGAGTTCGAAAGTAGAGTTTTGTCAAATTTATAGCTACCCATACTATTTTACTCAAAAATTTACAATCGAAAAATTGTTCTTGTTAAACAAGTTGAATGAATTTCGATTTCGAAAGTATTTTTACCCTGGAATACATAAGACCCTACCACTATGATTTTTTTAAAGATTTTTCATTCCACAGGTATCCAGTCACAATAGGGAGAGGATACAATTTAACCGTGTTCCTTAACTTGCCCTGCACATTTCGACATCGATAATGCTGTTTCAAAACTTGATATTAAAAGACACCCCATATGACTATTTTACATTCGAAACAACTTCTGAGTGTGCCACAAAGTTTGATGATTGTAACTTAAATAGTTCCTGAGAAGACTTGCTGCGACACAAGAATGGGGACAGATGGATAGGCACATAGGAACGTACCAGTTTTAATAAGGTATTGTAATTTTTTTTAAATATCCTTCAAATAGGATCTCAAAGCATTTTTATCAAATATATTAAAACGTTTAATTTCAAGTACAACTGCTCGTAATCGTAAAAAATTTGATGAATTATCAAAATAAGATAATCGCTTATTTTCATATATTGCCCCACGTACGTATACGAGTACAACATCTGCAAAGAGTACGATTATTAACTACTGAAGAGCAATAGCAAAAAATTAATTTCCAATATACTCATATTCATTTGATATCAACAAAACTGACTGTAATCGATTCCAATTACTAGACGTGAAGAAAATATGAGGCAACCGAAAATATTATAACATGATATGTATACTGATTAGATACCGAGTGGCAAAATATCATCTGAATGTTTCTCATACGCCAGCGGCAAAATATTTAATGAAAGTATCAGAAAAAGAAGAGAAAAATATTAAAGAGAAGAATTTATTGAGGAATGTTTGTCACGAAGGTATTTTGCAGAAAAGTTAATAAACGCTGATCACATGAATGATTGGAATATTAAATTTTAGTTTATTTGAATTCAGTGGAATGAGCTTGCGTGAAAATCTGAATATAATTTCAAAAAACTAGAGAAAATCAATCAAATATGCGCAATAAAAAATCAAACTGATATCTGTAAGTCGTCAGTGTAATTAACGTTTTGGCTATTGTAATTTAACTATTTTGAACTTTCTTTAAATCCTTTTGCGAACTTCATTTAAATCAAACGTGAATAAAAAATGAGGGCTAACAAACAACAAGCAAGTAATTTTTGCAATAAGAATTGAGGCACCGAGATGATCAGCATAATCACAGTCACATCATGGCGAATAAGAAAATCAAAACAAAAGCAACGAAAAAAAAGTTTTAAAATAAAACTTCACTCAAAAAGAAAATGTACTTCATCACATTTTATGCTAATACATCAACGATAATCATTCACTGGTTGTTAGCGAACCCAACCCGATTCGTCTTGTTGCGCGTTTTCTTACTTTACTCGTACGCAAAGGTGTACTTAATTCTTCTTTACCCTCCCAAGTAGGTACCTTGCGTACATCTCGCGTACATATTCGTCTCCTTGTAAGTTTTGAACATTTTGCATGAAACGTTAAATCAACAAAAACCCCTCTACAAGTAACGAGCTACTTAACAACCTGAGATCCCGATGAGAGTCATTATGGAAATTTATTGAAAAGTCGCTGATGGGATAAAAACTCGAAAATGCCTTTGATTATAGCCTTTTGGAGCCTTAAGCTGAGTGATGTCCGTTTGGTTCTTCTCTCTCGTCATTTCGAACACAGTTTACTCTCGTTTGCTTTCAAGCCACAAAACGTAATGTACAAGTAAATGTAACAATAGTTCTGCAGAAGGTAGTGTTTCCGTTCTTTAAATTATTCCGAGAGGAAACCGTTTATGGGATAAAGGTTTTGGAGGGTGCAGCAAATATGGACGCTGGAAAAGTGTTTGAAAAACACTCATAATTCCTGCAACAACCATTTGATTTGAGTTGGCAAATTAAATTTTTAGTTTGCTTACTAAGGGAATTCGCGGTAACAAAACATATTTCTACGTTTATTTTTTTCAACAAACGTTTACTGCGCACTGGTATCACGCTTATATTACATCGTTCATATTAAAAGTAGTGAAGTTACGCCATAACTCACTCAAGCCTATATCAAGAGTAAAAATCATAGTAAAGTTACCTGAGTTGACATGGGTGTATTTTCTTTATTATAAACTGTAGGCAAAATTATATATAGCCTTAGAGAAATTATTTTGCCTAAAACCAGGTCAAATGTATAAAAAAAATTGTGTAAATTATTCTAAGCTAATAAGACAATCACTCTAACACATAATATCCGACACAACTATCAATCGAAATGGGTCAACACAAGCATTTCTGCCTTGTGAGCTGAGATGAGCAGGTTCGATTCCAGCTAAACCTCTCAGTAAGTTTTAATTTAAATGAATAAATGTTAGAAATAGTTTGAAGATCTCAGTACATATCGAACATTAATTAGATTGGGAAAATTGTGTCTGCACAATGAATTTATGGCGGAGATGAGGATGGTTTCATCGTTGTCGTAGCGATACAACTCCTCTTGAGCTTCTCTTAATTTCGAAATTCGAAAATCGTTCAAGTATTATCGGACAGAGTCTGATTAGTACTTTCTTATTTTCTCACTGATATGGGTGTCGAAACTGGTGAGCACATTGTTCGAAGCAGCAACTTGAATCAAAGCGTGTGAACTGAAGGGTGGTCCAACCAAAACGCACGATGTTAATTGTAAATAAAACAAACAGTTTTCAGAGAATTATGTTAATATTTTTGATTATAATAGAAGGATCTATGACAATTATGTAAGAATCAAAATATCGCCCAAATGCTCGCCACGGCTACGGTGGCATACTTCTATCCAATGGTCCATATTTTCAATGACTCTGAGACATAATTGAGGTTTGTCGAGGTCGTTAATGTCCTGAATTATCTCATCTTTTAGCTCTTGATTTGTTCTTGGCTTGTTGACGTACACTTTTGCTTTTAAATATCCTCAAAGAAAGAAGTGCAACGGTGTCAAATCACATGATCGTAGCGGTCAATTAACATCGCCACAACGTGAGATAACACGGCCATTGAATTTCTCGCGCAAAAGAGCCATTGTTTCGTTAGCTGTGTGGCAAGAGGCATCATCCTGTTCGAACTACATATCGTCCAGGTCCATGACCTCAATTTCTGGCCACAAGAAGTCCGTCATCATCTCACAATAGCGAACACCATGCACTGTAACTGCTTGGCCGTCCTCATTTTCGAAGAAGTACGGCCCGATGACGCCGCCAGCCCATAAACCGCACCAAACAGTCACTCTTTGTGGATGCACCGGCTTTTCAACAATCACTAGTGGATTCTTATTTGCCCAAATGCGGCAATTCTGCTTCTTAACGAATCCACTGAGGTGAAAGTGTGCCTCGTCGCTGAAAATGATTTTCTTTGTGAAGTCACCATTCCCTTCTGTCTGTTCAATCAACCATTCGGCGTATTGCCGACGCTTGAAATGGTCAGTAGGCTTCAGCTCTTGAGTCAATTGAACCTTGTAAGCGTATAAATTCAAATCTTTATTCAAAATTCGCATCAGTGATGTTCGTGAGATGTTCAATTGTTGAGCACGACGACGAGTCGGGGTTGACGGCTCTTCTGCCACAATATCGCGAACAACAGCAATGTTTTCTGCAGAGCGAACTGGGCGAGCATGCACAGGTGATTTCACATTTTCTACAGTCTCGGTTTGCTGAAATTCGCGCACAATTCTCCCGATTGTGGACACATTTGGTCGATTATGCTGACCAAACAAATCAGGAAGTGTACGAAATGCATTTTGATTTCAACGCCCATTTTCGTAAAAGGCTTCAACAACCTTAGCGGACTGCTCAATTGTGTACCTCTCCATGATTGAATTTGTCAAACATTAAAACAAAGTTGGGCGAAAAACTTGACGTTAAGGTGTGACTCACAATTAATATCGTGCATTATGATTGGACCACCCTTTATAAGCGGCCAATTGGGAAAATTGTGTTTTCACAATGAATTTATGGCGATGCGGAGTATGAAACATGGCAAAAGTCTTTCATAACAAATTTGAGGATGGTTTTGTCGTTATCGTAGCGATGCAGCTCCTCTTGAGCTTCTGCAGTCTAATACAAAGACTGCACTAGCGTAACTTCACTTTTTTGTGGTTGGGAGGTAAACGCCACTTACGTACGGAAAGTGAGGCTCACATGCTCGCAAGTGTCTGGACTGTCCACTAAATACCCCACCCCCCTTCCCCTATCAACCTGAGAACCTAGCCTGGAACCGTTTGACACATTACTTCGGGACAGGTCTCTTTTTGTTACGCCATAAGGCGCCTTCAAGCTGGGGGATCCCTCTTCTAGCGAGAGGGGAAGAGGAGTTGCCATACATGCGATCTCCCAGCCCCAACGTATCCAGCTGCTGTGAGCCCCTTTTATCTTTTAGGACTGCCCAAACATAATAAGCCACACAGTTTCAACCGATCCAAGCATCACCGCGACTATATTATCCGGGGTGAGCTCTCACGACTCCCTGTAGAGGTCCCGTCGCAGCCTATCCCAATGTGCAGCAGGCATCATTTTCCTCTCCTGGGTAAAACCGTGACTTACCAATCTTGTGCATGTAAGACTGAAAACACCCATGCCCGCTCAAAAGCTGGGGTAAGATAGAAGTCAGTCTCAACATGCCTTTGATTTAGCCACCGTCTCCCACATCCGGGACAAGGCGCACAGCCCATCTTCGCTTCGTCCAATTCACCCAAGACTGCTCCCAATCGTTGAGTGAGCGCTGTCTCTCTTCGCGGGCAACCGCCTCCGTGTCTACGCCTCGACGCAGGTAAATAGCGCGGCGCTCTCTAGCAAGGAGGGCAACAGATATCACACCTGCAATAAGCTTCACCGTCAAATCAGAGACTGTCGGATCTCCTTACTGAGAGTGTCGGCCCATATTTCTGCTCCGTAAAGTAGCACTGACTCCAGAGCACTCGTCAGGATGCGTCTTCTTGATTGGTTGCGTCCCAATACATTGGCCATAAATCGACTTAGAACCGATACTCCCGAAGCAGCCATTTCAGACGTTGCCCTGATTTGCTAAGAGAAACTCATCTTCAGTAGCCCCAGGTACTTCACCGCTGGCTTCGATTCGATTGGTCTGTCTCCAATACTGACCATCCTTATTCAAGGGATTCTCCTTTTGGTCAAGATGATCATCTCAGTTCTCTCCAGTGCTAGACTGAACCCACGAGCAGCCATCCAGTCTTTCATTCAGTGCATTAGCATACTCGTACCTAGCCTAAGTTGCGCTTGTTCAACGCTGCGTCCAGCGACTACAACCGCAACGTCTCCGTTTAGCCGATCAAGCGCGACTCATCTGGCATCTTCAGTCTCAGTAGCCCATCATAAGACACGTTCTACATGTCTGGACCAAGGATAGATCCCTGAGCAACATGTAACTTCCATACTTTGATGGCCCTGTGTCGTGTCATAAAGCTGGTTTCGGTTCTTCAGGTAGTCCTTCAGAAGCCGTATCAGATATTCAGGCACTTGAAAAAGGTTTTCCAGCGTATCCAGAATATCCACTCATCTAGCGGAGTTAAAGCCGTTCTTATCATCGAGTGTCACCTTCAGAACGATCCGTCGCTTAGTGCGGCTATATGCCTCTGCCTTTTGGATCGCGCTCACCACCTCTGCAATCGCACTTATGATGGAACGTCCTGCTCTCTGGCCGTATTGCTGAAGAGAGTTTCTCTAGCACTTTCTCACCAGTGTCTAGCATGCATAACGGGCGCTGATTTGGAATTGCTTGTCAGCACGAGCCTCGCCACCTTTCATTGTACCAGGAAAGCATAGGCAAGCGTTGAATGTGCTGAGCAGCAAGTCAAGACAATGGTGAAAGAAAAATTGCTCAGCTGAAACATCACCTGGGCCTGGCGCCTTCCTTGCTTGCAATGAAAGGACTGCCTCTTACTTGCTATTGTGAATCAATTTGCAAAGGCATTTCCTGGCCGAATTATATGCTGCTACTCGGTTGCATGCCTCCACGGTTCCGTTTCCGCTGAGCCCCACAATTAAGCTTGTGATACTCCCTTCGCTTATCAGCGATATTAATCGACCACCTGTACACTGGGGGGCTAACCATACCGGGGTTTTCAAAGGGACATAGAAGCGCTTTAAGCTGTCGTGATGATGCTCATAGTTAAGTTCTCCGCGTCTTGAGCTGCCAGTTCTTCCGTCCCCTGCGAATACCCCCTCTAGTGGAGCACCTCGACGAACCTCTCGACGTGCATCCTTCCGATTTCCACCTAATTGCACAAGGTCGAGAGGATGGACGTTGAGAGAAAACATCACGGATCTCAAGCAGAATGCACTGACGATCACTGGCTGAGTAGTCATCTAATATTCTCCGATTGGGTATCCTCCGTATTAAGGACTCCGAGGCGAAAGTCCCGTCCGATATTGTTATTTCGCAGCCAATACGCCGGAAAGTCGGCGTTTTCCCCGCGGATCTGTTGAAGGCATGACCCATTCGATCCCTTTATGGTTGAAGTCTCCCCCAACGGGCACGTTCCCGTCTGCGTTCGAGATACCACCGTCCAAAGCATTAAGTTTGGCTTGGAAATATGATATCGGTTCGTTCAGCGTTAAGTACACATTAACGAAGGTGGTCCCCATACACCGAATCCACACGAAACCATCCACAGCCCTCCCCCTGGGAATCAATGTTCCGAACCCAGATGGAGGCAGTACCAGTTTCATCAGGATACCATAATGCTGAACTTTTATCATGAAGTTGTTCACTCAGCAGCAAAAAGTCGTCTTACATGTTCCTCGCAAACTGCTCAAGCAGATTTTGGGCGGTTGAACTGCGGTGTAGGTTTAGCTGCAGGATGCGGGTCATTGAAGTTCTAATTTTGCTTGGCTAGAGTTTCCTGGAAAACCCGGCATTTTCCTGATCCCTAGACGTGTCCGAAATGACGTCTTGGAACAGTATCCTTGCAAAGAATACGTGTGCCTCCTTCGTACACAGTTTTCTTCTATGTCCCATTTCACCGCATTTGTAACATAGAGAACTCCTATCGGGTTCTTTGCATACTTGTGCGGTATGACCATAGCCAAGGCATTTGAAACATTGAAGAGGCGTTGCTCTTCGCCATATCCTACAGACAACCCACCCTATTCGTACTTTGCCCTTATTCAGAAATTGTTCGGCGTCCTTTTCGATCAAGTCAATTATGGCCATGCGTTGTCCCCCTATGGTTTTCTGGTGTCAGCCTCGCCTTGGTCTCGCCCTCGCTAGGGAACTCCCTTTTGATGGCCTCTTCCACCTCGGCCAGATCCGTGATGCAGTCAATGTCTCTTATTTCGATCGTTGCCATCGGCTCAAGCAAGGCTATAGCTGCGCTTTTGCCGAGAACTTTCTTTACTGCATCGCAGAATGCTTCCCTATTCTCGGCCTCTGCTCCAAATTCGACCAGTATGTGGCCCGACCGCGTTGGTCGTACTGCTTTAATGGTAGTGTTAGTGTCTTTGGGCCTCCGTTTTCCCTGATGTCCCGCAGCACCTCCGCGTAGGATCGGCCATCTTGGGATTTTAGGAGCAGTGCCTGCGGCCGGGGTCTTCGTCGGGGCTTCTTTCTCTCCTATTTTGCATCGGGTCCTTTTTCTTCTTGCGCCGCCTTGCGAACTTTACTTTCTGGCACTTTTTGAAGGAGTTTCTTTGCGGCTTTCTTTGCTCCTTTTGTAAGCACTGTCTGGAACCCGTGATCTGGTGCTCCACGCCCATCAAGTGCCACTTATTTCCTTCTTTCATCCCGATCTCCTTCGATTGGGCTAGACGTCATTCTTTTATTGATTTTTAATGGTGTAGCTATCTGGACGTGGCCCTAAGATTTCACCCTCAGCGCTTCTCTAGCCTTCTGCTCGTCTTCGGCCTTTAACCAGCTCCTCCGATAATGCCCTATGCGGTCTAGGAGCTCCTTTAGTTCAAGGAGCCCAATCTTTAAGGCCTTGCTGATTTTTGGGGACTCGCATGCAGATTGTATTCTGTTCAGAACATCTCCCGCTTTTCGGAATAGCCTTTCTTCTTCATGTCGCTGGGCGGCAATTGTACGTTGCGACCATCTTTGGGAGAGGTTATTGCTTTCCGTTTCCGAATACAGTACTGCCGCCACATTTCCGACGTTGGCGATGCAATCACACACCGCCGCTTTATTTGCCCTGTCACTCGTTTCTTTTCCTGCCATGATCTCCTCGTTGACTTCAGGATGGTTCTTTTTTATGTCGGGATCTACGACCCTTGCATCGGTCGCATCGGTAGCGGTCGCATCATTGACCATCGAATTCTCGATGTTCTTTATATTTTCCTCCACCGCTCGAACACCTGAAGCGTCCTGCAGACTTTCCCGCTTTTCCTTTATAGGACGCTCTGGCGTTCGCATAATTTTTTGCTGCGCCCGAACGCCTCAGGAAACGCAGTCTGCACCAGACTGTCTGCTAATCTCCGTTTTTCGTCCGTCTTCACTGTCATTGTATTAATCGTAAGTACCGCTCTCGATGTACGAGTACTGTTAAGATCGTGGCTGCACCCGCTGGGTGTGTCGTCGTTGTTATAATTTTTTATTTCTGTTTTTGGGTTTTTCTTATCTTTTTTAAGTGTTTTTGGTTGCTCCAGTTTTATTGGGTCCCCCTTCGGAGTCACTATCTCCGTTCGTGTGTGTAGTCGCTTTTTTGTCCCGTGGTTATCTTTGCAGAGCAGGAAAGCCATGCGAGGGTCGGCACAAGCCCTTATGGGGACAAGTGCTCAGAGCCAGACCAGCGCTAATCGGGAGTCCGTCTCAACCGAACCTACACCACCAACCCAATGGTGCGAACTTCGAACTTACTTCGAGGCCTGCCAAGGTTTTACCGGAACGGAGTCGCTATGATAGTTGAGTTGGAGCTTTGCCATGGCAGAGTGACAATAGTAAAAGAATTGTCGATGAAGCCACATTCTATCAATGATTATTGGCACAAACACATACAAGTAAAAAACCACAATTTGCTAATTTCTACGATCCAAGCCGAGCTGAAGTCAGATTTACCAGACCAGAACAGTAAGAATCGGTGAAATATATGTCTATTTACAGATAAATTCAAGAACACCAAATACCTTTACAAAACGTCCAAAGATATTTCAGCGAACAAGCTATACTCGTATACAGGGTAGGATCAAAAAGTGGTAGGACGAAATTTCTGTAGCGCGAACCGAGCAGTAGAGGGGGTCAGACCACCTGGGCGTGGCAGTGGGAGCTTTCCGAAGAGACCGATATTTTTCCCAGTTGCCTTCGGGCAAGCGAAGAGTTAGCACCTCGATTTCCATCAATCTCTACTAAAAAGTGTCGTCCCAATCCAACATGGTGATGCTGCCATGAGCCGCTAAATAGTGTTCAAGTGGTATATACTATTCCGAGAGGGGCGGGAGCTCGTCGAAGACGACCAGCGCGCCGGTAACCTGTCAACTTCAAGGATTGATGAAAATGTGGCCAAAGTAAAGGCGCTCCTGAACTCTGGCCGGCGTGCAAACATTCGTCCGATTGTTGATAAGTAAGAGATTTAGTACGGTAGCGTCCAAATAATTATTACCGAGGATTTTGCCATGCAAAAGGTGTGCGACAGGTTTGTAGCAAGAGTCCCGAGTGATGATGACAGTTCCTGGCTAAACGCAGAGTTGCCACGTTGCCTCACTCAACTGGATAGAAAAGCGTCAGAGCTCGAACTAAGGTTGAGAATCAAAGAAAGAGGGAAAGACAGTGAATTTCACGAATATATTGTATTAGGAATACTGTCAGGGCCAGGGCTTGTATTTGGATTAAGGGAGCTAATTAAGAGTTCGAATTCAGATGGATCAAGAGACAAGGCAGAGCAGGACATGGGATAGGATACTAATGTTTTCGTGACTGGGTTAACTATTAAAGGAGGGGTAAATGTCGAAGAAAAGAATTGAATAAGCAATATAGTAGAATAATAATCCAGTGAACAGCATTAAGAATGGAAGGAGATGATTCAAAGGAGCGGAAGTTAGACCAGAAAGCCTTTACGTTATTGACCAAAAACGAGTCCTTCCAAATTGAGAAAATAGTTTTTCAATGCTATTTTGGTCGCTTGTTTGCATCGGTGCCCAGTTATACAAAATTCACTTTTGCTTCATAAGTGTGAGTAGACTTGAAGTGACGGAACGCTTTATCTTTTGCTTTTAGGGCTTAAGAACTCGAAGAGTAAGCCAAGGTTTTTGATCAGCTTCCCGAGGGAGCTGAAAAAACGTGAAACGAACAACCAACTGATTCAGCTATATATAAAATGTAATCAAACCTTCGTCACATTCAAGACCCTCAAAGAAGGGGGTCCAATCAATATGTTGAAGTTGGGCACTTGTAGCATCATAATTATTGAACTTCCAAGGATAAGCTCGTCCCGAATTTTATACAACCAGCTTAAATAATAGAAAAAACTAGGTCAAGTAAACGGCCATTGTGAGTGCGAGTCTCATGCTGTTGAAAGAGAGAACAGTAAACAAGGAAGACGGAAGAAATTAAGGAGGAACCATTTGAGGTTCAAATAGAAAGTGGAGAGTCCTAGCTCCATTCCACTGCTGATAGATTAAAGTCAAGGTTTAGAGAAAAGATAACATCGTAAAAGATATGAGAAAATACCATCAAAGAAAAATTCAAAAGTGGCAAGTGAGTAGTTTTTTTTCTTAGCGCTACAGCCTCTCTCGGGCTTTCGCAACAAGCGCCTCCAACTGTCTCGCTCCATTGACCGTGTCCTCCAATTTTGAAATCCAAGCAGCGATGAATTATCTTCGTCGACCGAGTCAGACCAGCGTTTTCTCGGTTTTCCCACTGGTCTCCGGCCTTCAGTTCTCCCAAATAATACCGATGTCATCACCACAGAGCGTGCTCTTGGGCTAATAACCACGTTTCAGATTTAGAGTGTACACTCTTGCAATTAGAGATGTAAATTGATAGTCGCGCGAATTTCAGGTCACTATCTGCGCGCTCGTTAAGCCCAATCGCGTAGAAAATCGTTGCTACCTGCTGATGAGCATGTGGTGAACGCTGTTCAGTTTTTTCTGGAGCCTAGTGTGGATACTACTCGTATGAGAGTATACAAGTGGCGTTTCAAAATAAACGAGACTTTTGTCATAATATTTTTTTTGGTGGCGCCATCTGTAAATGAGATAGTGCGTTGGAAAGTAACATCCCTCCCTGACTTCCAGTGAAGGTTTGGTAACATTCGGTTCAGTGGAAGCGAAGTTACTGCGTCTAAAGTGACGGTTTGTTTGTGTCAGCGGTACAAAAATGAGTTTCGAACTAAGAGCTAATAGCAAATTTTGTTTTAAAATCGATAAAACGTTTACCGAAATATTTGAATTGATGCAAAACGTTTATGGCGATGATTGTCTATCTCGTGCCAGAGTTCATGAGTGCTTTACACGTTTCAGAGATGGTCCTGAGGACATAAATGACGATGAACATATGGGCCGCCCAAAATCAGTGATCACCGAAAACTCGCACAAGTTAACAAGTTCCAAAATAAACGAGACTTTTTACATAATTTTTTTTTTTATTTTTTGACTAGAAATCGCATTTTAACCATCAATCACTCACCGTATTCGCCTGTTATGGCTCCCTGTGACTTCTACCTATTCGGGAAATTGCATTTGGCCATGAAAGGAAAACGCTTTGCGTCCGTAGAGGGCATCCAAAAGGCTTGTACCGACATGTTGAAGGACATTCCGGTCAATGACCTGAAACACTCTTTCGAAGAGCTTTTGGATCGCACAAAACAGTGTATCGAGGCCGGAGGAGAGTATTTCGAATAAATAAACTCGAATTTATTAGAATAATGCTCCTGTCGTTTCTTTTTTGGCTCAGTCTCCTTTATTTTTGAACGCACCTTGTGCTATGGCTCTGATTATATAATAGTTTTCATGGTAGACCGGAGCTTATTGAGCTTCCTCTTGTCAAGTAAAGCAGATTCGAAAAGAGCATAACTCATTGGACAATTTGCGTACCAGATTTGTGCTACCAAGTATTAGTATTAGGGACTCACAACAGCCGGGGGCGCTGGGGCTGGGGGAAAAATTTTCAAAGAAATAAAATATTTTTTTCATTATCTTTTACATCTTCTTGCGATTTTAATTAAGCAGCTCATTATATCTATATTAATCAAATAACTCTATGGCTTTTAGTAAGAAACGCTGGTCTGGAAGACAACGTCTGAAACCGTGAAATTTGTCAATGTCAACATAAGATGGCAACCCTTAACCTTAAGCATAATGGACAATATATAAAAATCAGTTGCAGTAGCGGCGACAGCGAAAACAAGAAGCGTACGGAAACTTAAAAAACAAAAACACTCAAAACCCCAACAATACAGTACCAGTAACCACAAATCTTGTTATGTGTGTACATATGGTCGAAGAATCAATGTCGAACGAAAACTAAACGAGTCCATAAATGCAAGGAAGCGCGAGTAAAAAAAATTAAGAAAACACAACAGCCACAGAACAACACGGTAAAAACGGAAGCATTGACGAATACTATTATCAAGGCTCTCTCTCTTCTACCAGTAAAATGAAAAAAAAAAACTACAAAAAAACAAAAATAAAATCAAGAAAAAAAGAGAAAAGCCCCATAGCCAACAACGACAACAATGTTTTGCTTCAACTCAACCACGCATCCAGCCCAGTTACCAACTAACTATACATCAACCTCGGCCAGGTAAAATCAGAATCAGGCACAGGTATTTTACTATGCAATCCATGGTTCACTGTTCAGTATATTTCTCATCTCCAGACTCCCAATTGTCTTATGCATTCAACATAATGTGGACGTAGACGACGAAGAGCTTGAAATTGGAGAAGTGAAAATATTACGCGATGCTGGTTAGTACTTCCCGTACCCTACACACATGGGAAGATATTCATGAAGGTACATCCTATCTAGTATCTGTACTTTGCGGTCAGAGTATTTCTACGAGTATATCGGCTCGAGGGTACTTGGTTCACTTCTTTATTGGGCTGATATCTGGGCGAGAAACTGAGGACAGACTCTCGGCAAAGTGTTAATATGGATTTTATTACTTAACGGTGGAAGTGATTTTGACTAGATTTAAATATAAAGGGTAATACTTGAGGCATTGGATGCTGGAAGAACTTTGGTAGATTTTGAAATTAATTGGGTATTTTAAAGCAACGGATAGGAGCGATTTTTATCCGCATAAGTATATATTTTTTAATCGGTTTATGATCTAGCCTTAAATGATTTGCTCGTTTTGTAGACAGTAAAGAGATTCAATGTCTTTAATATTTCATACTAGCAGTAAATTGAATACAATCTTTTGTTTTCATTAGGTTATAGCGGGAAGCGCTAGCGTAAACAAAATAAATAGGCAGCCTTACGAATAGTAATTTTACTACTGTTCAGGAATGCCTTCATTTTATTCAAGAATAGGGTTCTGTTAAAGGATGGATCTTTGGATATAGACGTCTTTTAAATCGCTCCTGTCAAAAGTTTTCAAAAATTAAATTAATTTTTTAAAAAACGTCAGTCCGAAGTTATTTTTTCTCGGAAAAAGCTTATATTGTCGAATTCATCGACTCAGGAAATTTCTATCGAATATTATTTTACTTCTATTAGTAAAGAACAGGAAAGAACCAAAGAAAAATTCAGGGCCGCTGGTATCGAGGAGCCCGACGGCTTCCCACCATTGGGGCAACCTGAGGAAACGACGAATACGAAACTGGCGATAATCACCAAGAGAAAACATAACGAAGAAATCTCCGCAGATGGGGGATACAAGCTGAAAATAATAGTGGACAATCAACAAACGGCCAAATTGCAAAAAGAAAATGATGAACTAAGGCTAGAGATACAGTCCTTTAAGGATCTATTTAAGAAAGGGATGAAACCACAAAAGATGCAGCCGCAAATTCAATGACAACAGGTAACAAAGGCGAAGAAAAGTACAAAACAAGCAAATCCAGAAGTTCTAAGTGCTGGTGGCACCAACGAGAGTCAAAACTATTTTGCAGCGCTGGAGGGATTAACCGAAGAAATGGAAATTGAAGTAAACATCGAAGGTAATTCTAATCAAGATAATGATTTAAATTTTGTTCAGTATTTAAAAAATAAGGAGAAAAAACCAGCCTGCAGTTCTGCTGGTTCCGCTGGAAAAACTTCTAACAAGATAGAACAAGTTCCGCCAATCAACGTGTTCGGGCAAAGCGGAAAAGATATTGTTCGACTATTGACAGCCGAAAATAAACTAGCCAATTTCGAGCTCAAAAGAGTTAACGCGGAAAAATTAAATATAAGGACGAAATCACTGGTTGGTTTTAAGTCAGCCAAAGATGCGCTAAATTCTGGGGAGGTTCCACACTGCACCTATACAAAAAGTGAGAAGAATCAGACCTTTTTGTTGAAGGGCTTGGACTGCGGAGAGGATACTGTGGATTTTCTTCAGGTGCTCAAGGAAGCTGCACCAGATATTGGATTTGTTTCAGTCAAAGCCTTTGCGACAAGAAGGTCGACCGTAGAAAGGAAGAATTTACAACTTTACCTGGTACAAATTGCAAATAAGAGCAGTCTAAGTGCCCTTCAGCAAATAAGGTACTTGAATTTCAGAGTGGTGAGGTGGGAACGCCTCCAGAAAAGAGAAGTCAACCAATGTTACCGGTGTCAAAAATTTGGACATTCGACTGCCAATTGTGCCATGCACTATCGGTGCGTCAAATGCAAAGACATTCATGCTCCCGGTGAGTGCAAATTGGCTCAGACGGAGCCAAAAGAGAAATTATACCGTGTTAACTGCGGTGTGTTTGGTCATCCGGTATCATATCGAGGATGCTCCCGATATCAAGATGCAAGAGTTAAATTTGTCCCAAAGCAAACACAACAGTGTCTTAGCTTCGAACTTCGTCAAGCCCGGAATATCATTTGCACTCGCCGCTAGAAGACCAGCACGAAATGCTGTAAATAATGTAAGTGGCAATAATGAGCTGCTTCTCAAAATTTACCAGCAACCAAATTCTTTATCGGAGAGAATCGATATATATTACAAGATACGAAAATTAATTTTGTTTTTCAGCGTTTAGGGCTTTCAAATGCCTCAAAATAACATGTCACCCAGTCACAATCCCATGGATAGGATTTGTCTCATCTCGATCAACGTCAACAACATTGTTACTCTACATTGACGTGACTATCTCCTTGAATTTATTGTTCAGCAAAAGCCTGACATCATGCTTCTCACTGAAACCCACCACAATTCATGGCACTCCATGACATTCAAGGATTTAGAATTCATAAGAAACGATAGGTAAACGCTGATAGGGGAGGTGGCACCCGGATATTGGTTCGAAGACCCTATTGCTTCCAAAATATTGAAAAAGTCGAATTCAAAAGCCTTGAATCTCTTGAAGTGTCCGTTATCAAAATCTCAGGTGGGGATAACCTCTTCGTTATCTCTGCCTATGCAACTGGTCGAAATGTTCTCAAGTTCAAAGAGGAGCTCAATTCCTTGGTTGAAATACTTGAATTGAAGAGGCTGCATAGTTATTATATTCTTGCTGATGACCTGAACGCCTAGCATACATCATGGCTGAACGCCACCAACAATCCCAGAGCTGTATTCCTGAAATCGTGGATAACAGCAAACAAAATTGCATACAGGTGAAATCTATATGGGTCGGAGTTCTCAATATACCCTAGGACAAATTCATAGTTGGACCTCTGCATTGCTGGCCCGAAACTTAAGTTCAGCTTTAATAGTCCTCAACGGAAACTGCAGGTGATTCCTCATGATAGCGACCATATTTATCTCTTCCTCATTCCAGTTCAACATGAAAAGCATCGGTTGAATTTTGAAAGAACATACTGGGGAAAGTTTCAAAAGGAGCTTAACCGAGAGTTCCAGAAACAATGTCCTCCTTCTGATGATGGAACTCTTGCACAATGGTTTCTAATGACAGGAATCTAACTAACGATGGGAAAGATCTCTATTGGCCGAAGTTAGAGAAGCTGACATTGGAAACGATTGAGAAAGTAGTTCTCAAGATTAAACATCGAAACAATATGGAAGGATATGAAACACCAACCATTGCAAGGTTGAAAAGATTGAAAAGCCTTCTTCTCACACGCTTCAACAATATTTATCGGTGATTTTTGGACTACAACCCTCCCTCGTTGGCTTTGTTGAAATTACACCTAAAGAATGTCCCGAACTTCATCCGTTCATACTTCAGGAGCGAGGTCAGCAATCAATGGGCTGAAAAATTGAGGGGCATTAGCCCACAGGACCCAGATGGCGTTTTCGCGAAAGTGAATAGCATATTCCGCAAGAAGTTTCGAGTAAAGGTATCGAATCATGAAGTCACTAGTGATGAGATAAATCTTTTCGATATTGAAATTGATAGTACGACTCCGGATAGAAATGGAAACAGGATTATATGTGATGGATTGCAGAAACCTGCCCTGATTGTAAATCATTTTGAGTTGGTTCATCTACCAAACTCTGAGAGAGGGAATGAAATATTTTCAGAGGTCGCTGAAGCAAAAGTTTCCAACTTCAAATCAAGCTTGAACGATCAATCAATTCTTCATTTGAATGAAACATTAACATCTGGCCTCATACCGAGCTTATATCTTATTGATTATTTTGTCTGCTATGAAGACTTGTGTTTCATATTTCGCAGGATAAACAACAAGAAATCATGTGCTACTGATGGTATTCTAAATGTAGTTTTCCGACATTTGCCTGAGGTTGCTATTAGGAATTATTGCATATTGTTCAACCACATGTTGAGCAATTCATATTTCCAAAATGAGTGGAAAAAGGCTAAGGTATTTCCGATCTTGAAGAAAGGAAAAGAATCATCATGCCCTAAAAGCTATCGCCCAATCAGCTTGCTGCCTAGCATCAGCAAGGTGTTTGAAGTGATATTCAACAAAGCATTAAACACCCACATTGAGAAATATGAGTTGATGCCGAATTGCCAATGTGGTTCTCGTGCCAGGCATTCGACTACGAGTATGCGTGCGATAACAAAAGTTACCTCAGACATCTGTTGGAAACTAAACAATAGAGAATATGCTGGAGCATGTCTCATTGATATGGAAAAAGCCTTCGATACGGTGTGTTTAGATGGACTAGTTTTTAAACTCTTTCAGGACAGGTTTCCGGACACCTTGTCGCCATGATGTGCAATATTTTATACGGGAAATCATTTGTTTTAACTGATGGAAATCTGACAATAATGCACGAATTCAAGGTCTTGAATGGTCTACAGCAGGGAACAGTTACTGCGCCGTTTTTCTCAATATTCGTTCGCAAGCTATTGAACGGCTTTGATTTTAACGTCTCGCCGACGCGATCATTGGTAGCGTTTGCTGATGATCTAATCATCTATACGACAAGCCGAAAAGCTACAATAGTTCAGAAAAATCTTCAAAAAATGTTCAATGATATGCGACTGTACACTGATAATTGGCGAAGGAAAATCAATGCGCAGAAGTGCGAAACAATTCTGTTTCGGACAACGCTGCAGGGGTTAGTCAAGACCTGAACCGTAATGGGAAGGATCTCGACATCATGGCTGGCGAGGGTAGTTCAGAACGGGTTCCACATAAATCCTGTGTTCGATACCTCGATGTTCATCTCGATCAGTATCTGTACTATACTGAATATGTCAAAATCATGCTCAGTAAGGCACTAAAAGTAGTCATGGCCCTATGAAGACTCTTTCATTCCAGATACAATGATCAAAATGTCAAAGTTTCCTGTTACAAGCCCCTGGTTAGACCAGTTTTGACATATGGATGTCAGATCTGGTACAACCAGAGTGCTAGTATTATGGAAAAATTAAGAGTTTTGGAAAGGAAATGTCCTCGTACATGTACTGGGTTGTACAGAAAGCCTGAGACGGATTGGAAGCATCATATATCGAATAGAAAAACTTCCCATACTGCTAAAGTGACGAGAGTCGATATCTTCATATTGAAACTTCTTCGGAATCATATCGCAAGATCTGTAACTGTTAGTGAAAACCCTTTCACAGCTGTTCCACCCTACTGACGGGTATATAGCGACTTGCCTCGCTACTGGCTTCGTTCCTCCAGAAGCATTCGTGTATTAGGACATGAACCGATATTTTTTTGATTCTGACGGCGTTCCAGTCATATATCACATATATAGACGGGCCACCGATAAGAAGATAAAATATCCTCCGAATTTGAGTTCGCGAGACCAACAATTCCAATTGAGATACTCATTTGCTAGATTCGTTGAGGCTGGTCGAGCTGAGGCGGAGCAATCTAGGTATTAGTGGTTGAATGACAAAGTCTAAATTATTCGTGTTTACTTTCAGTTTTTGTGTTTTTCGTTACTTAGTTTTTGAGTTTCAGCTCATCATTGCTGCATTTAGTGTTGTTGTTTGTTTGTGTTAAAAATTATGTTATGTTAATTTTATTAGGTTTAGAGAAGGTTAGTCGCTTAGGTTAGGAATATTGTGATAGAATTTTTTAGTATAAGATAAAGTTGTTGATGGAATTTTATTAGAATTAGGTTATAACATATTTTTTTTTTTCTTTTTTTTTTTGTGGTAGGGAGGTGAAGGCATTTATGCCCGCCGAGTCTGGCAGTGTGGGACTCCCATGGAGGATGCCTTTGGACTACCCACTAAACACCTCCCCTGTCAATCTGAGAACCTAGCCTGGAACCGTTTGACACATTACTTCGGGCCAGGTCTCGTTTTGTTACGCCGTGGGGCGCCTTCAAGCTGGGGAGTCCCTTTCCTAGCGGGAGGGGAGGGGGGAAGAGGAATTGCCAGAAAAGCGATCCCCCAGCCCCAGCGCCTCCGGCTGCTGTGAGTCCCTTTAATATTTTAGGACTGCCCGAGCATAATGTGCCACCTGGTTCCATTTGCGAACCGATTCGAGCATCACCGCAACTATATTATCCGGGGTGAGCTCTCCCGTCTCCCTGTAGAGTTCCCTTCGCAGCCTGGCCCATTTGGTACACGCAAAAAATGTGTGACAGGCATTGTCCCCCTCTCCTGGGCAAAACCGACAATCGGGAGACCGTGACTTGCCGATCTTGTGCAGGTAAGACTGAAAACACCCGTGCCCGCTCAAAAGCTGGGTCAGAAAGAAGTCAGTCTCACCATGCCTTCGATTTAGCCACGGTCTCACATCCGGGATGAGGCGCGCAGTCCACCTTCCCTTCGTGCGATTCCTCCAAGACTGCTGCCAATCGTTGAGCGAGCGTTGTCTCTCCTCGCGGACAACGATCTCCCTCGCATCCTCGTTTCGGCGCAGGTAAATAGCGCGGCGCTCTCTAGCAAGGAGGGCGACAGGTATCACGCCTGCAATCACTCTCACCGCCGAGTCGGAGACTGTTGGATACGAAGATGCAATTCTCAGTGCTCCTCTTCTCTGTACCTGTGCCAATCGTTTTCGGTATACCTCCTTGCTGAGAGCGCCGCCCCATACCTCTGCTCCGTACAGTAGCACTGACCCTACAGCACTCATCAAGAGGCGTCTTCTTGATGGGCTGGGTCCCCCTATGTGGCCATAAGTCGACTCAGGGCCGATATTCCCGAAGCAGCCTTCTCAGCCGTTGCCCTGATTTGCTCAGAAAAACTCATCTTCGAGTCGATCAGTAGCCCCAGGTACTTCACCGCTGGCTTCGATTCGATCTGTATATCTCCAATACTGATCATCCTTACTCTAGGGATTCTCTTTTTTGTCAAGATGACCACTTCGGTTTTCTCCAGTGCTAAACTGAGCCCGCGAGCAGTCATCCAGTCTCTCACTCGGCGCATTAGCATACCTAGCCTAAGTTGCGCTTGTTCAACGGTGCGTCCGGCGACCAGAGCCGCAACATCATCCGCATAGCCGACCAAGCGCGACTCATCTGGCATCTCAAGTCTCAGTAGCCCGTCGTAAGACACGTTCCACAGGTCCGGACCAAGGATAGATCCCTGGGCAACACCCGATGTAATTTCCATCCTTCGTTGGCCCTGTGTCGTCTCGTAGAGCAGGCTTCGGTCCTTTAGGTAGTTCCTCAAAAGCCGCATTAGATATTCTGGAACTTGAAAAGAGTTTTCCAGCGTGTCCAGAATATCCACCCATCTAGCGGAGTTGAAGGCATTCCTGACGTCGAGTGTCACCAACAGGACGATCCGTCGCTTGGTGCGACTATATGCCTCTGCCTTTTGGACCGCGTTCACCACCTCTGCAATCGCATCAATGGTAGAACGTCCTGCTCTAAAGCCGTACTGCCGAGGAGATAGGTCCCCAGCAGCACGAATCGCGTCAGTGAGTCTTCCCTTGATGAGTTTCTCTAGCACTTTCCCAGCCGTGTCTAGCATGCATAACGGGCGGTATGCAGACGGCGATTCGGGATTTCCCTTCCCCTTGCTAATCAGCACGAGCCTCGCCACCTTCCATCGTACCGGGAAAACCCCGTCCCGTAGGCAAGCGTTGAATGTGCTGAGCAGCAAGTCAGGACAATGGTGATAGACGAGCTGCAAAACCTCAGCTGGAACACCATCTGGACCTGGAGCCTTCCTCGCTTTCAGGGAGAGGACTGCCTCCTCCAGTTCCAGCTGTGTGAAGAGTGGACACTCGACTGCTGTTTCACCATGGACAGCGTCAACACGGACGGGATGGGCGGGGAAGAGTCCCCGCACTATCGCGTCCATCTTTTCCGCGTCATGTATACAAGGCTTCTGTAGGGCACCAAGTTTCCCCATGACCAGCTTGTAGCCAAGGCCCCACGGATCCCTATTTACATCGTCCACGAGGTCTTGCCAGCATCGGGCCTTGCTCTTGTTAATAAGCCTGCGAAAATATTTCCTGCCGGACCTGTATGCTGCTAGCCTAGTGTCTGCCTCCTCCCGTGTTCGCGCCCGCTGGGCCTCTCGCCGAAGTTTGTGACACTCGCTTCTTTGTTCGGCGATCTCGTTTGACCACCAGTATACTGGAGGCTTACCATGTCGGGGTCTCCGACGGGGCATGGAAGACTCGCAAGCAGCTATGATGGTACTCATAGTTGAGTTCACCAAGTCCTTGGCTGTAGGCCCTCCACTCCCTGGCGGAGCTCCCAGCAACGGTGCGCCTGCCGTAAGCGCGTCAGTGAACCTCTCGACGTCCATCCTCCCAGTCCTCCATCCGAGGATTGAAGTTTGGGCATATGCACGCAGAGTGGCACCGTCGTGAATCTCAACAGCTATATACTGGTGATCACTAGCCGAGTAGTCCTCTAGTACTCGCCAGTTGTGTACTCTAGGTACCAGGGACTCCGAAGCGAGTGCCACATCGGGTATGGTTCCTACGCAACCCCAGCGGCGGAAAGTAGGGGTGTTACCAGTATTTAGGACAAAAAGCGCTGTTCTGGCCGCCATGTCCAAGATTTGCTTTCCCCTCGGGTCGGATTGTGGCATACCCCATTCGATGGCTCTAGCGTTGAAGTCTCCCCCGACCAGCATGTGGCCCTCTGTGTTCGAGACAGCGTCCTCCAGGGCATCGAGTTTGGTTCGAAAGGATCGCATTGCCTCGTTAGGCGTCAGATAAACACTGAAATATGTTATCCCTGAACACCGCACCCACACAAAACCATCCCCGCGTCCATGGCCCTGCACCTGAAGGCGGGCGCTGCGCTGTCTCGAACCCAGATGGCCGAGGTACCAGATTTGTCAGGGTACCACGCTTGCGAGTCCTTGTTATGATGTTGCTCGCTCAGCAACAGGAGGTCAGCTTTCTTATCCCTCGCAAACTGCTCAAGTAGGTCCTGGGCGTTTGTGCTTCGGTGCAAATTGACCTGCAGGATACGGATCATTTGAGTATCGATTTGGCTTTAGTTAGGGCCTCCTTGAAAACCCAGCATCTCCCTGTCCCCGGCTCATGTTTGAGGTCGCCGGGTGCTAGCTTAGCATCCTTGCAAAGAATGCATTTTGCCTCGTTCGTGCACTCCTTCCTTTTGTGCCCCGTTTCACCACATTTGTAGCACAGAGATCTCCTGTCGGGTCCCCTACAGCCATACGCGGTGTGTCCGTATTCGAAGCATCTGAAGCAGCGGATAGGGATCGCTCTTCTCCGTATCCTGCAGATCACCCAACCTATCTTAATTTTGCCCTTCGCCAGGATTTGCTGGGCGTCTTTATCAGCTAGTTCGACAATAGCCATGCGTTGCCCCCCTGTGTTTTCACGTGTCAATCTTGCCTTGACTTCACTTAAGCTGGGGAACTCCCTCCTAATGGCATCCTCTACTTCAGCTTTGTCCATGACGCAGTCGAGGTCCCTGATTTCCAGGGTGGCCATTGGTTCGAGCGAGGCAACCGTTGCCGCATCTCCAAGAACCTTTTGAACCGCGTAACGGAATGCATCTTTGTTTGTGGCCTCTGGCCCGAATTCCACCAGCAAGCCACCGGTCCGGGTTGGTCGAACTGCTTTGATGGCAGTTTTGGTGTCGTCTGGCTTGACCACTCCTTTAATTTCACGGAGGACATCTGCGTAGGTTCGGCCCTTAGTGGGTTTAATAAGCAGTGCCTCTCGCAAGGGTTTGCGCCGCGGTTTGCTTTTTGTTTTCTGCGGTATATCGGGGGGTTCTTTGTTCTTTTCGTGGTTGAGCTCTTTGTCTGTTTTTTCTAGGAGTAGCTTTTTGGCCGCTTTTTTCGCTGCCTTGTTTCGCACCACATGAAACTCCTCGCCTGGAGTGTCAACTTCGTTTATGGTCTCGTCCTTCCTCCTTTTCTCACAGTCGCCTTCAATTGGGCTACCGGCCATTCTTTTGCTGCTGCTAGGAACCACTGATGCCTCGAGGGAGAGCGTGTCTTTTTGGTGCTTTTCGGTTGCAAGCCACCGCCGCCTGTAGTGCGTTATGCGGCCAAAAAGCTCCTCCAGTTCAAGAATGCCATTCTTGACACTCTTGCCTATGTTTTTCTGCACTTCGCAGGCAGCCCTCAGTTGTTTGACGATATTCCCCGCTTTCCGAGTAAGCCGCTCCTCTTCGGCGCGGTCAAGGGCGATTGTGTTATTTGGCGCCACCTCTTGGGAGAGGCCCCCGTTTCCTAGCCCTTTTTCTTCTATCGCTTGGGTCGCGTTTGAAGTGGCGTCGGCCAACGGCAAAACTTCTCCCTCCCCCAGTCTTACACTGGCCTGGACATATTAGGTGTAGGATTAAAGTTCACTGTTGTGTTAACATTGAATTAATTTTTGAATTGTGTTAGTCGGTTTTTTCTCCCTCTTTCAATCGAATCATAAAATATATAATAATCTTAATTAATTTGAATTCGCTATGGTTTTTTTATCAAATGTGTTTAACTGATAACGTATAAACTTAGAGAGCCATTTGGGCCATTAAGTTTTTGTATTGCTATTGTTTGGAATTTGCTTGATATTCTTTTAAAATTTATGATTAGTAGTTAGCAAAACGGTCCCAGGGCTCTACTGTGCCGAATAATTGGACCGGTTCGGCGCCGAATTGCAGAAAAAATGTCCCATTTGGCGAAGAAAAAGTGCTCTTTTACCATGACAACGAACCGGCTCATACCTCCGTCGTGGCCACGGTCAAATTGGACGAATTGGCTTCCGAACTGCTAACCCATCCACCGTATTCTCCAGATTTGGCCAAGTGTGACTTCTTTTTGGCTCCAAACTTGAAACAGTCACTCGCCGCGCAGAAATTTGAATCGAATGAAGAGTAATCGCCGGCACCGAGGCCTAATTTTCAGACCTCGAGAAAACGTATTTTTTAGACGGATTAAAGAAGGTGAAGCTTTGAAAGTGTGGAAGATTTTCCAAAATTTTCATTTTTCTTTTGTAGACTAAGTACTTTTCGGACCGCCCTCGTATATTAACGTTTATACTATAGGGTTTTCTATTAGGGACATAACAACGATATGTTTCAACAAGACGGTACCACTAGCCACACAGTACGCCTTACAATCGATTTATTGAAATTCATTTATTTATTGTTATATCCTTAATGGAAAACTCTATACGATACAAACTCTCAAACCTCGACTACGGGCAAAAAGGAGCCTAATAAACGCTCTCAGAACAATCATCAAGGGTATTACAGCCACATGGATGATAATAATGCTTTACGGATAAGCAAGGGGGTCAAAGCATTATTAATGAATCACTAAACGAAATTAACATACAAAATAAATTAAATCACCTTATGATAGAACGATTTGATAACATAACAAGCCACATCAACAACCAAAGCGACATCATTAGGAGGTACTCTTTGAACTTTTATGGTAGCATAATCAGACTACCGAGGAGTGCCAGATTTTACCTTTTTTTCAGAAAATATATAAAATCAGATTGAGCAAAGTAAATACCTTGCTGCCTCTACGTCTATTGGGGGGAGTTGCATGTTGGCATTCTTAAACCGTCAATTTTTGTTCCTTTTTGGCGTATGCAATCTGCAATCCCATATTAAGAAACAATTAGACCCCACGCAGCGCGTAACTTACTAATTACATACTAATTTATCCGACTGAAGACAATTGCAAACTAAGCAAAGAATACGTGATCGAAATGAAAAATTCATGTTATGGAACTTAAGATTAATTAACCAACGCACTGGAATCTCTTAGTGATTAGTCACATGTATCTGATAAGTGAATGAATTATTTATACTTGTAAATTTTTTAGGAAGTTGATTTCAATTTTATTGTTATATATATACGACTTTGAAGATGTAAAAATGCTCTGTATAACTCAGAATGTATTGTAATTTCTTAAAACAAAGAAGGTCACAGGATATTTACAGAAGTTTCCTGAAAAAGGTAATGTACTAATACTATAGTGTAAAAGTATATTCTTACGATGCAGGGCCAACTAAGGATGGAAGTTGCTCAAGAATCTACTCTTGGCCCAGACCTATGGGACAAATCGCACGACGGGCTGATACTAGAGCAGCCGGTTGAGTTGCGCCTGATCGGCTCTGCAGATGATTTTGCGGCGCAGTCGAACAGGCGCAACTTAGACTGGGTATTCTAATGCTTAGAACAAGTACAGAGAATAGGAGCACTGAGGATTACATCTTCATATCCGATAGTCTCTTATTTGGCGGTGATCGTCATCGCAGGTGTGACAGTACGGCGCTAAAGAGGCTAGCTGAGGGGAAGGGATACAAAGAAGTCTTGGGGGCAATCCGAAAATTAATCCGTCCAGTGGACTCAGGTACGCAAATACGCCGAATTAGAAAGACTTTTGATGATGATGTCCAGCTAAAGTTAGTAAAAAGTGAGGGCCAAGACAAGCTGCAAGATAATATTAAAGCTGTGGTTGGAATACAAGGGGGCCAACAACGAAAATTGAGCAACCTGGCCTTGACTGTTTTACTACTGAGGACGAAATTCTCCAATCTATTTAGAGCGAACGCAGGACGGACATAGTTGGCGACGCAAAAGTTAGACTTTTGCCCCCAAATAACAGAGAGGGAAGATTGGCAGTCGTTGAACTTGAAGCGGATAAAGCGTCTAGGCTGCTAAGCACTCGAAGAATAAGAGTTGGTTGGATAAGCGTACACGTCAGACAAAGAGGAGAGGTAACTGATTGCTTCAGATGTCTGGGCTTCAATCATACCAAAAGAACATGCAATGGCCCAGACCTAAGCAAAACATGCTGTAAATGTTGTCTCCAAGGTCACCAAGAGTCAAAATGTGATGCGCAGTTTAGCTGTATAATATGCAAACAAGAGCATGGTCGAAAAGATTCGGCTCATATCTTGGGTTCCGGTAGATGTCTTGCTTTTCAAGAAGCTTTGGCTGCCCTGAAACGTAAACGAACAGATAGAAAATGAGAGTCACTCAGGGCAACCTTCAACCTTGTAAGGCAGCGGAAGACATACTCACGCAACTCACTAGGGAGACTCAGACGCAAGTAGTGCTAATCAGCGAGCCAGCCTAAAAACAAAATTTCAGCAACTAGTTCAGCTGCTATCTGGGTTGCCGACCTCACGCAAGTTTGCGTGCGCAAGAATGGTCGCGACAACGGATTTGTGTGGATAAGAACCACGGGTATGAACATTGTCAGCTGTTATTGCGTTTTCGATAATTAATGTCGTTTTTTTCATATTTTTCAAAAGAAATTTATTTATATTAATAAAAAGCATTAATGAATGATATATTGACCATTTTGTTGGATGACCTTTTGCCGTCTTTCGGTAAGTTGACAAATTCCACCTTCGAAGAAGCGAAGAACTGGTCCAACTCATTTTTAACAGCCTGATCGGAATCGAAAGCTTTACCATTCAAATTGTTATGAAGGGAGCGAAACAAATGATAGTCTGATGGTGCTGTCAGGGCTATAGGGCAAATGTGGCATCAGTTCCCAATACAGGTCCATTAATGTTTGACGGGTTATCAATGAAGTGTAGGGTCTGGCGTTATCATGATGGAACATCACGCCTTTACGATTGGCCAGTTTACTGTGTTTTTTCTTGATTTCTTCGTTCAATTTCGATAGTTGACGACAGTAGACATTCGAATCAATAGTTTGATTTCTTGGAAACAGCTCAAAGTAGGCTTTATCCTTTTTATCCCACCATACAGAAAGCATAATCTTCTTTGGTGAATATTGGCTTTGGATTTCGATTGTGGGGGCTCATCTTGCTCGGTCCATGATCGATTCAGACTACGTTATCGTAAACAATCCATTTTTCATCACCCGTTATGAAACTTTTTAGAAATGGGTCGTTTTGGTTACGATCCAGGAAAGAGCCGCATATTTAATACGTTTGATGAGAAGGATTTCCTTTCCTTCGTGAGAAGCCCAAACACCCAGTTTGTTTACGTAACAACGCTGTTATAAGGCAAGTAAACGATTGATTTCGATATGTCGAGGCTCTCTGTTATCTCTCAACTTGTCATACGGCGATTAGTTTCGATTAACGCCTTTATTTTGTCGGCATCACTAGTGGTTGGACGACCAGTATGTGGTGCATCTTGCACATTCAAATTTCCAGAACGAAAGCGAGTAAACCAACGTTGACACTGGCGTTCAGTAAGTCGGTCTTCACCATAAACTCCACACAATTTCTTTCGAGCTTGCACCGCATTTTTGCTCTTCCGGGAGTAAAACAATAAAATATGCTGATAATGCTCTCGATGATTGTCCATTTTCAAATTTATTTTCAACCAACTTGTTTACTAATGATGCTCAGTTTTTGACTGAAGATAGTTTAAAATCTAATCTTTAAAATAGTATAAAATAATATAAGTCACGCAATCACTACTAGATGAAATATCCAGTTCACGTCATCTATGAGAAAAATACGACATGAATTATTGAACAACCCAATACTTGCCACCAAATGACCCAATGAGTGTTTTCCAGGAGCAACTGGTTGAGCCGAAAGATACGGCGCGTGATATGCCTGGGATATTATTAACACGCAGCGACTTTAACGCGAGGGCTCTAGAATGGGGAATGCCTCGCGAAAACAAAAGAGGAAGGCTTATCGTTGAAATCGCAGCCAGGCTAAACTTAAACATTCTCAACGAAGGCTCAACGAAGGCTCAACTCCCACATATCAAAGACCAGGTTTTGGTGAGTCAATCCCAGACGTAACTATGTCTTCGGAAGGCCTCGCTGCCTTTGTGAAAGGATGGAAGGTCATGGAGCAGTGCACTGCAAGCGGTCATCATTTTATAGCTTTCGACATAAAAAGCAGAACCAACGAACTGAAAAGACCATGTTAAACCTATGGTTGGAATGTTAGCAAGTGGATAAATGTAAATTTATTGAATCCATGAATACATCAATGGGGCTTCTGGGTGAGACTCTTGCAGCAAAACAGATTGAGGCCACTATGCTACACACCCGGCGAGCATGTGGCGCTTCCATGCTCCTTCGAAAGGCATTTCTTGGGAAAAAGCAGGCTGACTGGTGGACTGATGAAATTGCAGCCCTCAGACGAATTACCCTCTTACTTCGGCACAGAGCGCAACGATCAAGAAATAGGCCTGAGGCAGCATCCCTGTTGCGGAACATCTTATAGCTAAAAAGGAGCTTTCTAAGGCGATCGAGAAAAGAAACGCGCTGGAATGGCAAGCGCTATGCCAAGAAATAAACACCGACCCATGGGGTGATGGCTACAGGATTGTAACACGTCAGCTAAGCGGTATGGAACCCAGCAGCGTACTTGAAGTAGGGATGCACCGCACGTCCTACTGGAGTGCAATATCCCTGAAATCACCGAGAAAGGACTTTCGGATATCATCCCGAAAATGAAGAACAGGAAAGCGCTGGGTCCTGATGTTATACCAGTAGAAGCAATTAAACTTGTTGTCGAAAACGCCCCAGAGCTCCTTTTGCGAATATTTAACAGCTGCCCCTCGACTGGGACCTTCCCGACTCGATGGAAAGTGGCCCGACTTGTGCTTTTATTTAAAGGTAAAGGTGATGTGAGTTCCCCGTCATCTTGCCGACCACTTTGTATACTAGATACTTTTGGAAATGTGTTTGAAAGCATATTGCGAGCAAAACTTTCGACCGTAATAAAGGCTGCAGCATGGTTTCTGAAAAGAACATTTAACTATCAAGGCACTCTACCAAGTGGTGAACGTAGTAAATTCGCCAGTAAAACAGTATTAGTATGATCAAATTGGATGAAAGTAAATTTTTACGTGTCACTTAAAAGGTCTGTGGCAGCAATCGTTGCAACCTTCTGTAACAAAACCCCGGGAAACCCAATAAAAATAATAAAAATTATCCGTTTCCATGCCAGCACCATAAAAATTATTACCATGCGCGGGTGAAATAAAACGTATCCTTTCTTGCTCGAGCTCAAGGTATAATTACCATACGCTGGTGCAATCAACGACCAAACTACTGCCGGTCTGTGCACACAGTATAAACTCTTTGATGATGCGTTTATTACACATCTGGTCTCCAGATTCTTCCATATTTTGTAAATATAAAAGTAGACGAAGTAGATTGTAAGACGAGTATTTTCGCAAGCATCGTCGAAGTGAGACGACTCAATAAAATGTTGATAACATTCATTCGTTGCGTTGTCATTTTGAATCGGATGGTTGTATTGTTAGTTTGAATTGATAACGAGTCCATTAACCACAGGTCCTTATACTCTATGAGGTTTAATAAAATGTACAGAAGTTATTACCGTTTGAATCTTCTCTGATTACAACAATCAAACACGGCTTTTCTACTACATGGGCTTTCCATCCTTTTTATTGTATTTTTGCGAAATATATAATATAATAAAAATACATTTAAGATTCGGCTCAGTCAATGATTTTAGCAATATGGCAACAAAATGTTCGCCAGTTAAAATGGAGTAAAACTGGTTTTACTTTTAAAGCAAAAATATATTTGGTGTGCATGTCATTAAAGTTTTTCTTGAATTAGATCATTCTATACTCGTATATCTGCGTATCATATGTTAGATACAAAACCCTACTGACACGAGCGCAGTTCTGTCTACCCAACATGTCTTTTTTTAAACTTAAAGGTGCTAAGCAAAATACGAAGACAAAACTGTTCATCATTCCAGATCATTTTACACCTTTGATATGTTAGGTTGAAGAAGGATCAGACATTTAACCATCTAGTTACGAGAAATTGACACCACGACATCTAACTAAGAAAGTCAATGAGGACAATCAAAATGTTTCCCAAGGCAAATCGAAGGCGAAATCCAAGCCACAAATTGAAGAAGTTGTGGACTGAATTGATTACATAGTAAGTTTTACTTAGCGCAATAATTTAAGAAGCGAGTTAAACTATTTCAGTGATATTCATTACGAACATACTTTCACTGTGGATTACAAGCTTCTGATTTTAGTTTAATGTTTATATTACACTTTGAACATTTTTTTGTTTTGTTACTAAAAATTATGAAAGCTCCGATTTCCCATTTGATATTGTTCATGAAAAGCATTTCAATACACACGATTCGGCACTAGATTCAAATTCCAGGGAATATCATAATTGTCCAATAAAAGTTACATTGGAATTATCTTTACAAGCTATTTATCTGGGATCACAATTGCAAGCGGTAGTCACGGCACAGAGCTGAAATCCAACCCATCACTCCCGACGTCAAGTGGTGGTTCAGTACTTGAAGGGCTCAAACACGAACTTCAATGTCGTCTAGTTTCAGCGGCAAGATTTTGCGGTGCTCGGAAATGATGTCTCGACAATGCGTCCATTCAATTTCTAACAGTTGAGCAACTTGAGAGATGAATCGATTTGGTGCTGTTGACTTTGTTAAGGGTTGCGTATCAGAACTGAGCTGGCGCATAATTAATACATTTAGGGATTTGAGCAACAAGCGATAATTTTGAAAGGACAAAATACACTTTCAGATAACAAACAATTAGCTGACATTTCTGTCCTACTTCAAATCACTTATATCAGCTGATAAGTCTTAAACTCATGATTCCCTTAAAATATTTTAAACCTGGTACAGCCTATACTGCTTCACAGCTGGCGAAAGTACTGTCCGTTCACGCGGAGCAACAATAGGCGGGATGGTCAGAGTTGATGGACTGGAAATCGAACGAAAATTTTGGTGACTAGACTCCAAAGACAAACTGAAATTCATTGGAGAGCTTCCACACTAATCCGACCCTTGATGTGGAATGCAGCTGCGGAACACCACCTATCACGTCCACATTTAAAACTAAGTCAAATTTTCACCAAAACCCTTCTTTATGAACTTTAAAAAGTGCTCACAAACGAAAACGATGCTATGAAATGCAACACGAATACACGCCATGCCATATTTCTATATGCCGTCTTTTCTTCACCAGACTGCCGGCGTCAAGTTGTGGTTAAATGGCAGAAATTTACTCACCACACTGCCGACTTCAAGTGGTGGTTAAGTAGCAGATACCTGTCATCCAACAGAGTCGATTGTGAGGCGTCAAACCGAACACATCGCAATCGAAAACACCAAGGTGTCAAAAATCAAAGTAATGAAGAAAACAAAATACAAGTATAGCGAAACAAGGGAAATCAAGCCCAGAAAACTGGCACCAGCAGAGGTACAAAGCGAGTCCCCAAATATCCAAAGATGGTCCGATGCGGACAATGACGAGAAGGCGCACCCACCAAGAACGAAAGCGGCCAGGAAAGAAATACTACCGTTAGCAACAATGGAAGGAGAGCAAGCTGCAAAAAACGCTCTAGGGTAATTATTGACCGGATCAGCATGGAGTCGGAAGGATTTAGAATGGTTCAAGGTAAATTGGCAATTAAACGAAAGTCATCCATTCTTATCCAAGCACCAACCCCCCATAATCCAAACACATACGCGCCTCTTACGGGAGAAGAAAAACGAACCTCCAAGCAAAACACGTGTACTCTCGAAAAGAAAAAGTCATGGTGTCCTCCTATATTCGTAGAAGCAATCACAGCAATGACGGTAAAAAATATCACGGAAAGGAGCCCCACAACGAAGTATAGAATTACTAGCCTGAGCGCGAGCAAATTAAAAATCACAGTTGAAGAAGTCGCCTTCCATGATGAATTACTGGATTTGATCCGCAGATCTAAAGCGGACGGTTACTTCTTCACACCACCGGAACGCAAAAAACCCAGTCATACTCAGAGGTATAGACTCGGCATTCGGAGCTACACAGGTCAGAGAGGACATCGAAATACAATGTCCGACATCAAAATCGACAATGTCTTACCGTTAACCACCGGACGGTCTAAAGCAAACGGCGTGAACTTAGACTTATACAAAATAATCCTCAACCAAAAAGAAGACCAAAACCGCCTCCTTAAGCTCCGTTTCATCCTTCATCAGAAAGCGACATGAGAAAAGCCCAGAAGAAGTGACCTACTCCAGTGTTATAGATGTCAGCGCTTCGGCTGTGTCTCGGCGAATTGTGCCTTCAAGGCAAGATATGTAGCTTGTGGAGTGGACCGCAACCCCCAAGAATGCCCAAGAAAGGACATTGACAAAACAAGTAACCCACTTTTCTGTGTCGTCTGCAAAGAGAAAGGCTACCCATCAAACTTCTCCGGATGCCCGGAAAGGAAAAGATTGGTAGACAAGATAGCGCTGTTAAAAAATAAAAGAAGAACCCCCATTTCAACCCCATCTTTCGAATATATCCAAACCCCAATAGAAACAACTATACTATACTCGGAAGTCACGAGTGGAAGAATGCAACTATGCCCCGGAACGCAGTACCACAAGTGAACCCCCTTCAAAGACTCCACTACGAAACAGTCCAAATTTTTGGGAGTGTCACCAGGGGAACTCCTAAAAAAGGTTGCCCCATTCTGGCCGAAAAACGATGGCACGCCAACACATGACCAGTCAGTCCTGCTCATCGAGCTATACCTCAACTTATATGGGGGTAAATAATCTGATTACTATCTGTCTCAACATAAACTCTCTAGTTTTCCATGACAAAAGAATAATCGTGTCTAACCTTACAAAATCCATTCAACCAGACATAGTTTTCCTTGACAAAATAGTCTTAAAACCGACACCCAAGGTCCGAATGGAAAACTATCAAGTACTTAGAAACGAAGCAGGCAGAGGGATCGCCATTCTATATCGGGATCACCTAGCAGTCGACCAAATAAATTTTAACCATCCTGACATTTCCTGCAAACTAGCAACTCTAAACATGCGATGACACAATGGTGGTCATAGGGAAAATACTAATGGGGTCTATCTACATCCCAGGAAACCTGGGACCTTCAATAGATCCTATCCTTACTAAAATACTAACAATAGCTGCTAATCACGATTCAACGCAGGATATGAGCATTGGGGTGATTCCACACGGAATCCAAACGGCCAAAGAATATATCAATGGTTCCTGTCGAGCGCATTTCTAACATGCGCCATCGTCAACGCAGGTGTCCCCTCATACCCAAGGGGCAGCTCCTTCTTAGACAACTTTCTAGTGTCACAAGACCTACTAATGTGCAACCCTTCCATCGATATCCGATCACTATTGTTTGCAACTAACTCTTCACCTAAATAACCAAACCACTATTGAAAAAATACCGAAAAAATTTTCACTCGAATGCCTCTGTTGATTGGGCAGAGTTCAGAAAAGACCTCGAAGACGATCTCCAGTAACCCGAACATGATCATGTACGCGGATGATATTATAATTCTAGCCAGTCACACTCTTCCCATTTGCGCCATGGAAACGGTGCAAAGAGAAGTTGACATTGTAGCACGCTATTTAAAGGATCAAGGGCTCCAAGTCAACGCTGCTAAATCGGAAATAATATGCTTCCATAACACAAGTGGAAAAGGGCACAAACTAGCTGTTCAGCAAAGCAAACTGATAAGGGCGGTTATCGAAGGGGACACGGAGAACCCAAAAAATAACATTAGATATTTGGGAGTGAACCTCAACAACAGATTCAGAATGAGCCCACATGCAAGAAAAGCAATAAACAAAGCCAAAAGAGCTGCTGCATCAATTTCACCCCTCCTTTCCTCCAAATCCGTTTTCCCAAATGTGAAACTCACCATGTATAAAACCCTAATTCACCCCATTATCACATACTCCTTCCCAGCCTGGCTGACAGTTTACCAACAGTAGCCAAAGAATTGTAAATGTTTGAGAGAAGGATACTCTGAAAACGTACATCGAAATACCGACGCCTCTATAAAAAAGACCATAAAAACAGCGTGTTTTACCAGGAAACTAAAGTTACCCCCATCCTGCAATACATGCTTGAAACAAGCAAAAAGTGAATAGCTAAATGGCAGATACATGAATCAAATCTTATCCGGGACCTCTTCAACCCATATTATCTCTCTACCATAAGAATCCTCCAAGACTTCCAGATTAACACCGAACCCCAACCAAACCCCCTATAACTCATTTTCTATTATATCCCGTCCCCCAATACCTATAGCGGCTAAAGCAACTTGAGTTTCCATCGGAAAAAAAAATAAAAACCAAATAAACAATAATCAAGAAACCGATTCAATAAATAAAAAATAGCTCCCGTATATCCTGAAGATCAGGTCGCTAGGAACTGTGCCTCTTCTGAAACGCGATTTTGGATGTAACGCTTGAAGAGAACACACGACTAACCAAAACTACAAAGCAGAGTTACAATGTAACTAGGCTAAGAATAGAATAAGTTAGGTTAGTTTAGGTTTTAATCTTTAAATAAGCAACTAAAAGACAATAGCCGTAGGAGCAAACGGAATAGAAAAATTAGCATTTCAAAAACTGTAAAGTATAGACTCAGGTCGTATAAAGAAGCTAAGAACATTTGACAAAAGTGTTTAATGAATTAGGCAACGCCGCTGGGTGACCACCACCAACACACCTTGCTGCTATGTGGCTTGTCATCTCATGTTGGTCTTGACAGTTGCACATCCCACGTCAATTTTGTCGTGGGATGTCAAAGGGAGATTGACAGCCACATGGCAGCCGAATTGACATGTTGTAAACGGTTGATTTCTACCGTAAACGAGCGACATTTGTGCGGTACTTCAAAACGCCAGGGAGGAGGGAAAAAGGCATGTAGTCTGTGAACCACACCTGGGGTGCCGTACAGACTATTCTACATTCCGGCATTGGAAGATTTCGTCGATCTCTCCGCCTACCAAGAAATTCTTCATCCGTTCTAAAATTGCAATTTCTGTGTTGAGACGATCGAAAAGCTGGGAAATACATTTACAAATAATCAGGAAAGTTCAACCGACCGATGACCGTAAAACGTAGATACATCGTAAGTAAATAGAATCATATTTCGTCTGGGTGGAAAAGTGTTTTAAGAAAATCGATGATATCAAAAAGAATATACGAGATGCAATTCTGACAATTACTGGTGCTATGAGCACCCTAAATCCACCTATACCACTAGAGAAAAAAAAAAAGAAATGAGGCTAGAGTTGAATATATTCAAGACTATGCTTCAAATCCAGACTTTAATTACCCCCCAGAATTTTACGAGCACACAGAAGAACTGTGGAAAGATCGTGGTGTTCAGCAAACATATGAAAGATCAATGAATATCAATTAATTTTCATATGTTTGATGTGGGTGGACAGCGAGACGAACGTCGAAAATGGATTCAATGTTTTAATGATGTAACTGCAATCATTTTTGTAACTGCCTGTTCTGGTTAGACTATGGTTCTTCGAGAAGATCTAACACAAAATCGACTTAGAGAGTTACTGGATTTATTTAAGAGCATTTGGAATATTATATGCGTCTGTCACTAAATCGAAGTGAAACGGGACATATACACTATTGTAGGTTTATATCATTAGCATGCAATTGCGAATGACACTTATGGTATAAGACAAATCAGGAGTCCACTTTAAGTGTATGCTAGTGTTCTGATCAAATGGAATTTTTTCGCTTTAAAAGTAAAGTTTTTAAACACTCACAAATTTGAAATGCATACAATGACAACGTAGTTCACCCAATTAGGAACCAATTAAGTAGGGAAAAAGTCTGTTGAATCCCTAAACGAAATACTAAGAAGTTCAAAAGCACAGATAAAACCGTGAAAAATTCAGTTTGAAATTCAAATTCAACTCGAATAATTTTTGCACGATTGTACTAACGAAATCAAGTATTAAAATTGAAATTTCGCGCTAAACAATGGATATCAATATTAGGATTCTAGTGTAATCAAATAATAAGATAAAAATTTTGAAACAAAGTTGTATCCAAATTGTAAATCAAAGAAAATTCCACTTGCATTTAAAAGTTTATTTATAGTTTAACTTATTTAAAAAAAAAAAACCCTATCAAATTATGCATATTTATGTTATTGTGGTTAAGATCATCAAACAATCGTAATATTGAACATATTAGGCTTTGAAGCGATTGCACTCAATGGAATATTGCGGTAATACGAATATTAACTGCAGACAATTCATTTCCAAATTTTTAAAAACAATTATATTTTAGAGAATGAAAAATTGCACATTGAACTATTTATGTGTATATGTCACTATTCATATTTTTGTATATATAATGCTCCTTATCAAATTTACAAACATACAAATTGATCTTTTTCATGTTTTATGTTTATTTTTACAAGAAAATCTAACTAAAGGCTTTAAACTAATTTTGAACTAGATAATTCAGCCAAATATTTCTAGTAAAAATATTTTAACTATACTCAAAAGTAGACAAATCAAGACCAAATCAAATTTATTAATAAACTGTTTATGCCCAAAGACACCAAAATCATATTTCCTATCTTTTTCCTTCTTTTAAATCTTCTTCCTTGTTTAACTCCAAAATTATATTTCTTCCTATTTCTTAAGAATTTTGACGAACTTTATACCTTTCAACTTTCTGACCATTCACTACGACCCCATTTTGAACTGATAAATGGAAATTAAGTTGAATCGTATAAGACCAATTAATTACCACAAATTCAGTTACCTTGTCGTTTAAATTTGAAGGCATATAAAATATTTTATTGTTAATTTTTCATCAATTTTTTTTATAAAAACCACTATTAAATAAACAGTTTACAAAACAATTTAAGTATTTACCAAGAAGATCAAACACTAAAAATTTATTACGTTTAATTTTTAATCAATTGTACATTTTCAAAAGCATTAAAATTATTAGCACATTTTATTTTTCCACGATTATGAATTTCATATACGCGTAAGATCTTATTAGTTTGATATTAATGAACTTGTAGAATAAAGTACATAAACTGGAACTACCTCATACCAGTAACATAAATAGACTGTTGAAACAACCGGATATCATAGTTTATAGACTTACTTACTATATATGTAAAATTTTTGTATTTCTCCTGGAAATTAGTTTGTCAAATCAGACTGAAAGAATGAGTATAAAATGAATTGCTAAAACAGTAACACGACTTTCCTTTCCAGTGGTTCTCTTCTTTCAGGGGAAATAGAGTGCAGGGTAAGTATGCCGTCGCGAGGGTAGGGTTTAAGAAAATCCGCAGAGGACGGTTTCGCGTCCCGCGCGGTACGCGGTACCTTTGTTGATTTTGCCTTTTTATTAGCGTAGCTTCCGTCGGGGTTGAGTTAGCGTAGTATATTTTTCGGTACCGCGTCGGGAATTCGGGAACGCGAAGTAAAGATTAGACGTTTGTCCTTTGACTGGTAGAATGAAGAAATACGGAGTAACGTAAAGTAGGTTTCCTCTCTGTATGGTTGTGTTTTGTGACGCGTTTGGAAACGGGCATGTATTGGTGGCTGAAAATTGTAGATGAGCGTAATCCATTTGGAGACCCGCGACCGAAATCCTCTCCGATCTAGCTGGCCGACAAGCAGCTACCGCGAAAATGGATTACGGTGCACGGATTGGTTGACCGGTTGGTACCATCCGTTGGCACTACTCAGACTTAACGTCATGAACCGATGAGAGGTCGGTTTCGGATCAAGACTTTTAAAATCATTACAAGTGTCACTGTCAAATGAATTGTAACATTAAAAGTAGGTTAAGTAACATATGTCAAAAGAAAAGTCTCAATAAAGCACTACTACTACTGTCATCCAACACTTGCCAGCTGATCGAAATTGTGTAGGGATCACCGATATCTGCCGAGTATCGCTCCGCGGGATCGCCGGTTATGACGAATGTTTGTTGCATAATATTTCCGCCCAAATACGCATATGCATTGGCTGATTTAGGGAGTAGTTCGCGGGGGCGAGCTGCTCAATTAATACATAGCGCTTTTACTATTAGAATTTATGTGAAGAAGTGCGAGTGATTTTTTTTATCGAAAGTAGGAAAATCACTTGTTAATTCACTGATTCGCATTCAATCAAAAGGGTTACAGGAGATTCGCAACAAAGACCAGAAGTTCGACATGGAAACCGATGCTTTCAAACCTGTGTTTGCGATAATAAAAGATAGAGAGTACGAATTCCCAATAAAATTTGACAAAATATTCAGTCAAGTGAGTTAGGCAATACAAATGGAAGCATTTACTATATGATTTTGTGGATATTCTGAATACAAATTTCTTCTTTCAGTATCAATTTCAAGAAAAGATGAATGACCCCTCAGGTGCGAAGAAACATATGTTGACATTAAAAAGGAACCCAATCAAATGTAAATCTCCCAATACACACTAAATACCGGATTTTCCACTGAGCCGATGCAATGCGTATTTGTTGCTATGTGATCTATTAGGCTTAGCATAAAACTCTCAATATCCTGACCACATTACTCAAATGAAATTCAACGCAAGCAGGTTATTCCCAACAAAGTACACATTTGCCGATTTATTTTGCTAAACTATCTATTTTGTTGGGAATTAACATGTCAAATCTGATTAGAGATATTTTCTAAATGGATTTTGTAGTACCATCGTCCACACTGCAAACAGACGAACTCGCAGCAACGTAAACCGAGTGTTAATCTGAACCATAACCACTCAGGCAGTGCATAAGCCTTCAATCAATTTCCAATAATCTTTCTATCGAATAATCATTCCGCGAGTACATAATAAGACCAAACACCTCAAATGCGAGACACAACACTACACACATGTGTATTTATCGCAGCCAACAACGAACGACATCATGTTCAATCCACTTTGGGGCCTTAAGCCTGCTGCCATTTCTCGTAAAGAACAGGTATTTAAGCAGCGAAGAATACTCAGGTGAGAAAGACCACGTCTTTTTTGTGCCTGCGGGTCTAAGAAGGTGCCAGAGGAATGGCACAAACAAAATACAACTAATCTAATGAGATATAGATTGGTTTTTGATTTATTTCAATAGTTTGTTCCTCACAGAACGATGCCATTCGACGCGATGACTTGGTGCTAATAGTTAGCGCAGGTTGCTGTTGTCTTTGTTGTTTTCCTTAAGACAGGTTGTCTAACAGCTTTAATATGTTCCAATAAAAACAAAAACCTACGAATAAACTATTTTCCAATAAGTTTAGCTGTGGATAATGACGATGGGGCTTTTAGGCGCGAACGAGAAAAAAAGATACTTGAGCTTGTTAGGTGAATTAATCCATCATCTAATCATGTTTTAATTTACGATTCGAATTATGTGCAATGAATATTAAGCTTGTGCTGAAATACGATTATTGTTTGGTAAGGCTGAGTCACATCATCATTTCTTGAATAAGAATCATGAAAGCCAAATAACGATTGAACTCTTAAATATTTAGAAACGTATGTCTCTTAATGATGTTTTCATATCCTGTAATTTTTTTTTGTTTCATTAACAGAATAATTAATCAGTCAAAAATGATGTGATTATACGGTAGACAGTTTTTTAATATTCCAAACGTCTCTCCTCAACAACTTGCATTTATGATTGTTAATCATCGAAATTATGAAACGATTAATTCGAATTTGGAGGCTTGACTTTAAGGTAGGTTACTTTGGTAACGAAAAATTTCCGAGGGGAAAATAGAATTTGATATTTTGTCATTTGGCTTAAAAGACGCCGCTGGACTAGTATTGAATTTTAAGTAGGACTTCGTAATCTAATTAATTCATGAAGTCTTGAACAATGTAAGAGAGTGAATTTTTATTGACATTTATACCTTGAAATAAAATTTTCTTTGAAGTTGACGTCAGTTGTTTTTAAGAGAAGTTTAACCACGTTTTCATAAATCATTACAATGCAGGATTAATTTCCTTTGAAGTGAAATCAGTGGTATTAAAAGAAGTTATAGAAATCAGGGAGCATATATAGTTACATGTTTCAAACAAGTTTCCGTATTAAAATTTTATAAGAAATACATCACAATCACAGTGATCTATGCTTTTAATGTTTTCTATATTTAATTCACAGTCAAAGTCAAAAGCGCTTTCAATACTAATCGTTATAAGTGTTCAAAGAATATAAAGCAAATTTCAAACAATAAAAATACTAAAGTTTAATGGCCCCAATGGCTCTCTAAGTTTAGATGTTATCAATCAAAACATTTAATCAAAAAAAAACAATATCAAATTACAATTATTACATAGTTTATGATTCAATTGGACCAAGGACAGAAAACCAACCAGCACTATGCAAAAATTATTTAAGTTTCAGCAAAACAATGAACTTTCATCCTACACCACCTAATATGTTAAAACTTAATTCCAATAAAATTCAATCAAAAACTTTATCTTATGCTAATACAATGCTAACACAATATTCCTAACGTAAACGTTAAACCTTATCTCTAAACTAATATGATAAACATAACATATTGTAGTAATCGAGCAATCGCCTAAGCAAACTGCTCGAAAACTGGCATAACACCGATCCGAATTTCAATTGCAGATTTGAAAAATTTAATTATTCCAATTTATAGTTTTATAAGTTTTTTATTATAAATATAAATTTTATACTATCGTTTTTCTCTCTATGTTAAATTTAAAGTCTTCCTTATAATTATATCCTTTATCTTTAATTATTATTTAAATTTTGTTACATGATTACAATATCTTCTATTAATTTAAAAACATCCAAATCTGCAATTCAAATTCGTACATGGCAACCCCTTTACAACGCAGCTTTTTCCCGAATTTCACTTCCGCAATGTAATCTAAAGTGGATGGAAGGCTCGTCAACTACCGTTGCGACTAGTCCCGCAAGGTGACGATTGGAAATGGGGTGAGGGGATCTGCTTGGGCGGATTGAGAGACTACCAGATCGCCATATAGCAAGCACGCCGCGAGAATCGCGCCGGCAACGAATGGAGATAAATTACAATTTTTCGTTTCAAAATAATCCAATTTGTATCAAAATGGAATTTTTTTCGGGAGTTGAGTAAAAAGAAGAATTCAAATTGCTCGCGACCAGTTTACCAACCTTTATCAAATAATTATCGAATTTCCCCACTACGCAAAGTGATAGTCAGAAATCTTTGCGGATTTTCATTTTCAGTGGTAGAGCAATTGCTCAAATATATAAGATTCAAGGAATCCATATGTTGAATTGCAGAAGCAAACTTACGAGAAGATTTACGGCTCTTTACTGCAGTGATTAAACAGCCATTCGTGCTAAAGAAACTCCCTCCGTAGAAGCCATACCCAACGGATAACGAAAAACAGCTGAAGATCACCAACCAGCCGGCGGTGATTCCCAGAACATAACCTCGCTTTGCGGCATTCGAGAAAACGGAAGAAGAAATAAACTTTCGGTTGCAGAAATACCACGCAAATTTGGTTTTATAACGATTTTGTGTTGTGTTTTGGTGTGTACCGTTCACTATCCGAGGAGAAAAGCGTCAATAAATGTGTGGTGCATCTTCAATGGCAACAAGATAAAAGTGGTTGAAGCGGTTTGTGGTGATGCGCTCGGAAGTTAATACAATTATTTTCGATTTAGCCTCTAGCTGCAATCATTTAAGCAAAGAATCCGTAGATTTTACGCAATATGTAGTAGCTCACAGTTTTAGGGGATTTTATACATATTGGTAGAATGTTAGTGAAATAATCATTTTATTTACCAGTACGATTCGCAGAAAATTTTTATAAGTGAACTATCCCAAATTTATTTAAATAGTCAAGTGATCGTGAGGAAACTCTTACTCCGATGAGGTTATATAGCAAAACTGTTGTCTTGAATTTTTTCTATTGCAGCGCTAAGATGGAATATCAGGAAACCGGGCTGAACTGCCGGTGAGATACTTAGCTGGAAAAATTCGGTCAAAAACTGTTGGTCCTCGTATCGCCTTACAACTAATTATGTGCAGAACTTATTGAAGAAAACTACTGTGCGGCTGTAACTTGGGAACAACATCAAATGAGAACGTTAGAAAACAAAAGGACAGAACTATAGGAGCAGTTTTCTTTCGTTCCGAAACGCATGTCTAGTCAGTTCAGCTACGAATCCTAGTCTGACATTAAAAGCAAAAAGAGCATTGCTGAAAGTCTTCTATCTCGCTTTTGAACTATCGTATAAAGCCTGTTTATTTTTCAAACTCTCAAACCCGACTAGAAAAATCTAAACATTTCCGTGCTAAACATCAAAAAGTCGAACTTTTCGTGAATATAAGCATATTATTAGTATTTCATGTAGGGTATTAATCACACAATGAACGAACTTAGTCACTTAAATATTAATTTAATGTTATTGCCAAATGACTTCCGAAAAGACCTAAATATTTAAGTTCCAGGCATCACCACATCACCAGCGGGCGCCCGTCGCGGATGTCGGTGAGCACCCGTTCATTATTTACTTTTGTTTTCCTAGCCAAGTTTTTTTTCTATCTTATGAAAAATATTTGCTAATATTTGGTGTGAATGCAGCAGTCTTGTTTTTTTTTTGAATTAATAGTATATACAGATTAAACATACGAAATTTAAAAAATTTCAATTTTGTTTCAGAAAATAGATTTAACTTGTTTTTTCATTTGGTCTCTTAAATAGAATGTATTATTCTGTTATTTGAATTAAAAAGTAAATTCAATTTTGAGTTTTGAGCTGTGCTCTATTTCACTAAGGCAATTTTTATATACATTCAAGATCATGCTTAAAAATACTAGCAACCATTAACCATAGTATACTCAACTAGTACCCACACCTTTCATTTACCCTGTGTTGCACACCTTTTGAATTTTCCCAGGGGCACGTCAGCTGATCCGGGGCATTACAGCTGATCCCATGTTTGGCGCGCTCAAGAAACAAAGCAAAATGCAAATAAAATTTCCGACGCACGTGTTCTTTTACGCATTTTAGAACATAGGAGTGCTGCCAGATCCTAATAAAAAACTAAAAGATTGCATGGAACGAATTTGTTTTTCTGCAAAGTTATTGATTTTTTGAGATATGGTAATCCTGAAATCTCTCATCGAAGCATATGTTTATATTTGCGCCAATCCTCGCGTCAGCATTTACCTACCTACCTGCTACCGACGATTTATGGCTTGCTGTTCGGCTTGTGTTCGGATTTTTCCGGAGGGTTGATGGAGTGTGGTTACTAGTTGAATATACTATGCCATTAACTATCATTTAACTGCTTTGCATAACAACAGAAAACGTGAAAGAGAAATAGCACTTGGAAAAATAGAAATACCCCCATTTAAGTTCAAACCCTGAATTTAGAATATAATAAAATCTATATACTGGTAAGTCTAAAAAGTATTGAGCCTTTTTTGTCATTTTTCGATTGAATATTTTTTTCTTTGAAATGGATTTTATTTAAGTACATATTGTCCATTATTATCTATGATCTTTTGTCATTTTTTGGGTAGAGCCATTATTCCATCTGTGTAGAACTTCTGTGGTTTATCGGCGAAAAACTTGGTCAAGTGATTTTCACAGTCCTTTTTTGAAGTGAATTTCTTTTCATTAAGGAATTTTTGCAGAGACAGAAACAAATGGTAGTCTGATGGTGCAGGGGCTGGACTAAATGGTGGATGCACCAAAACTTCCCAGTCAAGCTCTGTCAATTTTTGCCAGGTCACAAAGATGTGTGTGGTCTGGCATTGTCATGATGGAAGACAACGCCCTTTCTATTGATCAATTCAGGCCGGTTTCTTTGAATTGCTTGTTGCAATCTGGTCAATTGCTGACAGTTCAGAGCCGAATTGAGTGTTTGGCCAGGTTCTAGCACCTCACGATAAACAATTCCCTTCCAATCCCACCATACACACAGTATAACCTTATTTGGTGTCAATCCTGGCTTTGAAGTCGTTTGTGATGATTCACCTTTTTGTTCTTGTATCTTAATGATTTGCTTCAAAAATGGCTCGATTTCGTTGCGTTTCCCAAATGGAAATTTGGTCGATCAAATTTTTTTGTGTTAATTCATGCGGCACCTAAACGTCGAGCTTTTTTGTGTATCCAGCCTTACGCAAAAGGTTCAAAATTGTTTGTTGATGGATATTCAGTTCCTTAGCAATGTCATGGCTGCTTATGTGTCGGTTGTTTTCAATTTTTTGGAAGATATCATCGACTTTTTCAGTAATTGGTCGACCTGAGCGAGGTGCATCTTTGACATCAAAACTTCCAAACCAAAATCGAGCGAACCATCTCTAGGCTGTGGCTTTTGAAAAAGTATCCTCACCGTAGACACCACAAATTTTTTCACGAGCCTGCGATGCATTCACACCTTGATCGCAGTGATGTTGTAAAATATAACGAATTTTCACTCATTTTTAAATGAATACAACTTTTGACACGAATGACGAAATACAAAACTGTCCATATGAAAATTGTAGACTGGAATGTCACCTTTCAAACGCATGTCAGTTTGACTCAATCTGATTAGTATTGCCCGATTTACAATAACGAACACTATCTAGTGACAAAAAAGGCTCAACACTTTTTAGACTATCCAATATAAATTTATTGAAATTGAAGTGGAACCTATATGTATACACATATCGCAAAACAATTGACGGAAATAAAAATGTTTGCTGATTAAATTGAAAACTCGGTCTTTCACTTTCGTTTCACCTGACCGGTTTGGGACGCGCCACGTTGGCTGGCCCCTCCACTATAACGAGCTAGCCATTGGGTGAGCTCACCCCTTTTTATATGTTAACAGGTGCTCTTGCAGGGTAAGGTGGCCTTCCGCTCGCGTGCCTATTTATGGCATAGAGTTATGTGATTCCCTCACATAAAACAAAAAATGAGCTGAACCACAAAACTATGCAATGAAAAATGCAAAACAAAAAAATAATCACAAATAATTTAGAGATTCTCTCAGCCTAGATTGCTCCGTCCCAGCCTGACCAGCCTCAATGAATCTAGCAAATGAGTATCTCCATTGGAATTGTTGGTCTCGTGAACTCAAATTCGGAGGATATTTTATCTTCTTATCGGTGGCCCGTCTATATATGTAATATATGATTGGGACACCGGCAGAATCAAAAACATATCGATTCATGCCCAAATACACGAATGCTTCGGGTGGAACGAAGCTAGTAGGGAGAAAAGTCTCAATATACTCGTATGTAGGGGGAAACGGCTGTTTAAGCCAGGAATTTTCGCTCACAGTAACAGATCTTGCGATATGATTCCGAAGAAGTTTTAAATGAAGATATCGACTCTCGTCAACAGAGCAGTTTGATAAATTTTTCTATTCGATATATAGTGTTTCCAATCCGTCTTAGGTTTTCTGTACAAACCAGTACATGTACGAAGCCATTTCCTTTCGAAAACTCTTAATCTTTCCATAGTACAAGCACTCTGGTTGTACCAGAGCTGACAGCCATATGTCAAAACTGGTCTAACCAGGTTCTTGTAACAGATAACTTTGACCTTTTGATCGATGTATCTGGAATGAAAGTTGTCAAAGGGACATGACTTCTTTTTGTGCTTTACTGAGCATGATTTTGGCATGTTCCGTATAGTACAGATACTTATCGAAATGAACACAGAGGTATCGAACACAGGATTTATATGGAACCCGTTCTGAACTACCCTCACCAGCCATAATGTGGACATCCTTCCAATTACGTTTCAAATCTTGACTGCCCCTTGCAGCGTTATCGAAAACAGAATTGTTTCGCACTTCTGCGCATTGATTTTCATTGATTGCATTGTAAAGCTGCGTATCATTAAACATTTTTCGAAGATTTCTCTGAACCATTGTAGCTTTTCGATCGCCCGTATAAATGATCAGATCAACAGCAAACGCTATCAATTATCTCGTTGGTGAGACGTTAATATCAAAGCCGATATGTAAATCCAAGATTCGAGCCCTCGAGCATGAGAATTATAATTACACTATACAGCACTGCAGTGGAGTATCCATGAGTCATGTAGACGCATTGAACCGGTGATACACTTCTTGCCCTTCTTTAAATGACGAATTAACAACTGATACTGATTCTACAGCTACTATTTCTGATGCGAAACAGATGACGGACCCTTTCATGTATCCTGCCGTTAGAATCAATAATTACGTACAAGACTCTAATGAGAATGCTAGCATCTCCGCAGACGCACCACCCGGAAGCACAACTGATGTAATTGATCAAGTATTAGCTACTGTTGACAGTGACGACTTAGACTTTTTGATCCAAGTCACGCAAAACCGGGGCGCACGCATCCAAAAACTTCGCGAACAATTAAGCTTATGTCCAGTTTCAGGTTACCAGTTATTAGACGGTCTTGTCTTTAGAAAAAATGAATCCGGACAAACGCAAATGTACGTACTACTAGAAATGAAGGATAATGTGATTCGTTTGATGCATGAAAAGATTGGTCGCCTAGGAATAGAAAAAACTTATGAGCAACTGAAGAAACACTATTGGTTTCCGAACCTGAAAGAAAAGTCGCAAAATTCATGAGAAACTACGCGAAATGTATTATGTACTCGCCACCGCATCGTTGCAATGAACATAATCTCTATTACATACCCAAGGAACATAATACCATTTGATACTGTACACTTGGACCACTTCGGCCCTTTACCTACTTTCAACTCAAAGAAGAAACACATATTGTTAGTTATAGATGGATTCACTAAATATATTAAACTGTATCCAGTTAACTCGACAAGTACACGAGAATTTATCAATAGCCTTGATAAATATTTTAGTTAGTACAGTCGTCCCAGACGCAAAATAACTGACCGAGGAACTTGTTTCACCTCTTTGGATTTTAGCACATACTTGGCTAAACAGAACATCGATCATGTGAAAGTTGTCGCCGCCTCTCCACAAGCCAACGGGCAAGTGGAAAGGGTAAATAGAGTTTTAAAATCTATACTTGCCAAACTTAGTGAGCCCATTAATCATGCCGATTGCTCTAACCTTTTGTCCCAGATTGAGTATGGCATTAACAATGCCATCCACAGTACCACTAAACAGTCTCCTAGTAAACTTTTATTCAGGATAGAGCACAGAGGTTAAAATTGTGGACGAATTAACTGAATACCTAAGCGAGAAGACAGAAGAGGACTCAGATCGCAAACTAGATGATCTCAGGGTACGCGCTGCCTCCCCCATTGAGAAGTCACAGGACTACAACCTCCAGTACTTCCAGAAACATAACGATCCGCCCGAAACATACCTGTATAATGTAGGAGAATATGTCGTCATTCGTAACGTGGACTCCATCATTGGCACGAATAAGAAACGAGTCCCTAAGTACCGCGGACCATACCTTATACACAAAATATTACCAAATGACCGATACGTTATTAAAGACATCGAAAATTATCAACTGACTCAGTTGCCTTATGACGGAAATGTAGAATCCTCGCGAATCTGGATCACAAACCACAGAAGTATAAAGCAACGCAAACCCCTCGGAACCGAATTGTCACTTTAAATTTGCTTTTCATATTGTAACCTCAGAAAAGAGAGAGAAAATCCGAATTGTCACTTCAGATTTGCTTTTTGTATTTTGACAATTAGCCGAGGTCGACTAACTAGTCAGGTTAGCTGAACTGTAACGAAAATTTAGTTTGTATAAAAACCACTAGTTAATCCTTGTATAAGAACTATTAGTCAGTGCATAAGCCATTCTACCGCTGTAATCCGAATTGAATTATACAGGGAGAGGTAGTGAAAGAAGAAGAGACGGAGAAAAACTAACAGGAGGATTCGAAGTACAACCGCTGAGCTAACTAGACGGGTTTTTATTTGTCCACGAATTTGTAGAGTTTTTAAAAAAAGGGGCGATTATAAATTATTGACATGAGCTTTTAAAAACACGTTGGTTCGCAACGAGTGCTAGACGTAGAATCTTCTGTCTTAGCAAATTATTGGGATATTTCCGAGCACGAGACTGAAATTTGTAAAGTTTGGTTGTTGTTGCTATAACACTACAGCCCCTTTCGGGTCTTCGCTTAGAGATAGTATAGTATATATAGTTAGATAGTATCTCATTACCATGATCGAATGTGTTGGCAGTCCACAAGGTGATATGGTCAGTGTCACGCTTTGGCCGTGTGCCCGTCCACCCAGCTACGATACGTATCATAACTGAACGGGCCTATAAAGGGTTTTCCATTAAGGACATAACAATTTAGTCTACTAATAAAACACAGAAATATTTGAGATATTGAGTTCAAATTTATTATGGGTGTAGTACAAGCATTTCCATCAAATGATCACCACGAGCCCGTTTACAGGGGTCGATTCTTTGGACCCAATTTTCTACCACGCTGGCACACATTTAGACCAGAACGTTGAAAATTTCGCGTTGAATGTTGTCTTTAAGCTCATCTAAAATTGCTGGCTTGTTGGCATAGACCAGTGACTTAATAGAGCCCCATAAAAAGAAATCAAATGGCGTTAATCGAATAAACGAGGCGACCATTCGACCGGACCATTTCTCGAGATAACATGTTCACCAAATTTGCCTTTCAATAAATCGATTGTGAGGCACGCTGTGTGGCTAATGGCACCGTCTTGTTGAAACCACATATCGTTGATGATAAATTCATCTAATTCTGGCCGCAAATAATCTTCCAACATATTACGATAGCGCTCTCCATCGACGGTAACATGACGGTCGTTTTCATCCACGAAAAAATATGGCCCAATCACACCTCCGGCATGAAAACCGCACCAAACAGTAATTTTTTGTGGATGCAATGGTGTCTCAAGAAGCACATGTGGGTTTGTTACTGGCTAATAACGCATATTTCGCTTATTAACAAAGCCATTGAGCCAGAAATGAGCTTCATCGCTGAAGATGATTTTCCGGTGTAATGCTTCATTTTTTTCAAGATTTGCCAGAGCCAAATTGGAGAAGCTTTGGCGTTTCGAATGATCAATTGGCTTTAGTTCTTGGGTCAATTTGATCTTGCAACCATATAGGTCAAGATACTTTCGCAAAATACGCCACAGTGGCATTTGAGCGATGCCTAATGTAGTGAAAAAGGTAGGTTTATATGTCCATGAAGAACTGCGGCGATGATCTGCTGCCTCGGCGAAAGAGGATGGTAAGATCCGCCGAGATTGGCCTTGTCTGGGGACGCTGGGGACGCGGGATACGCTGGCAAGCTAGCGTTGCGGTGTTGTGGGGCGGGTTCTTTCCCCCCCCCAGCACAAGACCCACTACAAAAGCATTTTCGCATCCACGAATTGGAAAAGGTTCCAGCATTATCGACCGGAATCGAGAAAGGTTACCTGCTAAGGACTATGAACTCGCTGGTTCAGAGGACAAATAGGGCCTTGAGAAAACGGGCAGACTTAAAGGGACTTTGTCGTTACCGGCGATACTTATGGCCCACAAATAAGATTGGGGCATCCAGATGGAAGCGGTGCCCCCTCGCACCCTCCCAACCGGATCAAGATCCAAATGTAGACGTGGCCATATATTTTTCATTTGAGTGAAAAACTCATACAAATATAATTTGCATGAGTTTTTCCATCAAATGAGAAACATAAACGTGGCAAATTTATGTTGTAGTATTATGGGATGGAATCACATAACAGTAAACCATAAAAACGCGAGCGGAAGGCCACTCTACCCGGGCAAGGGCACCTGAAATGCAATAAAAGGGGAGAGCTCGCCCAATGGCTAGCTCATTTTGGTGGAGCGGCCTGCCACCGTTGCGGGTCCCATACCCGGTCAGGTTCCCTCCGAAAGGAAAAGACCGAGTTTCCACTTAGCAATTCATTTTTTCCGAACTTCAACATCACTGAACAAGATATAGCAATACAATTACAACCAGAATTTGTTTGCTTATTAACACCGAGCAAAAAACAACATAATTCAATAATGGAAGTTGCCGGTGAAAATTTATCTTTATCGCTTTTAAGTATTACCAAATAACTCACATTATAATACAATATTTTGATATTAACATACTGAAAAATTATATAAATATTAGTTACCAACCATGTTTTCCGAAAATTTGTAAGAAAATTTAAATATAAAATTTTGATTAATATCCACATCCTTGTCGGGCGCCCGCTGGTGATGTGAGTGTTGCCTGAAATCTTTACAATTAACGAAAATGGTGCGGTAAATTTCAAATGACACTCTTGTACTGAACATAAGACAACTTCCTTAATCAGATATGATGTCGAGACAAACTGGTATGGGTCAACTACATCCGCAAGTGGTTTCGTTGTAGCCACTTTTCGAATACAATTCATCTGGTTGAAATTTTTTTCCTTTAACTCCTTTAGCCTTTGGTCCCTTCGGGTTTGTATATCGTCGATGTGTAAATTGTCTGATTTTTCAATCTCTTGGTCCAATTGTTCTTTTTTTCAGATGCGAAGCGACGGTCATCCAACTTTCCTGGAACATCTGTGCCCTTTTATGAACAAAAATCACACCTGGTCGTCGGTAAGTGTTCTATTTAGCAAGGTTAGACCGTTCTTTCCATTCGACGGTAGCACACACATTTCCCGTTGCGTCATTATACTCGTATTGTGATTTAGCCAACATATCTAACGATTGAAAATTACACTTTGCTTTGTATTCGGAACAGATAGACACGATACGATGTGCAAGCATGCACAATCCAATCGTCGACGCTTCACTTTTGCTGGCTAGCTAGCTGGTAGGCAGACTCACCGGCGTGCTTGCGGTTTCGCGATCGCAAGTGGACTCCCCGATCCGTCCAAATCTTTCATCATTTTCCTGTGTCGCAACTGTAAATCGTATTCAGCTGCTCGCTCAGCCGAGTTAGATTGCATTCGGCAATGCAATACACGGATGGGATGCATTAAATCAGTGTTCTCATGTCCGAAATTTTAATTTGCAGACTTGAATTTTTTAAAATTAACAGAAGTAACGAAAAATGAAAAAGATTTTAAATAATAATAAAAAGTTAAATATCATAAAGAATATAATTAAAGGGATTTTTTTTAATTATATAATTTTTCCTTATTAGAATGTATGCGCTACAGAGGCCTTATAATACAGAAGGTGTTCTGATAAAGTCATTTCACCATCGTTTGAACATTACTTAAAACTATGTGTATTATCGTATTTCTATGTGAATATTACAATTAGCTAGAGGGAAATTTCAGCAAAATCCTTTACTGAACTTATTACTAGCTTAACATAACTTAACTATTTACTTATAACTAGCTAAAATCTGTGAGGCTAGGTTACGGCCAAAGAGATAGGTGGTAGCAACTCCTGGTTTCCAGTTCACCAGGGCATGAATTAGCGGATTGGGCGAGTCATTTGCTTCCGCGATTAATTTATCATGGCGCGATGCAGCGAGTTTATAAATTGGACCAACGCCAGCAAGGCTGTGTAGTTTTTCAGAAGAGAAGTAAAACGGTTTATTAAGTATCATTTTCAGGTATCTTTTTGGGTCGTCTGAAGCTTTGTTACTAGATATTTAGTACATTGGATCCAGGTAGGTGAACCGTATAGGATGGTCGGTTGGATTGCCATATTGATGATGAGGACTTTGTTTCTGGTGTTGAGACGCGGAATTAAAGCGAGAGCACGGCCTTAAACGCTTTGGAGCTAATATGCTCAATATGACTTCTGAAGGTTAGTTTGTTGTCGAATATAAGTCCAAGACAATTGAAATCCTCACTCCAGGGAATAGTTTGCCCGAAAAAATTTATTGGTCGCTTGGGTAGGTGAGCAGGCTTACGCTTCCTGCTGAAGAATATTGACTTCGTTTTTGCAAGATTAATTTAAATTTTCCATCTATGGTGGAATTGATAAGTAAGTTGTAACGCCGTTTCAAGGCTGGTAATAATGGAATTTGGATCTGCGCCTTTGTAAATGCAAATGTCGTCTGCAAAAGCTGCAATTTGGCAGTTTGGTAAGGAAGGGAAGTCAGAGGTATAGATGTTATATTGTGATGGGCTTTGGCAGGAGCCTTGCGGAACACTGGCAGTTATACTTTTCACCGGGGAAATGCTTTCCCCTACTTTGACCAGGAACTTCCTGTCAGTTAAAAATGCTTGTAAAAGATTCAACAAGTATGGGGATGTGTTATATTTCTGAAGTTTATAGACATCATGTCAGACTGTACATTGCTGCTTCGACGTCCTTCGTAACACGGAAAAGCTGATGCTCTGTCGAATATCTGTTTCTCAAGCCGAATTTAAATTAGGTAGGATATTATTGTTAGCTATTAAATTATTTAATCTTTTTAGGACTACTCTTTCAAAGAGCTTACATAAACCTGGTAGTAAGCTAATGGGCCTGTAGTTGTCGGGAGAGTGCGATCTCTTCCAGGCTTTAGGATAGGTATAACTAGAGTTTCTTCCAGATGTATGGAAAGAAGGAGAGCATTAGGCAGGCGTTGAATAGGAGGCATATCAAGACTATTCCTTTTTTTGGTAAATTTTTAAGCACTTCATTCAGCATCCCATCGATACCTGGAGCTTTGCCGTTTCTAACTTTTTTAAGTAAACCTATTAACTCTCTGGTTTTTATTAATGAACCAGGAGGTAAAGATGTTTGGTTAGGTTATTGTTCCAAAGCTTTAGCCACCATCATTTCTGCTAGATTCTTGCAGAACCTATTGGAGATATTATGGAACTGATTAAATTTATCTGCAAGTATATCTGCTTTTCCTTGATTGGAGTAAATATGCTCTTCGTTGTTATTTATTATCGAATATGGTAACGCATGATACTTTCGTTTCAAAATTCTATTTAAAAACTAGACTTTCAGCGAGTTGTAGTCTAGATTTGATAGCATGTTGTTCCATCGGAGATTCCGGAACTCCTTAATTTTGTTCTTAATTGCTAGAGTGAGGATATTAACACCAATTTGGAGAGACCTAATGCGGTTTTTTGCCATTTGCACCGCAAAGAATTTCGTTTTCTTATTAGATTATAGGTTTCTTCAACGAATTCTAAATTATAAGAAGCTTTTGATCGTTTTGGGATGCTAAGCTTGATAGCTTGCTAGATAGTGTTTGTGAATTCTTCAATTTGCTCCTCACATATTGAGGGAGTATTGAGCGATTCTATCGTTGTTGGTGTTCAGATCACTCTTTCATTAATAAAACTCAGGAATTCCGACCATTTTGCTTTTTTATAGCAGTAGTATGTTTTTGGTGCATTACTATTACTTCTCGTCGTTTCTTAGGAAAATATGACAGGTAGATGAGGAGATGAGAGGGCTTGCAAGACACTCAGCTCGGAGGGAGTAATATTTTGGTCACTAAGAACCAGACCCAAAGTGGAACTAACTCCAGGGGGAGAGTAGAACATGGGTTCATTAGGGTAATGCACATAGACATTTGCTTCTCTGGTGAGATTAAATCAATTGTGCCCCATTTTGTTTCGTGTGTAATTCCAGTGCCAATGTCTAGCGTTCAGGTCTCCGCAAAGTAAAAACCTTTGGTTAGCCTTGCTAAACCATTTCAGATCTCTTCTGAAAAGATTGACTTTTTCCTTGTTCGTTTGGTCCCAGGAAAGTAAACACCGTATAATTTTATATATAATATATTCAATAACCGACGTTAGAATTTTAGGCAATACAGAATGTTTAATTTTTTTATTAACGCCTATGGCTACAAATATGTCTATATTATTTTGAACAGCGAAATTGAACGCTTCCGTATGTTTATTTTTAATGCTTTGTGCATTCCAAGCTAGTACATTTAATTGTTATTTCATATAAAAATTTTATGGATAGCTCGGCAATAACATTAAACTGTTCCTGCTTTGTTCTACATTTATTTAAATTAGTAATAAGTTCATGAGACATGGTCAGAAGAGATTCGGGTGAAAAGATATTGTCGCATAAACTTTTTGCAGATTGTGGGTTTTGCTTGATAGCCATACTGTAGGACATAGGTAGAGTGGTTGTCGACTTAGCTAAATTTTCGGACTTTTTCCCCATCAATGTTGCATCGCTGCTATCCCAGCTTAGGGTTGGCGTATCAGTTGGAGCTTTTTTGCTTGTAATATCAAAGCTACTAGTAGTTCTCTGAGCAGGGATTGGGGAACTTTTCGAATTTATTCCCCGACTATTCAGCTTTTATTTTAGCTGTATATAGTCTATTCTTACCCTGTAATCAAGAGAATTGGCGAAGTATGCTTCTTTGCAATTGCTACAACGAATTTTATTACGTTGCTCTTCTTTCAGCGTGCATTTGCTATAATCATGCTCACCACTACATATAGCGTATCTTGCATGAAGGTGGCAGTAAGATGTCCCATGCCCAAAGCGCATACAATTCCTACATTGTGTAGCGCCTTTTCGGCTACTTGTCTAGAAGCTAGCTGGTAGGCAGGCTCCCGGCGTGCTTGCGGTTCCGCGATCTCAAATGGACTCCTCTGTCCAAATCTTGCAACATTCCTCTGTGCCGCCGCTGTAAATCGAGTCCAGCTGCTCGCTCAGCCGAGTTAGATTGCATTAGGCAATGCAATACACGGATGGGATGCACTAAATCAGTGTTCCCATGTCCGAAATTTTAATTTGCAGATTTGAATTTTTAGGAATTAACAGAAGTAAAGAAAAATGAAGAAGATTGTAAATAATAATAAATAGTTAAATGTTATAAAGAATATAATTAAAAGGAAACGTTTAATTTAATATAGAAGAAAATGATATAAAACTTACATTAAATAACAATAATAAAAACAAGTGTTTTATAATTTATAAACATGAATGGAAGTAATGGATTTTTTCCAAATCTGCAATTAAAATTTCGGATGTGTTAGGAAGGTTTTCAAGCCGTTTACTTGTGTGACTGCTCGATTACTATACTAATTCTTGAGAACGACCTGGAATCGACTGATTCGGCTCATTTTGATTCGATGCACTTACGGCTGTGAAATTTTCTTCGCTTCGAGCGGTACGACGTCTTTTTGGCACCGGAATGTTCATTAGTGAAAATCTGGACTCGAACTTATCCACTATAGCACGCACAGCCTGTCGGGTGGGACGATTATTACGGCCGAAAATTGGAGTAAGTGCTCTTAGAGTTGCGATCACCGACTCAGAATTTCGGTAGTAATTTTAAATAATTTTCAAACGTTGTTGGTTCATGAACTTTACCATGATTAAAATGTTAACATTAACTACCGTTTTGACATTGAAAGTTTATTAAAAAAGTTTAAGGGTGCGAAATTTGTATGTCCCTAATGGAAAACCCTACACATCTCTTTAACGTGTTTCATTATAACAATGGAAAATTGTGGAATTTATTTTTCCTAAAAATTGCTATTTTGGAAACAAACAATTCTAGCAAATTAATTTTATTTACAGTAATTTCTCGAATTTTCGGCACATCATTATTCATATTCTCCCATCCCCTCCAGACCGACAGCACTTGAGTAATCAAATGGAGGGGCTTCCTGCGCTTTAATCATTACAAGAAATATTTTAACGCGTACCATATACCCGTAAACAATCATATTTTAATTTGGACAACGACGATATCTCAAGATAACCTTTGATTCGATTCTACACGTAAAGTTTACGAACTCAACTTCAAACGAAATGTCAGCGTGAAAATTTATAGCGAAATAATACATATTAATGGATTTTTTTTACTATATTTACATTTCAATTCATCCCGTGGCGAAACAGCAATAAAAGCTACAAGTAAAAATAATCTTGATTTATTAAAGACACGGTGTCTGGATAAAGCGCAGCCAACAAATACAACGGACAGATGCTAGAAACAGCAATAACTCAACTAAATTTGTTTAGAATAGAGTTCGCGCCAAACCGACATATTCCAAAGAAACATCTTGGACAAATTAATATTTCTCCAACGCACGCTTGGCTATTTTGGAGCTTTTGGTCAGTAACAGTATTTGATCTCAAAGGGGGAAATAATGACCTATCGGCGCACATGATACATTGACGGGAAAAACTTTTCCAAACTCCTAGAATGGCTACCGTAAACAGATGCTTCCTTAGCTCATTCTCCTTGTTCATTCGAGCACGCCAGTGTACACTACACACCACACGCCCTGAGAACAAGCAAAAACATCCATTTGAATGGGAGTGCGAGGAAAAACGAGATCTTTGGTTTCATTACGCCATTACAAGACCATCTCTTGATGCGAATGAGGGCTTGCTTCAATTATTCATAAGGCAGAAGACCAATCATGCAAGAAGGAACGAACGCATTTCCATATGAAGATTTATATTAAGAATGAAAAAACAAACTTTGAAACAAGCATCGGGCATCTCCGAAGGCTGAGCAGCAAATCGAAAACTAAGCCACTTAACCCGCTCGTAGCCCTTTGAAGGGATGCTGGATCGGAGGATGCAGTTCGTTTGATTCGCCAGGAGTGTTGCACTCTGTTTATTCGCATGATAATCTGTTTTACCAGTGGAGTGCATTTTCGAGATGCACTTCTAATTGTGCAATATGCACAAACTATTCAAAGTATGAGTGACTGCTTGCGTTGCAGAATATCTTGAGGAAGCGATGTTGGCTGTGAATGGACTCGGATGCATGGCCACTGGAAAGGGTTAAGCTACGTTCAAGAACTGCATGCTCAATGAACAAGCAAGCAGCTCCCAACTCCCAACATGCTGCCTACTTACTCGCTAGCCAGCCCGCCTGCTTGCTTGCTCCTGCTTACTGCGAGCACAAAAAATGAGGCAATGTTTGTCCGAGATTGAAAAGCCACCACCAACAACTCTGGACTCACGTCTGTGGTCCGTGCACAGTTTAACTGCATATTTAATTGAAATTCAAATTATGTAGACCGGAATGCAATCTCCAGCGTGCGTACTCGTATGTTGATTTAAGAACTACTCGTACACTCGTTCTCCTACTCGTACTTGGTACTTGCACTTATCAAGAGTTGAGTTGAAATAAAGTTTGGAGAACACTTATATAACCACATTTGTAATTAAAAGCATGGTCGATAAGATCCTTATGCAGCATATCAGGAGCAGACTGTTATTCATTTTATTTTAGAAAAATTCATTCAACAAGGGAACGAGCTGTGCAAATGAATAAAAAATGAAAACAACTTAAGCATATACACGGGAGTGGCTTGTAATGAGCTCTTCTTGTTATTTGACACCATATGGGTGGTAGTGATGGAGGAATGTTGCCAAGAACCGAGCAAAATGTGCAGTAACCAAGGAAAATCCACTTGCATGCAGCAGCAATACTCTCTAGCTGGTACAATGCCATGCCATAGCCAGGAGTTTATTTTTAATGCATTGTGTACATAGTTTGGTTATTGTCATGGAGTGGTTCAACAACGAGATTTAAATAAAATCAGGGCTTCTTCACAATCGCGGCTATGATGAATCATTGAATTTATTTTCGAGCTCTGTGTCCTTCATGTCACTTCGGAATACATAGAAATGTGAATAGGCAATGCAATAGCAGGAGGCGCTCCGATTTTGCTGCTCGATAATTTTGCAGGAATACTCGCAAGCCTAAGATCTATCGCACTATAAGTGTTAACTAGAAAATTCTGCAGAGCTTTCATGTTGAAAGTAATTGTTCCTGATCGACTAGCATGTTATTCGCTAATTAGTTAGACATAACATTTTTCACGTTGGGGTAAAGGAGATCAATATTAGATGAGTCATGTCCCCATATTGCAATCAATAAGGATTATTGAATATTATATTGAAGTGATTTCAAATTGGAAACTTTCTAGAAGAGCCAGTAGGAAGCTTCCCACGCTCGCTAGGTAACCACCTCCTTTATTTACTCGAACTTATGAAAAGTTGATTAAATTGATAAGCTTTATAAAATTTAAGCAACTGAAAAACAGCTTTAATCAGCATTCTTAGTGATATTAATTTTGAATTTATTGCTTTAAAAACCATCCTTAATCCTAGAGCCAACTGTGAACAAGGTAAACAGGTCAAACACTTGCCAGAAAAACTATCCGTACAACATCAAAAGAAAGCAACATATTAGGAAATTCATGCTGAAGAAAGCTGCTACATTTAAACATTTAAGCAACAAAATTTATTCATTAATGAACGTATCTTGTCTATAAATTTTTCCTGTGGTATTCCTTTAAAAACTAGATTTTACAAAATAAAAACAAAAAAGAACCAAACAAATATCCTTACATGATATTCAAATATTTTATTACATATCAGGGCTTAAAAGCTTATCGGATAACCTTTTCTCTTAAGGACCTCCTTAAGTCGATTAGGCATCAAGTGAACCGATTTGGCTGTGTTCTGCCTGGTAATTTTGCCCGATTCATCGACGATGACGTTTTTCAGCATTTCCTTCGAGGTTATGCTGTGCTGACGGATCCTGCGCCTCAACAAGTCCCACAAATGCTCAATGGAATTAAGGTTTGGGGATAGGGGCGGCGTACGCAGTTGATGTTTTATGTTGTAGAGCAAACAAAGCTTCACATTGTGTGCTGTGTGCTTGGGATTATTATCTTGCTGAAACCAGAAATCGTCACCAAGCTTCAACTTTTGAACGCTTTGCTTCAAATTCGCCTTCAAAATGTTAAGGTTGCCGTATTTATCCATAGTTGATTCTATAAACACAAGTTGCCCAACTTCTTCTGCCGCCATACACCCTCAGAACATCACACCACCCCCACCATGTTTCACAGTTGGTACGAGATTTTCTTTTTCGAGGGCAGTACCGCTCCTCCGCTACATTAACTTTCTTCCTTTAATGCCAGATATACAAAATTTGCTTTTTTCAAGACTATGCGGGGTGCTGTGAGGCAGGTGGTGATTGGATCTGGATACGCGTTGGACAACGAACTGGAATTGATGCTGTGGGCTGGCGGATAGGATGGTTTGGACCTAGTTGCTTTGCACGGTAGCGCCGAGGCGACACTAGTGTGTGAACGGCTCCAATTCAACTATCATACCGTCACCGTCCCGGTAAAACCTTGGCAGGCCTCGGGGTACGTTCGAAGTTCGCACCATTAGGTTGGTGGTGTAGGTTCGGTTGAGATGGACTCCCGATTAGCGCTGGTCTGAATCTGAGCACTTGTCCCCATGAGGGCTTGCGCCAACCCTCGCATGGCCTCCCTACTCTGCAAAGATAACCATGGGACCAAAAAGGCGACTACACACACGAATGGAGATAGTGGCTGCGAGGGGGACCCAATATAACTGGAGCAACCAAACCCCTTAAAAAAGATTTAAAAAAAAACTCAAAAACAGTATGCAAAAATAACAATAACGACGACACAACCAGCGCTTGCAGCCACGATGTTAACTGCAGAGCACATCGGGAGCGGTACTAACGACGGCAAAAACGACGATTAATACAACGACTGTGAAGACGGACGAAAAACGGCGATTAACAGACAGTCTGGTCCAGACTGAGATTCCTGCGGCGTTTAGACGCAGCAAAAAAATGATGCGAACGCCAGAGCGTCCTATGAAGGAAAAGCGGGAAACTCTGCAGGACGCGCCAAATGTTCGAGGAGTGGAGGCAAATATAAAAAAATTCGAGAATTCGATGGTCACAGCTGCGATCGCTACCGAAGCGATTAAGCAAGGGTCGTAAATCCCGAATTAGTAAAGATCCATCCTGAAGTCAACGAGGAGATTACGCAGGAAAAGAAACAAGTGACCAGACAAATAAAACGACGACGACGCCAATGTCGAAAAGGTGGCGGAAGAACTGTATTCGGAAACAGAAGCCAATAACCTCTCCCAGGGATGATGGCCGCAAAGTACAATTGCCCCGCTGCGACATAAAGAAGAAAGGCTATTCCGAAAAGCGGGAGTTATTCTGAAAAGAATACAATCTGCATGCGACTCGCCAAAAATCACCAAAGCAGTAAGGATTGGGCTCCTTGAACTAGAGGAGCTCCTAGACCGCATAGGGCATTATCGGAGGAGCTGGTTAAAGGCTGAAGAGGACCAGAAGGCCGAAGAAGAGCAAAAGGTTAAAGAAGCGCTGGGGGCGAAATCTAGGGGACGCATGCAGACAGCTCCACAATTGTAAATTAATAAAAGAATGGCGTCCAGCCCAATCGAAGGAGATCGGGATAAAAGAAGGAAGGAAGAGGCACTTGATGGGCGCGGAACACCAGATCAGGGGTTCCAGACAGTGCTTACAAAAGGAGCAAAGAAAGCAGCTAAGAAACTCCCTCAAAAAGTTCCGGAAAGTAAAGTTCCCACGGACGCCCAAGAAGAAAAGACCCGATGCAAAACAGGAGAGAGAGAAGCCCCGACGAAGACCCCGGCAGCAGGCACTGCTCGTAAAACCCAAGATGGTCGATCATCAGGGGAAACGTAAGGCCCGAAGACACCAACACTGCCATTAAAGCAGTACGACCAACGCTGTCGGGCCACATACTGGTCAAATTTGGAGCAGAGGCCGAGAATAGGGAAGCATTCTCGGCAAAAGCGCAGCTATAGCCTCGCTTGAGCTGATGGCACGATCGAAATAACAGACATTGACTGCGTCACGGATCTGGCCGAGGTGGAAGAGGCCATCAAAAGGGAGTTCCCTAGCGTGGGCGGGATCAAGGAGAGGCTGACACCAGAAAACCATAGGGGACAACGCATGGCCATAATTGACTTGACCGAAAAGCAGGCCGAACAATTTCTGAACGGCAAAGTACGAATAGTGTGGGTTGAGTTTGCAAAGGACCCGATAGGAGTTCTCTATGTTACAAATGCGGTGGAATGGGACATCAAAGAAAAGAGTATACGAAGCAGGTACACTGTATTCTTTGCAAGGATACTGATTGAAGGCCTGATTTTGGACATGTCTTGGAATCAGGAAAATGCTGGGTTTTCTAGAAAGCCCTAGGCAAGGCAAAATTAGAACTCCGATGACCCGCATCCTGCAGCTAAACATACACCGCAGTTCAACCGCCCAAAATCTGCTTGAGCAGTTTGCAAGGGACGTGAAGGCCGACTTCTCGCTGCTGAGCATTATTGTATCCTGACGAAACTGGTACTGCCGCCATCTGGGTTCGGAATAGTGACTATCCAGCGGAGAGCTGTGGACGGGGGGATGGTTTTGTGTGGGTTCGGTGCTCAGGGACCACCTTCTTTAACTAACCTAACGCCGAACGAATCGATACCATCTTTGCAAGCCAAGCTTAATGCTCTGGAGGGCACTGTCTCGAAGCAGAGTTCAAAGTGCTGGTTAGGGGAGGTTTCAACGCTAAAGCAATCGAATGAGGCATGCCTCAAACAGATCCGCGGGGAAAACGAATCCTGGAAATGGCGGCGGCGGAATTTCCTCCGGATTGGCTGTGAGGGAACCATACCAGACGTGACATTCGCCTCGGAGTCCTTAGTACGGAGGATACACAATTGGAAAGTGTTAGAAGACTACTCAGCCAGTGATCATCAGTTTATTCTGCTTGAGATAAGTGATGTTGCCTCCCGACGTCCGTCCTCTCGGGTTTCTGCAACTGGATAGAACATCGGAAGGATGGACGTCGAGAGGTTCGTCAAGGTTCTCACAGCAGGTGAGCCGCAGCAGGGAGCTTCGGAGGGGACGGAACTCTACTATGAGAATCATTACGACTGCTTGCAAAGCTTCTATGCCCCGTCGAAAGCCCCGGCACGACAAACCCCCAGTGTTGTGGTGGTCAACTGAGATCGCTGAAAAGCGAAGGGAGAGTCACAAGCTTGAGCGCTGATGGTACACTAGAACGAAAAAAAGCCCGAGTAGTCGCAGGAGGATTCTCCCAATGTCGGGTATCGAATTTCACGATACATTAGCACCAGTTGCGATACTCAGTTCCCTTCGATTATTTACCGCACTGACAACAGAATTCGACATAAAGATATTGCAACTTGATGTAACTGTGGCTTATCGACACCGAAATATACATGGATTCACCTGAACTCATCGAAAAGATGCTCGAATCGATAGTCGTCAGGGAAAAGGACCGAGACCTCATTGAGAAGTCTAATTTAATGCTAGACCAATTCAAAAATGGCGGTAAGATCTGCAATCTTAAGAAGGCTCTTTACCGCTTGCGCCAGTCTGGCAGACAATGACACGCAAGACTCAGCGAAACTTTCCAAGACCTCGGCTTTACACCCATAAATGCAGATCCATGTATATATGTCGAAAAACAAAAATAAATATTCATTCTCGTTTACGTCTATGACATCTTTATCGCCGCCAAAAATGACACGAAAGTTCACAAAATCATAGACAGACTGCAAGAAAAATTCAAGATCGGCATCGAAATCAATCGCCAAAAGGACTCAACATATTTATCGCAATCTGGCTATATTCGAAATATTCTCGATCGTTTTGGGATGACTAATTGCAAACCCGCAAGTACCCCACTCGCAACCGGAACTAGCTTAGCAGTATTTCTGACGAAGACAATAAGAACGCAGGAGGAGCAGTCCCTTTTTACGAACTCATCGATGCCCTCACGTACATGGCAGTGGGAACTCCTACTGATATTTCACATGCAGTAAGCAATTCGAGCCAATATATGAACTGTCATAAGAAAGCCGATAATTCTAAGATATCTCGCTGGAACACTGAATCACGGGCTATCTTTTAAAAGGACTAACCAAAAGCTCATCGGTTACGTGGACTCTGACTAGGGAGGATGCACAAAAGACAGGCGCCCGTACACGGGTTCAGTGTTCATCCTTGCTGGATCGTATATTTTTTGGGAATCGCGAACGCAACGAACAGTTGCGGTATTTTCCACAGAAGCTGACAATCGGACTCACAGATGAAGCAAAGGAAGCAGTTCACCTCATCGGGTTCTTAAAAGAACTTGGATTCAACGAACTCTCCGATGTAATCATGTACAACAACAATTAAGGTGCCGGGAAACTTGCTCTCAACCTAAGATTCCACGCTCGATCCAAACACATAGATATCCGACATCACTTCATCCGGCAGGCTCTACAAGAACATCTAATCGAAGTCCGTTACACCCCAACCAACGAGATGATAGCTGACATTCTTACAAAATCTTTAGCGCCATCGAAGCATCAAAAATGCATTTTGGGACTCGGAGTTGCTGAGATGACAGTCGATCGGAGTTCGACTTGAGGGAAGATGTTAAAATACTACAGGTCATACAATAAGTCCGTAGGGTAAGTAAGAAAATAGCAAAATTTTGACAAAATTCGATTTTATTATTCAACAAAGTTGCCTTCAAGGGCGATACAACGATTGTAGCGATTTTCCAACTTTTCGATACCACTTTTACAGTACGATTTTTCTTTCTCATCAAAATAGGCCTCAGTTTCAGCGATTACTTCATCATTAGACTTAAATTTCTTTCCAGCAAGCATTCCCTCTGGAGAATACAGTGGATGGGTAAGCAATTTGAAGCCCAATTCATTCAATTTTGCCATCGTTTTCATCGATTTGTGACACGGTGCATTGTCTTCGTGAAACAACCCATTTTTCTTTTGCAAATGCGGCAGTTTCTTTGCGATTTGAGTGCAGTTTTTAGAGATAGTCGATGAATATTATTCCATTCCAATCCCAAAATACAGACGCCATCACCTTACTGACCGACTGTTGCGTCTTTGCTCGCTTTGGATTCGGTTCGTCGACTGTTGTCCACTCAGCTGACTGTCTTGTGGATTCTGGTGTATAAAAGTGAAGCCACATTTCATCCATTGTCACATATCGACGTTAGAATTCGATTTTATTACGGTTTAACAGCGCCAAACACTCCTCTGAAGTATTAATGCGTTGCTTTTGGTCGACTGTAAGCTCACGCGGCACCCACTTTGTACAGAGCTTTCGTATTCCCAAATGTTCGTGTAAAATGGTAAAAACACTACCATCTGATATCTTTACAATGTCAACTAGCTCGTGCACCTTCAATTTGCGATCGTTCATAACCAATTTCTGGATTTTTGTTGTTTTCTGGAATTACAACCTGATTTGGGCGTCCACTGCGCTCTGCATCATTTGTGCTGGTACAACCAAGTTTAAATTCAGCAATCTACGTCCCTACCATTTGTCCCGATGGAGCAGAGCCCGGATAATGTTTATCAAACCATTGCTTGGTTTCCATTGTATTTTTTCATCAAAAAGCAATGCTTTATCAAAACTCGAAATTCACTTTTTTCCATTTTTTGTTACAATGACAAAAGTTGCTTCGCAAAAAACGCTATAACTCACGAATCAATAGTCCGATTGCTGTCAAATTTATACAGGTATTGTCTGAGGGTTAGTACTAATAAAAAATGGAAATATAGCCGCCTTGAATCCCGTGGATTAAAACGTGCACAATGCAATCGTTAAACTCACTTAATGTGGTGAATAACAATTTATTGCAAAATCTAAATATATCAAATTTCGTTAAATGAAACTAAACTTGTCTGCTACGCGACCAAAAGCCAAAGAGAACAACTGATGATAAGTCTTTTTGTTGCTAGCTGATTGGTTGCCAGATGTGTAAAGTCAAACTTCGAGATGATGTCAGCGCCACTCAGTGGTAGAAATAGTTTTTATAATCGCCACAGAAAAAATTCTAGTAACACCATCTATGTGTCATTCTACGGACTTATAGAAAGGACTGTTATATTTAACTCGTTCACTCCGCTCTCATCTTTTCATTCACATACACAAATACATTGTTCTCTTTTTATTTTATTATTTTTTTCACAATAGTAAACCTGAATTTTAACGCATCGGACGTGTATAATTTTACTTCACTAGTATTTTTGCTCGGGTCGTTTATTCCTCGCCTTAATTTTTGGGCTCCTGCGTTAACACTAACTACTGTAAACGCTTCTATAATTTACAATGAAGTCAGAGGTACAAAGATACTTTTTGAATTTCTTGGTAGCCTTGGCAGAAAGCCTCATTGAACAAGGGAAAAGCAAAGCCGGGGTGAAGAGACGTTCGACTTCTGAACGACCATCAAAGAGGCAAAAAACAATGTTAAATGTTGGCGACCATATGCCGGCTGGTGAGCTGAAAAGGAGATGATGTACAAGATGTTCACAAAGGAAGATCGAGAAGCGAACAAAAATTTTTTGCAGAACATGTTGTGTGCCGTTGTGTGATGAATGTTTTACCGCTTTCCATATGGAAAATTATGTAAAAGTTTGCTAAAAGCTATTTGTTCAACTTATACATGTGCCTTATTTTAGAACTGATGGGAAATATTGTCCCAACGTAATGGACTAATGGGACGATATGTCCCATTAAAAAAATATATAAAAATGATCAAACAAATCTGAAAAAAGAACTACGAATATCTATGGGGATTGTTAATAAGCTATGCACGATCCCCATAAGAAGAACGAATATTACTTTACTAAACACCAATATAACTTTATTAGTAAAACAGAAACATAAGAATTATAAGTATAGAATTGAATGTAGTGAAGGACTACATGTTGGCGCGCGCGATGTTGACTCGTCGGAGGTTGCGAACGAAATGGCCGTCTCGTTGGCATGAGTTGAGAAATTCATGGCATCCACTAACTGCTTGATGCGCTCCTTGCGGTGAGCATGTGGACGCCACACATCTTAAAAAGACTTCTAATTTTGAAATATGAAGCCACAAATTCAACTAAGAGTCCACACAAAAAAAAATAAAATCCGTCTTGAAAGGGTTAATATGCTTATAAATATTGAACATTCTAAAAATTATTGAGTTTTTTTGTCATTTTTCGATTGAATATTTCTTTTATTTAAGGATTTTATTTAAGTACATATTGTCCATTATTATCTATGACCTTTTGCCTTTTTTTGGGTAGAGCCATTATTCCATCTGTGTGGAACTTCTGTGGCTTTTCAGGGATAAACTTGGCCAAGTGATTTTCACAGTCCTTTTTGAAGCGAATTTCTTTTCATTAAGGAAGTTTTTTTTCTAAACTATACGATTGATGCATCAAAACTTCCCTGCCAAGCTCTGTCAATTTTCGCCGGGTCATCAAAGATGTGTGTGGTCTTTCATTGTCATGATGGAAGACAACGCCCTTTTTGTTGATCAATTCTGGCCTGTTTTTTTGAATTGCTTGTTACAATCTGGTTAATTGCTGACAGTATAGAGCCGAATTGAGTGTTTGGCCAGGTTCTAGCACCTCATGATAAACAATTCCCTTCCAGTCCCACCATACACACAGCATAACCTAATTTGGTCCTGGCTTTGAAGACGTTTGTGATGATTCACCTTTTTTTGACCATGATCTTTTTCGAACGACATTTTCGTGTCTTACCCATTTTTCATCGCCCGTAATGACTTGCTTCAAAAATGGCTCAATTTCGTTGCGTTTTATTAGCATTTCGCAAATGGAAATTCGATCGATCAAATTTTTTTGTGTTAATACACTCGGCACCCAAACGTCGAGCTGCTTTGTGTACAGGTATTCAGCCTTACGCAAATGGATCAAAACTGTCTAGTGATGGATATTCAGTTCCTTAGCAATATCATGGCTGCTTATTTGTCGGTCTTCTTTAATTTTTTGTAGGATTTCTCGACTTTTTCAGTGATTGGTCGATCTAAGCGAGGTGCATCATTGACATCAAAATTTCCAGAATGAAAGCGAGCGAACCATCTCCTGGCTGTGGCTTTTTGATAAAGTATCTTGACCGTAGACACCACAAATTTTTTCACGGGCCTGCGATGCATTCTCACCTTGATCGTAGTGATATTGTAAAATATAACGAATTCTTTCAGAAATTTCACTATTTTTTAAATGAATACAACTTGTGAAACGAATGACAAAAAACAAAACTGTCCATATGAAAATTGTAGACTGGAATGTCACCTTGCAAACGCATGTCAGTTTGACTCAATCTAATTAGTATTGCCCGATATACAGTCTTCCACAAAAGTCAAGGTACAGAGAATCGGTAACTGAAAATTGTATTACTGAATCAATATTTTTATTTAAAAACCAAAAGTTATGAAATGGTAATAATACGAGTTCTGTTGAATTTAAGTTTTCATAAATTTAAAGGGATTCGGCAATAATGATCATTGAAGACAATAATTTTTTGTTGGCAATGTCTCTTTTCTACTCCACAAAAGTCTTGGTACAGTTGCAGAAAATGCCCTGTTATTTGTAAAAAGGGGAATCCCCCAAGTTCATATTATCAGAGTGAGTTAACAACCGTAGGCCGCTGTCTTTAATATCGCGTCCGTATTCGTGGTGTATCTTTTATTTAATAAAATTTTTAAAAAATGAGTCGAAAGGAGTTGAGTATTAAGAAGCGTGAAACAATTATTAATCTGCATTCAAATCAGAGCAAATCATATTCTGAAATAGCTGAACTAGTGTTGCGAAGTCGGTCAACCATTCAAAAAGTGATAAATCGATTTAAGAAGGAAAATAGAGTGGAAAATGTGCCCCGAACAGGTCGTCCATCTAAACTAAGTGCAAAGGACAAGAGAAAAATTTCGCGAATGGTAAAACAAGATCCATTTCTAAGCTGTAGAAAAATCTGCGATGTTCTTGGAATTAATGATAAGAAGGAGGTTAGCGCAGAAACTGTGCGTAGAGCTGTCGTAGAAGCTGGATTTTCATCTCGTACGCCTAGAAGAAAACCTCTTGTAAGTTCCATAAACAAACAAAAAAGAATAACATTTGCAAAAGCATAACCAATAACGTTTTGGGATAATGTTTTATTTTTGGATGAGTCTAAATTTTGTATATTTGGTGTAATTGGGCATAAGAGGGTCTGGCGAAAAGTAGGAGAAGCATTTAATCCCAAGAACACTATTAAAACAGTAAAACATGGAGGCGGTGGTGTTATGGTTTGGGGTTGCATGGCTGCTGCTGGAGTTGGAAATCTGACATTCATCGAAAATACTATGGATCAGAACTCTTATTTAGAGATTCTACGAAACAACATGAAACAAAGTGCAGCCAAATTAGGTATGCGAGAAGATTTCTTGTTTCAACAGGACAATGACCCTAAGCACACTACGTATAAAGTTCGAATGTGGCTATTGTACAATACTCGCATGCTTGCTACACCGCCTCAAAGCCCTGATTTGAACCCTATAGAGCATCTTTGGAATGACCTTGAGACAAAAATCTGAAAAAGAGTGATATCAAGCAAGGCGCAGCTTAAGGATGCTATATTGGAGGAGTGGGCCAGAATCAGCAGCGAATTTACTAAACAATTGGTATATTCTATGCCTAAAAAACTGAAGTCAGTAATTCAGATGAAAGGAAATCCGACAAAATATTAAGAAAAGTATAATTCAAATAACTATGCAAGACTATAATTACAATTTGTATCATTTTTCTTTAGGTGTACCATGACTTTTGTGGACTTCATTCATTGACTTTCCAATACATCATATGTAATAATATATTAATACGACAGAATTTTCGTTTTGTTTTACATGAATTTAAAGTGTAATGATTATAGTTGAAGTAATACCAAAAAAATTTTATCACTATAGGTTTTTTAAATAAAAATATCAAACAATTTTCATGATATTTATCACTGTACCTTGACTTTTGTGGAAGACTGTATGACAACGAACACCGTCTAGTGACAAAAAAGGCTCAATGCTTTTTAGAATATCCAATATTTGGTCACAAGGCTGTCAAGATATCACATATTGAGACAGGTTGATGGTTCTAGATATTGTAGTTTTTGAGAAAAGTTTTTGTGATACAAAGTCAGCTGTGACCCAGATACGGATTTCAATAAAGCATTCTTTATCTTTTTTTTGAGACCTGAAACTATTACAAAAAAAACACCTAATTGTGGAAGTTTAAAATTGTCTCTCTATGAGAACTTATAAAAGGTTTTTAATCAACCGTTGATTTATTGTTTTTGTTTTGAAATAATTCCTCAAACTAAATTTTTAATATCTACCGACAATAACTCCAGATAATCATTCACAGCAAGAAATATACGAGTAGTGCATCTAGGTAAATTAATGTGGCGTCTTCAATTCCCTTAATGCAAGCACAAACCACATAAATACACACGTGCCACAGTACAAAGTCTGCAAGTCGATTTTAATAAAGGGAAAATTCCAAGAAAGAACAACAAATAAATATGCATCTCTATTTTTCCATGAATAATTTGCCTTGGGATCTGGAAACTATTCAAGCTCTCTGTGCTGCATTTTTTACTCTTTCCAATATTTTTGGTCCATGTTTGGATAGTTCTATATCAAAACAAAGAACAGAACATAGGACGCTATACATTAAGATTAATTATACCCATTAAAATAAATAAATAGAATGGCTCCGACGTTTCTGTCCTATCATTAATTTTTCATGAAAGAACCAATTTATAGAAACATTTAATAGTAACTTCCTCTCCTATAATTTTAAACTACTATACATCATCTTTTTCTCTCGAAGAAGATTGCGAGCTAATTTATCGCATGATAGTAGGAATGATTTCCTTCCCCAAATTAATGGAATTCCGCCACTAACCCTTACACTAAAGCCACCTGATGTTATATCGCAACGACAAAACCCACATTGCAATGTAAATTCCAGCTCAAAGTGAAATGTTCTTTAAATTTTTTCATGTTTAAGCTTTTCAATTACACTTAAAGACGTTAGCGCATTGCTTGCTTGCTTACACCACCAACGCAACTTTCGAATTTGTATTTTATCTATTCCGAATGTGGCCAGAATTATAAATGCTCATTAGACTTTAAGTCTTATTACGCTTTGTTTATCGTCAATATAAACAATTTTCTCAGTAAACAATTTATCATTTAAATTGGAACAGATTGGTGGGTTGGCGCGCAAACGAACGGAATTGACCGACGACAAAGACGTTTGCGGTGACGCTTAAGAACATACAAGAGAGGCTTGTTTCTTAACGAACATCAAATATTTTAAATATTGTCTGACCATTTGTTGTTGTTGCATCGTGATATTTGCAAATATTCATTATGATCTGAAAGAATTTTTGAGTTTTTGGGATAGGATGGGTAAAATTTAACAAGTAAGCAGGAGAGTGCTCCTACCAGAAGGTCTTTGTAACCATCCTAGGGTTCGAAACAAGTTTTCTAATAACATGAATCGATGACTTGAATTATTCATCCAATACTTGGATAAGAAATCGTTCAAATTTATTTAAAAGATACAGAGTTTATTTCATGAGTACATTGCAGCCGCCATTTTGTACCAGCTGAATATATTCAAATTTTTGTTGCACATCCTCTAGGCAATTTTTTTTTTTTTTTTGTGGTAGGGAGGTGAAGGCATTTATGCCCGCCGAGTCTGGCAGTGTGGGACTCCCATGGAGGATACCTTTGGACTACCCACTAAACACCTCCCCTGTCAATCTGCGAACCTAGCCTGGAACCGTTTGACACATTATTTCGGGCCAGGTCTCGTTTTGTTACGCCGTGGGGCGCCTTCAAGCTGGGGAGTCCCTTTCCTAGCGGGAGGGGAGGGGGGAAGAGGAATTGCCAGAAGAGCGATCCCCCAGCCCCAGTGCCTCCGGCTGCTGTGAGTCCCTTTTAAATTTTAGGACTGCCCGAGCATAATGTGCCACCTGGTTCCATTTGTCAACCTATTCGAGCATCACCGCAACTATATTATCCGGGGTGAGCTCTCCCGTCTCCCTGTAGAGTTCCCTTCGCAGCCTGGCCCATTTGGTACACGCAAAAAATGTGTGACAGGCATTGTCCTCCTCTCCTGGGCAAAACCGACAATCGGGAGACCGTGACTTGCCGATCTTGTGCAGGTAAGACTGAAAACACCCGTGCCCGCTCAAAAGCTGGGTCAGAAAGAAGTCAGTCTCACCATGCCTTCGATTTAGCCACGGTCTCACATCCGGGATGAGGCGCGCAGTCCACCTTCCCTTCGTGCAATTCCTCCAAGACTGCTGCCAATCGTTGAGCGAGCGTTGTCTCTCCTCGCGGACAACCATCTCCCTCGCATCCTCGTTTCGGCGCAGGTAAATAGCGCGGCGCTCTCTAGCAAGGAGGGCGACAGGTATCACGCCTGCAATCACTCTAACCGCCGAGTCGGAGACTGTTGGATACGAAGATGCAATTCTCAGTGCTCCTCTTCTCTGTACCTGTGCCAATCGTTTTCGGTATAACTCCTTGCTGAGAGCGTCGCCCCATACCTCTGCTCCGTACAGTAGCACTGACCCTACAGCACTCATCAAGAGGCGTCTTCTTGATGGGCTGGGTCCCCCTACGTTGGCCATAAGTCGACTCAGGGCCGATATTCCCGAAGCAGCCTTCTCAGCCGTTGCCCTGATTTGCTCAGAGAAACTCATCTTCGAGTCGATCAGTAGCCCCAGGTACTTCACCGCTGGCTTCGATTCGATCTGTATATCTCCAATACTGATCATCCTTAGTCTAGGGATTCTCTTTTTTGTCAAGATGACCACTTCGGTTTTCTCCAGTGCTAAACTGAGCCCGCGAGCAGTCATCCAGTCCCTCACTCGGCGCATTAGCATACCTAGCCTAAGTTGCGCTTGTTCAACGTTGCGTCCGGCGACCAGAGCCGCAACATCATCCGCATAGCCGACCAAGCGCGACTCATCTGGCATCTCAAGTCTCAGTAGCCCGTCGTAAGACACGTTCCACAGGTCCGGACCAAGGATAGATCCCTGGGCAACACCCGATGTAATTTCCATCCTTCGTTGGCCCTGTGTCGTGTCGTAGAGCAGGCTTCGGTCCTTTAGGTAGTTCCTCAAAAGCCGCATTAGATATTCTGGAACTTGAAAAGAGTTTTCCAGCGTATCCAGAATATCCACCCATCTAGCGGAGTTGAAGGCATTCCTGACGTCGAGTGTCACCAACTATATGCCTCTGCCTTTTGGACCGCGTTCACCACCTCTGCAATCGCATCGATGGTAGAACGTCCTGCTCTAAAGCCGTACTGCCGAGGAGATAGGTCCCCAGCAGCACGAATCGCGTCAGTGAGTCTTCCCTTGATGAGTTTCTCTAGCACTTTCCCAGCCGTGTCTAGCATGCACAACGGGCGGTATGCAGACGGCGATTCGGGATTTCCCTTCCCCTTGCTGACCAGCACGAACCTCGCCACCTTCCATCGTACCGGGAAAACCCCGTCCCGTAGGCAAGCGTTGAATGTGCTGAGCAGCAAGTCAGGACAATGGTGATAGACGAGCTGCAAAACCTCAGCTGGAACACCATCTGGACCTGGAGCCTTCCTCGCTTTCAGGGAGAGGACTGCCTCCTCCAGTTCCAGCTGTGTGAAGAGTGGGCACTCGACTGCTGTTTCACCATGGACAGCGTCAACACGGACGGGATGGGCGGGGAAGAGTCCCCGCACTATCGCGTCCATCTTTTCCGCGTCATGTATACAAGGCTTCCGTAGGGCACCAAGTTTCCCCATGACCAGCTTGTAGCCAAGGCCCCACGGATCCCTATTTACATCGTCCACGAGGTCTTGCCAGCATCGGGCCTTGCTCTTGTTAATAAGCCTGCGAAGATATTTCCTGCCGGACCTGTATGCTGCTAGCCTAGCGTCTGCCTCCTCCCGTGTTCGCGCCCGCTGGGCCTCTCGCCGAAGTTTGTGACACTCGCTTCTTTGTTCGGCGATCTCGTTTGACCACCAGTATACTGGAGGCTTACCATGTCGGGGTCTCCGGCGGGGCATGGAAGACTCGCAAGCAGCTATGATGGTACTCATAGTTGAGTTCACCAAGTCCTTGGCTGTAGGCCCTCCACTCCCTGGCGGAGCTCCCAGCAACGGTGCGCCTGCCGTAAGCGCGTCAGTGAACTTCTCGACGTCCATCCTCCCAGTCCTCCATCCGAGGATTGAAGTTTGGGCATATGCACGCAGAGTGGCACCGTCGTGAATCTCAACAGCTATATACTGGTGATCACTAGCCGAGTAGTCCTCTAGTACTCACCAGTTGTGTACTCTAGGTACCAGGGACTCCGAAGCGAGTGTCACATCGGGTATGGTTCCTACGCAACCCCAGCGGCGGAAAGTAGGGGTGTTACCAGTATTTAGGACAAAAAGCGCTGTTCTGGCCGCCATGTCCAAGATTTGCTTTCCCCTTGGGTCGGATTGTGGCATACCCCATTCGATGGCTCTAGCGTTGAAGTCTCCCCCGACCAGCATGTGGCCCTCTGTGTTCGAGACAGCGTCCTCCAGGGCATCGCCTCGTTAGGCGTCAGATAAACACTGAAATATGTTATCCCTGAACACCGCACACACACAAAACCATCCCCGCGTCCATGGCCCTGCACCTGAAGGCGGGCGCTGCGCTGTCTCGAACCCAGATGGCCGAGGTACCAGTTTTGTCAGGGTACCACGCTTGCGAGTCCTTGTTATGATGTTGCTCGCTCAGCAACAGGAGTTCAGCTTTCTTATCCCTCGCAAACTGCTCAAGTAGGTCCTGGGCGTTTGTGCTTCGGTGCAAATTGACCTGCAGGATACGGATCATTTGAGTATCGATTTGGCATTAGTTAGGGCCTCCTTGAAAACCCGGCATCTCCCTGTCCCCGGCTCATGTTTGAGGTCGCCGGGTGCTAGCTTAGCATCCTTGCAAAGAATGCATTTTGCCTCGTTCGTGCACTCCTTCCTTTTGTGCCCCGTTTCACCACATTTGTAGCACAGAGATCTCCTGTCGGGTCCCCTACAGCCATACGCGGGGTGTCCGTATTCGAAGCATCTGAAGCAGCGGATAGGAATCGCTCTTCTCCGTATCCTGCAGATCACCCAACCTATCTTAATTTTGCCCTTCGCCAGGATTTGCTGGGCGTCTTTATCAGCTAGTTCGACAATAGCCATGCGTTGCCCCCTTGTGTTTTCACGTGTCAATCTTGCCTTGACTTCACTTAAGCTGGGGAACTCCCTCCTAATGGCATCCTCTACTTCAGCTTTGTCCGTGACGCAGTCGAGGTCCCTGATTTCCAGGGTGGCCATTGGTTCGAGCGAGGCAACCGTTGCCGCATCTCCAAGAACCTTTAGAACCGCGTCACGGAATGCATCTTTGTTTGTGGCCTCTGGCCCGAATTCCACTAGCAAGCCACCGGTCCGGGTTGGTCGAACTGCTTTGATGGCAGTTTTGGTGTCGTCTGGCTTGACCGCTCCTTTAATTTCACGGAGGACATCTGCGTAGGTTCGGCCCTTAGTGGGTTTAATAAGCATTGCCTCTCGCAAGGGTTTGCGCCGCGGTTTGCTTTTTGTTTTCTGCGGTATATCCCTTTATTTTTTATTATTATTTAAAATCTTTTTTTATTATTATTAAATCTAAAAATTAAAATTTCGGACATGATAACGCTGATTTAGTGCATCCATCTGTGTACTGCATTGCCGAATGCAATCCAACTTGGCTGAGCGAGCAGCGGGATTTCGAGGTGCCGTTTGAACGACAAGAGAAAAGAAAAGATTTGGACGTAGGGGGAGCCTGCTTGAGATCGACACACAGCACGGACGCCGCGAGAAAAGAAGGAGTCGACGGGATATCGTGAAGAACCACGGATAAATTGCCGAATTTTTGTTCAATAAAACCCTTTTGTAATTCGATAAGTTTTGTCGCCATTTGGATTGGTGCCGTGTGAAGTTATTAACATCGCGTCTACGTTAATGCTTGTTGGGAAGTTTTTAAAAGAATTGTTTTTTAAAAGTTGAGGTTCCATAAAGGCAACTGGAGTGCAGTGAATCGTACGGTTTCACGACCTAATAAACGACAAACGTTTCTCGACCGCCTTCTGTACGAGTGTGTGAAAAGGTTGCTGTTTCTCATAATCTGCGAATGTACTTAAAATAAGTGTGCTTCAAGTTGGGCACCAGTTGAAAACATTGCGATTGCGGGCAGAATCAGTAAATTTCGGAGCGGTTAGAACAGTGAATTGAATCTTGAGTTCGAAAATTGGGTGCCTGAATTTGCAACCTTTAGTAATAAACAGGCAACAAAATTTAAATATCTCGCATTTGGATTAACATCTGGGCTTGAGAACGTAATTTCAATGACAGCACTCAGTGATTAAACGAAGCCGGAGGGTATAGAAAGGAAAATGCGGATTACTTGAAGGAAGTACGATCAATCTTGCACAAGAAGGATGAAGAGATTGGACGAACATTCAGGGTTGGAGCAAGTAAACTTGGGAAGTGTTAAGCGTCCAAAATATTACAGCATAAAGCAAGCTTCATTGACGGGGGAACATCGTCAAGCATTAATAGATGCAGGGTACTTACCGCATGGAATTGTTGTTGATCAGTACTGGTGTAGGATATATTGGGTAGATTATCAATCAGGAATATATTATTCAATTGAAAGTGCAAACTTAGATGGTAGTGATCATTAGGTCATATACACTGAAATAAATGGAATCCCATTGAGCTTAACTGTAAAACAAAATAACATCTATTGGACAGATATAACAGCTAACAGTGCTGTTTGGTCCCTACCAAAGAATGCCAACAATCAAACAGCTCATTGCTCGAATTGGACTATTCCAAAAACTTGAGAACTATGTAGGACCAAATTAAGGAGCTCTTTTCATGCTTACTATCACCAAAGGTTTTAGATTTCACATCGGAAAAGGTTGCATTGTGCAAACGACGAGAATTTTGTTTGCACCGTGGAGAATATAGTGTTGTGAGTGGAAAACCATTTGTAAAGTTGGATTCACAGGACGGCGATGTGAGGTGCAAGATTGTCATAATTTTTGTGTTCACGGAACATGTTCGATAAATACTGATGGTTTTCCGCGCTGCTTATGTCAAGAAGGTTTTCACGGAGATCGGTGTCAGTCATTAAAGTGTTCAAATTATTGTTTAAATGAGGGACGATGTAAAATAAAACACGATGAGCGGTGGGTGAATGTCTGGATAGCCATACGGGTGCTAGGTGTGAAACTAATATTACAGAAGTATGTTCGATGTACTGCAAATATGGTCAACATAACAACGATTGGATTAAACCTCTGGAATGTCCAAATACCTGTGATGAAGAGGCATTTATAAATTTCAAACCACGTACTTATGCACTCGCAGCAGAAATGAATGCTTAATGCAATAGTAAAAGATATAACTACACACTGCTCTTCACTGTAATTGGAGTTGTAACAGCCCTAAGTCTTACATTATTTATTATCAAAGCAATACGGAAAATGTACAAACCCGCTCGACAACCTATAAAGAAAACATTTGTGGTACAAAAGAAAATTTCCCATACGCCTCTGACAAGTTGTCCTGTAGCAAAGGAGCAATGCGAAATAACTATTGAAAATTCGTGATACAAATGCCTTTTTCTACGTCGTCTTCCGACTTCTTTGAACTGTCTGTCAATATCATTTTCATTTGTGAATGCGTGTAGGAGTTGTATAGACACATCTAAACGCATGTTTTCGCTTTGCCACATTTTACTTATAACATTTATCTTTGTGAGAATGTCATACTATATGACAAGTGAACTACAAATTCGGAGGTAGTTATTTCCTTTTCTACAGAATGACATTCACTGAAAAACTGACAATCTGTTGTATTTTTTGCTAAATCCTTTAAAGTATCACATATATCGCTTAGTTGGTATTAAACGGCCTTCACCGATGCGACCCTGCACTCCCATCTAGTTTCAGGAAATGATTTTAGCGATAACGATTTTACATGAGCATTTAAAATAGTCCTCTCTCCCACAAAGTTAAAAATAAGCAAGTAGATTAATTTCAAGAATACGTTTTTGGACACCACTTTTCGTTTTTGGACACCACTTTTTCCACCACGCATATTGGCACCATTATCATATCCTTGGCCTCTGCAGTTTTGCAATGATATACCTAACTGTTCTAATTCTGGGATTGTATACTTAGTCAAACTCGCAGCTGTGTTTTTTTCAACGGCTAAGAAACCAATAAAATGTTCTTCAATTTCAGCTTTATTTGTATTAAAAAATCTTATAATAATTGAAAGTTGCTCAACACGAGAAACGTCGCGAGTACAATCAAGAATAATCGAGTAACATTTATTATTTATTATTTTTTCAACAATTTGAGTCCTCAAGTGACTTGCCATTAATTGTATGAGCTCATTTTAAATATTTGTTCCGATATAGTGGTCATTAACGGTCTTATCCTTTACTTGTTTTAGGTGAAGTCTCAGCACGGGATCGAATCGGGCTATAAACTTTACTAAATCTATAAAAATGCCGCTTGTCTCACTCGAATCTGAGTCAGATGTTAACTTCTCTCTATGACCCCTGAATACCAAATTGTGAGATGCTAAAAAATTTACAATTGCGAGCAATCGTTCTAAAATATCTCTCCAACGTTGCCTCTCTTGTTCATTTGTGACTGGGCCAAGGAGTCAATAGTGGAACAGCTTTTTGAACCACTCTCTAAATTAATCCGTTTCAACATACAATCTTTGTGCATTCGAGTAGATCCGTGAGACTTTAGGTAATCACCCAAGTGTTTCCAATAACACACTCCTTCACTTGATCCAATCTTTGTATTTTGTAGCCCGAATATTCAACATGGAAAGTAGTAAACGGCATCCTTTGTTTGTGAATAAATCATCCAGCGTTTGTCAAGCTTTTCACCGTTAACTGATAGCTTATCATAATGATATTCACTGAATCGCCGTCCATTATCATTTACGAGAAATAAATCAACTTTAACCCGGATTGGATCTTTCAAATCAATCTCAGTTCGGTCTACATCAGAAACTGTTAAAGGCCACAAACCGGGGTCATTTTGAGGATTCAGATTTACCATTCCAGCAGTCATGGATGTAGACATAGACTCGGGCTCAGATTCTTGTTCTTGACTGGATAGCGTTGAAGGCGACACCGGTGACCTAAGAGACAATGATGTCGTTAATTCATCATCATCCTCGCTATTTTCACTTGATGACGGCGGCGGCGCCCATGATGACGTAGAAGCTATGTATTTAGCTGGATCAGGTTTAGAGTCACTTTCAGTCAATAAATGTTTTGTAGAGGTTTCATGATCATCACTTTTTATTTATTTATATAAAGATCCACGTAGATTTTCTTGTACCTACTTTCTTTTGATGGCTTGTTTCCTTTTTGAACTACCCGACTCAAATTTTCTACCGGCATCACGATCACGCGAGCTCACTTCGTAAATTTTGTTTTGTTTCGCACAAACAGTGAGAAATAATTATTACTATTACACAGTTTTTTAACCCTTTTTCAGCTTATTCAATGTTTCAAATACCATAATTTACACTTTTTCAGCTCACTCAATACTTTAAATACTATAAGAACGTAATATTCAATAAAATGGAAAGATATGTACGGTACAGTAACGACTTTGTAACTCATATTGGAAGCAAAATAATTTCCAGGTGACAAGAGTTGACGAACGAAATGAAACACGGGGATTCGCCGAGCGATGGAGAAGCAGAACATTATGTTCCGACTCCCGAGCTGACCCGGGTGCTATGCGATTGAATAACCGATCTTCAAGTGTTTCGAGGCGCGATACTCAAGTACTACATAATGAATTTTTCAATTATGTTTTGAGTGAATGAATTCGTTAACTAACTTTATTTTAATTTACTGCTATGTTCTAACCTGAATAAATAATTAAGGATTAAAATCAAAAGTTTAAATAAAAAAAATATTGTTAAAAAAATCTTTATTTTTTTAAATTTGCTTGAATTGTTGCGCAAGCCCCCTGCAAGAGCGAGGCCCCGGGCGATTGCCCTGTTCCCCATCCCCAAAGGCCGCCGCTGACGAAGCTTAAGACACAAGCTAAATGATATTCGATTTACCTGCAGCAAAATCCTGACATCGATTGGATTATTCTCAATGAATGTTTTACCCAGAAGAAGCACAATTTTATAATATCGAAGGATATAATGCGGTATTCTCCTGCAGGCCTGGAAGAGGAGGCCCAACAATATATGTAAAAAATACAATAATTTCATCACCAAGAAAGTGACGCCTGATAAATACGTTATAATATGAATGCGCATGGCTTTTGCACAGTACTAGATACACTGTACTCAACTGAAAAAAATGTCACCACAGTAGCGGATACAAACATTGATGTACTAACAGAATCACCAGAATCAATGATTTACAAGAATACCTTAGGAACGAATGGAGTGGGTATCATGAACAACAATAAAATTACTCGTCCAGTTTCAAATACCTGTCTGGATCATATAATAACCAATGATCCAGTTATGTTTCCAATTGTGAGAGTAAATATTATAACGTTTGCATTGAAATAGTGTCTTTTATTAACATAAAAAAGTTTCATCTTAACCTAAATACTAAATGAAAGTGTTTTTCATTAACTAGAACCCGAGCAAAATAGAGAGACTAGTCCTGTTATGACGGGAATCCACAAAAATAGTAGTCCCTTTATGTGATCCCTTAGTAGTGCCTTTGTAATCAATATTTAACCAACTAAGACGAGAAACCTGTTCAGCATTCAACCAGGTAAGACGAAAATATATAGTATGTCTACCGAAGCGAACAGTAAAGCGACGCGAATAAAAGTGGAATCCTTTCTTTTTCTGTAGGAAGTGGTGACCGGGAACAAAAAAACCTCATTTGGAAAGGAGCTGAAGACGGTGACGATTTCGGTGGAGGAATTGCATGTGCACGTGACCCAACCTGTGCCCCAGTAGGTGTCCCTCAATTAAACCAATCAACGTTGGACTCCAAAAAGGATCATGTAAGCGATTCTAGAAAATGGAAACAATTTTCTTTTGTATGTAAGTTCACCTCTTCAATATTTTACTTACAAATTTATATCAGTGAAAAGTATTATCTGCAAAAGAAAAAGCTACTTGTGTTGAGTAAACCAACTTTAATCGATTATTATTGTGGTGTGTTATTCGGTAATAACGGGTCAATTTTAGTGATTGCCCTTAGCGAAAATTTATGCAATGCGGTTTTTCAAAAGTTTGCGTGACTCCACCCGTAATTTGAAAAAAAGAAAATGAAAGCAATTCAGGAAACGTTAGTGCGACTGGCCGGGGCGGTTAACGCTCACATTGAACAGATAAGGAGAATCGAGACGCGATTAACGGAAATAGAGGGTAATGAAGAGCACTGAAGTGATACGTGAAATTTCATCCAGTGCTATGACAGACCCAGATCTAGAGTCTATAAGGAAGTTGCCAGATTAAGTTAAAGATCTGTAAATTTCCGAAGGAAACCCTGTGCAATACCTATCATGGGTGCACAGCGTCGAAATGATCCTCGAAGACTACCAAGTCGTCCGAGATAAATCAATTTTTTAGACGATTCTTCGTCATATCAGGCAAAAAGTGCGTGGCCCTACGGACGCCGCACTCATCTCATAAAATATTTTCGACCAAGACTGGTCAACTATAAAGAAATATCTATCACTACGCTATGCAAAAAACGCGATATAAGAACCTAAGAACATCAACTTCGTAATATGCGTCAGGGTGGTATGACAGTTGATGAATTTTATGCTTCAGTGAATCATCAGCTTTCATTGATACTTAACAAAGTGAAAACTGGGGATCACTCACGAGAAACTATAATCGCCCTAACCGAAGATCATTGAAATCGCGACCTAGATGTGTTTGTGAGAGGCTTGCATAGTGAACTCTCGGACAAACTTATGATTCAGAAGCCCGGAAATCTGCCAGAGGCATATGCTTCATGCCTTGAATTTCGAAACGTCTGCATAAGGAATACTCCACTTCGCCAAAATAAAAATATTGAGGTTGTTCCCCCACATTTTAACTCAAACGTTAATACCAATTTAAGCACGGAAAGCCTCAGAGGTTACAAGCTCATGGTGTGCGTCGACTCATATTGAATACGATAGACAGGAACAGAGCCTACAATATAAATCTCGATTCCCAGGACCAAAAACCAATGCCCCCAAAACCGACATAGCCAAAACCTCCGATTCCGATGGAGGTTGATCAGTCGATTCAAGCAAGAAAAGTGGATTATATCAACAGACTATCTAATATGCAACTAGGAAAAAGGTATGGAGAGTCCTCCCATGCGACAAACAAATCTCATCGCCTCTTAATCTCCAAAGTAGCAGTGAGGAGTTTGATTCTCAAAACCATGTTGATGAACATGAAATTGAAGATAATAATCTGCCCGGCGACTTTGCAGACCACTATGCTGAATCTGATCTAAATTTTATGGAGAACGCCTCTCTAGCGTTCCTTACATAGAATACACCACCAAAAATGGCCAGGTATTAAAATTCTTAACAGACACCGGTGCCAACAAAAACTTTATTTCATCCGAACTGTCCCAAAGTTCCAAGCCTGTGAGGAAACCATTCACTATTCAATCAGCGGCTGGTAACATTTCCGGCGGAGCTGTTTTCAGTGCCTGGAAAACACCAAGACTTTGGATTTTGCCTCAAGTCATCTGACGGCATCTTTGGGGATGATACGCTTAAGGACCTAGAAGCAGTCATAAACAGGAAGAACAACGTTCTTATAATCCCCCCAAACATCAATATACCGCTGAAATCCAAAATATCCCCACAGGTAAATCACGTAAACGTCAAATGTAACCATTTGCCGAACGAGCTTGTTAAAAAATTACAAGGAATTTTAAATAAGGTTTCATCCATTTTCGGTCCAGTTTGCGATGACGAACTGATACAAACCGACATTAGAGCAAAGATTAATACAAAAACTCCTGACCTAATCTACACGAAGTATATCCCTATCCTATCATCCTAAGGCAGGAAGTTGAGGCCCAAATCGCAAAGCAGCTTCCAGATGGTATCATACGTCCCTCGAAAGGTTCGTACAATTAACATATTTGAATTGTGCCAGAAAAACGCAACACAGCGGGGGGAAAACAGTATAGGCTGGCGGTAGACTTTAAAAGATTAAACGCCATCACGATACCAGATACCTACCCGATCTCCGATATAACCAATACCCTAGCAGCTTTGCCCAGTCAAAATTCTTCACGACCATAGACTTAACGTCGCGATTTCACCAAATCTGAATGGAAGAAAGAAAGACTGCCTTTCTAACCGCAAATGGCAAATACGAGTTCGTCAGACTACCCTTGAAACTAAGGAACGCTCCGGCGGTGTTTCAAAGAATGATAGGCAATGTGTTGAGGCCACACATATACGGAAAATCAGTTACGTCTACGTTGACGATATCATTATCCTGGGAGGCACTGAAGAGGAGCACTTATCAAACCTAGAAACCTTTCTGTCTGCTTTGTCTGCTGCCAACCTCAAACTTAATTTAGAAAAGTCAACCTTCATGAAAACTCAAGTGGGGTTTCTTGGTTATGTAATCACTGGGGACGAAATACTACCCGATCCCAAGAAAATAGAGGCAATTAAGAATATGAGAGTTCCACGAAACATCAAAGAGCTAAAAAATGTTGATACAGTTTGCCTTCCCCTGGACCCCCTGCTGCATAAAATGACTTTTTTAAGTTCAGATTCTAAAAGCTCCAGTCAAGGCCTCTCATGATTACCTATGATTAAAAAAATGTTTAAGGGATACTTCGTTTAAAACATTTTGAAATGTTTGATAAGTCCTTAACTTTTTCGAGACCACTACTTCTGACCTTTTCACAAGTTTGAGCTTTCTAGACTCTATAGTTTCTGAGGAAACTCGCTGTGACGCACGAACATACGGGTCGCGAAACTAGTAGATCTTTGTAAAAAAATTTTACAAAGATCTAAAAAGTGATAATTAAAGCCAACCAATTATTTTCATTGATATCCCGTTTAAGAGTTTCTAGATTGCATGATAGTAAATGCTCTCGGGGGTGCACATTGGGTTTACTGGTTCCCCAATAATGTTACATTATATGCCGAGAAATGCTTATAACTGTAAATACATCTACAGCTCTGCTACCAAATTTTACTTACACCTCCTTTGTGGGGACGTAAGCGGGTGAATAACCATGCCGCCGGAATGGAGGTTGGGCGACGGGCTAACTCCCCGTCCCTAGAAAACCTAAAAATGTTTCGAAACCTGTAGATGGGCCTCCGAATGGATTGGACTCACGGCAACGACCCCGCAAACGAAAAAAGGACTATGTCATTGGATCCTGGAATGTCAGATCACTCAATTACCCTGGCGCTGTTAAGGACCTTTAACAATAGGCCAGTCAATATCAATTAAAAATACTGGCAGTCCAGGAAACGAATTGGACTGGAAACGACATTCAAGACATCAGATCGCACACAATATTCAAGGGTGGGAAGCCTACTGGAACACGAGAATTCGGAGTGGCCTTCATTGTGGATAGGGAGTTCAAATCGCACGTCATCGATTTTAAGGCAGTAAACGAATGATGTCAAAGTCAAAAGCGCTTTATTTAATACTCATCGTTATGAATTTTAAAAGAATATAAAGCAAATTCCAAATAATAACAATCAAAAAACTTAATGGCCCAAATGGCTCTCTAAATTTGTACGTTATCATAAACTCATTTCATCAAAAAAAAAAAAACTATAGCAAATGCAATTAATTACGATTATTACATATTTTTACAATTCAATTGGAAAAAGGAGAAAAAACCAACCAACACTATCCAAAAATTATTTATAATTAATACACAACAGTGAAACTTTGATCCTACACCTAATATGTTGTAACTTACTTCTAATAAAATACAATCAAAAAAAAAACTTTATCTTATACTAAAAATACTATAACAATGTTCCTAACCTAAGTGTTTAATCTTATCTCTAACGGAATATAGTAAACATTACATATACCTAACCTATACCTGATTTTAACTACTAAATGTAGCAATGATGAGCTGAAACTCAAAAACTAAATAACGAAAAACACCAAAACTGAAAACAAACACGAAAAATTTAGACATTGTCATTCAGCCACCAATACCTGGATTGCGCCGTCTCAACTCGATCAGCTTCAACGAATCTAGCAAATGAGTATCTCCATTGAAATCGTTGGTCTCGTGAACTCAAATTCGGAGGATATTTTATCTTCTTATCGGTGGCCCGTCGATATATGTGATATATGACTGGGACGCCGTCAGAATCAAAAACATATCCATTCATGTCCAAATACACGAATGCTTCTGGAGGAATGAAGCCAGTAGCGAGGCAAGTCGCTATATACCCGTCTGTAGGGTGGAACGGCTGTGAAATCCAAGGGTTTTCACTCACAGTCACAGATCTTGCGATATGATTCCGAAGAAGCTTCAATATGAAGATATCGACTCTAGTCACTTCAGCAGTTCGATATATAATGTTTCCAATCCGTCTCAGGCTTTCTGTACAAACCAGTACATGCACGAAGACATTTCCTTTCGAAAACTCTTAATTTTTCCATAGTACTAGCACTCTGGTTGTACCAGATCTGACATCCATAGGTCAAAACTGGTCTAACCAGTGTCTTGTAACAGATAATTTTGACCTTTTGATCAATGTATCTGGAATGAAAGAGTTTTCGAAGGGCCATGACTACTTTAAGTGCTTTACTGAGCATGATTTTCACATGTTCAGTATAGTACAGATACTGATCGAGATAAACACCGAGGTATCGAACACAGGATTTATGTGGAATTCGTTCTGAACTACCCTCGCCAGCCATGATGTGGAAATCTTTCCAACTCCGTTTCAGGTCTTGACTGACCCCCTGCAGCGTTGTCCGAAACAAGATTGTTTCACACTTCTGCGCATTGATTTTCATTCGCCAATTGTCAGTGTACAGCTGTACATCATTGAACATTTTTTGGAGATTGCTCTGAACTATTGTAGCTTTTCGGTCAGCCGTGTAGATGATCAGATCATCAGCAAACGCTACCAATGATCGCTTTGGCGAGACGTTAAAATCAAAGCCGTTCAATAGCTTGCGAATAAAGATTGAGAAGAGCAGAGGCGCAGTAACTGTTCCCTGCTGTAGACCATTCAAGACCTTGAACTCGCGCATTGTTGTCAGATTTCCATCGGTTACAACAAACGATTTCCCGTATAACATATTACACATCATGGCGACAAGGTGTCTGGGGAACTTGTCCTGAAAAAGTTTAAAAATAAGTCCATCTAACCATACCGTATCAAAGGCTTTCTCCATATCAATGAGACATGCTCCAACACATTGTCTATCATTTAGTTTCCAACAGATGTCTGAGGTTACTTTCGTTATTGCATGTGTGGTCGAATGCCTGGCACGAAAACCAAATTGGCAATTCGGCATCAACTCATTTTCCTCAATGTGGGCGTTTAATGCTCTGTTGAGTATCATTTCAAACACCTTGCTGATGTTAGGCAGCAAGCTGATTGGGCGATAGCTTTTCGGGCATGAAGATTCTTTTCCTTTCTTCAAGATCGGAAATACCTTAGCCTTTTTCCACTCATTTGGGAAATATGAATTGCTCAACATGTTGTTGAACAATATGCAATAGTTCCTAATAGCAACCTCAGGCAAATGTCGGAGAACTACATTTGGAATACCATCATTACCACATGATTTCTTGTTGTTTATCTTGCGAAATATGAAACACAAGTCTTCATAGCTGACAAAATAATCAATAAGATTCAAGCTCGGTATGAGGTCAGATGTTAATGTTTCATTGAAATGAAGAATTGATTGGCCGTTTAGGCTTGATTTGAAGTCGGAAACTTTTGCTTCAACGACCTCTGAAAAAATTTCGTTCCCTCTCTCAGGGTTTGGTAGATGAACCAATTCAAAATGTGTTCCAATCAGGGCAAGTTTATCCAATCCTTCACAAATAATCCTGTTTCCATTTCTATCCGGAGTCGTACTATCAATTTCGATACCAGCCCTATCGAGAAGATTTATCTCATCACTAGTGACTTCAAGATTCGATACCTTCACTCGAGACTTCTTGCGGAATATGCTATTCACTTTCGCGAACACGCCGTCTGGGTCCTGTGGGCTAATACCCCTCAATTTTTCCGCCCATTGATTGCTGACCTCACTCCTGAAGTATGACCGGATTAAGTTCCGGACATTCTTCAGATGTAATTTCAACAAAGACAACGAGGGATGGTTGTAGTCCAAAAATCGTCGATAAATATTGTTGACGCGTGTGAGAAGGAGGCTTTTCAATCTTTTCAACCTTGCGATGGTTGGTGTTTCATATCCTTCCATATTGTTTCGATGTTTAATCTTGGGAACTACTTTCTCAATCGTTTCCAACGTCAGCTTCTCTAACTTCGACAAATAGACATCTATTTCATCGTTAGTTAGATTTCTGTCATTAGGAACCATTGAGCAAGAGTTGCCGCCATCAGAAGGGGGACATTGCTTCTGGTACTCCCGATTAAACTTCTTTTGAAACTTTCCCCAGTCTGTTTTTTTGAAATTCAACCGATGATTTTCATGTTAAACTGGAATGAGGAAGAAATCATCCCTGTGATGATTGATTTCCATTACGATTGCGTTATGGTCGCTATCATAAGGAAGCACCTGCAGTTTCCGTTGAGGACTATTAAAGTTGAATTCGAGTCTTGCGTCAGCAATGCAAAGGTCCAAATATGAATTTGTCCTAGGGTATGTTGGGAACTCCGACCCATAAAGATTGCACCTGTATTCAATTTGGTTCTCTGTTATCCATGATTTCAGGAATACACCTCTTGGCTTATTGGTGGCGTTCAGCCATGATGTATCCTTGGCGTTCAGGTCACCAGCAAGAATATAATAGTTATGCAGCCTGTTCAATTCGAGTATTTCAAACAAGGAATTGAGTTCCTCCTTGAGCTTGAGAACAGTTCCACCAGTTGCATAGGCAGAGATAACGAAGAGGTTATCCCCACCTGGCAGTGAGATTTTGATAACGGACACTTCAAGAGATTCAAAGCTTTTGAATTCGACTTTTTCAATATTTTGGAAACGATAGGGTCTTCGTACCAATATCCCGGTGCCACCTCCTCCATCACCTATTACCCTATCGTTTCTTACGAATTCAAAATCCTTGAATGTCATGAAGTGCCATGAATTGAGGTGGGTTTCGGTTAGAAGCAGGATGTCAGGCTTTTGTCTGGCAATGAATTCAAGGAGATAATCACGCCGATGTAAAGTAACAATGGAGTTGACGTTGATCGAGATGAGACGAATCCTATCCGTGGGAATGTGGCTGGATGACAACTTATTTTGAGCCATTTGAAAGTCCTAAACGCTGAAAAACAATGTTAATTTTCGAATCTTGTTTATCGATTCGCTCTGATAAGGAATTTAATTGTTGATAAATTTTGAGAAGCAGCTCATTATTGCCACTTACATTATTTACCCTATTTTCCGCATTTTCTGCTGGTCCTCTAGCGGCGAGTGCAAATGATACTCCGGGCTTGACGAAGTTCGGAGCTAAGACACTGCGGTGTATTTGTGTTTGTTTTGGGGCAGATTTCAATCTTGCATCCTGATATCGGGAGCATCCCCGATATGATGCCGGGTGACCAAAAACACCGCAGTTCACACAATATAACTTCTCTTTTGGCTCCGTCTGAGCCAATTTGCACTCACCGGGAGCATGCACGTCTTTGCATTTAACGCATCGGTAATGCATGGCGCAGTTGGCAGCCGAATGCCCAAATCGTTGGCAGCGATAGCACTGGTTGACTTCTCGCTTCTGAAGGCGTTCCCACCTCACCACTCGAAAATTTAAATACCTGATTTGCTGAAGAGCGCTTGGACTGCTCTTATTTGTTATTTGTACCAAATAAAGTGGTAAGTTTTTTTTTCTACCGTCGACCTTCTTGTCGCGAATGTTTTCACTGAGATAAACTCGATTTGTGGCGCCGTTTCCTTGAGAACCTGAAGAAGATCGACGGTATCTTCTCCGCAGTCCAAGCCCTTCAGCAAGAACGTCTGGTTCTTCTCGCTCTTGGGGGTATAGGTGAAGTGCGGAACCTCCCCAGAGTTCAAAGCATCTTTCGCTGATTTGAAATCAACCAGTGATTTCGTTCTAATTGACAGCTTCTCAGAATTTATTCGTTTGATTTCGAAATTTGTCAATTTGTTTTCGGCCGCCAACAGCCGAACCATGTCTTTTCCGCTTTGCCCGAAGACATTAATCGGCGGAATTTTCTCGGTATTCTTGGCTACTTTTTGAGGAGGACCAGCAGAACTACGGGCTGGTTTCTTCTCCCTATTTCTACTTTCATTATTTTTATTTTTTAAATATAAGATAAAATTATCGTCTTTGTTACCTTCGTCTACCTCCATGTCCTGCTGGAGTCCATCCAGCGCCGCAAAGTAGTTCTGGCTTTCGTTCGTGCCACCAGCACTTAATACCTCTTCAGTTATTATTGGAGTTGCAGCTTTCTTCTGTTTTTCGTATCGGACCACTCTCTTGAACTTGTTTTGCCGTCTTGAACATTTCTTCATACGTTTGAATTCTTGCCTTTAGCTCTTCGATTTCACTTCGAAGGCGGCACACTTTCTGTCTATCCTCGAGCACTTGTGTTTTGCGACCGGCATCTGCGGTATCCTGGGTGCTCGTATGTCTCCGCTTGTTGACACTTGCCAATTTCACACCGTCATTTTCCCCGGGGCCCCCCAACGGAGGGAAGCCGTCGGGCTCCTCCATACAGCAGTCCCGAGTTGTCGTTGGTTTGGCCTTTTCTTGGTTTATGGGTACGGTTGGTCGATGCCTTCGACGATAAATTCTTCCCCAATAAAATCAAAACTTGCTTTTGACTGGCTCGTAAAAAATTATTTCAATATTTTGAAACTGACTTTTGTGAAAAATTAATTAATTTTTAAAATTAATGACAGGAGCGATTAAAAACACGTCTACACGCAACGAGTGCTAGACGTAGAATAGTAAACGAATGATTGCGTGCGATCCGTATCAAAGCGAAATTCTTCGAAATGAAGAAACGAAGGAAACGTGTTGCAATCACCTGGAAAGACTGGTCGACCCATTGCCCACAAACGACACAAAAATAATTCTGGGTCATTTCAACGCTAAGGTTCGCAATGAGCTATCTCATCGGGGAACGACTCGAGGATATAGCCTCCACGATGAAACAAATGACAACGGCCAGCACCTGATTGACTTTGCACGTAGCCGAAATCTAATCATACGTTCGACTTGCTTCCCACATCGACGCATTCATAAAATGATCTGAGTATCACCGGATTGCAACACACAAAACCAGATCGATCATGTTCTCTTCCAACAACGTTGGTCCTCGAGCATACTTGACGTTCGTACATACCGAGGAGCCAATTGTAACTCAGATCATTACTTGACCAAATTAACCTACCGATGTCGTATGCCAAAGGTATATTCGGCGAAGACCAGCCCGCTACAAAAATTTACCATCGAAAGGCTCCAAACGGTGTCTGTGGCCAAAAATTTCACGGAGACCCTCGACAACCAGCTGGCTCCCATCTGATCAGACGCGTCGTTAGAGACGAGCAACAAGCTCTTGATAGAAGTGAAAGCGGCTATTAGGACCGTGGCAGAACAGATGATCAGACATCACGCCCGGCGCAAGAGGAACGAAGAATCAGGCGTACAAAGAATACGTAGGTAGGAAAACCAGGACGAAGCGAGAACACTATGAAATTCTCAGGAGAGTAGCGAATAAGATAATTAGAATTAACAAAAGAAAATACTTTGACGAGCAGTTGAGAAGTATTGATGTAAGTTTAGCGACCAACAACCCAGGACAAGCATACAAAGTAATGAAAAGCCTGAAACGTGGTTATCAGCCCAAAATCACGCTCTGTCGTGATGACATATTTCCAGAACCTCCTTAATCCTCCGCACAGCTCCAGAACATCGGAGCCTGTAGATGTCTGCGGAGAGCTTCCATTGGCCCCATCAACTCTTGATGAAGTTTGTTCCATCATCAAAGTCTAAAAGAATAATAAAGCGCCGTGCATCGATGACATTCCAGTGGAGCTCATCAAATATGGTGGCAGTCGTGTTCACCAAGCTATTCACAAAGTCATCCAGCACATTTGGCAACAAGAACATATGCCGAAAGAGTGGAGCCAATCAATTATATTCCTTATCCGCAAAAAGGTGACTAGCTATAGTGTGAACATTATAGAGGCATATCACTACTTTGTACGGTGTACAAAATATTTTCAAAGATCTTATAGAATAAAATCGGATCATACGCCAACAGTATTATTAGGATCGACAATAGACCAATTATTCACAGTCAAGCAGGTGCTTGAAAAATTCTGGGATTTCAACAAAGACGTGCACCAAATTTTCGTTGACTTTAAGCAAGCATACAACAGTGTTGATCGTAACGTACCGTACCAAATAATGCTTTGCTTTTGCATCCCAGCCAAATTAGTCCGTCTTACCAAAATGACAACGACGTCGACGACCTCCCAAGTCCGCATCAATAACCAACTCACCGATGCCTTTGACACAAATATCGATCTAAAGCAGGGAGATGGGCTGGCCCTATTGCTGTTCAATTTGGCTCTGGAGTACGTCATAAGGAAGCTACCTGTCGATACACAAAGTAAATTACTGTACAAGTCGAGCCAAGTAGTAGCCTTTACAGACGACATCATAATTTTCTCACGGTCATTAACAACTACCAAAGAACTCTTCCTGAAACACGACAGCGAAGCAAAACTAGTAGGGCTACAAATCAATGAAAATAAAACAAAGCTTATGACGCAGTCGAGGAAAAATACCTCAAATACACAGAATATCAAACTTGCCGAATACAGTATCGAAAATCTTGGCGAATGTGTGTATTTAGGCGCCAAAATAACGAAGACGGGTAATGAAAGAGACGAAAACGTCCAAGAGGAAATACGTCCAACTCGAAAATAAAATATTTTATTCAGTTTTGACGATCTTGAAGACCAGCTGCATACACAGGAAAACAAAGCTGCAAGTATACAAATGCATGATAAGACCTGTGTTATGCTATGGATGTGAAACATGGACCCTAACCCGACGGGTCCTGAGACGAATAATCGGAGCAAAGCTAGACGGGGACCAATGGTGAATTCGATACAACCATGAGTTGTATGAAATTTTTGACTAACCAGAGGTCTCAACGATTGTAAGGCTGCAATGGGCTGGACACATGACTCGTATGGACGAACAAGGGATACTTAAAAAGGTATTCGTTGGGATACTAAAGGCCGTACACCAGTGGGGGAACCGAGGAAACGCTGGTCTGATTCGGTCGACGAAGACAGTTCATCGATGCACGGATTTCGAAATTGGAGGACGCGGTCAATGGACCGAGACAGTTGGAGGTGCTTTTTGCAGGAAGAGAAGTCCCGAGAGGGGCTGTAGTGCTACGAAGAAGAAGAAGTATATAAGAGCCCTATTATACAAGAGACTGTCGCGAGTTACTGAAATGGATAAATAGCTCACAGGTAAGAAACATTGAAGTTTAGTTGCAGGAACTGGATGAGATATATAAGCAAATGTTAAACTTTAATTGGATTACACATTCAATTTATGATCAAAGAAGGTTGCAGAGTGAAATTTCCAAGGACTTGTAGACAAACATAAAACAAGACAACTCAACTTCTGCTTTTCCTGTACTCAGGGTGGATAAAAATCATGATTTTTTTATTTTTGACAGATTTTTTTGATTTTTTTAAAAAAATCATGATTTTTTTGATTTTTGTTGATTTTTTTGATTTTTATTGTAAAAGAGAAGGCCCGATACCAAAATTTTTTGATTTTTATTGATTTTAATGATTTTTATTATAAAAGAAAAAGCCCAAACCCCCCAGAGTCGATTAGAAAAAAACATATGTGGAGTTAAAGCTGATCAATAGTCTATAATAAATGACATATACTCAAAAGTGGTTGGCGCCATAAAAAAAAGTTTTATACCAATCATATCTACAAAAGTAGAGCATATATGTAAAGTAGGCTTAAAAAAATCGGCCATTGACAAGCAGTACGAGTATAAACCTTTTTTTCTGAGCCAATCACGATAGTGTATAACGGTGATGGATTTTACTTATAAAAATCCACTCCTTTGCATACATAGTCGCTTTCATATATGTATATAATTTTGGGCTTTCTTCTCTGTCTCAATTTTCATCGTAAATGGTAGAATTATACTTCAACTGCAAACTTGCTAAGAAAACCACAACCTTTTACATTAGCAACACTTAGGCCGTCGTCCCATCTGCAATATGTTCGCAGCGGAGCGCAAAAGTTCTCACGCGAAATGTTGAATACCACCAATACGGGTTAAATTCAAAATATTTCATTTGCGACATCATTTGCTCTGCCGCGAACGCGTTGCATGGGATGTCGGCCTAGCACGTAAAGAAAAACTGGGATTTCCCCGAAATCGCTCACCAACTCTCTACGAAAAATTACTATATTTCCGGGGTTCCCCTAAATTGTTATACATATTATTCGTCTAGTGAATAGTGAGTAGCGCGTCGTGAAATTGTGCTATAATAGTGATACTGATTTGGTTTGCGAAAATGACTGGACGAAAAAAAGATCCTATTTGGCAGAATTATACGGAAGTTCGTGATGTAAATAAAAAGGGATCTAGGGCAGTGTGCAATGAATGCCATAAAGAGATACAGGGAATATCGCAGCGATTAAAAGACCATTGGAAATCGTGTAGCACTCGAAGTAAGTATTTTTTGATATAATTAAGTAAAATAAAACACTTGTTTTGAAAATAAAAAAACCCTTCCTTTAAATTTTACGTTTAAGTTTACTCGATCTTAATCGGTTTTCGACCATTAAAGTTCGGTCGAACCGTTGAGGAAGATCGAACGATAAAGGCCGAAAATCGATTACGATCAATATATACTTAGCAAAATTAAAAGGAAAGTTTCTCTTTTTCTCTTTACAATTAGAATAATTTTGCGAAAATGGAATCAATAACAAGCATTACTGTTTCATTAAAAAATATTACAATTATCTTTTTTTGTATCGTTTAAGGTCTTAGATCCTCGAATTCCTCATCAACTGGCAATCCGGAAATTCAGGAACCTTCAATTGGAGCATGTGCTGTAAGATTCAGACCCAGTAAAAGCAGAGTAGAAGACATTTCAACACCTTCATCACCTTCGAAGAACAAGTGCAAACCTCAAAAATTGTCAACATTTCTTGTAAGGACTTCAGAAGAGCTGAAGCAACAGTTAGACAAGCAAATTGCGAAAGCTGTATACGCTACAAACAGCAGTTTTCGGTGTATTGAACATCCTCAGGTTTTAAAAATAATAGAAATGCTGCGACCGGGTTATCAACCACCATCGCGATTTGATTTGGGAAACAGATTCCTCAATGAAATTTATAATGAAGAGAAGCAGAAATGTTTTTCTACTGTGAAAGATCAGACAGTGAATTTGTCAATAGATGGGTGGTCTAATGTTCATATGGAGCCCATCATTTGCAGCTGTGTTACAACTGAATCTGGAGAGGTGTATTTATTGGAAAGCATCGACACATCCGGGAAACCTCACACAGCTGATTATCTAACTGAAATATCAAAGGGTGTTATAAAAAAATGCAAGACTGAATACAAATGTAGAGTTGCAAGTTTCGTGACGGATAACGCGTCAGCCATGACGAAAATGCGATTAGACTTAAGAGCTGATAATGAGAATGAAGAAGGTATATTGACGTATGGCTGCGCTGCTCATATTCTAAATTTACTCTCTAAGGATTTGGATATTAAAGAGGTGCGTGAACATGTCGTACAAATTGTGAAATATTTTCGAAATAATCACTTCGCTGCCGCAAAATATAAAGCAGAATGTGGCAGATCCCTTATTGTCCCGCAGGATGTCAGGTGGAACACCCTATCAGATTGCTTCGAAATATATTTGTCAGAATGGCAAAAAATTCTGAAGATATGTGAAGATAACAGAAATTGCATAGATAGCGTCATATACCAGAAAGTCACAAACATGGTACTAAAGAGGTCAGCCGAAGATTTGTTAAAAATCTACAAGCCAATTGCGATAGCGATAGATACATTACAAAAATCAAATGCATCATTATCCGACGTTGTTGAAGTCTTCAAAAAGCTGGAGACAACCTTTGAAGAACAGGATGCTAATATAAATCAGTTATCTGCACTTAAAAGAAGATATAAAATGGCCCTAACGCCTGCTCATTTTTTGACTTATTTGCTGGACCCTTCAAAAACAAAATTCCAGTTAACAGCTGAAGAAGAGGCAAAAGCTTTAGAATATGCTCAGAGTGAGTATACCGGAACAGGCCTACTGCCTTTAATAATAAAGTTCAAAGCTAGAACTGATCCATTTAAACAAGTTATGTTTGCAGAGGAAATAATAAAAAGTGTAAAACCATTACAATGGTGGAAATCGCAGTTGAGCACCATAGATAAATATGGTCAACTAACTTCTATCTTGTACCAGTTGTTCACAGCTGCGGCCTCCTCTGCATCTATAGAAAGGATTTTTTCCACATTTGGCTTAGTCCAATCGAAACTTCGGAATAGGCTCGGAAATGAAAAGGCAGCAAAATTGGTGTTCCTTTTTAAATATTACAATAAATAGTTATTTGGATGATTTCTTATTCATTTATAGTTAACCATAATTACTTACTTTACATCAATAAATAAAAACTGTGTTTGAAAAAGTATTTTTCTTTTATGTAACTGATTTGTTAATTATGATTCTAAGGAATCAATGAACTTTTATGAAAAAAATCAAATTTGATTTAAATCATGATTTTTATAAAAAAAATCACTTGATTTAAATCATTGATTTAAATCATAATTTAAATCAAATGATTTAAATCAATCAACCCTGCCTGTACTAATCATCCGCAGGAAATAGATTTTTATCAAATTCAAAAACCGTCGAGGTAATTTTAGCGGTTGGAGCCCTGTTTTACCGAATGGTTATCGCTGAACCGTTGAGCTGAAATTTTATATTCCGAAGTACTTTTTGATTAAAAACCGATGAAGTGAAGAAAAATTAGATTTAAGTTTTTTTTTCAATGAAATTTAATGTATTTAAGTTTTGACTTGATATATACGAAGCTCCACATTCTGTCGTTAGTTTACAACTACCAAATGTATTTACTTTATAAGGGTGTCCTTCTAAAGAGAAGAAGGGTATCCTTCTAAAAAAATGGACGGGTGCCCTTCTAAAGAAGAATAGTTAACATCGAATGTCTCCTCACCTTGATATATTTTGCAATTAAACTATTTCAGTGTAATCGGGCTTATGTTAGTAAAGATAAGTTGAGGAGACATTCGATGTAACTATTCTACTTTAGAAGGGCACCCGTCTAGTTTCTAGAAGGGCACCAGTCTATTTTGTAGGACACCGTTCTCATGTAGCTGTAAACTGACGAAAGAATGTGATGGTTCTCATCCGTCATGTTAAAACTAAAACACATAAAGTTTAATTGAAAAAATACTTCAATCTAATTTTTCCACACCTCATTGGTTCTGTAATGATAGTGCTCTGGAATATGAAATTTCAGCCTAATCGGTCCAGCAGTAACCATTTGATAAAACAGTGCTACAACGATTTTAGCAACCAAAAACTACGCCAGGTTTAAGAAGAAACAACCAGAAGGAGAAACTAATTTCAAAATACAGAATTTTGTAATCTAATCAAAATTGTCATTATTGAAACAAGATTCTCTTAGAGCATGTTCATACAGTTTTCTAAATGAAATTACTTAAACTAAAATGTCTAGACTACTAGAAGCCGTACTCACCACTTATTGCCAGCAACAGCAGCAAAATGTTCATCAATTTCCAGCCGATAGACTTTCCGGTCAGAGAATCCACACAATAAGCCTCTTGGGCCATGTTTCCGTCAACGGAGACTCATTCGTGGACACATTCGTTCTGAGTCGTCCTTTTTAGTAAAGTCGCCGGTTTTCACTCTAATTCACTGCCCCCAACTTGCCCAACCAAACATTAAATCACTTCAACAAACTCAAAAGCAAACTTTAATTATAAACCAAAAATACACACAAAACAAAAGCCACACTGGAATTTTCGATTTCGATCAGCGTTTCACAAATTCCTAATCAATCTCGAGCCTAATTACGAAAGCCAAATCGATCAATCGTTTTCATCGAAAAAGTTCTATTGAAAATCAAAGGAAAATCGAAGAATCTCGAGTAGCCGGAAAACAACTTGTACTTGTTCAGAAACCATGATTTATTTTTGCCTGATGAGACTCATCGTGACTTCTCTCGCCCTATCACTTCCACTCCGGCCCATCTACAAGCGTCGCTAACAAGATAAACATAACCAAAAATAAAAACACAAACAAGAAACCAAAATACGGCGTGTAGGTCGCTGCACAAGAAACTCTTTAAGATACCACGAACACTTTTTTGTGTAGACTTGGAGGCAAGAAAAGGCTCACGAAGCCACGGCACCATACACAAACAGTCCAGAAAAGACCGCGACGAACGGAAAATCACCCAACAATTTCGGTACTTTTCACTTAACGAGCGGTAGATTTTTGTAATTTACATTTGGATTACTATTGGTCTACATTGTCTTAATTAAATGCTAGCATTTATTCACTGATTAGCACAAGATTAGATCAGAGATAAGAAGTGATAGTTAAATGTTATTACTTTTAGAGAAGAGAACACGCACAACACCCGCAACAACTTAAACTGTCAATGCTCGACTGTGAAGCGAGCAAGCACGGCGAACGACAGCTCTCATGTTCGGCTGTCAAATCTCTTTTCAATTCCCTTTTGTGCAGTGATTTATCGCTGTCAAATTTTGGTTTGATATGTACATTCAAAGAATAGGTAGTTTGACAGCATACGCGGGAAATTTAAAAATTTGTTTTGCGTAATATCAAATACGAGTAAATTATCGGTTAATTATCAGAATTATTTACGAAGTAGCTTGCGCTTTTAATTTATGTTTTTATTTGTTTAATGAATAAAGTGAATGAAGCGCTTCTCATGTTACAATGCTATAATGCATTGTGGGAGGTACACAAGAAGAAAGATAGTACATGAATAAATCGCGCAAGCGTTGTACGAATTACGTTTTCAGTTTCAAATTAAATTCAGATGGAAAAGATGTTATACAGCAATTATATAAATGATAATTCAAAGAGTGCTACGGAGATGATTTCTTCGATAGTTGAAGGTTTGCAAACGCTAAACAAGGCAAAAAGTGTAACTCTGATAATGCCCTTCACTTCTACACACTTCTAAGATATAATGGAGCTCTTATTATTCGGAATCATGGAGTAAATCAAAGAGACTTTCAAGCCAGCGGAAGCAAATATTCCTATGGAAGGAAATATATGATGGTGGTTGAATGTAAACTCGTTTGTTGCATTATGACTAATGAATTCTTTATTTATTTACATAATTTTTGCTTACATTGCAACGTACGGGAACGTACATGAATGTATGAAATGTGGTGGGAACCAGCATTGTTTTGGCTACGATTATCGTGTGACATTGATCTTACGTTAGAAGTTTATGAGAACTTGAAGATGTACGTTTTGGATTATATTACATTTATGAGGTTCTATGAGGTGAATTAGAAGTAGAACTATAAAGTAAAGGATTTCAATTACAGGTATGAAATGTGGGAAAGTTAAAATATAATTAGAATAATAAACACTCCCACGCCTTGAAATTTATGAAATTTTAACATTTGTAGATCGCTTAAGGCGCAGCCCCCAGTGACACTGAAAATTTGGGTAAATTTTACAGCCGTTCACCTCAGAAACTTTACAAATACTTGCAAACATTTTTTAGCAAGAAGTCGGAATGAACCTTTGACTATCGAACCAACTCATTACATTTTGCAAAAAGTTTGTTACAAAAGTTATTAACTAGCATGTTTTCGTTAAAAAATGTAGTAGATCTCGGAAACTACTTAACGTACCGAGTTGATTTAAGCTACGGTTGTTAGATCTAAATTATTTGCAGTGAATTAACTCATCAAAAATTTAAAAAAGGTTTTTGCAAAAAATTTCCTAGAACAAAATGTGGAAATTTGATACAAATCAATGTGCATGCATGATATTTGTTCAGTGTGTGCAAATTACACATTTTGTTCTAGAAAATTTTTTGCAAAAAACTTTTTTAAATTGCTAAAAAATTTTTGCAAATATTTGTAACGTTTCTGAGGTGAACGCCGGTAAAGTTTACCCAAATTTTCAGTTTCACTGGGGGCTGCGCCTTAAGACTAAAATTTACTCTTCTAGGAGTGGGTTCTAGCGCACATCTTTCCTTATTAATTAATTTTCATATTGCATATATTAAAACAAAAATTATCACTAAGGCTAGAGCTAAGTAACTAACTATATAGTGGTGGATGTTTTCGTTTAAATTAAATGGAACAATTTCATCATTCTTAAGCTATTGTAGTGATACATTTAGGTTCTTAATGTCGTCTAAGTTTTGCTTAATAATGTTTTGCGTTGCTCTAATTTGTTGGGTTTTGAATAAGTGGCACTCAATATCGGTTATGTTCATTGCTGTGGTAGCCATAAATGAAGTATTGCGATTATTAGAAATGTGAGCATGCGCAGAGATAATCGTTGCGTTTTGCCTAATCACGCATTTTGATTTAAATCGTATTAAGCCGACCCCTTTTAGTACATGCTGTATAGATTGGAAACCACAGACGATGTATATGGTTACGCCAGCCTTGAAATTATGCAGCCATATGTTGGGATCACGAAGTTGAGTCCAATTATTTCGTTATGGAGTTGGCTCTAAATGACAGTTAGATGGAAGTCTCCCGGGTTGGTTCATAATATTTAGCTCACACATTGCGGATCCAACTGTTTTGTGGTATAACTTGTGCCTCTTATCGCAAATATAATCTGTACCATCCACTGTCATACAGAGCCGGAGCTCGTCGTTAATAAATGGATTGTAATAATCTCGATGAAAACTTACTGCAATGAGGTCATAAGATGTGGCTTTCCTTATGTCTTTGTGTCGAACTCGAATAGGCACTTGTACTATATTGAAGATTTCAAATAAGTCTTTGCTTACTAGGGGGGAAATGAATACAGAACAGGAGATAGTTAGTCGTTAGTCTAGCCTTGATGGTCATCATATTGTCGCGTGTTATTGGTTCGCGGCCTATAATTTTAATGTTCCGGGAAAGTGAAAACGCAATGTCTTTTAGTTTTAGTTAAAAGAGTTTATTTAATTAAATAAACTCTTTTAACTAAAACTAAAAGACATTGCGTTTTCACTTTCCCGGAACATTAAAATTATAGGCCGCGAACCAATAACACGCGACAATGGTGTCAAGAAGTGCGAAAGAAAATTTTGGAAGTGAAAACTTTTGAACATTTTTGTGCACAATAGTGAAAATTAACGTGGAAACTGGTAGAAAAACAGCCGAAACAATAAAAATGCCAGGAAACTTACATCTAAAAATTGATCAATTGACCATATCGGAGCTCAAGGAGGAGTTGGAACAGCGAAATCTGGCCACACAAGGTACAAAAGCCATACTGATTGCACGCTTGCGTGATGCGATCGAGTCAGAAGGCGTGAATCTGGATGCGGGTGAGCCCTCAGATGCGGAACAAGGCACAGAAGGTGGAGAAGAAGAAACACCCAAATCAAAGGAGCCAGGAAAATGCGATATTGCAAATGTTAATGCTGATGCAGCAAGAGCAGCGACAACAGTCATCTAATTTAACTGTGAAGCTTAATGAACAATCAGTGAAGCTGGGTCAACAAGCGATCGAAATCAAGGCAGATTTTCAAAAACAATCCACCGAAATAAAAGCGGTGCTCAGTAGTCTTAACAAGCAAATTAAAGGCGTCGAGGAAAAGGTTGACCAGGTCGAAGAAAAGGTTTACCAGATCGAGGAAAAGGTCAGCCAGGTCGAAGAAAGAATGAACCATGAGATGGAAAAAGTGAAAAAAGAATTGGAAGCTGCGAAGGCAGTAGCAACCACTTCACCAGCCCCGCTTATAACCCGCAACGGCGAAAGGGTAGGTCTCCAAAGTTGCAACATAATTGGGAGGGACCATACCGAGTTACAAAGCGAATCAACGACGTCGTATACCGAATACAGGAACATCGTAAGCCGAGAGCTAAAATGAAAATCGTGCATCTGGACCGTCTTGCCCCATATTACACCCAGGGAGAATTGACTACAACTGGCGACACATCTTTTCGGGGCGAAAAGAACTGAGGTGGGGGCAGTGTTACATGTACAAATAATTTTGCGAGCTACTGTCGCAATTGTTTTCACAACAATGAAGAACACGAATCCACTCGAAGCCACGAGAACCCAACAAGCATGATCAACATCTGCAAGTGACGTCACTTGCAGATGTTGATCATGCTTGTTGGGTTCTCGTGGCTTCGAGTGGATTCGTGTTCTTCATTGTTGTGAAAACAATTGCGACAGTAGCTCGCAAAATTATTTGTACATGTAACAATATTGTATAACTGTAAGAGATCTGTAAGACTATTTTCGCCAGGTATTGAATACGACGGATCGAGATGTTCTCTGATAATGAAAAGTTTAGACCGCAATTGTGTTGGGGAAAGTAAGAGAAGATTTAACTTTTTATTATGACACTCTTTGAGAACGTGGACTATATTTGATTGAGTTTGTTCATAATTGGTTAGCATTAAGTGTAGTGAGAGAGTGGTGAATACTTGAATTATTTTTTCTTCTTTAATTATTTTGTTAGTTGCTGCAACAGATTCAAGAATCAATTTTAAATTGTTGTTAATGCAGAAAGGTTGTTACTCAAAGGTGTCCCTGTCATGCTTCATAACATTTAAAGTTGCATCTATTATTGATGTCTGGTTTTAAATAAGTTGTAGCAAGTGGTTCTCGTTGCCGTTCACATGTTCCATTATCTCTGCCATTCCATTTGCATATTCCTGGTCGAGTATTCCGAATCGTTTGTTAAAAAAGGTACCAATAATGTCAAAAGGCGATCGGCGCACTTGAGCAGGACTCCCATTCCTGCTGCGCAATATTTCATTATTGGTATATATTGATGCCATACGCCTTTCCAATTGTTTTAGGATAGGAGTACAATGTTCGATTTTATTAATTGTGGTAGCCTTCTTGCACCATTCTTTTAATTGAGCTGTATATCTGTCATAATATTTATTTCATCCCAGTGACCTTGGAGGTCAAAATATGTTATAATTGTCCATTTATCTACTGCCATTGTCATGTGACCGACTTCCTCGAAGTACAGTAATAACTGAGACTCCCATGGAGTAATTTCCACCTTATCTTGTAAGGTGAATGAGTGAGACGAAGAGAAAATTTTAATAAATACAATTAAAAGTGTACTTAATAGTGTGTTACCACAGTACGTGTGTCACGTTTGACGCTTGGTCATTGGTTGGGGCTCTTCGTTGTTGATCCCGTTGGGAAGTGCAGGCTACTGAAACTGTTGCAAAGAAGTGCATGGTTTAAAGGGGGCATATTTCAGTGAGGACTTATTGGAAGAAAGCTGGTTCCTTTTCGTTTTTTCGTAATGCGGATTGTTGGTTTGAGAGATGAATGATGGCTGCGGGGAGTTGAGATAACCGTTGTCTTGATTTCGTTTGATGTTTCATGTGGGCTAGTTTCAATATTCGGGAGATTTCTTGATGATGTGCTAAGAAGAGATGCAGTAGAAGAGAGCTGGTTTTTCTTTGTAATGTTAGAAGAATCAGGCGCAGATGTCTCCTTATTTTCGTGTACTGTAGTTGTCTCTACCGGCAATGGTGCTAGGTTATGAATGGCGACCCTTACCATGCCGTCTCTATCTTTTTTTGCACTTATGACCTTGCCTAATGGCCACTTAAGTGGCGCTGTCGATTAATCTTTCAACAGAACAAGACCTGGCTTTAAGCCCTCGATTGGAGTCCTCCATTTATTTCTTTGTTGTAATTCGTGAAGTAATGCCTTGCTCCACTTTCTCCAAAACTCAAGTTGTTTTTGGATAACCAATTTCTATCTTTGGCAAAGTTTTAGGTGTCTTTCCTTCATTAGAGGGTCAGGTAGGGCTATTAACTGTTCACCAATTAAGAAATGAGATAAAGTTAGTGCCTGAATGTCATTAGGGTTGCTGGAAAGCTTTGTAAGAGGTTGAGAATTAAGTATTGCTTCAATTTCGGTGACGAGAGTGTTAAGTTCCTTATACGTCAGTGACACGCTACCTATAGGTCTTCACAGATGACCTAATAGCCGCCTCCCAAAGACCCCCAAAGTTTAGAGTTCTTGGAGGTATAAAATGCCGCTCTATCATTTGGTCTGCGCAGTGCTGTATCAATTCATTATGGAAATCCGATTTGAAAAACAAATCATAGATTTAGTTGAGCTCATTTTTTGCCCCCACAAAATTAGTGCCATTGTCTTCCTCGTCTTGCGTTGAAGCGTTTTAATGCTCCAATAAAGGCGTCTTTTGTGAGGTCAGATGCAAGTTCTAAATGAACTACCTTGGTTGCGAAACATATAAATAAGGCTATATACCTTATAATAAATATGAATTATGCCGCAGAAATCTATTTCAACATTTGTAAATGGCTGAGAGGGTTGCACTCATGCGGGTGGCAAAGTTGCCATGATTTGGTTGATGTCTTTGGGTGAAATCTTGCACATTGAACACACTTGTGTACAATAGATTGTGCGAGTTTTATTAGAATATATACATATTCATCTTCTTCAGGAAGAACCATCGGATGCTTGCTATCATGGCAGGTTAGCTTCCTTTAACCTTCCTCCCACCCTTATAAGTCCTATTTCGTGTGAAAATGGGGATAAAGGTGGTAGCTTGCTCTTGGAGGATACCAGTTTTCCCTTCTTTAGCTCTAAGCTCTTCTGTGAAGTGCTCTTCTTGAATGGTTTTTACTATCCAGAGTAAAGCCTCATGAATCTCAATGGAGCACAGAATTACAGTATTAGGCGGTTCCTCATTTGGACCATATCTTTTGCAAATTCGCCTAATGTAAGCTAAAACAAGCAGTAGTGTCTTAAACGAGTTACGATGATTGATAGTCTTTAACATAAAGGGTTTTCCAATAAGAGTTGTTATTTTGCATAGCCCACTATTTCGGTAGATGTGTAATGAATTTCGAAATGTCCGTGTAGGACACGGGTGCCGATGGTCTGGCACAAGTGTCAGCGAGCTAAAACAACACCGAGCTCAGCTAACTAGCTTCGCTTAACGACCGCGTACGCGTGCTTGACGACTAGCATTTGCGGGATCATATGAGGCGGGTTCTTGTCGAGCCACGAAGCTACACTACAAAATACTTATCACGCGTACTCTACTCTACAAGACGCACCGATCAATTTTTATTGTCTTTATAAAAGTTATATTAGCTGTCAATTAATCTACTCTACAGAAATTCAATATTGTTTTGCCTCGTTAAAGTTAGCGGACACGGAGGCTTGAGACAAACGCAAACATTACACAAAAAGCAACCGTTACTTTCACCGAAGAAGGTCGTTGCATTACAAGGGGAATGTCAAACCTACAGATGTTAAAGTGGCTGAAGTCAACCACTCATCTCTGCCTAAAGGATGGAAACTTGACGGATGCAGTTTACTTTACACTAGTAAAACAACAAACTAAGCAGTTTCGACGGGGTGACCACCTTATCTCTTCAGGAGCAGCCACTCCTGATCACCACGGGGCTGCTCGACTGCTTATGTTTATTACAGATGTCACTTTTGAAGCTATCATTTTTTAACATTTGACAAGTAGAAACTACGTTATTAATACAAACGGAACGATACTCGCTTCAACAACGCATTGAAATTATTAAAATTCACTATAAAAATGGCGAAAATTTGGCAGAGACGGTTCGTAGAACTCGAACATTTTTGGGTCGTCATGAAGTACCTTGTCGGTCAGCAATACAGGAATTGGTGGAAAAATTCGAGCTGTTGGGACAACTTAGTAATGTGAAGAATAAAACCCATGCACGTCACTCAAGAACAGCCGAGAATATTGCTGCTGTAGCCGAAAGTGTTGAAGAAAACCCAGGTTTGTCCATTCCTCATCGTTCTTTGGAATTAGGCATTCCACAAACGTCATTACACCGTATTTTGCATAAAGATATGGGTCTTAAGGCTTATAAAGTTCAGTAACACAAGAAATCAAGCCGGTCGGTCATCAACAACGTCGTGTCTTTACTGATTGGGTCCTTGAAATGCATGAAAATGATACCGAATTCCATCGAAAAATCATCTTGAGTGATGAGGCCCATTTCCACCTCGGTGGCTTCGTCAACAAGCAAAATTGTCGCATCTGGGGCTCGGAAAACCCAAGAGTTATTGTTGGAAAGCCTCTCTATCCTCAACGTGTGACTGTTTGGTGCGGTTTATGGTCCGGCGGAGTCATTGGACCTTACTTTTTCGAAAATGAGGCTGGAGCAACAGTTACGGTGAATGGATTGCGCTATCGATAGATGATTGATGATTTTTTATGGCCAAAATTGGATGGTATTGATCTGGACAACGTTTCCTTTCAAATAAGTGGCGCTACGTGCCATACAAGCAACGAAACCATTGATCTTTTACGGGAAAAGTTTCCGGACCGTGTTATCTCTCGAAGAGGTGATCACAATTGGCCACGGAGATCTTGTGATTTAACACCTTGCGACTTCTTCCTTTGGAGTCACGTGAAAGAGAAGGTCTACGCAAACAGCCCAGCCTTGATTCAAGACCTCAAAGATGGAGTTCGTGAGGCTATTGAGGACATAGGGCAGCCACTTTGCAATTTGGTTATGGAAAATTTCATGAAAAGGATATGGTCCTGTAAGCGTGGTCGTGGTAGTCATTTGCCTGATGTTATTTTTCACTATTAACGGCATACCATTTTCTTTATAATGAAATAAACATCTAATCATTTTATTGAAAAATGTCATTTTTCTTTTAATATCAAAATAACACCTCATATTGGAAAACCCTGTACAATGAATTGTACTTTTAGACTACATCTAAGATATTATACACAGATCATTTCTTGATCGAATTAACCTATCGATGTCATATGTCAAAGGCATATTTGGTGAAGACTAACATCAAAAGGCTCCAAACGGCGTCTGTGGTCAAAAATTTCACGGAGACCCTCGACAACCAGCTGGCTCCCATTTTATCAGACGCATCGTTAAAGACAAGCAACGAGCTCTGCATGGAAGTGAAAGCGGCTATTAAGACCGTGGCAGAACAGACCATCGGACATCAAGCCCGGCGCAAAATTAGTGATTGGTTAGATGATGAGCGCCAGAATGCGTTAGGTAAAAAGAATCAGGTGTACAAAGAATACGTAGGTAGGAAAACCAGGACGAATAGAGATCACTATGAAAATCTCAGAAGAGTAGCGAATATGACAATTAGGATTAAGAGAAGAAAATACTATGACGACCAATCGAGAAGTATAGATGTAAGCCACAAAGTAGTGAAAAGCCTGAAAGGTGGTTATCAGCCCAGAACCACGCTCTATCGTGATAACATCGGAAATATAATAAAAAGAATCTGGCGTACAAAGTATAAGTAGATAGGAAAACCAAGACGAAGAGAGAAAACTATGAAAATCTCAGAAGAGTAGCGAATAAGGTAATTAGGATTAAGCAAAGAAAATATTATGACGACCAATTGAGGAGTATAGATGTAAGTTTAGCGAGCAGCAACACAAGACAAGCATACAAAGTAGTGATAAGCCTGAAACGTGGTTATCAGCCCAAAACCACGCTCTGTCATGATGACATCGGCAATATCATCGCCGAGAAACCAAGATTAAGAAAAGATGAGCATCATATTTCAAGAACCTCCTTAAACCTCCGCACAGTTCCACAACATCGGAGCCTATAGATGCCTGCGGAGAGCGTCCATTGGCGCCACCAACTCTGGATGAAGTTAGTTCTATCATCAAAGCCCAAAAGGATAATATAGCGCCGGGCATCGATGAGATTCCAGTGGAGTTCATCAAATATGGTGGCAGTAGTGTTCATAAAGCTATTCACAAACCCATCCAGCACATTTCGTAACAAGAACATATCAATTATATTCCCTATCCACAAAAAAAGGTGACAAGATAGAGTGCGAAAATTATAGAGGCATATCACTACTTTGTACGGCGTACAAAATAATTTCAAAGATCTTACAAAATAAAATCGGATCATACGCCAACAGTATTATTGGGGATTATCAAGGTGGTTTTAGAGCAGGTAGATCGAAATAGATCAATTGTTCACATTCAAGCAGGTACTTGAAAAATGCTGGGAGTTCAACATAGACGTTTACCAAATTTTCGTTGACTTCAAGCAAGCATACGACAGTATTGATCGTAACGTACTGTACCAAATTATGCTTTGCTTTGGCATCCTAGCCAAATTAGTCCATCTTACCAACATGACAATGACGTCGACGACCTCCAAAGTTCGCATCAATAACCAACTCACCGATGCCTTTGACACAAATATCGGACGAAAGCAGGGAGATGGGCTGGCTCCATTGCTATTCAATTTGGCTCTGGAGTTCATCGTACGGAAGCTACCTGTCGATACGCGAGGTACATTACTATTCAAGTCGAGCCAAGTAGTAGCCTATGCAGACGATATCAAAATTTTGTCACGGTCATTAACAACTGCCAAAGAACTTTTCCTGAAACTCGACAGCGAAGCAAAACTAGTAGGACTACAAATCAATGAAAATAAAACAAAGCTCATGACGTAGTCGAGCAAAAATACCTCAAATACACAAAATATCATACTTGGCGAATACAGTATCGAAAATGTGAGTGAATTTGTGTATTTAGGCGCCAAAATAACGAAAACGGGTAATGAAAGAGACGAAATACGCCGAAGAATACAGCTCGCAAAATATTTTATTCATTATTGACGATCTTGAAGATCAGCTGTACACAGGAAAGCAAAGCTCCAAGTATACAAATCTGTAATAAGACCTGTGTTATGCTATGGGTGTGAAACATGGACCCTAACCCAAGCATCCGCAAACTAATGGCGAATTCAATACAACCATGAGCTGTTGGAAATTATTGACTAGACAGCGGTCTCAACGATTGTAAGACAGCGGAAGCTGCAATGAGCTGGACCGTTGCCTTCTTACTAAGGCCCGAAAACGGAAACACCGCGTCACGTCGCGAACCAACCTCTTTGAGCAACCTAATCAGCGCCATCTAGTGCTATTTACATCAAACAAATTATTCAAAGATTTTTGACAGTACATATGACTGTAATTTAAAATTTTATCAGTACTATGTCAACGATTTATTTTAAATATGAGACGTCGAAGCTGTTTATCGAAATTTAGAGCTACTGTTTCCGGTACGGTATGTGACGTCAGGCACGTTAGTTGATTTCCTTATGGGCCTGAGTAAGATGGCAACGGCTGGACACATGAATCGTATGGACGAATACCGGATACCCAAAAAGGAGACCAGTCGGGAAACCGAGGAAACGCTAGTCTGACTCGGTCGATGAAGGCAGTTCATCGCTGATCGGATTTCTAAATTGGAGGACGTGGTCAATGGAGCGAGACAGTTGGAGGCGTTATTTGAAGGAAATGAAGGCTCGAGACGGGCTGTAGTGCTTCAAACAAGAAGAGGATGTCTCCTCCTCCATTGTACGCCTCCATTTTTCATGGTTTTTAAGGGTAATTTGAATCGATTGATTTCACGGTTCTTCGTTTGTATTTTTACACAACGTGTTTCTCTACTGCTCTCAAATTGTACTAGTTTGATTCTTTTTTTCCAGTGGCTCCAGTAACTCAACATCCAATATCCTATTACTAGGCTGTCATATTCCAGTAGCCACATCTTTTCAGTTTAGGTGTCATTTATTAAGTGGGATTTTTTCATAGGCTTTTGCATCACACAGTTGATGTGTCTCATATTTTGTTGTATTACTAAGTCTTCATTCGTAAGGTGATATAAATTCACATTCATTCCAACAGCGATTCAACTCCGTTCGAAACGCCTTCAACTCCGCTAGACTGTTGGATATTCTGGATACACTGGGAAACCCTTTTCAAGTTCCAGAATATCTGATGCGACTTCTAAGGGTCTACCTGATGGACCGAAGCCTACTTTACGACCCGACACAGGGCCAGCAAAGGAGTGAAGTTACATCGGATGTTGTTCGGGGATCTATATATGGTCCCGACCTGTGGAACGTGGTTTATGAAGGGTTACTGAAACTGGAGATGCCAGATGAGTCGCGCTTGATCAACTGTGCGGATGATGATGCGGCAGTAGTCGCTGGACGCACCATTGAACAAGCGCAACTTAGTCTAGGTATACTAATGCGCCGAGTGAGAGACTGGATGACTGCTCGTGGGTTCAGCCTAGCACTGGAGAAAAACGAAGCGGCCATTTTAACAAAAAGTAGAATCGCTAGAGTAAGGATGTTTAGTATTGGAGACATACTAATGGAATCGAAGCCAGCGGTGAAGTCCCTGGGGCTACTGATCGACTCTTAGATGATTTCGCTGGGCAAATCGGGAAAACGACTGAGAAGGCTGCTTCGGATGTATCGGCCCTGAGTTAACTTATGGTCAACGCAGGCGGACCCAACCCAACAAGAAGAGTGCTACCGTACGGAGCAGAAATATGGGGCGACGCTTTCAATAAGGAGGTGTACCGAAAGCGCTTGGCTAGGGATGGGAAAATCCGCACCGGTTTAACCGAAAACCGGTATTTTTGCTTCGAAAACCCAGTTTTTTTCTCCCAGTTTATCCTTTCAAATTCAAAAACCGGTCACAAAGAAATATAAAACTATTGAAGAGAAAAAAACCGAAAAACTGTTTTTCTTATTTTAGCCAAAATCCGCCATGTCTACCTCGGTAGCATAAATAACCTGTGAAACTAGAACAAAGGAAATTTCGATGTTTGATTGGTTCTTGGTAGGTATTGGTTGTTTATTTTTCATTTCGATGCGGATAGCTGCACGTAGAGTGCGAAATGAAGTAAGCAAACGGTCACGGTAAAAGCAAAATGCTTGGGCACTAAACTGAAGGGCATATCATCTTTATACTGCAAATGAATGACTTACCTAAATTGCAAGCTATCGGCTTGGATTTCAAAACGTTAATCTCTTATTTTCAGCGCAAAGATGAAGCGTCCCTTACCTCATTTAATTTTGATTTCAATAATTTTGTAAAAAAGCGGTTATTCCTAATGGGCATAAAAAATATAAATTTTATTTAGATCAGAATTTTTTTTATTTAATTAATTTGCTAAGAAAAAAACCAAAAAATCTGATCTTCTGGTTTTTCTCGCTGTAAGAAAAACACATCCATTTAAACAGAAAGTGAAAACAACCGGAAAACCGAAGAACCGTTTTTTTGGCCAAAAACCACTATTCCTACGCTTGGCACAGGTACAGAGAAGAGGTTTGCATCTTCATGTCCCACAGTCTCTGAATCGGCGGTGGGGGTTATTGCAGGCGTGATACCAGACGCCCTGCTAGCTAGAGAGCATCGCACTATTTATCTGCGTCGAGGCGAGGGAGATGATTATCCGCGAGGAAAGACAGCTCTCACTCAACGATCGGCAACAAACTTGGGTGAATCGCGTGGACTGCGTGGTTCATCCCAGATCTAAGACCGAGACTAAATCGAAGGCATGGGGAGACTGACTTCTATCTAACCCAGCTTTTGAGCGGGCATGGGTGTTTTCAGTCTTACCTGCGCAAGATTGATAAGTCACGGTCCCACAACTATAGGTGTTGCCCAGGAGAAGGGGACGACATCTGCCACACATTTTTTGCATGCAGAAAATGGGACAAGCTGCAACGGAACCTCTACAGGAGACGGGAGAGCTCACCTCGCATAATATTGTCGTGGCGATGCTAGGATCAGTTGACAAATAGAACCATGTGGCACATTATGTTCGGGCAGTCCTGAAAGATAAAAAAAAACTCACAGCAGCTCGGGACGTCGGGGCTGGGGAATCGCTTATCAGGCAATTCTTCTTTCTCTCTCGCCTCCCACTAAAGGAGGGATCCCCTAGCTTGGAGGCGCCTCAATTTATAGCAAAACGAGACCTGGCCCGAAGTAATGTGTAAAACGGTTCCAGGCTAGGTTGACAGGGGAGGCATTTAGTCGGCAGTCCAGTCGCTCGCGAGCATGGAAGTCCCACACTCTGTGCTACATTGAATGGGGGATGGCACAATGAAACCCATTCTAAATGTAGTCATTCAACGATGCTGAACGCAGTTACCCTGAAGTGGAGAATGAAGCGTTAGCATTAGTGAATGCCGTTAAGATATTTCCTATTTACGGACGGAAATTCGAATTGCACACTGATCATAAGCCATTGCTGAGAATCTTTGGTGATAAGAAGGGCATACTTGTTTACTCTGATGTTAATGGGCTATGACTTCGAAATAAAACACAGGGATGGAAGATCTTCACATCTGCTGATTTTGTCTCAAGACTGATGGACTCTCATGAAAAGCCATACCGTACGGATGTAAATAGTGTGGACAAGAGAGATAAAGTCGCCATGACTACAGTCAAACGTTGCCAGTATCAGTGGAAGATCTAAAATAGCCAACAATCTAATTCGTCCAAACTTCTTCGCCATAAATGAAGGAACAGGTCAAGAATGCTGAAGCAGCTTAGTATCACCAACTCAGGGACGAATTACATGTCGGGATTGAGTGTTTATACCGTGGAGAAAGGCCAGTGATTGCCCTACATTAAGTAAGAACATGTTGGAAGTATTGCACGATGGACATCCTGGAGCTTCATGAATGATAGCGCTGGTAAGCGAACGATGCTTCTGGCCTCTGATCGCAAGCCATATTAAATCGGACGCCCAACATTGCCACCAACATGCAACCATTGCTAAGACGCCAAGAAAAGAAGTCTTTCATCCATAGTTAAAGCCAAACGGATCATTGCAACACATTCACATCGATTTCGCTGGAACAACGGATAATGATTACTTCCTGGTAATAGCGGTCCGCGTGGTTTAGTGGTTAGGGCGAGCACTAAGCCCGTAAGCTGAAGGTCCCTGGTTTAAGTTTCGTTGGCGTCAACGAGATTTAGTTCGAGTGATTCTTCGGACAGACTATAATCCTGTTCAGTTAAACGTGGTGATTTCAAATCAGAACGTATTACAGCTGGATGGACGGACACACGGCCAAAGCGTGATAATGATCATATCACCTTGTGGAGTGCCGATACATTAGAGCATGACAATGAGATACTCTATCTCTAAGCGAAGGCCCGAAAGGAGCTGTAGGGCTACGAAGAAGAATAGCGGATGCATTCGATGCGGATGCCAGAAGTCTTCAGAATGAGCACAACGACAACTGAAAGATTATCGAATGCCTGAAAAAGGTCCACGCGATGGTGTCAAACAATCGTCTCGAACAACGGACAGCAGTTCATTTCACGCGGATTTAAAAAATTCTGGCAATTAAATTACATTATGTCAGCTTCGAGCCGTAGTGATATGGGAAGGTAAAGATCCGTACAGGACTGCAGCGATGGTCTGCTGCCTCTGCGAATGAGGATGGTAGTATCAGCCGAGATTTGGCCTTGTCTAGGGACGTGTGAATACGCTGGTAGGCTAGAGTTGCGGTGTCGTGGGCGGGTTATTTAAGGACCCACTGCAAAAAAAATTTCGCATTCACGTATTACGAAGAATTGAATGCCGATCGACTGGTGTCGAGGCCGAGTTAACCTAGTAAGGGTTGCGCCTGGAAAAAACGGACGCACTTGAGAGAATTCGTCGTTACCGACGATACTTTTTTTGTGACAGTACTATTGACTTTAGGGTATTCATTGTATTCTCTTTTTGAATGCAAAAACTAAGCATTATTGAAATCAGTCATGCACTTTACTAGATAGTTCTCATTGTATTCTCTTTTTAAATGCAAAAAACTAAGCATTATTGAAATCATTCATGTACTTTAATAAATAATTTAAAAACATTTTTATAAATAAAGTAAGAAAACTGGAATACTCACCGGCATCTTCGACAAGCGCTCGTTGACGATGTGGTGATGACTGAAATCAATTTAGTACTAACATTTTTCTGAAATCCAACATTTATGCATTAAAATTTTGACTAAAGTGTAGTAGCTAGCGACGTTCAAATATCGAATTTCGTGGGTGTCCTCAACTCAGCAAGAATGTAAAGGGCACAAAATGTAGCCCTCAAAGAAAGGGATTGCATTGCGTTCGTATTATTGTTTGTATTTTGAAGATTTGGTGTTTGTCGACATGAGACGGCGCGGGTGCATTGTATCCGGTAGTAAATACTATTTGTTTTAAAGCGTCTTAATTTTGAATAAATCCGATACATCTTCCAGGGATTATCTTCATATGAAAACTATCGTCTCATTGAGATTTTGACGAATGCTGTTCGATTTCCTGACCTCATACGGTGGTTGGCGGCACAGCGACGACAGACAGCACAATAATCAGCGAAACGTTAAATGGGGCGCACTAGCTAGCATTCAGTTTTCCTTATTTCAGCAATATTGACGTTACGAGTGTCGTAAAACTTTCTCCTAACCCAGCAGCATGCTCCAGGAAATGCGATCACAAGTTGAACACAAAATTATTTCACGCAGCAACGCCCGGATGCGGATATCTCGTAACAACTAATTCTGCGGTAATTCCGAGAAGCCCCAAGATATGAAATATGTCGGGAATACACACTTGAGCCCTAGCAAGCCCCCTGCGGCTCTGTTCGCTCACAAAAAGCTTGAAATAACAATGTAGGGTACACGCAATCAAAATATTCTCTACGTCAGGACCGCGTCCGATACGATTCCACTTCAGTTGAACATTTTCCGACTTCTCCACATACCGTACGAAAATCTAAAACACATTTTCAACCGTGCAAATCACAATGCTGTTAGCGACTCTCTGGCAGAGTGATTTTCTCTCGGGCTGTTTCTTCGGCAAGTGTGGAAAACTTTCAATTGCAAGTGTTCCCAATTCAACAAACAAAAATACAAATATAAATGCACAAAACATAGATTGGCTGCACCAACACTATTGATTGAATCTATTACTGTATTTATTACTCGTCAACGACACACGAATCGCACATCTTTCATTTCAACCCGATGAACTTCACACTCGATTTGGAATGCTGTCGGAGTTGCTCCGCTATCGTGAAAAGTGGAAACATGTTACAACAGCGTTAACTATGATGAAAAGCTTTCACTTTCCCAAGCTAATTTATTACTGGAATTCTTAAAGAGTCGCGTCTGAATAGAAGTTTAACACTCGAACTATAATATCCCCCGGTCACTACAATTTACACCAGCAGAAGCGCACTAACTGTGAATTAATTGCAACTATAAGAAGAAAAACGTTACGCAATACGCGAAATATCAAGCAGAATACCAATCAACGGTAAGCTCGCAAAGGAAATCTCTCGGCAAACCTCCAAAAAAACCATTTTGTGCTCTTTTCATTCCATTATTGTTCTCGAAGCAAGATTTCCGCAACCAGTGGAATTTGCTTATCATGGGGGGGGGGGGGGAGATCCTAATTACACGGCACTTCAAGACGAAACATCCTTCACCAAAACGATATCACTTTTTTCCACGCGGGGTTTGTTTTTCTTTTCTTAAGTTCCAATTTGCGCCTCGATTAGCCCAACTACCTCGCTCGCTTCCTCGATTCTAACTCCCCCGTTGTTGCTGGTCATCGCCTTGCGGGACCCTTGCAATGGCAGTTGACGGGCCTTCCGCCCATTCCGCTGCACACTCGAGTTTGCATTTAGTGTTAATTTTCTGCCGAGTGATTTGATGTTCAACTCGCTGTTGTATTTGTTGTTGGGGTGGAGGTTGCAATGTTTTCTGTTGCATACGCATCTGAAGTGTTGTTTGTTGGATGTGTTTGTGTGTTTCGTGGCAGTTGTTAACCCAGTCTCATTTGTGTCCATTACCTTAGCCAAAATTGTTCCATTTCGATTGGTTAAAGCCCAAACATGCATGATTAATATTCGGGCATCAGTAATTCCGAAGACTTTGAACACATTTTAAGATTAATTTATCCGGCAGCCAATCGCACGGTTAGTTATTTGCGGGACGACTTTCGAAGCAGGAATATACTACAAAACTGCTGCATATGTCGATTTGTGATTTGTGTTTGATTCAAGTGGTTTGCGGGTTTCATTTGTTTTAATTTTATCTGTTATAATTTATCCAAAAATTGTTGCCACGAAAAATATTTCAGCAACGGTCCCGACCACCTTCGTATAATCGGAACATTCAAGAGATAGCATTAGTAAGAAATTTCTAACAGACTTGAATTTAAGGGTGAAAAATATCAGGAGAAACTATTTTGCTACTTTTATGAATTATTTCTTTAGAATAACGTGAAACAATGTCCCTAAAAAAATTAAATCAATCCACACTGTAAAATTTTAGCGTACGATACATACTACTAGATGCTATATAAGTCGCATGCTTTACAAATCGTACTCCAGTGGCGAGAGCCGTTTGTTCATTGAATACTTTTAATTCGATCCACTGCTTACCCAAGTAAATTCTGGCATCACTTCCTGAAACGGCTAGATATGTACCACTTTCATCAAAGCATAAATCAGATATATGCTAGTTTCCCTCTAAGGGAATAGTTTTGAAATTTTTCAATTTTCGCAGATCCCATAATTTCACACATGCATCATTAGCAGCTAAGTAGTAACCATTTTCAGAAAGAGAAAGCGCTGTTATAGATCCCATATGTCCAGGAAAATACGCAACATTACTTTGCTCCTTTGTCCCAAATTTTTTTACTTGCGAGTCCTCGGTTCCAGTTCCGAATATAAGACCATCTGGGTGAAATTTCGCACGGTGTAGAAATACTGCTGCTGTGTTACGTAATTTATTCTAAATGTGGCCGTAAACAGCACTTTTTAAGTTCGGGTGCGAAAATAAAAACCCGAACGACAGGACTTCAACTCCGCTGTAATGGATGACGGCTCGATTATTACAGAGGTAAGGGATTTGTTGAGTTATTAAAATCTAGTCTTATGGAGGGCTAAGGAAGTATCTATGATAAGAGTGCGAACATTCCTTGTCAACTATCGCAGAACGCCATCCTAAGTTCTTGGAAACAAATCGCCATTCGAATTGTGCCAACTCGACTTTACCATTTTTCTGCCACAACAAGGAAAAAGACACAAATACCTGTGAGGCTCAGAAAATGGTGGGAGAGAGACAAAGTTCAAAGCAGGAGAACCAATCTTCTATCAGCTGCATAAGGCAACAATTGGACTTGGCAGGCGGGCACAATTGTAAAACGGCTAGGAGAGGCTATTTACGAGAACAAAGTGGGAGATAGAATCATCAAGGCTCACACGAATCAGCTTAAACAACGCTGCATGCATGATTACTATAATGAATATTCTTCTTCTATACTTCCCTATTGTTAGTCCTTTTCCTATTTCATAGAACATTCCAGCGAACGAGAATAATGATGCAGATGACCTTAATCAATATTATGTTGATGACGACATGCGATCAAAGCATTCAGGTTCAGACGCTTTTTTTAGTTGTGGCAAAGAAGAAGAAGAGATCGCTCAGTCAGAAGTACGACAGCTTTTTCCCGTTGCACCACCAAGCCAAGGAAGACCACATCGATTAACTGCCGGAGTTAGACCTGCTAGATTACGACTAATAATATCAACAATCGAGTGAGAAGCGGGTTAATACTTCTCCGCAATACCTTAATCTTAGCGGAAAGGAGTGTGGAAACACGACTTATAATATTGTAGCGTGCTTTTGTATTTAAAATATATTCAGTTGTTCAACCTGGCTTTGTAATAAATGTCAGTTCACTTCTAAATCTTAAAGCGCCACAATATTAAAAGTATTATTCATCTGTACAGCTAAAAAGGGAGTCACAACAATAAGTATGGTAATGAGATAAGCACTTTCAATACAAATCTATTAATGAATGAATTTTATTAGTATTGGAACGGAATGCATTTAATCAGGGTTTTTATAAGATAAGCTATAGGTCATATATTATCAATTGTACTCGTATGGTTGACGAAATCAAAATTTTAACGCGTCTGCAATGAAAATCACTTTCTATGAACTCACATACTGATGAGAGTTGACCGCGCTTGCTAGATGAAACATCGTTTTGCTTAGTCGAGGCTATTACAAAATAATAAATTTTGGTTGGTGCAAGTTCTAAGGAAAAGAAGGCAATGTACGACTAAAATTTAATCGATAATGAGCATGTAACAAAAATTTGTTCAGTATAACGCAGTATCAGTTAATATCCATTAATATTATTTGCACTGCATCCTAAAACCTAATCGAAAACGCTCTTAATTTTGAGTCCAACTGAAATTTAATTTTACTTTACCATCAACACCACATCCTATATTCTGCTTTGATGCAATTTCATCTTGAAACTATAAAAAAGCTTAGTGGTAGTGAATTTTATACATTATACTTAAATATATTATTCAGAACCTTCTTTGTCAAACAAACAGCAACCTTTCAAAATAATCATCAATCAAGAAAGACAAAAGCCACTTCACGTTCACATTGCTCTATAATGTAACTCTTTTAAAATTATTTCTTTTCTGTTAACAATATCATGTTTAGAAATAATAAATAAAAAATCCTTTGCAGTAAATTTCTATGCTATCTAAATATCGTAAAATAACGTTATTTATCCCTACATCTGAGTGTTTTCTTTATTATTCAAATTTGGCAAAAGAATCAATGCGCTATACGAGTAGTACCAATATTTATCATTTCGACCAGTTTATATAAAGCACTTTTGGATTTGATCAGAGACAAATCTATAAATCTAGCATTCGATTTTACACGGTAACATTTAGAAATAAAAAAATAAACAAATCTTGGCTGAATATCAAATAATAACAAAGAGAAAAACAACAATTTATTTCGGCACCCTGAACGCCTCATTATTTACCCCTTTTAATATGAGCTTCACCATATAAACTTTTTGTTTGTTTTTATTTTTTCTTCAAAAATCTCCTTTAGCTATAAAATTTTGATGCAGCAAAATGACAAATTCATTTCATTTTCAGTATCCAATCAACAATAACCCAAAAGAAATCATGTAATAAGAGTTTCAATAAACAGCGCTTGCAATTACTAAAATTATCATAATAAATACTGTTACTTGTTATTTTTAATAGTATCTAATGTATGTGTTGTTGCTTTTTACTAAGTTTATTTTGTTTACGATGCTGATGCCCGTGTGTACCATTTTTGTCATGAGCTGATGCATGTAAATTACTATCCACGGGAGGAGCATTCGTTCCTTGGCTCACTGTTTGAGGTGGTTTCGGCGGGTAGGGTATCCGGAATAATTCAATTTTTAAGTGTTCACATATTTCGAGGCAAATCTGTAAAATATTTAATTGGAATTTCATTACATAATTTTAATTTAAATATTCAAATATATATTAATAAAAATTTCACGATTTAAGAGCGTATATATAATTCTGCGAGCTACTGTCGCAATTGTTTTCTCAACCATTAAGAACATCAATAAACGAATGTACTCGAAAACCCGCCAAGCATGATCAACATCTGAAAGGGACGTCACTGCCCATTCATTAAGCTGCTCGAATATTCCAGGTAATTCACCAATGTACGAGAAATGGATTGAATGACTAGAGATCCTATATAAAGGCGAGCTGAATGAATGGGGGGGATTCATTACAAACGCGATAGTAAACTGCGATATAGTGGAGCGCGAAGTAAAGGCGATATTGATTGTTTAACTGTGAAGTGATTTTAAGTTAAGACAGTTGAAATAGAAAGTTGAGAGACAAGTAAAAATTAGATTTAAATGCGATATGTAAGATTAGTGAAAGTTACCTTAATGATTGTGCATTTTTCTTAGTAAATAAACTCTTTTAACTTAATTTAAAAGACAGTGCGTTTTCACTTTCCCGGAACATTAAAATTATTGGCCGCGAACCATATATATATATATATATATATATATATATATATATATATATATATATATATATATATATATATATATATATATATATATATGTATATATATATATATATATATATATATATATATATATATATATATATATATATATATATATATATATATATATATATATATATATATATATATGGAAGTTTGTTCCTTGATTGAAACAAAAAAACTTCCTTTTCTAGAATGAAAAATAATTTTCCCGTTAAAAATCCATATAATATTTATTTTGTTTAATGATTAATTATAATGTCGATTGATCGGATATTTTGAAGTTAACATTAATGTTTTAAATTGTTGTACAACCGTCTTATACAATAACTTGAAAAAATCTAACGAAAATTAATTAAATGTGTAAAAAAGTTTTTTACTTAGGTTACTCTTTTATCGGAATTGTATTATGTGTAAATATATAAGTTTTTCGGAAATTCGAAAATTCAAAAACAATTGAATTAAAAATTGAATTAAAAAAATAATTAAAAAAAACATAATAAAAGAATTATCAATTTCAGTGGATCGACTTAAACCAGCATACTTCCTCACAGATACAAACACCTTTAACAGATCTTTTATAACACAGGATGCTAATAAAAAAAACAAAAAGACACGTTAGTTTCATTACCACCACTTTCAACGCAGCCTACCAGCTTGCTGATAGGTAGGGGGCGTGTGGCGATTCCTTTATTATGTCTTTTTTAATTATTATTTTTTTAATTCAATTTTTAATTCAATTGTTTTTGAATTTTCGAATTTTCGAAACAATTTATATATTTACACATTATACAATTCCGATACTTTTTGACACATTTAATTAATTTTTGTTAGATTTTTTCAAGTTATTGTATATGACGGTTGTACAACAATTTAAAACATTAATGTTAACTTCAAATATCCGATTAATCGACATTATAATTAATCATTAAACAAAATAAATATTATATGGATTTTTAACGGGAAAATTATTTTTCATTCTAGAAAAGGAAGTTTTTTCATTTCAATCAAGGAACAAACTTCCACATATATATATATATATATATATATATATATATTAACATATATGTATATATATATGTATATATATATATATATATATATTAACGTATATATATATATATATATATATATATATATATATATATTAACATATATATATATATATATATATATATATATATATATATATATATATATATACATATATGTATATGTATATATATGCATATGTATAGATATATCTATGCATATCTATACAGTGAAACCTGGTTAAGTGGGACCTGGATAAGTGAGAAACCTCTATTATTGAGAGTTGCAATTAGGTCCCGGTTCTTTTTCATTAAATTACCTCTGTTAATGGGACTTTTTGAACCTGGTTAAATGAGATCTGAATTCTAAGACTTTTTCGATGTTTACTTCTATAATTGAGACTCTATAGCTCAATTACCTGTATAAGTGAGACAAATTAATCAGGTTCTAACACATTTTGACATGTTTGTTTACATACATTTTGCGTCGTCTTTCGCGCATGCTTTATTTCAGTACTATCTCAGGTTTTGACCTAAGAACAAGGGAATAAAAGTGTACAAAATGTCCAAACGTAAATATAAAACGTTATCAGTATCTGAAAAATTACAATTTTTATCAGATTATGATTGTGGAAAGTCGCGCGATGAACTGTGTAGGGAGAATAACATACCAAAGTCAATCCTGTGTAGAATTATTAATAACAACGAGAAAATTCGGTCTCAGTGTATTCATGGAAAAGGAAATCAACATCCTCCTGGCCATGAGATTTGCAAGAAAAGCTTGGGTTTCTGTTAGCAAAACCACAATTAGAAAGCTGCGGCGTATTAGGGGAAATATAGCGTATTAGGAGAAATACGAGTATAGCACCCTTCTACCAGACCCAACTTAGTCTGGTATTGATTTCTTCGTTTGTGCAACTCATTGAGCTAGGGAGAAAGTAGGAAACAACGATAGCGACAGTCGAATCCTTTGTTCCACCTCCGAGTCGTCGGAACCCACGACTTCTGGAGCGAGATTTGGCGTACAGCGAGGCCACAATCGAGCGGATCAGTGCAGCGTTTCACGGGGAAGCCCGAGATCACCGCTGCTGGAATTGCGGAAGTAGCGGACACACCTCCAGGACTTGCAGTGAGCCCCAAAAATGTTTTGGCTGTGGTAGAATAGGGGCTAGGAAGAAGACATGCCCAAACTGCAGACCACGTTCAGCTGGGGAACAGCGAAATTCCGGGAAAAGACGCAAAATCAAGCGCAAGGTGCAGGGCCCTTGGGAAAAGACAGCCGTGTCCACTAGGCGACGTAGGGGGCACGAATGGCCGGAGCATACCAGTCGCAACGGAAAGCAAAACCGAGTACATACTAGAGGAGAGGAAAGCGGATAATCGTCCACATATGAGAGTGGAGATCTTTTGTGGAGCATTGGTGGGGTTGTTGGACTCGGGAGCAACTCACACTGTTTTAGATGGGCCTGGTTGGGAGGACACGATTGAAGGCACACGACGACATCAATGAAGAGCTCGATGAAATGCTGCGGTTAGGAGTAGTGGAACCTACTGGAAGTCCATGGTTATCGCCCATCCTATTGGTAAAGAAGAAGGATGGGAAGTTTCGCTTCTGTGTGGACTTCCGGAAGTTGAACGATGTATCGGAGAGGGACGTCTACCCATTGCCGTCCATTTCTTCCACACTGGATAAACTTCGGGCTGCCAAATACTTCTCCTCATTGGACATTAAATCCGCTTATTGGCAAATTCGGATGGCCTTTTACAGCTTTCACAGTACCTGCATGCCTTTTGGGCTGCACAGTGCGCCGGTAACATGGCACAGATTTGTGGACCGCGTTTTAGGACCAGAGCTGGAACCATTTGTCTTCGTGTACTTAGATGATGTGATAAAAGTGACTGAGGATTTCGAAAAACATCTGGAAATTCTTTAGGAGGTATTATCACGACTACGTAAAGCTGGACTACGGGTATCGCGAGAAAAGTGCGAGTTCTGCCGGCCGCAGCTGAAGTACCTGGGGTATGTAGTAGATGAAAGCGGACTTCACGTCGACCCAGGGAAAGTGGAATGTATCTTGCAAATCCCCAGGCCTACAAATGTGAAAAATGTCCGACAGTTTCTTGGAATGGTGTCGTGGTACCGACGCTTTATTCCGAACCATTCCACGTTAACTGCACCACTCAAGAACTTATTACGTAAAAATAGGAAGTTTGAATGGACGGATCAATGTGAGTTGGCTTTCTCACGCTGCAAGACTATGCTATCAATGGCGCCCATTCTCACGTGCCCGGACTTTTCTTTGCCCTCCAATGTTCAGACAGACGCTTCGGATTATGGACTAGGAGCGGTGTTGAGCCAGAGCCATCCAGAAGGTGAAAAGGTGGTATGCTACCTTAGCCGTGGTCTTTCCAAGGCAGAGAAAAATTACTCCACCACCGAGAAGGAGTGTTTAGCGGTCTGGAGAAACTTCGGCCCTACTTGGAGGGATCGCGATTTATAGTAATCACGGATCACCACTCTCTAGAGTGGCTTAATAATTTGCGAGATCTGATTGGTCGTCTGGCACGTTGGGCGGTGAGACTCCAACAGTTTGATTACGATGTCATTCATCGGAAGGGTAAGGAGCACTTGGTTTCTGACGCCTTGTCCCGAGCACTACCGGAGGTGCACATGATCGAGAAATCTAACACCGAGGATAAGTAGATATCGGGTATGCGAGCAAAATTTGAGTAAAACTCAGACAAATTCCCAGATTGGCGTATTGAGAGAGGAACACTGTGGCGGCTGCTACCCGGACAAAATGCGGAATTGAGTGGGAGTTCATGGAAGCAGGTAGTTGCCAAGTCCGAGCGGCCAGGGATCTTACTGCAGTACCACGATGACGCCACGGCAGGATATATGGGGATCAGCCGGACTTATGACCGTATAGCTCAGCGGTATTATTGGCCCAAGATAAGAACAGATGTCAGTAAAATCTGCCAGGCAACTAAAGTGGAACGTAGGGCACCGCACTGTCCGATGTCCTCCAGAGTGGGTCAAGCCCGAGAGCCCTGGGAAATGATCTGCGTCGATTTAGTTGGACCTTTACCGCGCTCTACCCTGGAAAACACTTTTATTTTAACAGTAGTAGACTACTTTAATAAAATGTCTCTTTTATTTTAACAGTAGTAGACTACTTTACTAAAATGTCTCTAGTCTTTCCACTTAGGAAAGCGACTGCGTCTCTAGTAGCTAAAGTATTGGAGGAGCGAATCTTCCTACTGTTCGGGGTTCCCGCGCAGGTTGTATATGACAACGGTGTCCAATTCCGTTCTGGGGAGATGAACAAATTAGTAACTGGTTACGGCGGATATCTACCATTCACACCATTTTCCCATCCGCAAGCCAACCCAGTCGAGCGGATCAACCAGAATATTAAGAGGATTAAGAGGAGAGCTTATGTGGGGAAGAATCACCGGAAGTGGGACGTACGTCTACCCAAGATCGGGTGTGCCTTGCGTACATATACGCATGAGGTCATGGATGTAACTCCTTATTACATGAATTTCGGTCTGGAGATGGTGGTTTCGCGGAGGGCACCGAGCCCACCGATCAACGAGGGCCAGGTCGTAGATTTCATGTTAAGAGCGCGGAAGTTGAAAGTAGTATGTGAGGAGGCAATCGAACGTCTGAAGGAGGCCACAAGGAAAAATATGTAACGATACGATCTCCGGGAGCGAATGCCCCCATTTAATACGAATGATCTTGTGTGGAGGCGGAATTTTGCATTGTCAGATGCCGCGCAATAGTATTCTGCGAAACTGGCCCCAGAGTATTTGGGTCCATTTAGAGTAGAGAAGCGTGAGTCCTTATCTAGGTTAAAGCTGATGGACAGAATGCAGGTACCTGGCACGCCAAAGACCTTATTTAAATTAGGATGACGTAGGTTAAGAAGTTTTAGTGGCTTATCATGGCAGTTAGATATAGGGAAATTAGAGCAGAAGAATATATAATAATAAGATATATTTAACGTTCTTGGGCAATCCGCATTCTATTAATGGTGGGAGCTAAGGGGTTACTCGGATATCTGAGACAGAATGATGGAGAATTTAGCGAATGGTTATTTAGTCGCTCATTGTGTTTCCTTCCTTCGAGTCGTGTTACAGCAATAAGCCAATGACGATGGCGAGTAATCTGGAGAAGACATTTGAATGCCATTCATTGTTCTTAATGTATGCTATCGTGGAATGTGTTTCTAACCAAATGCGGCAGCTTGAAAGTCGAAACGAACGCGACAAGATACTTTGTTAAATGCGTGTGCAAACGTTCACTTTTGTATTGATAAATTCTTCAGAACATTTTGTACGAATGGTTGATATTGAACCACCGTTTTTTTTTATTTGAGTTATTGGCCAAGGTTGAAATTGGAAGCGGTGTGCTTTTGAGTTTACTGTTTTATTTAGTTAACACAATTGTGTATCATGTGTAGTACGCCTACTGAGCTGTCGACAACGCCTGAACATACTGACTATCTCCATGTTCGCTACACTTGCCACGCTCGTAACGCGTGTACCGTAAAGCGCTCAAATGAAGGCCTATTTTGGGATTTTTTGTCTCATGCAAGTAGGAAACGAAAACAACTCAGTGAAAAGGGGTTTTTATACGGAGAAAGTCTCGATAGAAACGAATTGAGGAAATCGCCGAAAATAAATGAGGCAAATTTAAAAAGCTATTTTTGGATAGTTTAATCCAAGTTACAAATTTTTAACTATTTCATCTAATTTTACACGATATTTTCTTTTATATTTTAACATTCCCATAGAAGAACATACATATTGTATGGATGATTTTAAAATAAAAACAAAAAAAATCAAGGTCATGTTTTAAATCGTTTTCCACAATTTGTATCATTGATTCCTAATGCAAAGTATTGGTGTTCTTTTTTTATTTGCCAATGACAGCAGAAAGTAAAAAATAAGATTGATTTAAAGAACTCTATTATTTTAATCACACATTTGCGAACAAATAGAGTTGGAATATTTGTAATTTCATTATTAAAAATAGAGCCATGAATTGTTAAAACCTACAAATCAGTCTTCTCCTTCCTCTTATTGGAGAGGAACGGGTATGAGACCCGCAACGATGGCCCGCTTATGTTCATTCACCAGCCATCGGAATGTGATTTTTTCTTTGTTGTATGGGCTCTCGCCAACTCCGCCATAGACGGTCCCAAGCCCGTTTGAGAAAGGACGACGGAACCCCTTGTTTCCCCAACCCATAGCTTCCATGATCCCCCATCCCAAACCCACCAATTAAATGGTAGTAAATGCTCTCGGGGTGCACATTGGGTTTACTGTTTCCCCAATAATGTAACATTAAATGCCAAGAAATGCTAATAACTGTAAATATATCCACAGCTCTGCTACTAAATCCTACTCACACCTCCTTTGTGAGGACGTAAGAGGGTGAAGGCGAATCTTCCGCCCCTGATAACGGAAACGACGTAATAACCATGCCGCCGGAGTGGAGTTTGGGCGACGGGCTAACTCCCCGTTCCAGGAAAATTTTTAAATGTTTCGAAACCTACAGATAGGCCTCGGATTGGATTGGACTCACGGCAACGACCTCGCAAACGAAAAAAGGACTATGGTATTGCATCTTGGAATGTCAGATCACTCAATTACCCTGGCGCTGTTAAGGACCTTTTACAACAGGCCAGTCAATATCAATTAAACATACTGGTCCAGTCCAGGAAACGAATTGGAAGGACCTTCAAGACATGAGATCCCACACAATATTCAAAAGTGGGAAGCCTACTGGAAAAAGGAATTCCGAGTGGCCTTCATTGTGGATAGGGAGTTCAAATCGCACGTTATTGATTTTAAGACAGTCAATGAACGCTTGTGTGATTCGTATAAAAGCGAAATTCTTCATAATCTGGCTGATAAATATTCACGCCCCGACAGAAGAAAAGTACGAAGAAACGAAGTAAACGTTTTACAATCACCTGGAAAGACTGGTCGACTCATTGCCCACAAACGACACAAAAATAATTCTGGGTGATTTCAACGCTAAGGTTGGCAATGAGCTATCTCATCGAGGAATGACGGGAGGATATAGCCTCCACGATGAAACAAATGACAACGGCCAGCACCTGATTGACTTCGCATGTAGCAGAAATCTAGTGATACGTTCGACTTGCTTCCCACATCGACGCATTCATAAAATGACCTGGGTATCCTCGGATGGCAACACAGAAAACCAAATCGACCATGATCTGATCCAACAACGTTGGGCCTCGAGCATACTTGACGTCCGTACATACTGAGGAGCCCATTGTAACTCAGATCATTTCTTGATCAAATTAAACTATCGATGTCGTATGTCAAAGGCATATTCAGCGAAGACCAGCCCGCTACAAAAATTTTACATCGAAAGGCTCCAAACGGCGTCTGTGGCCGAAAATTTCACGGAGACCCTCGACAACCAACTGGCTCCCATCTTATCAGACGCATCGTTAAAGACCAGCAACGTGCTCTGGATGGAAGTGAAAGCGGCTATCAGAACCGTGGCAGAACAGACATCAAGCCCGGCGCAAGAGGAATGATTGGTTCGATGATGAGTACCAGAATGCGTTAGATAAAAAGAATCAGGCGTACAAAGAATACGTAGGTAGGAAAACCAGGACGAAGAGCGAACACTATGAAAATCTCAGAAGAGTAGCAAATAAGACAATTAGGATTAAGAAAAGAAAACACTATGACGACCAATTGAGAAGTATATATGTAAGTTTAGCGAGCAACAACACAAGACAAGCATACAAAGTAGTGAAAAGCCTGAAACGTGGCTATCAGCCTAAAACCACGCTCTGCAAGAACCTCCTTAATCCTCCGCACAGCTCCAGAACATCGGAGCCTATAGATGTCTACGGAGAGCTTCCATTGGCCCCACCAACTCTGGATGAAGTTTGTTCCATCATCAAAGCCCAAAAGAATAATAAAGCGCCGGGCATCGATGAGATTCCAGTGGAGCTCATCAAATATGGTGGCAGTAGTGTTCATCAAGCTATTCACAAAGTCATCCACTACATTTGGCAACAAGAACATATGCCGAAAGAGTGGAGTCAATCAATTATATTCCCTATCCACAAAAAAGGTGACAAGCTAAAGTGCGAAAATTATAGAGGCATATCACTACTTTGTACGGCGTACAATATATTTTCTAAAATCTTAAAAAAAAAAACCGGATCATACGCCAACAGTATTATTGGGGAGTATCAAGGTGGTTTTAGGGCAGGTAGATCAACAACAGACCAATTGTTCACAGTCAAGCAGGTACTTGAAAAATGCTGGGAGTTCAACATAGACGTTTACCAAATTTTCGTTGACTTCAAGCAAGCATACGACAGTATTGATAGAAACGTACTGTACCAAATAATGCTTTGCTTTGGCATCCCAGCCAAATTAGTCCGTCTTACCAAAATGAAAATGACGTCGACGACCTCCCAAGTCCGCATCAATAACCAACTCACCGATGAATTTAACACAAATATCGGACTAAAGCAGGGAGATGGGCTGGCTCCATTGCTATTCAATTTGGCTCTGGAGTTCATCATACGGAAGCTACCTGTCGATACGCGAGGTACATTACTATACAAGTCGAGCCAAGTAGTAGCCTATGCGGACGACATCAACATTCTGTCACGGTCATTAACAACTGCCAAAGAACTTTTCCTGAAACTCGACAGCGAAGCAAAACTAGTAGGGCTATAAATCAATGAAAATAAAACAAAGCTTATGACGCAGTCGAGGAAACATACCTCAAATACACAAAATATCACACTTGGCGCATACAGTATCGAGAATTTTAGCGAATTTGTGTATTTAGGCGCCAAAATAACGAAAACGGGCACTGAAAGAGACGAAATACGCCGAAGAATATAGCTAGCAAATAAAATATTGTATTCAGTATTGACGATCTTGAAGACTAGCTGCATACACAGGAGAACAAAGCTCCAAGTATACAAATCTGTGATAAGACCTGTGTTATGCTATGGGTGTGAAGCATGGACCCTAACCCAAGCATCCGCAAATATATTGAACGCCTTTGAGCGACGGGTCCTGAGGCGAATAATCGAAGGGAAGCTAGACGAGGCAATGGCGAATTCGATACAACCATGAGGAACCGGAGGTCTCAACGATTGTAAGACTGCGGAAGCTGCAATGGGCTGGACACATGAATCGTATGGATGCCCAAGAAGGTATTCGTTGGGAGAACTGAAGGCCGGAGGCCAGTGGAGAAACCGAAGAAACGCTGGTCTGACTCGGTCGACGAAAATAGTTCATCACTGCTCGGATTTCGGAATTGGAAGACGCGGTCAATGGACCGAGACAGTTGGAGGCGCTGTTTGCAGAAAGCGAAGGCCCGACAGGGGCTGTAGTGCTAAGAAGAAGAAGAAGGGGGCTGTAGTGCTAAGAAGAAGAAGAAGGGCTCTCGCCGGGCACTAACCCCACCTCTTGCCGTGGGCCACAATTTACATACAAGGTCACACTGCTGATAGCGTAAGGCTGAGTAGGAAAGGTAGATAGGTATCTTTCGAAACTTCATTCAAAGCGGTGACATATTCTAAACTCCCTTTATTAAGAATACCAAAATTTCAGTTTTACTTTGTATAGGCAGCAGGTTAAAACGGGTGATTAAGACATTATTGTGCTCATCATACTTCCTCAAAGTTAAGGCGAAAAAAATATCGATTAGCCGAGCTTAGATCAGTTCGGATTGCTTCAAACTTTTATTTAAATTAGTCGAGATCAATAATTCTTAAACACATTTTTAGAGATGATTTTAGAGGACCCGTCCACTGGATCAACAACACGTCGAGAAGGAGGAGACTTCGAGAAAGTTTTGCGGAAAATCATTCTTTTGTTGATCGTTTATTACATCTCAAATCCTACTGTGAGAAGACAATTTATCCTAGTTCTTATAAAAATATTGTTACCATATAAAATATTCTAAAGATGAATTCTGCTCGAAAAATAGTTCACTTATTTTCTTCTGAATTCGTTTTCTAATGATTACAGCTATTTACATAGCTTGACGATTGCAATTTATTCTGTATTTTCAATGAGTTTAAAGTATAATTTTAAATTATAAATCGTTTCTTTCTTACCTGTGCACAATATCGAAACAGATCCTGGAGTCCCCAGAAAAATGCGAACCATAAAATATAAATTTCCGGTAGAAAACTATTAAAGTATTGATTTAAAAACAATAACAGCGGTCCTAAAAGACCCCAATCTGAATATTCCATTTCGCTCCTTGTCATATGCGCAATCTAAAAATATTTATTAATATTTCAAATTGGAAAGTATTCGATAAGGGTTTTGAATAATTAACATACCACTAATTTGTTTGTGATTTTTGCTGCGACAAAACCAAAAGTAATTATGTACAAAGATGGATGAGTTTCAAATATGTGATCTTGCGATTTTTGCGCAATTATAAACGCTGGAACTACCACCAAAAATAGTGGTATAATTGGAGAAAGGACACTCGTTCCCTGAAAAATTGTAAACGTTGATTTAGTATTTTGATAGCAAGTTTTACTTTAATTTGGAGAATTTATCGAATAATTCAGCATTTTGTGATTCACTTAGTTATTAGTAATTGAATCCGTCCGGTTTTCCGACATTGAAGTCTTTCTGATTGAAAGTAATTTAATTCTACTTTAATTTTGAACGAAAAATTCTGCATTAATGCTGAATTTACCGATAAAATATAGTCTGCAAAGATCTTTTGGCATTTTTTTTCACAATTAGCAAAACAAAGCAAAGCAGATCACATGCGTTGTGTTAATAATGAAGAAGATGCTTGTAAATTGCAAACATTTTCAATTAAATAAATATATAATACAGACGAGCAATTAGTACAAGCCCCATCACCTAAAAAGATAGACACAAATATACTTCAATCAATTCATGCGGTGTCGATTTTGTGTACCATGCCTTATTATTGTAAGAATTACAACTGCTAAACAAAGAAGTGTGTGTCTTGCGCCAATCTACCACTATTACTCGTTCATAGCAAAATCAGAATTATAGATATTAAATATTAGACATGTAATTTAAGGAACTTTTATATATCTTGCTCGTCTAATACGCAATACTGTGTAGTTGATGTGTTAGGAAGAGTCAAATATAGAATATGTATCTTTTTTTCATGATTCTAGCTAATGTCTTACTGCAACGGTTGATCCATTTTTACCACAGCCACCAGTAAATATCACTTTAACATAACGCAGTGCCAACATCATATCGACTGCAAATGCAAAATAAAGTGGAACCAATCTAGAATCCCACTCCAAATATGGAAGCTAAATTAGGAAGAGAAGTTTGGTTATGAAATTTTATGAAATTTGATTGAAAACATGTTAAAATTAACGTGAAAATGTTAATGACAATTCTAACTTAAAATTAAGTGGAAATTATATTGAAATAAGAGAAATGAATAAATATAGGTCCGAGGAGTTGGATTTGCTATTCAAATATGAAAACAATTTACATCATATGTAAATATCAGGGAAACTGATTCGATCTAATATTCCAAAGTAGTTTAAAACCAAAACTGAAAATTTAAACAATGGAAAACAGATGCAATAAAGGAAAATTTTCATTTCATACAGAAAGCAAATGACAACATTTTTTCGTTTAATGTATCTCATAGAAGTTTTCTATTGCTAGAAAATGATTATCGCCTGCATCAACAATGATCGTTTTAACTTGATTTTGTTGAAATGAAAGAATGAGAAGAAATACAGGGCAAGTTGCAATCATGGATTCATCACTCAAAAAAACTGGAGGATGGTTTTGTGTTTAGGGGCTTTTTTAGAGAAAGCAAGAGTAGTCATTTTGTAATGTTGCCACTATAGTTTATATTTCCCATATCCTCAATTATATTATATCATCCAATATAGTGGCGCTACGCATATTGCACTTTGAATTTTACACTTTGTAATCCATTTTTTCTAGCCCTTCCTATTTGATTGTTGGAACAATCATGGTTGCCGTCAATGGAACTTTAACTTGTTAATGGTTGTTGAAAATGCGGAAGGCTTAAATACTATATCGTTGAAAATACAATCGATGAATGAGACGTGGAATAATCCCCGCCTTGTGAAATTATCTTTAGGTAGAAGTTCTAATTCCATACGGGTTATTCGGATCCCAACATTAAGTAGCGGATAGAGGAGCGCCTTAAACCGAAAACCGACTGACTTAAAGCGCTAACAGTGTGCCTCTATGTTTATTGTCCAGGAAGTAGGAAAATCGTTTCGGATAGGATTAATTCAACGACAACGATCTCGGCAACTAAAAACGGATTAATTTCAGCTAATTGTGCAGTTGTGGAACTCTTAAGAGCATTTTTTCTAGAAGCTTCACGCTATTAAATCAGCATCCTCACACTCCAGGTACGAAATGACTTGGTAGTGAGGTTAACGATTACGAGTCGCACACTATATCTTTGCTAGCGGGAAAAAAGACGGTAGCATAGAGTTTCGAGTGGTTTTTGTTATAGATAAATAATATAAGTGGCTGATGACTCACTTTAGACCGATCAGCGATGTGAATAAAAGCGAAGTTTTTCAATACTTGGCTTAGTTTATCAGCTACCACGCTCCAACCGAGGAAAAAAATGATATACTCGCTTTCGGATAAAACATTCGACGAACTGCCATCCAGCAAGAGAACTTGGATACTTCAACACTAAAGTTGATTCACAGAGGAACGATGCGGTAGGAGGGCACAACCTGCACTGCAGCTCTAAAGAGAATGACCAGCGGCTCACGACTTCGATACCAATTAAAACCGAAATGTAGCTCAACATGTTTTCCACAGCTTTGTGCTCATAAAATGACGTAGTTACCGCCTGACGGAACGAACTGCAATCATGTAGACCCTGTCCTCTTCCACAAAATGTTCACATCAAATATGGATGTGTGGACGCTGTTCGGCGCCGATGCTGATCATTTTCTGGACTGGACCAAATTCAGATGCCGGGCCGGTGCAATCACCAATTGAGATAGACGGATTCCAACGCTCAACTTAGAGATGTTAAAAGAAAGCTCTGTACAGATAGAGTACGCACCCACTATAAAAATGCTTTGGAAAATACCGATCAGGCTAATAATAATGGGACAATCGAACAAATTTGGCCCGGAAAACTCCTTTCAAAACTTCGCCGAAAACTACAGAGGCACCAAAAGCCCAGAAGAAGAAATTCAATAATGGGTGTAGCGAGGCAATTGCGGGAAGTGCATGAGGCTTACATGCTTTTTATTTAATGACGAACCCGATCTAGGGAAGATACATACCATGAACTCAGGCGTAGGTACAAAAAGAATAAAAGCAGTACAAATCGAGCAATGATCGTAACACAAAAGCCATATTCGGTACTGTGAATCAATGACGTCGATATAATGGCCTAATCTGTTGAAGGAACTACAGGTGGACAAGAACAAGGTCAACAAAAACAGACCCAAACTGATGACCCTCACGAGAGAAAAAAACACACATTATTTTTGCCTACTTAGGGGCTCAACTTTCAAAGGACGGCAGCGAGAAAGACGAGATTAAGAGTTGAATATCCAAAGTGAATAAACGCTATTAAGTTCTCCCTCTGATGCGAACCTAGAAATTATATCGAAAATCTAAAATAAAACTTTATAATAAATCAAACGTTTATCTAAAGTGTCCAATGTTCACCTTGGGACCACGCGGTCGAGCTGCCCTGTGGATGATGGCGCGAGGCAGCTCCCGATGAGTGTCCGTCATCCACGACGAAACCGCACTTTAGAATAGTTCTCAATGGGGGCGACACGTGGACGCTGACGAGGACAGCTGAGAAATGAAGAGACGCTTTCGAACAACTTCTCAGAAAAATATTTGATCCCATTAAGCAAAGCGAGCTTTCAAATCCGATACGATGATGAGTTATACAGCGTTTTTAATAAACCACAAGCTTCTACGAGAGCGGTCCGATAAGTACTTAGTCTCACCGCCCGATGGCGCCACTATCGCAAGAGAGATTCTCTATCGTGTAGTACATTCTCGTATACGGCTACTGTCAAAATTTCAACCGAATCCGACTCGTAGTTTTGTTTTGATCGGGTGTGGAGGCGGGCGTGTCCGCGGATTTTAGAAAAATGGAAAGAGTATTCTCGGTCTGTGATTCGATTCTTATTTTTGGAAGGGAAATCGTGCAGCGAAATCAAAGAGCGCTTGGATGCTGTGTACGGTGACTGCTCCTGTGATGGCGACCGTAAAAATAGGTTTAACGACGTCGGTTTTTAATGAGCCACGCCCAGGTGCCCCGAAAACGGCTACCACGGAGGATAACGTAACAAAAATCCACGAGCTCGTATTAGCAAAGCACCGATTGAAGGTGCGCGAGATAGCTGAGACAATAGGCATTTGAAAAGACCGCGTGGGTCATATCCTGCATGAAATTTTGGGCATGAGACACTCTGGACAAAAAACGCAGCCGTGAGACCACTTCAGAGCAGTGTCTAACGCTGTTTAAGCGCAATCTGAAGAGTTTCTGTGTCGTTTCGTGGCCGTCGACGAAACAGGGCTCCACTGGTATACACCCAGATACCAAGGAGCAATCGAAACAGTGGACTTCACCCGGCGAACGTGCTCCGAAAAAGGCGAAAACTGTCCTTTTGGCCGGAAAGGTGATGGCTACCGTTTTCTGGGATTCACAAGGTGTAATCTGCATCGACTACCTGGAGAAGGGAAAACAGTCACAGGGCTCTACTATGCCGAATTATTGGGCCGATTCGACGCCGAGTTGCAGAAAAAGGCTCCATTTGGCGAAGAAAAAAGTGCTCTTCCATCATGATAACGTATCGGCTCACATCTCCGCCGTCGCCACGGCCAAATTGGTCGAATTGAGCTGCGAACTGCTACCCCATCCACCGTATTCTCCAGATTTGGGCTCGTGTGTCTTCTTTATGTTTCCAAATTTGAAAAAGTCATTCGCCGGGCAGAAATTTGTGTCGAATGAGGTCATGGCCGCCAAAGAGGCCTACTTTGCAGACCTCGAGAAAACGTATTTTTCAAACGGGTTAAAGACGTTGGAGCATCGCTGGGTCAAATGTATCGTGCTAAGAGGGGATTATGTTGAGAAATAAATCCCCACTTTTCCACAATTTTCGTTCTTGCATACGCTCACCCTAGGTCGGCTAGGGTGAGCGTATGCAAGAAGCTGGGATATCTAGAGAGGTGCTGCAAGAATAGATTGAAGGCAACTGACCACGAGTAAAGCAACGTAAATGATAGGATTCACTTGACGCGGACAACAGAGCACTGTGTGTGTAGGGCGCGGTCAATAGATCAAAAAGATTGGGCGCGATGAATAAGGGGGCAAATGTCTGATTAAGATTGCTGCCCCATCGAAAAACAAGTGGTTATTGTAGTAAATTCCCATGACTGGCGTAAAGATATTAAGATAATTTTTTTAATCATTCACTTTTTCTGCGAGCAGAACTCGTGGAAATTTCCTAAAAGTCTGCAGAAATATAAAATGACCATATTTATGCCAAATTTAAGTTATATTCGAAAATTCTAGCCTTGATGGGATGAAATATCATAAAAATAATAAAGACATACGGAATTTAATGTTTGCAGGCCAAATAGTAGCGTGGGTCTCCGAGGCGAAGTCGGCTGGTGGCTACCGATAAAGCAATCTAAGTCCCGAGACATGTTCCTCGTAACAACATCTCTCATATCGATTACTAATTTTGACCTCATTCGGCGCCTTTGTGCAGAAATCTGGTTTTTAACTATAGAAACCAGCGGAAGCGACAACACAGACTTCTCTACCAAGGTAAATATTCTCTATCAATTACAACTTTGCTTGTAATTTTGTTTTGACTGAAGAACGGCCAGAAGTTTGTTACTTTGAAAATGGTACATTACTGTTGAGAATATTATTTACATTACAGATCATAGTTTGTTACATTCATTGTAGTCTACAGCAACCACGTCATCCGCACCAAAAGCGACAGTGCGCACCAGCTTACAAAAAGAACTATTCAAAGCACCTGTTTCATTAACTTAGAATTACTGATGCTTACTGTTGTATTATAGAAATATGTAGAGATATTAAATACTGCACGAGAAAAAGCCCAGTTCATTCATTAATTAAGTTCAGTTCAGGAACGGCAAAGCAATTATATTATCCATTTTATCTGAACGTTTGGGTGATTTTACGAGCTTCGAAATAAGAGCAGCATTCCTTGGCAAGATCAATATTATCAACTTTGCCGATAACTCCGATCTGAAGACATTAATTTATATCAAAGGATGACAAATGCGATTCGATAGCATCAGAATGTGGAACAAATTCAAATGCATCTCTTGTATTGTAACAGATGTCAGCTATCAATAGCCTACGGGCTAATTTGTCAGATACCGCGAGAATCCAATAGCAATTTATAAACATAACGAGCAATTTGAGTCTAGAAATTTAGAATATAAGTTGCAAGAGGAGAAAAGCATTCAAGGGTGATCGAGATAAAGAAGAACGGCGAGCGCAATTATACAAAAAATGTAAATGCTGCATATGCAAACGGCTTTCATTATCACCAAACACTCCAGTATAAATAGCAAATGTTTCGCCGAATTCAGGCATTGATTATGAATAAACGAGACGAAAAATGACAATAGACGGAACGAAAAATGGCGATCGGTATCAATTAATAAAGCACCAGCTTCAAATTCGCACCTAAAATCAGTCCGACCAACCCCAGCCAATAAATACAAATGAAGTTTTTATCGCAGTCAACCACGAACTCCTAGCAATTCAATAATTCGCCAATTAATCCGTGGCAGTATAACACAATGCTTCTATTGAAATCACCTGATAAAATGATAAAATGCCATAAAATGACATTGGCAGGTTCACAGTAGGCCAAAAAAGTAGAAGAAGAGATATTTTTAATCATTTGAATTTAAACGAAAAACTAATTCTTCACATTTTTAATAGCACTTGTAAATGAAAGGACTTCTGCACTGTAAATGCAAGAATGTGCACATTGTTCACTAACAACAAACTGCAAGTATTTGTATATGCGATAGCAAGTGTTAGAGCGAAAATGAATCGGAAGCTCCAAGTCCGGTTCGGGCCTACAATAATTGAAGGTTCCAAAAGATGGAAGGTAATTGGAGCTATGGATTGCATACTCGCTAGGTATCCTATTGCGCTTATTAGCAGTGACCAACGGTCATTCACTTTAGCGAGAGACCATTTTCTTCGAATTAATAAAAGGGCCCGGAAGAAGGATGAAGACGGAAAAATTCACATAGACGTTTTACGGATACACAGACGTCCGTCACGGTGTTCGCGTGGAAACATCACATCCCCCGCGAATACAGTGATGGGCATCTGTGGAGTTTTCCACAGTGAACGAATGAATTCGGTGGATTTAAAATTCGGTTCGGTTCAAAATGAACAATTGTAGAAGTCTTGATCTAGCGATACAGGAAAATCCGTGTTCATGCAACGAAGTGGCCATTGACTATTGTACTTCAGCGGTGAGGTTGTACCTCAACAATACTTCAATAAATGTACACTAAGATAATGAGGCAAGTCATGATCAATGGTTAAACAATTTCGCAGAACAGGATTAATAAGCGTACTAGGCAAGCACTGCATAACGGATTAATGAAGACATGCTCAACAGCGACACTTTAAAAGTATGTCTCCAGTGACAACGACAGAGCGAATATTCTTATAATTGGGTTCAAAGAAAAATTAAAATCGGTAAGCTATTCCCACAGATCAGGGCACCATTTGGTGGTTTTATGAATGACTACAGCTATGCAAAATGTATTATTTTATTTATTTATTTAAAAAAATCAACTTACAGACAAGTAGTCCAATTACAAGTCAATTAATACAATATTTAAATACAAACATCGAATTCAAAATATGGAAAGAAAAGATCACAATACGATATCAAATATTAAGATTTATAAGATTATTTATAATTTGATTTTTCATTGAAGTTTTGAATACGCCAAGAGACTGTGGTAGAGGACCAAGACTTCGCTGGTTGTGCATACGAGGTAAGGGTAGCAAGGGAGAGTGGAAGGTGTTAGTTCGTGCATACGGAACCTGAAATTGAAGCGAGGGTCTATTAGGGCGAGCGGCGTCGAATGCATTTATTTGCCTGCATACATTTTGAGGTAAAAGGCTATGAGAAGCTTGAACAAAAGACATTCGTCAAGGAAAGATCGTCTGGACTCGAGGGTAGGAAGGTTCAAAATATGTAGTCGGTCATCATAAGAGGAGTAAGGAAGGTTGAATTTGAAGAATAGAGACCGTCTGAATCTGCGTTGAACTGACTTAAGAGCATCGATGTGCTTCCTGTGGTACGGACTCAAAATTTAGGAGCAGTACTCCAAATTACTACGTACTAGTGAGAAGTAAAGACACATACAGGATGTGATATGTTGGAATGACGAAGCGGATCGTAAAAGTTTAGCGAGAGGCTGTCTTAATAATTAAAGTAATGTGGAGATCAAACTTCAGTTTACAATCGAAAAGCACACCAAGATCCTTAAAGGAGGTTACATTGCTCAAAGGGATACCAACAAGCCTTTATGTTGACAGAAGAGGAAACTTTTTTTACAGGAGAATGTCATCTGATGGCATTTGGAAACATTTAAGGAGAGATGGCTTGATTGACACCAGTCACTAAGACGCTGAAGATCGGTTTGAAGGATATCCACGTCTAGCAGGGAATCAATACTCGAAAAATCTTGAAGTCATCAGCATAAAAGAGACAGGGGGATGTGACAACAGAAACTAGACCATTGAAAACAAGTAAAAATAGTATGGGGCCAAGTATTGAACGTCGCGGAACTCCCGAGCTCGGGTGAAAAGATGAAGAGAAGCAAGAGTTAAAAGTGACATAGGAGAGAAGACAGGTAAAGAGGCAAATAGGGACATTGAACCCTAAAAGTTTCTCAAATAGGAGTGAGTGATCCACTGAATGAAAGAAAGCCTTTAGAGGAATCCGTAAAAATAACGTCCAATTGTTGCTGATCGAGGGCAGCTGCAATATGACGGGTAAAAGAAATTAAATTTGTAAGGGTAGATCTGCCTCTAACAAAACCATGCTGTTGGTCTGCTAAAGATCAAAAACTATCTTTTCAAGAATTTTACCAAAACGAGGAAGAAAGGAAATAGGACAATAGTTTGAGACTATATTACGATCACCAGATTTGAAGATAGGAGAAATGTGGGCAATTTTCCATTGGGAAGGGAAAACCCCACAGGATAAACTCGAATTAAAAATAATTGAAAGAGGAACACAAAGCGAAGAAGATAAAGATTTTGCTAGAAAATTTGGAATGCCATCAGGGCCCCACACTGGTGCTGTTGTCAAGATTATTTAAGAGTTGCTCAACCTGCAAGGGGTTTGTACGAAAATTAGTAGAGGAAAAAGAGCAAGAAGATTGGTTGAAGGAAGAGGAATGCTTAGCCCTGCCGAAAAAGGAAGAAAAATAAGAAGCGAAGGGTTCACAAGATTCTTGAGGAGTAGACGATGTCACGTCATCTAGACTAAAATTATTAGGGGCATGATGAGTGGTCTTTAAAGATTTTACGTATGACCTGAACGCACGAGTTTGATTCGACATTAACGTAGTTTCAATGTGGTTAGCATATGCATGAAGAGCAGATGTGGCAATTTCCTTGGCCGCGGCACGTCGCTCTTTGAATTCAACGAGGTCAATTGGAAGACCACTGGATAAGAATTTTCTGCGGGTAGCATCTTTAGCTTCAATTGTAATGGCAACATCTGAATTAAACCCAGGAGCATCTTTAGGTCTTTTTGCTGGAAACACTGGAATAAATTGTCAGATTAAGGACGAAAGAAGCATATAGAGCTTATCAACACAATCTTCAGTGTGGAGATTGCTGAAGAAGGAATACCAATTCACGGCATTAAAGCTAGCTTCTATGCTCGATAAATCGGTCTTTAAAAAATTAAAGCGGGAAGGTGAAGAATTCCTCAAAGAGCGTGTGATAGCAAGCCCAATGGAGAGCGGTGGATGGTGAGGATCAGGTTTGATAAAGGATGAGAGTGTCGCCGATGCGAACAGAGAAGATGGCGGCAACTTGGAAAGAACAAGATCAAGCAATTTGTTATTGGCATTAGGAAAAGTGTTGGATTGGGTGAAATAGCAGAGGGATATAAAAGAAGAAAGAGCAAAAGACACACTACTGCCAGAAACGATGGAGACATACATATTCCAAACAATAGAGTCACCGCAGGCCAATAAAGGGGTAGAAGGGAAAGGAGCATTTAAGTAGCTCGAGAATTTTGCAAAGAAACGATCGTAAATAATAGCAGGACTGTTACAAGGGATATACACAGATGATACGAGGAAGGAAAAAGAGTCAGATAGAGAGACTAGCACAATTATACACTCAACAGGTGAAGATGGAGTGAAATCATCACAGGATTTGCTAGTAAGGGAAACATGTATACTCACTAGAACGCCTCCACCGTCAGACTTACCAGTAGCATCACGGTCTCTATCTCTGTAGTAGATTAAATGGTTCGGGAGTAGCTCACTATTACTAATGTCATCTGTCAGCCATGTTTCCGTTAGACAGATGATATTATACGGAAAAAGGAGGGAAGAAATGCTAACTTCAGTAGTCTTAGTCCTCAGGCCACGAACATTTTGGTAAAAGGAAGTTAAGAATGAATTACAAGGCCTAAGAATATTATACAGGGTGCGGCAGCATAACTTCCTTTTTTGAAATGCCCGCCCTTAAAGTGCTAACTGTTATAGCGCGGCGCTAGTAGTCTCATTCGAGAGAGGTGATTTTAAAGTTTTGCTCATCCCTTGGTTAGTCGCTATCATGCGTTGGAACAGTGCGGAGCGTGCATTTACCGTTGAAGCGTACTTTTCGAACGGAAAGTCGGTGATTGCAACCCAGCGTGCCTTTAGACGTCACTTCAACGTCGCTCCGTTAGGCCGTGTCCCGGACCGAAAATCAATTCTTTACTGGGTTAAATCCTTTCGGAATACCGGAAATGTGACGCGAAGAAGAAATGAAGTCCCACGGCCCGTCAGATCACGTGAGAACATCGAGGCAGTAAGAGCTTCAATGTTGCAATCTCCGCGGCGTTCTGCGCGGAAGCATGCGTCTGCCCTTGGGATATCTGATCGTTCTTTACGGCGAATTCTTCACAATGACCTTCATTTCTATCCCTACAAGTTAGCAACTGCGCAGGAACTCTCCGAACGCGACTTCGATTCTCGAAGAAATGCATGTGAAGCGCTTCTCGAAAACGTCCCTGAAGACGCGATTGTGTTTTACAGTGATGAAGCTCATTTTCACTTGAATGGATACGTTAACAAACAAAACATGCGCTATTGGGCTGCCAACAATCCTCGAGAACTCCATCAGAGGCCTCTGCATTCGCCAAAAGTGACTGTTTGGTGTGCCATTTCATCAGTTGGGATTGTTGGTCCATGGTTTTTCGAAGAAAATCAGTTGACAGTAACAGTCAATTCCAATCGTTATGTGAGCATGCTCCAGGATTTTTTTTTGCCACGACTTGATGAAATGGACTTAGGGGACATGTGGTTCCAACAAGACGGAGCAACAGCTCACACTTCAAGGGCATCAATGGCCATTTTGAGGGACCACTTCCCAGAGCGACTCATCTCCCTCAGGGGTGATTTGCAGTGGCCAGCGCGCTCCCCCGATTTGAGCCCATGCGACTTTTTTTTGTGGGGTTTTTTGAAATCCCGCGTTTAACACCAATCGCCCAAGGACCCTGGAAGACCTGAAGGCCAACATTCAGGAAGAAACGGCCAACATACCCATCGCTATGCTCGAAAAAGTGATGAGAAACGCCAGAATTCGGTTTGCTCAGTGTATAGACAATGGAGGACGCCACCTTTCAGATATGATATTTAAAACCGTGTGAGATAAAACTTTACATGTCAAACAACAGTATAAAAAAAAAAAATAAAAAACAAGTACCGCTGAAAATTTGTTTTGTTGAATTTTGAAAAAAGGAAGTTATGCTGCCGCACCCTGTATAAGGTTGAGTAATAAGAGGGAGTTAAGTTCTCAATCACCCCATCCAGTCACATATTTCGAATGGGTCAAATACGGATCTGAGGGGAAAGGGATGAAGAATTGGAGCGTTTGAGCTCGGCCACGAGGGACGATGCCAAGTGTCTTTCTGATGGTCTACGTATTATCAGTGAATGCATAACCCTGTGTAGGCAGCTGTTAAAGTTGCTAGAATCGTCTACGATAAAATCAATGGCAATAGAATAAGTACAAATTTACTCTGTGCTGGATGCCAAATCAAGCAGGAGTTGAGGATAACGGACCAGCAGACTCATTCGCAAAGAAAGGAATAAGTATCTTTTTGGAGCCGTTGAGTGAACTCAAAATGCATTTCTAATTGGGAAAAGGTTTTAAAATGCTATGATGATGCTGGCGATTAATTTTTTGAGCAAATTTTCAACTATCATTGAAATCGAAATCACTTTACAGTGTATTTTTTACGTATTCGTAAACATGCTTCAAAAATTCAAACGTTTCTTAGAATATTTTTTCAGTTCCAAACATAATTTCACGTTGCGTTGTTGCTTTTGTAAACACTGTAGAAACTGATACGCACACTGAATCACGTTGCACGCAAATAGCAATAATTTGGTAAATAAACGGAATGTAAAGAATATGTGAAAGGTATTTTATGCAGCATTTTTGATAACTGAAGTGCTGTGAAGTGTTGAGGATTCATTGCCAGACATATATCTGGCTGCTTCTTTTAGCCAAAGCAGATTATCCGCATATAACACGGAAATGTGAAAAGAGCACTACAGAATATTGTTGCGTTGGCTATATTAGGCAAATATGTCAAGAAAAGACAAACTTATAATGCACGACTTGCAATTCAACATTAATGTTTATGTAGATTCAATCGGGTAATTGAATAAAACAAATCGTTAACTATGAAAACTAAACGGTTAGCTTGAAAAGTTTAGTAGATCCATAGAAAAATACTTGTGATAGATCAGAAGTGGCTAACTCTCCTAATATTAATTTTTTTACCGGGGTTGATCGAGGGTATATCGATTGAAATGCTTTCTCAACAACTTTCCAAATCACGTCTCAGAACTGAAATATCATCGTCAAAGTGTGCACGAGAAAAGCCATGAAATAATTAAAGATGGTTCAAGATAAATGTAACTAACTTTAATATCAGAACCGCAGGTCACAATTTTTTGGATGTTCTCGCTTTAGGTAGATTAATATTGCTTATATCACTACGTTAGTATTGAGGTTAGTTAGATTTACAGCAGTAAAAACCAGCGTTTCTTGCTCAAGCGGTATATTCAGTCTGACTTATTCCTTCTACAAAAGAAGACAAAGTAATGATAATTCAGTAATCTGATATACATGTAATAGAAGTGAAAGAGAAAGAGCAAAGGAATTTTAGAACTAGTATTGCATTTTTACACTGTTATGTAAATGTATTTCAACAGTCTCCCACAATACAAGGTTGATCTATTGCTCTTTCCATCGTAACAATTTAAAGTAACATTTCATTATTTTTCAGAATTAATAATACACAAAAATTTAGTTAACAATGCACCAAAAAAATTCGATTCGTATTTATGATAATCCAAGTATTTAACGAATTTTTGATGATTGTTCTTGGCGAGCACTTTCTTCAGAATATCAGCAACCATTTCCTGGGTAGATCGTATTTGACGTCCATAATGCCCTCATTGAACATTTGCCTAATGTGATGAGCGCGCATTCTTCACAAGTTGTAAGGCACTCTGGTTGTCTCCATAAAGTAATGTTGGTCCATTGATGACGTTTTCAAAACCCATCTCAGCCAACAGACTCCTTAAGAAAATAATTTCTTTCGTTGCTTGGGACATGGCAAGATACTCTGCTTCCATAGAACTCAGAGCTACGACATGTTGTTTTCGAGATTCCCAAAATACTGGGCCACCGCCAAGTGTAAAAATGTATCCCGTAAATGACTTTCTTTCATCATTACAACCAGCCCAATCAGCATCAGCGTATCCCATCAAAGAATGATCTGTTTTAGAATAAACGATTTTTAACTTTATAGTGGAGTTTAAATATTTCAAAATATTCCTCGCAGACTTCAAATGCGTGGAATGGGGATCCTGGTTGAATTCCGATAGCCTTACCACGCAATGTAATATGTCCGGTCGTGTCATCAGAGCCAGGTACATAAGAGATCCGATTATTGACTGATACATTTTTACGTCAGCCTTTTCACAGTTTGTGCAGTCGCTGCAAGATTTTAAGATCTTTCCTCGGTTGAGTGGCGTTGGCGTCGAGTTACATTTCAACATACGATTCTCCTGAAGAAGGTTTTCGATGAATTGTTCTTGGTTAATTGTTGTCTCCTTGTCCTTCATTTCTGCATATTTCAATTCCTAGAAAATATTCTGCAGGTCCTTTGTCAATTATGTTGAAAACAGACGATAAACTTCTTTTGATGTAATTTAAATCATCCTGATGAGAGCTTGCGATCAGCATATCATCGACATAAACAACAATTATGTTCGTTTTTTCAGCTCATTCATAATATAGGCGCAAGTGTTCGCTTTAAATTGAATGAAACCAATTTTCTTCAATGTCTCATCCTACTTCTTGTTCCATTCGCTTCCGGATTGTTTTAATCCGTAAAGAGCTTTCTTTAACTTGCATACTCGCTCCGGATATCTTTTATCAATAAAAGTTTTAGGCTGCTCCATATATACCTTCTCCTCGAGTATGCCGTTAAGATATGCAGCAATTACATCCACTTGATGCAACAACAAATTAAATTCAGCAGCCAACGCGAGGACTTACTGTCGAATAACGTGCTACCGGCGAAAAAGTGTCCTTGTAATCAATATTCACTTTTTGACTACACCCTTTCGCCACAAGTCTTGACTTGTAGCGAGCTATTTTTCCTTTTTGGTCGGTCTTAATATTGAATACCCATTTACATTTTATGAGCTTCGTTTCGGCAAGTCTACCAAATCCCAGGTTTGATTCTTTATGATGCCATCATATTCTGCTTGCATTGACTTTTTCCACTCATCTGCTTGTGGACCTGAAAGCGCATCTTCCACAGTGAGGGGGTTTTCTGCTCGATCTACATCCGTCAAGTTAATTGAGTTTTGTTTTCCGGTTCGATTAAGGTGCGGTCTTCCTGGTTTACCCGTCCTGATAATTCTGGGTCTACCTCCTTTATTATAGGATTTCGCAATTGGTTTTTCTTTATCTTGTTCATTTTAGTCTTGATCGCTTTGTTAAACTTCATCAGTGTCCACGGGTTTGTTTGGTGATATAGTCTTACTACTAGAAGTCTCTCCCATTGCCTCGAATGTTTCACTTTCCACATTTTCTTCTTCGGGTTCAGTATCGAAAATAACTAACTGTTAATCGTTATTCTCATTTGTATAACATTCGTTTTCCAAAAATGTTACATCTCTGCTTTTGTACATTTTCCGTGAATTGGGTTCATAAAGCCGGTAAGCCTTTGCTTCTTCACTATATCCTACAAGTATAACTGGTATTCCTTTCGGATCAAATTTTGACTTGCTTGTCTGCTTATTTAGCATTATTGCTCGGCATCCGAATTTTTTAGGTGTTTTACTGTTGGTTTTACTCCATGCCATACTTGAAAAGGTGTAATTTTCTCAAGTAATCTCGTAGGTGCTCGGTTTCGCAAATAACGCCGTATTCACAGCCTCCGCCCAATACGACTCCGGTAAATTCGCTTGAATCAACATACACCGAGCCATTTCGATCAGTGTGCTATTTGCACGCTCAGCCACACCATTCTGCTGCGGTGTGTATTCAGCACTTAATTGCCGACGGATACCATGCTGATTGAGATATTCTGTGAAATCATGACTTAAATACTCTTTTGCATTATCGCTGCGAAACATTTTCATTTTACACCCCGTCTGGTTCTCTTCGATTTGCTTAAATGTTTTTAGCACACTAAGTATTTCACTTTTTTGCTTCAAAAATGCAACAAACGTCATTCTGGTGCAATCGTCTATGAAAGTGGCAAAATATTTTGCTCCACCAATTGAATTTTGTCTCATTGGACCACATATATCACTATGTATAAGTTCTAGTGGCTTCTGAAAACGATTTCCGAAAATTTTGTAAACGGTTTCACTGTCATCTTTCATTTTAAACATTTTCTACGCGGTCGACACTTGAAATGTTTACGTCAAGCCCATGCATCACCATTTTATTGTTATACGACTATGCCACTTCAAATAATCATCATTCAATGCACTATTTATCGCATTTCCATTTGCATACTGTGCATCATTTGTGCAAATAAACAAATTACCAACCCTTTTCGCTGTTAAAATCACCGATTTTTTTCGTTTTATTATACACTGCTTGCGTTCGAAACTCACTGTCATGTTTTTCGCTGTTGTGTACAACACTCCTTTTAGATTTACTGGCTGATTTTCGGATGTTAATCTCACTGTACTTATGTCTTTTGCGTCAATTGTTTTATTATTCGCGAGAAAAATTGTTTCCTGGTATAATTCGAACTCAACAAACAATTTTTTGTCGTTGCACATATGAGCTGTCGCCCCGCTGTCAATAATCCAAGTTTTATTGGTGATCGATTCATTCGCAACAAGCGAAGTGTTCATTTCGGCTAATGATACAGATACTAGTTTTTCTTTTCGCTTACTCCTACATTCGGCCGCGTAGTGGCCTGTTTTGTGACACACATAGCACTCTATTTTCTTTCGCAATTTGTCAGTCTTTTGCTCGGGTATTCCGTTGCTCCGATTTCGCTTTTGACATTAAAACATGTTCGAACTCTCTACTTTCGTCTTTTTCGGCATCTCACCTGCGGCCTTCGTCGATCAAATTTTTTTTTAAATTTTCGAAAGTCGGCAACTCATCACTTGTCTCCATCGCAACTACATAATTGTCGAATGATTTTGGCAGGCTCGCTAATAGAATAATAGAAGTAGGTCTTCTTCGACTGGTATGTCTATTTCTTTTAATTTTTCCGAAATGTCGACAAAATCGTGTATATGTGTGGAGATAGATGAACTCTCCGCCATTTTGAATGACAAAAGTTGCTTGAAAAGCGTAACTTTTCTACCAGGCCCAGCAGGTTGAAGCATTCCCTCTAGAATTTTCCAGGCATCTTTGCACTTTAAGCGTTTTTAATGTGAATAAGCTGTGATACACTTACATTCAGGATAATGGTGGCTAAAGCTTTTTTGTCTTTGTTGGACCATTCCACTCTGACGGTAGGTTTCCTCCGATTTCGGGCCATTTACATATTTCCACGGATCCTGACAAATTAGGGCACTTTTCATCTGGAGCTTCCAGCTACAATAATTTTTATCATGCAGTTTTTCAATTATTGAAACAGCCGTCGCACTCATCTTTCGCGAGATTCACTTGAAATTTTTTACTTTTTAATTGCTATTGTTGGGTCTGGGCGCATAACCGCTCAACGGGTATATTCAGAGCGACTTATTCCTTTTACAAAAGAACACAAAGTAATAATAATGCAGTAATCTGATATACATGTAATAGAAGTGAGAGAGAAAGAGCAAAGGAATTTTAGAACTAGTATTGCATTTTTACAGTGCGATATGTAAATGTATTTCAACAGTTAGAAGATAGATTCGACATTTTTTTAGGTTCCTGATAGTCAATAAGAATGAACGTGTACTTAATAAACAGTTGGTTTAAATCTTGTCATTTTCAGTTTTGATAACCAGCTTGATTTATTATTCATCAAGAAAACAGTTGTTAATTTTTTGGAAGAACATTTTAGTTACACTAGACTGCTCCAAACCATTTCTAACTACACGGAAAGTGTGTCCCTCAGCAGTATTTGCTCATGCGCTTATAGCTAGTTGCAAAATAGTTTCTACAAAATTTTCTTATCAAAATCATTGAAAGCTTGAAAGCGTTAAATCTCGCCAATTGCTTGCTTCGCTTTTTTTCGAAATAAGTATATTGAATAAGTTTTTTGATTTAAATTTAAACTGTTTTCAGTTTCTTACAGCAACAGTTGACCCGTTCTTTCCAATTCCACCAACTACAAAAATATTGAAAAATTCAAAGACTACTCGTATGTAGCCGGTAAAGAAGATAAAAGTTGGTACGTAGTTCCATGTGAAGCCAATCATTGGTATCTGTCAATGTAAAATAGGCTTTTGTTTAGATAAAAAGATTACATATTGTTTCGATTCATGTATATTCTTTGATATTTTAAATTTATTATTTATATTAAGAATGTTGAAAAGTTTGTGACGAATGATGAGTTTGATTCAGGGGAATATTTGCACTTATAATAATTATGCCGATGATCCCATAGGGCTTACAAGAGTACGCTTCTATAAAATACATAAATTCTGTTTTCTAAATTCCTGTGTAAACTCCATGTAATGGTGAATATAGGTCTTTCATATGTTGATCTCTAGCAATTAATTGTTGGAACACATATCAATAGCAACAAAATCTAGCACTACATATAAATAGTACTTAGGAATTTGCTGACAAACTTAATAATAAGAAGCATTCCTTAATGTGCAACATAAATTTGTGGTTCAGATAAAGCAACATAAAATAAAAGCGAACAGTATTTTTTTTAATCTTTTAATCGGGTATCAATTTAAGAAGCGTTGTGATAGAGTGAAAGCAAAACAAAATATAAGAAGCATCGTGCCTTTTGTGTGTACAGTAAAGTAATTAGAGTCGATAACAATCCAGTAAAATAACCTTAGACTAGTAGAATAACATAATACTTATACTAATATATTAAATGTATTAGAATTCCAATTTTCAATATCATCAACTAGAATTTTAAAAACAAACATTTCAATCTGAATCGGTCCAAACTATGCAGGACGATTAGTTTAAATGTAAGTTAAAACAACTACAATAAAATACAATTTTCAAAGAAAATTCATTGACGATGCATAGAAAAATCAGCGCCCGGGGAAAATGCAGGCGTTCTAGGTATTATTAAAGATATAGGATGCAATTGTCTTATGCTTACGAGTATATCATAACATGGCAGATTTTAAATAAAATCTACTTCATTTAAAACGCTTTTTTAATTGCCAAAAGACATCACAACCTGGTTAACGTATTATTTAATTCTAACAACAACATAAATCAACTGTAAATCTATCAATTATCATAGAAAGTATGAAAAGGAAATTTTTCAAAAATCAAAGACGAAGCACGATTGAATTATAACTTACTGCTACTGTTGAACCATTCTTTCCACATCCGCCAGCCAATATTACTGCACCTATGTGCCATAACGACCAAAAGCCACAAATAATAGTCATTGCAGCCAATGTTGTCCATAACTCAATACAATCATAAATCTAAGCAAAATATTCAATTTCAAAATAATCTAGATATGTGTGATTAAATTTTTGTTTGTTTAAGTTTTGAATAATTGTATGGTTTTTATGCACCATCATAGCGTGAATATTTATTTCCTGGAATTTGGTGTATTGAGGATTTCAAATAGCAACACGAAGTAAACACAATATAAAGGTGTGCTAATCATTATGTGGAAGACAACAGTAAAGGAATGAATATCTGAAATAGTTTTATGCAGCAACTGAATTTAAAAGAATTGAAGCTAGGTTGGTTTTACATATGGCATTCCGTTAATTTCAAAACTACGTTTAATCAGACTACGTAGCATATAACAACTAAACGTATAGGATATAGTACTTTTATAAGTTTCAACTGATATTTTTTCATGAATTGTAGTTGTTTATTATGAAGGTTGCTTAAAAGAATTGAAAGATCTATTGAGCTATCTTACACTACACGTTTCCAACTGAGTATGATAGGAAAATGCAACTCTGTAAATTTTATATTGTAAATAAAATATGTTAAATCTCAAGGATAATACGCAACAAATACTGACAATGTCAATTCGAAGTCTGTTCAAATATCTGTCCGTTTGCTATTATAAAAATACCTGGCAAACTGCGCGAAATTTTTTCTTAACTTTGTCAATATATAATTCTATCTTGCAAAGGAAACAAGAGAAAACGTATGGAGTTGCATTATTCGTTTAAGTTATATCGCATTTATTTGTACTCCTTATTTCCGAAAAATTAAAAGAATTATTAGCAATTACAAATGAATCTATTTAGTTCATTCGACCTAATTTCAGTTAGATGGTTGAGTATTAGCTATGGCGTGAATGCCCAAGTTATCGACAAATGATCATACGGTATTCACTAGACCTACTAAATCTATACCTCGCTGAGTTTTTAATATGCTTCTAAGAGCACTTGCATGCCTTTAACAGATCCGCGGGGAAAACGAATCCTAGGAATAGCGGCCACTAGAAATGCGCCTACTTTCCAACGTATTGGCTGTGAAGGAACTATACCGGACGCCTCGGTGTCCTTAGTACGGAGGATACGCAATTGGAGAGTATTAGAGGACTACTCAGCCAGTGATCATCTGCTTGAGATAAACGATGTTGTCTCCCGACGTCCGTGCCCTCGGCTTTCTACAATTGGATGGAACATCGGAAGGATAGACGTCGCGAGGTTCGTCGAGGTGCTCACACCAGGTGCCCCGCTGCAGGGTGATTCGAAGGGGACAGAGAAATTTGCAGCTCAAGAAGTGGTGAATTCAACTATGAGCATCATCATCCCGACTGCTTACATCGCTTCTATGCCCCGCCGAAAACCGCAGCACGGCAAGCCCCTTGTGTACTGGTGGTCCTTTGAAATTGCTGAAAAGCGAAGGGAGTGCCACTAGCTTCGGTGTGAGGCTGAACGTGCACGAAACCTTGACGAGGCATGCAACCGAGTAGCAGCATATTAGTCGGCCAAGAAATGCCTTCGCAAATTGTAGACTAGTAGACAATGTGAACAAGGATCCCTGGGGCCTTGACTACTAGCTATATATGCGGAAGCTTGGTGCGCTACGGACGCCCTGAATACATGAAGCGGAAAAGATGGACGAGATAGTGTGGGCATTGTTCCCCGCCCATCTCGCTTGCTTTGACGCTGTCCACGGTGAAACAGCAATCGAGTGCCCACTCTTCACAAATCCGGAATCGGAAGAGGCAGTCCTTTCGCTGAAAGCGAGGAAGGCTCCAGGTCCAGATGGTGTTCCGGCTGAGGTGTTACGGCTTGTCTATCACCATTGTCCTGACGTGCTGCTCAGCACATTCAACGCGAGGCGAGGCTCGTGCTGATCAGCAAGGGGAAGGGAAGTCCCAAATCGCCGTCTGCATACCGCCCGTTATGCATGCTAGACACGGTTGGGAAAGTTCTAGAGAAACTCATCAAGGGAAGACTCACTGACGCGATTCGTGCTGCTGGGGACCTATCTTCTCGGCAGTACGGCTTTCGAGCAGGACGTTCTACTATCGATGCGATCGCAGAGGTGGTGAGCGCGGTCCAAAAGGCAGAGGCACATAGTTGCACCAAGCGACGGATCGTCCCGTTGGTGACACTCGACGTCAGGAACGCCTTCAACTCCGTTAGATGGGTGGATATTCTGGATACGCTGGAAAATCCTTTTCAAGTTTCAGAATATTTGATGCGGCTTTTAGGTAGTCCCTAAAAGACCGAAGCCTGCTCTACGGCACGACACAGGGCCTACGAAAGATGGCGGCTACATCGGGTGTTGCCCAGGGATCTATCCTTGGTCCAGACCTGTGGAACGTGTCGTACGACGGGCTACTGAGACTGGAGATGCCTGATGAGTCGCGCTTGATCGGCTATGCGGATGATGTTGCGGCTCTGGTCCCTGGACGTCCCGTTGAACAAGCGCAACATAGGCTAGGTATGCTAATGCGCCGAGTGAGAGACTGGATGACTGCTCGCGGGCTCAGTTTAGCACTGGAGAAAACCGAAGTGGTCATCTTGATAAAAAAGAGAATCCCTAGAGTAAGGATGATCAGTATTGGAGACATACAAGTCGAATCGAAGCTAGCGGTGAAGTACCTGGCGCTACTGAGAGACTCGAAAATGAATTTCTCTGAGCGAATTCTCGCAACGGCTGTGAAGGCTGCTTCAGGAGTATCGGCTCTGAGTCGACTTGACTTATGGCCAACGTAGGGGTACCCAGCCCATTAAGAAGACGCCTCTTGATGAGTGCTGTAGGGTCAGTGCTGCTGTACGGAGCAGAGGTATGGGGCGACGCTCTCAGTAAGCAGGTTTATCGAAAACGCCTGGCACAGGTACAGAGAAGAGGAGCGCTGAGGAGTGCATCTTCGTACCCGACAGTCTCTGATTCGGCGGAGAAAGTCATTGCAGGCGTGATACCTGTCGACCTTCTTGCTAGAGAGCGCCGCTCTATTTATCTGCGTTGAAACAAGGATGCGAGGAAAATGGTTGTCTGCGAAGAGAGACAGCGCTCACTCAACGATTGGCAGCAGTCTAAGGTGAATTGCACGAAGGGAAGGTGGACTGCGCGTCTCATCCCGGATGTGAGACCGTGGCTAAATCGAAGGCATGGTGAGACTGACTTCTTTCTGACCCAGCTTTTGAGCGGGCACGTGTCTTTTCAGTCTTACCTGCACAAGATTGGTAAGTCACGATCCCCCGATTGTCGGTAATGCCCAGGAGAGGAAGACAATGCCTGCCACACATTTTTTGCGAGCATTAATGGAACAGGCTGCGAAGGGCCCTTTACAGGGAGACGGGAGAGCTCACCTTGGATAGTGTAGTCGCGGCGATGCTCGAATCGGATGACAAATGGAACCAGGTGGCACATTATGCTCGGGCAGTCCTAAAAGATAAAAGGGATTCACAGCAGCTGGGGGTATTGGGGCTGGGGGATCGCTTGTCTGGCAACTCCTCTTCCCCTCTCCCCTCCTGCTAGAAGAGGGATCCCCCAGCTTGAAGGCGCCTCACGGCGTAACAAAACGAGACCTGGCCCGAAGTAATGTGTCAAACAGTTCCAGGCTAGGTTCTCAGGTTGACAGGGGAGGTGTTTAGCGGGTAGTCCAGTCGCCTTCTTGCGAACATAGGAGTCCCACACTCTGTGCGTAAATGGGCATTCACTTCCTACCACAAAAAAAATGTTATCCTGTACTGGGTGCCAGGGCACGCAGGAATCGAGGATAATGCGCTGGCTGACATATTAATTAGAAAAGGAGTGGCGATAGTGTTCGGTAGTCCTCAACCCTTCAGCGCAAACGATATGAGCTTCATTCAAAGAGACCTGAAGAAAATTTAGTACAAAGAACGCGACATGCTACCATCCAACTTTGTTGGGAGGGAGTCACTAGAAGCCTTCAGGGGTGGGCAACTTGGATCATATAACGTCTAACTCTACAAGGCAAAACACCGGTTTGTTTGTTTTATTTGGGGCAAGATGGCTGTTTCAGCCACTCTTTAGCGGTCACACTTGGGTTCATTGCATTCGACAACCCCATCTATCACATCCTACTCGTTATTAACGACGTAGATCCGATAGATTTTCATCCGTGAGCATATGCCAGCTCATTGCTGTGACACCAAATATCTGCTGCCTCGCATAGGCAGAGACCGGGCATTCACCGTTGGCAGATAGGCTCTTCAGCATCAACAATACCTATTCTTCGCAGATGAGCACGAAGGAAATTCTCTTTTCTACTTAATTTAAGTAAAAAAATCGGTTAACCTCTGATTTGCCGCTTTTACTAAAGATTTACTAAGTCTAGAGCAGCAAGTCTGAGGGCAGATTATAGAGCCTCTATTTTTTTGAACATTTTTTTGGGGAGGCAAATTTAATATGGCGTTAAGGCCTTACCTGGTGTTGTGCTAAACGCCATAGTAATTCCCAGACACACCATTCTTCGCAGCCTGGCCAAGCAAGATGGCGACCAAGAGTGGTCTACTTTATGCCACCAGACTACAGGTGCATAACATATCAGCGACCTGATAATCGAAGTACACAGCCATGTTCTGCTTGGACATCAAGCCCCACGACTTACCAAAAGCATTTCTGCACTGTCCAAACAGTCTGCTGGTCTTTGTAAGAATATGCTCCTTTCAAACAAGTTTTCTTTCTAAGGTGACCCCAAGATATTTGACTGGATAGTGACACCATCCAGTTGGGGTAGAGTTAGACCACCAGTTTACCTTTTCCTCGTGAAGAGAACGACGTTTTGTACAGATCTATTAAAACCCATTGTCCTGATACCATTGCTGCAGCGTGTCCAAAGCACTTTGCATATTCCTCCAAAAGCGCTCTAAGATGCTTACCTGTGGCAAGCAAAATCGGTGGGCAAATGGAAAATCTGTTTAGATACAGCTCACTACTGCCTTGACCTCATACCATCGTGGATTTGCGGATGGCCATGCCCGTGGTGGAACCCAGCGTCCAAACATCCTTTCTACGGATAATAAAAAGCTTTTAGCTTTCTAACAAATTATAGAATTGACACTATTTTATGGAAGTATAGCTGGCTACCAAACGAAGGAAATAGTAATAAAATTAGCATTCGTCCGAATAATATCGAATAAAAATCCCTAAAAACTTCAAGCTATCTATTGCCCAAGCACATAATCTTTCGTCGATTAATCCAAAGCTCCCAGTAAAAATTAGCATCAAGTTTCAATCCGGGAAATAATATATAATTCTATAAAAACTGAAAATCAACAATTCATAAAAATCGATTGAACTTTCCTAAAAATTCATTTTAAATAGTTATTTACAATTTTAGGCACAATTTACATTTTTCCCGAATGTTTTATAAATCCTATACATTCTAAAGATATTACTAATCGCATAGATCTCGTCGATAATTAGCAGATATTCAGTAACAAAAATATATATGTATGATATTCATTCCTTTAAATATAGTAAATTAAAAACAAAAAATAAAGTGGTTAACGTGATGTCCACTCGTAGCTAGCATTTTTAGTTCACATGTAAAGACAACCTCTAAAATGCTTTCTTCTAACTTTCCATTAGTTAATCAAACAGTGAAGTCTGTAGTGCTCACTACAATTCAAAAGCATGTGCGACATATAAACTCCATAGAATAAGAAATTTCCGTATAAATGTACGGATTGTGAGTGTAAAAGCAGAATATTAACATCCATTCTAACTAATTGGAGTTTTGTCAATTTCTTATAAATCCTTACATTGAAGTAGTGGCAGTGAATTTAGGAAAACTTTTAATATAGCTGGAAAAATATGTTTTGCGAAGAAGACCATCAATTCATCATTCTTAATAAACTCATCAAGATACAAGAATTATACCTCATTTTATCAATGATATCAAAAATATGGACCTAATTAAAAAAAATTATTAAATTCTAAATGAACAAATCAAAATCAGTTGTTTGTCATTAATTTTGTGTGTCGAGAAAAAAAAACCAAAACAATATACCTTCATCAGCCAGATATCCGGTCCCCAAACCATTGATACAAAGTGGATTAGTACTATTGTAATTTGAGCCTCCGTTACGTCAATTTTGCCAAAGCGCAGCGTACCCGACACATACGTTTGCCAATGTGCACAATAAAACAATGTTATAGCGCAAAAGCACTGCGAGAGAAAATATTTTGACTTAAAAATGAATTGTCAAAAAGTATACTTTTTAAATTTACCTGAAAAAACATCCAATTTGGATAAACGCCTAATTGACACGATATACATGCTGATAGGGCAACAAATATGGTTGATATTGAATCGCAACCATGATCAAACAGTTCTCCTAAAGGCGATGAAGAGTTTGTTCGACGGGCTTGTTTACCGTCAATTGCATCTAAACTTTGATAAACTAACAAGCCCACGCCGCACAAACCACTTGCCCATGCCGGTGGAAATTCTTTACCATCTGGACTAAATCTGAAATAAAGAAAGTGATTTTAAATAATTATGCATACTTGCACTATATAGTATATATATAAAGATGGTAGAAAATTATGTAGATAATTCAGCAATATGAATAATTTAATAAAAATTGAATCACAAAGAGATTCTAATAGGGGTAAAAATTGAATCACAAAGAGATTCTATATTATATTTTCAAACTCCAGAATATACTTTTAGCATAAAATTATTCCCGTTAATTCTCACCTTTGGTAATTTTCTACTTAAATGTTTATTAATTAAAATTCAAATTGGATAGTGGACTATTAGCCGTTTGCCTCTAGGAAGTGATTTCATCATATTGAGATTAATTAAACCAAGAAGATGGGAAAGCCGTTTCTCTCTATCAACGAGGCCAATTGCCCCGAGGAACGTGGTCACTCAGAAGCGAACTAGTCGCCCTTTCACATCTGCGGCTATCGTCCATAAAATATAAACTTGAGATGCAATGAATAACTTCTTCCGGAAGAATAACGAATCGTGCGGGGCTTTTGGTCCCCCATCGGATGCGTCCTTAGATGATGGATAGAGGGGTGCCATAACTGGCTAGCAGGCGGTAATGTCGGAAATAAAATACCACTTGCGGACCAAAAACCGACTAAGTCGATGCGCTAATAACGCTCCACTTAAAATTTACTTGTCATGGAACCAGCACAACAGCCTCGGATCGGATTGGATAAACGGCACCGACTATTGCAACTTATAAAAGACTATTCTTTCGGAACTTGTAATGTTAGATCAGTGAACGGACCAGGTCCACTGCGGCAACTTCTAGATGAGGTTTGCGATTCAGACCACTATCTTATGGGATACACAAGCTTAATGATACCTCAGTAGTGTCCACATACATATCAGCGCTGGGAAATCGCATCAACATATTCCCGCAAGAGGGAGAAAGTATGACGTAAGAGATGTGGTAACAGAAGCGATCAAAGAGGTCTTAGGGCATCGACCAAAGAAAAGTAGGACCGACTGGTATTACGAACAATCCAAGGAAGCGGTTAAAAGGAACCAGGCGTGCAAAGAATATATAGCGACCAACTAGTGCCAAAGAAGAACAATATAAAACCCTCCGACGATAAGCTAAAAAAATATGCCGAAGAAAGGAACATGACGCTACATAAAATCAGATCAGCATATGACTCTATTTGAGAGACGGCTCCGACCCACAAACAAGTCTTTGCAGAATTGCACAAGGATCAAAGATGTACAGGTAACCCAGTCGAGATCGAAAACAGATCATTCCAATATTTCCAGAAGCTATTCACAGCGTTCCCAACGACGACTGAAGCTGTGAACATTCCAGAAGCAGAGCAAGAGGATCCAGTTTCATAACCAATCAGAGACGAAATTTAGGCAGCATTACGGGAAATCAGACAAAATAAGGCTCCTGGAATAGATGGAACCATCCCAACTAAGTAACTTCTGCATGACTAATATGCAGTATACGAGTATGATCAGAGGAGCAGTTACCAGAGGACTGACAAAGAACTATAATATGTGCGGTGCACAAAACGGGGGACAAGTTAAGATGTGAGGCATCTCTCTACTGTGTACGTCTCATAAATTGCTCTCCGATATCATAGAAAGAAAATTAACGCAGTATTATGAAAGTATTATAGAAGAGTATTAGCGAGGCTTTCGACCAAATATTCACAGTAAAGCAGGTGCTCGAAAAGTGGTGGGAATATAACATCGATGAGCACTAACTCTTTGTGGACTTCAAGCAAGCATACGACAGTGTCGACAGAAATGTCCTGTACAAAATAATGATTGGCTTTGGCGTCCCAATAAAACTAATCTAAATGGTCAGACAAAAAATGATGTTTGAAATTATACAGGATAAATTATTACTTTAATATACGATAAATTTAGCTTTAATACTAGGAAAAACTCAATAGTCATAATATAAAACTATTTTTTTCTTTTTCCACTGTTTTTATAGCTTTTCGTAACATTTTCTCGATTCTCTTCTTGGTACTGACCCCATGAAGCTAATTCAGTGTTTGCATAAATACAATTAAACAAAATTGAAATTCCTACAAAATATCATCCTCTATTTAAAAAACCTAGCAATAAATTCTATCGATAATCAACGAGTTTAAACTAAATGCCGCACATTTGAACGAACAGCCCAAAGGCCTTGTGGGAGGTTATCCATTTTACGCTTGGGAAAGTAAAGCTAAAGAAAACACATAAAATATTCAGATGGAAATAAAAATTTTTATTCAATATAAAGATTGAAACTTGCCATTATACGTGAAACACATTTTTCAAATGTCTTCCACGGGATCATACTCTTACAGGCCTCAATCCTTTTGAGGTAATTTTCAATGACTTACGGCACATTTCCGGCAATATCTCGGCCGTAACTTCACGAATATTGGTTTTCAATTGCTCAAGATTTTGAGGATTGTTCACGTAAATACGATCTTTCGCATAGCCCCATAAAAAGAAATGCAAAGGTGTTAGGTCGCAGGATCTTGCGAGCCATTTGACATCACTCAATCTCGAAATTACGCGTCCTGGAAATTTCGGTTGCAAAAGTACTCGATTAGCCTGTGTTGTGTGGCTTGTGGCTCCGTCCTGTTGGAACCACATGTTTTCCAGATCATTATCTTCAATTTCTCTCCAAAAATAATCGGTTAACATCCGTCCATAGCGGTCAGAATTGACTGTAATGGCTCTTCCTTGATCGTTTTCAAAAAATACGGGCCAATAACACCACCAGACCATAATGCACACCAAACGGTCACTTTTTCCGGATGCAAAGGCCTTTCTGCGATCACCCCATCACTAAAGAAAATTTTGTTCGAAAAATCGTTATCAATGGCTTGTTGTTCAATCACCCAATTCGCATACATTCTGCGTTGTGTATGGTCTTGAGGCTTAAGTTCTTGAGTGAGTTGGATTGTGTACGGATGGAGATGCAAACCCAAATGCAAAATCCGCCACAATGAGCCGTAAGACAAGCCCAAATGTTGAGCACGTCGAGGAATCGACAAATTCGGGTCTTCCTCCACACTTTGAGCAACGACAGCGATATTTTCAGCAGAACAAATGTTGCGATGATGCGCAGGCCTTGCAATATCAATAACCGATCTAGTCTCTTCAAATTTTCTCACTGTGTTCGAAATTGTTTGCGGTGTAGGTCGATTATGTCGACCGTACTCGGCTCGTAAGGCCCTAAATTTTGATACAACAGAATCACCATTTTTATAATAAAATTTAATAATTTTAACGCGTTCTTCGATTGTTAAACGATCCATATTTCTAAATGGCAAACCTTCAACTAAAAAAAAACACGCTTTGGATGGTATTTAATTCTGACAGATGTCAAATGGCAGGGTTATACTTTCCTACCACGAAATGGATAACCTGTACTAAGAGAACTAGAACCTATGGCTTAACAAGCCAAAAAATTCATACCACTAGTCATAAGACGTAAGAGTACTTATAAATTTAGTAGGCAACACACATAAATGGCTTTTTGGGCCAATGGACGATCAAGACAGAAAAAAACATAGAACATCTAAAGACAATTGACACTAATAATCATAATCTGGTTGCAAATGTTAATCAGCAAATTAAAATAAATAAAAGTTTGAGCGAAATAAATAAAGACTAGGAGACATTGTGACCAAAGACCGACGTGCAATGTAGAATTAAACAGTATTTTCAATAACAGTTTTCCTAGTAACCTATTTTCTGATCAAATGTTTACAATTCAACTGCTTAAAAATATAATCGATCATATAAAAAATATTGCATCCGCGAGATACGGTATGTTGCACCCTAACATTCTCACCGACGAAGAAATTGAAAAATACGAAATTGATGTAAATAAATTACAATTTGCGAAAGTTGGATTTTGTAAGTCAACATTAAATAACCTAATTTTTCTGGAAAAATTCCAATAGGGTTCATAAACGTCCAATTCAAAATGATATTACCAATAACAAACAAGAATTGTCTTTTTCTTCTTCTTCTACGTAGCACTAAAGCCCCGCTCAGGCCTTCGCTCCCCGCAACAAGCGCTTCAACTGTCTCGGTCCATTGACCGCGTCCTCCAATTTCGAAATCCGAGCAGTACTGAACTGTCTGCGTCGACCCAGCTAGACCAGCGTTTCCTCGGTTTCCTCACTGGTCTCCGGGTATCAATTGTTCGTCCGTACGGCATATATTCTTGTTGCTAAATGTGCTGGGTGACTGTGGATGGCTTTCTGAACACCGCTGCCACCATATTTAATGAGCTCCCCTGCAATCTCTTCGATACCCGGCGCTTTATTATTCTTTTGAGCTTTGATGGTGGAACAAACTTCATCCAGAGTTGGTGGGGCCAATGGAAGCTCTCCGGGAACATCTATAAGCTCCGATGTTCTGGAGCTGTGCGGAGGATTTAGGAGGTTTTTGAAATATGATGCCTATTTTTCCTTAATCCTGTTTTCATCTGCGATGATGTTGCCGATATCATCACGGCAGAGGATGGCCTTGGGCTGACAAGCTCGCTTCAAGCTTTTCACTACGTTGTACTTGTATGGTTGTGTTGTAATGTTGCTCGTTAGACTTACATGATACTTTTCAATTGGTCGTCATAGTGTTTTCTTTTCTTAATTCTAATTATCTTATTCGCTACTGTTCTGAGATTTACATCATGTTGTCTTTTCGTCCTGGTTTTCCTACCCAAATATTTTTTTACGCCTGATTCTTTTTATCTAATGCATCTTGGTATTTGTCATCGAAATAATCATTTCTTTTGCGCCGGGCTTGACGACCGATTGTCTGTTCTGCCACGGTCTTAATTGCCGCTTTCACTTCCACCCATAGCTCGTTGCTGATAGGATGGGCGCTTGCTGGTTGTCGAGTATCTCCGTGAAATATTTAGCCACAGACGCCGTTTGGAATTTTTGTAGAAGGCTGGTCTTCGCCGAATACGCCTTTGGCATACGACATCGATGAGTTAGTTTGATCATGTAATGATCCGAGTTACAATTGGCTACTGGTGGTATGTACGGCCGTCAAATATGCTGGAGGCGTATTGTTGTTGAATAAGAACATGGTCAGCCTCATTTTGTGCGTTGCCATCCGGTGATACCCAGGTCATTTTGTGTATACGTCGATGTGGGAAGCAAGTCGAGCGTATGACTAGATTTCTGCTAGATGCAAAGTAAATTAGGGGCTGGCCGTTGTCATTTGTTTCATCGAGGAAGCTATATCCTCCAGTCGTTCCCCGATGAGATAGCTGATTGCCAACGTTAGCGTTGAAATCATCCAGAATTATTTTTGTGTCATTTGTAGGCAACGTTTCCTTCGTTTCTTCGTCCTTTTCTTTGGTCGGGGCTTGTGCATTTATCAGCCAGATTTTGAAGAACTTCGCTTTCATATGGATCGCACACACCCGTTCATTGACTGAATTAAAATCAATAACTAGCAATTTGAACTCCCTATCCACAATAAAGGCCACTCCGAATTCTAGGTTTCCATCAGGCTTCCCACTTTTAAATATTGTGTGCAATCTCATATCTTGAATATCACTTCCAGTCTAGTTCGTTATCTGGATTGTCAGTATGTTTAATTTGTGGATTTAGGCGAATGCTAAGTGGCAAGTAAAGTGGTGAAATTGTGTAACCTTTTATTCGAGAATAAATACGACCGTGTTTTGTGCAGCGCGTCGTGTTTAATCGAGAACTGTAAGAATCTCTCTCTCTCGTATGGCAGGAATGATTGTATTTATCCGATTGTAGGGTTATGGATTTTGGATTTTTCGGTTATTCAAATGGGGTTGTATTTAATATGTTCTTTTTTAGGTAAAAATATCCACAAAAATGTGACAAGCTACGGTGCGAAAATTATAGAGGAATATCACTGTTTCGTACTGCGTACAAAATATTTTCAAAAATCTTGGAAAATAAAATCGGATCATATGTAGTGTTTACCTTGAGTGGAATGTCCGTAAAGGACTGCAGCGATGGTCTGCTGCCTCAGCGAGCGAAGATATTAGTGCTCGCCGGAATTGGCCTTGTCTGACGACGCGTGAATGTGCTTGCAGGCTAGCGTCAAGGTGTCGTGGGGCGGGTTCTTTTTCCCCAGCACAAGGGAGCACTGCAAAAACTTTTCACATTCATGAATTGTTCGATAACCGAGAAAATATACCGGTTCGACGGTGTCGAGGCCGAGGTAAACTACTAAAGGAATTGATAAGAGAAATTGACGAAGGTGCTCGATTAACGCGCGAGTTACGTTATTGAACGTTACGATGTTTAAAAAATATATATGTTGGAGATTCCTTCCCCGGAATCTATTTAATAAAAACGTTTTGGTTTTCACTTTCACTTATTTTACTTATTTAAAAATTTTTAATTTTAGCAACAACAACACTTCTTAACTTTAAACTTAACTTTTCAAACTATTCAATTTCAACTTTTACAACAACTCGAATGAATACTCATCTTGAACTGATTCTCAAAGGGCTGCTTTTATAATGATAAGAATGTTGATGAAGCATTCTCTTTGTAACTTTGATTCAAGCTAAGAATTGGACTTTGATATGCTAATTTCATCAATGCAAGTAAGCGAAATTTGATATTGCAATAACGAGATGTTTATATTAGATATGTTAGATCAAGTTACTGGGATATGAGTCCTGGATGATTAATACATGAGTCATGGAAGATTATGATAAAGGGTTAGTGAATTGTGTGGTAATATGCTGATGTAGGGATTTGGGATTATGTGTAATTCGCGCGGGACGCTATGCTTCCTTATTTAACCAGCTACTACGGAAACCCACATTCGAGCACATGTGGTTATGGGGCAGACTCACGAGGGATGCAAGCCAGTGAGTCGATTTCTAGTCCATCAATTCTGACCATGCCGCCTACCGTTACTCCGCGTGAACCGATAGTACTTGCTAGCCGTGAAATGAAGGTTTGAATACTTTTATGGAGATCATCAGTTTAAGACTTTAAGCAAACGTTGGAAATTGGCAACATTGAAGTTTATAGCGGACTTCAGACATCGTTTTGTAGCTCATGATTAGACGATTATTCGAACAAAGCAAAGACCTTCACACTACGAAGTAGACTTCTTTAGAACGTATCCGAGAAGTTGTCTAAAGCGTCATTCTAAGAAATATTTAAATTTTGCGAATAGTGGTTACTTCCGCAGTAAAGTTCCAAATCGAATTAGCATATTTACTTCTGTGTGCTGAAATTCTAAGTTCTATTAATCGATTAAAATGGCGGTTAACAAGTTGTTGAAATGACCTATTTGATGCACACTCCAAACGACACGCGTTTAGATCTCTTCTTAAATTTGATTGGCTGCACCCTGTTCATTGCTTGTGGTGTTCTTGTAATCAAGGAATGGGAAAATGACTGGAACAAAGATCAAAAACGTATGGCTATGGCCAAAGGAACAATTTCCATCGTCAACGGGGTCGTTTTCTCGTCGACGTTATCTTGACTTTTAGAGTAGACATGGGTAACGCAGCACTGCGCCGCGTAATTGCGTTGAAGCACTATCAATGATACCACTGCGTTGATACCGATCCTCGGTATCAGCAGCGTAATAGCGCATTTTGGCATCAACCTCTATGTCGAGAGATTTAACGCTTGGCATCAACACAATTGCTGTGTGTTGATAATAACATTGGATTCAAGGGATGTATCTATTGCGCTGGCTTTGGCAATGCCAAGCCATTTAGCTTAGCGCTACGTTGCGGCGCGGCGCCCAGTGTATCAACCATAGAAGCATGCGATCATGGTATCGCAACAGAATGGTATCAATGCAGTGCGTTAATATCATTGTCGGCACTCATATGACGCTATTATGTGAGCCCAGACAAACGCGCTAAATATATCAAGCATATTGTAGTCGAATGAAATCAAAGTATCATAGCGCAATGGTATCAGCGCAGTGCGTTGATACCACTGCTGGCGCTGGTATCAGTGTATCAGCGCATCAAAATTTGATGCGTTACACACGTCTGTTTTAGAGATTAAACGAACAGGTCTCGAAATAAAATTACATTCTCCTTTTATACAGTTTAAATTTAAGAAATCTAAAAATCAAAAGTAACCCAGAAATATGAAAATGAATGAAAAGTATAAAACTAGGCAGATTAAGTTATTGAACAAATGACCAGATTATTAGCAACCAACCTTGGAATAAAATGCTTCTCAAGTCTTATATCTTCCCATACTAACTGCTTAAAGACGCATACCAAAAGAGCGCGAACAAACATAAATTGTAAATTGTAAAAATTTGATAGTAATTTAAATGAATTTGTTTGGAATTTTAAGTTCTCTAGTAAAATTTATAAGAACGTGTCTGTTCTTGCTTCTCTACCAAAAATTAAAGGAAAACCTCTTATTTGAAAAGAAACGTTTCTTTACAACAATGTAACATGAGAATTTAGATAAACGATAAATGAAGAAAATTTTTTTTTTTGATATAAGAAAAAAATGAATTATTTCTTGCTGAAATACATTCATTAATTTATCGCAATCATTAAAAATTTTGTACATCGTTTGGCGTTTGAACAAATTCTGATTCAAGATTAGAATAATTCTGTATTGAAGCTTGAGAAGTTATTTGCATTTGTTGATCAATTCACTGCATAGCAGCAAATTTAGAGGGTTTGATTTAAAGTTACGATGTCTAACCGTCTCACGCTCATATTGAGAAAGACAAGGAATTTGCAGTTTTGCAAGAATTCACCAAATTTATCTTTTTGATTTATAAAAAAAAAGAGATTCCCCGCTCTAAATTGGGGGTCGTAAGATTTCAGAGTAAGGACAAAATCGTCTTGCGTCCCGCGAGCGTTATTCGAGCATCGGCGTCGATTTTTCTTGTGTTTTCGAAGAATTCGTGAATGTGAAAATTTGTTGTAGTGGGACTTTGTACTGGCGAAAAAGGACCCGCCCCACGACACCGTGACGCTAGCTTGCAAGCGCATTCACGGGTCCTCAGACAAGGCCAATTCCGGCCGGCACTAATATCTTCGCTCTCTGAGGCAGCAGGCCATCGCTGCAGTCCTTTACGGACATTCCACCTAAGGTAAACACTACACATACGCCAACAATATTATTGGGGAGTATCAAGGTGGTTTTAGAGCAGGGAGATTGACGATAGACCAATTGTTCACTATCAAGCAGGTACTTGAGAAATGCTGGGAGTTCAACATTAACGTACACCATATTTTCGTTTTTAAGCAAGCATACGACAGTATTGATCGTAACGTCAAGTAATCATAGTATCATAGCGCAATGGTATCAGCGCAGTGCGTTGATACCACTGCTGGCGCTGGTATCAGTGTATCAGCGCATCAAAATTTGATGCGTTACACACGTCTGTTTTAGAGATTAAACGAACAGGTCTCGAAATAAAATTACATTCTCCTTTTATACAGTTTAAATTTAAGAAATCTAAAAATCAAAAGTAACCCAGAAATATGAAAATGAATGAAAAGTATAAAACTAGGCAGATTAAGTTATTGAACAAATGACCAGATTATTAGCAACCAACCTTGGAATAAAATGCTTCTCAAGTCTTATATCTTCCCATACTAACTGCTTAAAGACGCATACCAAAAGAGCGCGAACAAACATAAATTGTAAATTGTAAAAATTTGATAGTAATTTAAATGAATTTGTTTGGAATTTTAAGTTCTCTAGTAAAATTTATAAGAACGTGTCTGTTCTTGCTTCTCTACCAAAAATTAAAGGAAAACCTCTTATTTGAAAAGAAACGTTTCTTTACAACAATGTAACATGAGAATTTAGATAAACGATAAATGAAGAAAATTTTTTTTTTGATATAAGAAAAAAATGAATTATTTCTTGCTGAAATACATTCATTAATTTATCGCAATCATTAAAAATTTTGTACATCGTTTGGCGTTTGAACAAATTCTGATTCAAGATTAGAATAATTCTGTATTGAAGCTTGAGAAGTTATTTGCATTTGTTGATCAATTCACTGCATAGCAGCAAATTTAGAGGGTTTGATTTAAAGTTACGATGTCTAACCGTCTCACGCTCATATTGAGAAAGACAAGGAATTTGCAGTTTTGCAAGAATTCACCAAATTTATCTTTTTGATTTATAAAAAAAAAGAGATTCCCCGCTCTAAATTGGGGGTCGTAAGATTTCAGAGTAAGGACAAAATCGTCTTGCGTCCCGCGAGCGTTATTCGAGCATCGGCGTCGATTTTTCTTGTGTTTTCGAAGAATTCGTGAATGTGAAAATTTGTTGTAGTGGGACTTTGTACTGGCGAAAAAGGACCCGCCCCACGACACCGTGACGCTAGCTTGCAAGCGCATTCACGGGTCCTCAGACAAGGCCAATTCCGGCCGGCACTAATATCTTCGCTCTCTGAGGCAGCAGGCCATCGCTGCAGTCCTTTACGGACATTCCACCTAAGGTAAACACTACACATACGCCAACAATATTATTGGGGAGTATCAAGGTGGTTTTAGAGCAGGGAGATTGACGATAGACCAATTGTTCACTATCAAGCAGGTACTTGAGAAATGCTGGGAGTTCAACATTAACGTACACCATATTTTCGTTTTTAAGCAAGCATACGACAGTATTGATCGTAACGTACTATCTATACCAAATAAGGCATAGAGGTACATACAGGAGACGGCGACGAGATCAAATTCATGAAGCCAAGAGCTTTTGCCTTTACTATTGTAATAACTCGCATAGGCTCGAAGTTAATTTCGAAATTGAGGTCAACATTTTGTTCATCATATGATGAGGTTTATCATATTCTTGGCGACAAACTTCATGATAATGCAGCGTTTGCAAATTAATGATATTATTATTCTGATGCAATTTTCTTGCAAACGTTTGAGAGGGCACGACTTTTGACCTACGTAGAAAATTTCATCACTCTAGCTTGTGTGGTTTGCGAGAAAACTCGCTGTGACGCATGGTCGGACGGACAGCCGGACGAAGAGACAGATCGTGACTTTAATACGGTATTGTAAAAATACTTTACAATCCTTTAAAATGGTCTGTTGTATAAATACTTACAAGTTTAGCCATTAAAAACGTTTCCATGAAAAATATTCATTACTTCAGTTGCTACTAAAATAGCGAATTGCGCTTACCTTCTGACCTTTGGGGGCCGCCATTGTGAATGCATGCATTTAATTTTGGGTTTTTAAAAATATTTCTACCTTAGAATCTCATCAGTTAATCTGCCAAATCTCATTCAAATCGTAGTTTCCCTCTAGACAGGGTAAAAAAAATTAAATTTTTAGTGATAATAGCAGCTAAAAATATTAGGATTTAAATTTTCGGCTTCTTTATTTTTCATCCGATTTTAATAATTTTTCGTTAAGTACAAGAACTTAGTACAATTATCCACAATCTCAAGTTTCATCAAAATCCGCTGGAATGTTCGGCCACTAGCGGGCCACAAAAATCTGAAAAAATCGCATATTTGAATCACCGCCATTTTGGAACTTGCGCATGTATACGCACCAAAATAGCAAAGTATTTAGATCTAATTGTTTTCTATCTTGAAAATAAATTCCATTTACATCGAATCAAAATTGGGTCTTTCAGAAGCCTTTGAAAAAGTTATTCACGTTTCCCTATTAACAAATTTCAATTTCATAGCCATCAAGAAAGATGTATAGTTGAAGTTGCTTATTAGATGAATGGGAAATCAACAGAAGGTGGCTCCGTTGGTAGCGTCGTTGATTCTCGACCGGGGGTCCGCTTGGACCCTGGGTTCAAGTTCCCCCGAGCGCAGGGAAGCACTCTTTTTGGAGTATCGGCAAAAACAAGTGTTTCCGTATGTATATATGATAATATGCATCTTATAAAACGCTTCCATGGTTATGCAAATGGAAATTGTTGCGTTTGTCGATACGACAAAATGTGTGGGTAGCGGAATCGAAGTGTATTGAACTTCGATTACGTTACCCAGATGCGGCAGCGGTAATTGAAAATGAGAGGATTGCACGATCGGATTTGCTGGATGTGAAATGCAGGATTGAGTTCTTGGATTTGGGGCAGTCGGTTTTTGGCTTGCAGAGAAAGAATAGTTCATTTGCTGTTTCAGGGAAAGTTTTTGGGGTGGAATTCGTGCGAAAAAGTCTTGGTTTAAGATTCGGGAAGTGAATTCGCAATTCGGGGAAAAGAAGTTTTTTATTTCGGAGTTTGGGATAGAAGTTTTTCGTGTTTTTCGGTCAATTTTTGGCTGTGAGGGAAGCGGTTGTTAACGATAGTGGTGGGTGGAAACAAAGAGTTTTTATGAGGAGATAGAGAAAAGTGTGAAGATAGGAAATATAGGGAATAAGCGAAAGATAATGAAAATTGAATTTTAGACGAATGAAATGGAGAAGGGAGTAGTCTGAGATGATTTTAGACAAATAAAGTGAAAAAAAAAGAACAGTGTGATGTGAGAAACTAGTGATTCTGGCATTAATTGAACGATATAATATAGAGTACATCAACAGTTGTGGTCGTGCTAAAGAAACCCAGCCTTTGCTTTTATCAGAAGTAATTTATTTCGTGGCCAGACGAACCATTTCTTTTTTTGGTGATTTATTTTTTTCTATTTCAAGACCATAATCTACGAGAACAAAAAAAGGTGAAAGTGACAGTAATTGATTTAAAGAAACTATTTTCTTTGGATTATACGACAATTTCAAGGAGCTGACACGCGGATTGGTGGCTATTTTATTTTTTAATGTTTCATTATTTTTGCAGAAGAAAAGTTCATGTTTTTCATGTTTTATCAGTGCCCCTTCCACTTGCAGAGCGCTCCGCAGCTTCAAAAGATAGGGTGAGTGATTATTTCTTTTTCTGATTTATCTGGGAGAAATTGAATTTTGTTTCTCTTTTGGCGATTTTTCTAATTTTTTTTTTGTAATTAAATTAATTTAATTCACAAAATTTAATGTGTGTTCACTACTAATTATTATTCTTTTGTTCCATACTTGATAGAAGCGATATTGTTAGAGCACAATTAAAATTTTTATATAAAAAACCGCGCATGAAACACTCATAATATTAGATTTTCATTTCTTGACCTCCCCCTTTCCCGTTCTTTCCTTTCATGTTAGTTATTATATATAAGGTAGCTCAGCACGAGCAGAGGGTGTACCGGAAGTCCCACGACACGACTGAGCGCTAACCGGCCCCAGTATGTCACCCTGGACTACACACCCCTCTGCTGAAACATAATGTCTGCAACTGCGGTGACTTCCGCGGTCGCAACAATCTATATATATATATATATATATATATATATATATATATATATATATATATATATATATATATATATATATATATATATATATATATATATATATATATATATATATATATATATATATATATATTTTACCTGTATATATATATTAAGTACTCTACGCAATAGGTAAATTTCTCTTGAGAAATTCACCTTAAAAACCGACTGCAAAGTTAAAAGGATGTATTAAATTTTTTGCAAGCGGTGTAGTGATATTACATGGTGATTTAGTACCACTTCCATATAATTCATTTCATCCTTTGTAGGGCACTTAGAAGTCGGTTTTCATCGTTTTCCGGTAAATAAACAAATATTTTCAAATTAAACCGCCATGTTTCGGAAATAAGTTTTAGAGGCCCCCAGATCACGTTGCACTGTGATGAGATAAAAACACTTCGGGCTGCAGTATTTTCCAATTTTCTAAATGAAATTTTATCGTGTCACCTAATCTGATTCTTTCTACGGCTTCTAAATGACCCGATTTTCAATATTCATGAACGTTATTTAAAGTTTTCGTTGGGCTTGACCTGTAATATTAAAAAATTTCCGCGATGACTCTCGCTACAAACGCTTCAAATCAAAATGTTTACAAATATAAATACACTCTGGACAAACATTAACACGAAACCATAAAATCAAAATTCTTACTCAAAATATTTTCACCAACTTTTTCAACACATGTCAATGTTCAAGGAACGGACATGAAACGTTTTTCACTCGCGTAAATCATCAAACATATCGGCGACACCACTCTTTTACCACGGCACAAGTTCAAAATACAGTCAAGGTTCACTTTTCTGTAATAAAATATCGCGTGATTATGGACCAACGTAAAATATCCACTTAAATTGATGGGGCTTCTCATAATTTTATGTTTGGTTACACTTTACTCACCTGAGCAAAGATAAATACTGCACGTCAGTTCCTTTTTTCTGCAAATAGTGAAAAACTACACACTTCACTTTGTAATTCACTCGCGTTTACTTTCGTATAAGTTTTTCATTAAAAATTTTTCGATGCGAAATTCGTATTTTACGAAGGATATGACAACTGACAGCTCCACGCCAGCTGATACTTCCGCTTCAAAAATAGGGGTGCTCAGCTTTTATGGATCAAATACTTTTTAAAATATGGCGCAAAGCATGATTTTATTGACATTTGTTGAATAGAGTGGAGGTTTGCGGATAGATAACGATGCCTTGTGTATCAAATGAGAAGTAATAACTTATGCTGACATATGACTTGAATTTGCATTTCGAAATTGATTTCGACAATTGAAAAATTTTACAGATCCCTTAAAATAGCATCAGCTGAAAGTTGCAAAAGCTTTCGAAAATGAATGTGTACGTAAACGGAATTGTATTAAGCGACTTCAGCGCTTTTCATAGGAATTGAAAGCTCGCCGTCTCCTGACTGTACCTCTATGAAATAATGCTTTGCTTGGCATCCCAGCCAAATCAGTCCGTCTTACCAAAATGACAGTGACGTCGACGACCTCCCAAGTCCGCATCAATAACCAACTTACCGATGGCTTTGACACAAATATCGGACTAAAGCAGCGAGATGGGCTTGCTATTCAATTTGGCTCAGGAATATGTCATAAGAAAGCTACCTGTCGTTACAAGAATTACATTACCATACAAGTCGAGCCAAGTAGTAGCCTATGCGGACGACATCAACATTTTGTCACGGTCATTAACAACGGCCAAAGAACTCTTCCTGAAACTCGGCAGCGAAGCAAAACTAGTAGGGCTACAAATCAATGAAAATAAAACAAAGCTCATGACGCAGTCGAGTAAAGATACCGCATATACACAAAATATCACACTTGGCTAACACAGTATCGAAAATGTGAGCGACTTCGTGTATTTAGGCGCTAAACTAACGAGAACCGGTAATGAAAGAGACGAAATACCCCGAAGAATACAGCTCGCAAAAAAATATTTTATTCAGATTTGACGATTTTGAAGACCAGCTGCATACACAAGAAAACAAAGCTCCAAGTATACAAATTTTTGAAAGACCTGTGTTATGCAATGGGTGTGAAGCATGGACCCTAACCCAAGCATCCGCAAATATATTGAACGTCCTTGAGCGACGGGTCCTGAGGCGAATAATAGGAGCGTACAAATTTATATTGGCTGGCCTATTGTAAAAGGTCCTCAACAGCGCCAGAGTTGTTCAGTGATCTGACATTCTAGCATCCAATGCCATCGTCTTTTTTTCGATTGCGAGGTAGGCTCAATCCATCCTAAGGCTCTTTGAAGGTTTCGAAACAATTGAAGGTTTTCCAGGGATGGAGAGTTAGCCCGCCGTGGTTATTACTTTCGATTCCGTTATCAGGAGCGGAATCCTCGCCTTCACCCTCTTACGTCCCCACAAAGGAGGTGTTATTCGGATTTAGTGGCAGAGCTGTAGGTGTTTTTACAGTAATTGATATTTCTTGGCATTTTTCGGCATTTAATGTCCCATCATTGCGGAACCAGTGAACACAATGTGTGACCCCGAGACCATTTTCTACTGTTTAGTCCTGGGATTTAGGATGAGGAATCACGGAAACTCTGGGTTGGGGAAACAAGGGGATCCCTCCTCCTTTCTCAAGCGGGCTTGGAGCCGTCTACGGCGAAATTAACAAGAATTGTAAAGAAATCGATTTTCAAAATGAAACATTTTTCACCCTAGGAAATTCAATGTACGAAACTCTTAAACATTTTAATGATCTTAAAATTTCGAATCATTCCACCTGTAAAAATAGTTGTAAATTGGTAGAAAACTTAAACACATATATATTAGAAATCGATTAAACTATTTTAATCAAAAACGCCCAAAATCTCATTCTAATTCAAACATGTGATGCTAGAAATTTAACTATAACAGGAAACTATTTGATACACTTGGACAATTGTACAATCTCAGTTTTAAATCACTATATTTCAAATATCCAAAAAAAAAATTAATGAAAGATATCGATTTCCTAACGACAAAATTGTAAATTTTACTACAAAAATAACATTGGGCGATATAATTATCAAAAATATAAAAAACACATATAAAATCGAAGAATTAAAGTTCCATAACATTCGAAATTTGAGCATAGATGTAACTTTAATTATCATATTAGTTATAATAATTTTTGCATTAATTATTTACTTTAAAAAGCAGAAAAAATCTAAATTGAAAATATAATTCAGGAGAATCCAACGTCAAAGTGGGGAGAAATTATGTATGCGTCAGCAGAATCAATAAAAGATCATGAATATAACACTGCAACGAAGATTTCATTAAAAAAAAAAAAGTCTTTCAATGATGGGTGAACGCAGATTTTTTCTGCTATGGGTATCTGTCACTGACCCAAACTATGTTGTTTTATTTTACTAATTCATTTAAGCGCTTCTTATCAAACGGGACTAATGTTTCAAGCCTTCCATAGAATACAAATTATATGTTTGTATTCATTACGCTGATAATCATTATCACTATTAAATTTCCAATCAACATTTCAAACAAATGAAAAATGATTTTATCGTTTAATGATAATGACATTGTATAATTTTTGCCGTCTTGATTTCCATTCATATCATTACCCCGTATAAATATACAGAGATAGAACTAAACACTGATTTTATGCGTTGGTGGCCTCAGTACGAGGAACTCCTCCTCATAGTCATATCATTGAACGTTGATTGTAAGTTTTGATAAACTCTCTTATTTCGGCGTGGTACTGATATCAAATTTTTATTTAAATACTGTGATATTTTAGCCCGATTTGCCGCTGTACATTATTGAGTAGCATTGAAAACTGAATTGTTACCCTGATTTATATGATCTAAATGATAAAAGGCTGTAAAAAAACACATACTCGTATACGTTTGGCCAAAACATATCGCGAAGGTGCAAGAATTTTATGACAACTGTTTTATTTTAGCTTTGATGTTGATTCAATAGGTATTGATAAGATTATCGCAATACATATTTACTCTTTCTTCGTCGAACTTGAATAAAAAGTCTTTTGCCTACTTATGTAATTCGTTTCGGCTTTTAACTTGGATATCTCACTTCTACCCATCTTATAATTTATTAGGCTTTATACAGGCAAAGCATGCCAAAATCCATAATAGGGAAACATCACGCCATTTTGCGACCAACCTCCTATCAACACCTTGCGATTGTCTAGCATTGCTGATGTAGCTGCTATCAACTGTAAACAAACTATAAATTTGCAAATCATCACTAACAGCAGCTGAAAATCTGAATCACATTTCATGTGTACTAGTATACATGTGAGCAAAAATTGTATCACCTAATGTTTAGCTCGCAGATTTAATCTAATTGTAGATGCACACGGTCAATCGTATGTCACGTAAAATATGCTAGAGTATGTAGTGTAGCGGCGTGGTAGCGATTCTGATACTGTAGCTGATTAGAATATCTCAAAAAATTGACCCCGAACTAAAACAGGTCATCTTCATTTGTGATATTGTTGCGCACCATACGAGTATATTCGTATGACTTTGTGCAGATGGCAAACTTGTATTGTAATATGATTTCCATATGAGACTCTGTTCGGTTAGCAGGGAGATTTTTTGTTTCTAAATTCTTGCGCCGATTGCAATTAATGAAGGTAACTGCAGAAAACTTGCAACTAATAACCATCGAATATTGAACCAATTTATTTATATCGAGAAACTTATTTGATCTTTTTATTCAATTACGTGGACTGCTCAAAATATTCTAAAATAAAGCTGTGAATACTCTCCAAACGTCGAGAAATATTCACTCCAATTTTAATTGTTACCTAAGCTCAAGAAAAACTATTTAAAGAGATTTATTAACAAAAAAATGAGTGATCAGAGGTACACTCCTGTAAGAAGGGGTTTCTACTCAACCTTTGATATGTAGACACCAGTCATGACTAATGTGACCATACGTACCTCTTTGAGCGGAACAGTCAAGCTTTGCAGCCATATATCCCGCTGTCCCCAACATGCATAAAAATGTCCCGCTTTGGCATGACGAAACCATTTTGGCGCTGACTTGTAAGGAATTTTTATTGATTGTTAGGGAATTAGAGAACAACATAGTGTGTTGTCATCTCTTGCTATAGTTTAAAGAGGTACTCGGCAATCGTTGCTTGAATTCGATTGTATATGTTGTAAAAAAGATTTTAGTTTCTACATTGCATGAAATGCTCCTCGCAGTACTCATATAACATATCTCTGGTAGCAAGGATGAGTATGCTTCGGATGTATCCCATAGTATACACCAGTGATACTCAACCTTTTTTGACTCCGGGCCACATACATATATTTGTAAAGCTTCGCGGGCCGCAAGTGATACCTTGGCAAATCAAAACCCGCGTCGGGGGGTTGTCGTGTAATAGTATATATCACTTCTATCAGCATACGGTTCATTAAATATTAATATAGTGATAAAAGTAAAACTCAAAAGTAACATGTATCGTTTATTACAAAATTAGTGTGATATTTGATATTGTGATAAATTTTCAACAATTTTAGACAGATCGGGCTTGTAATTGCTGCATGCTACCCTCAATACGTCATCAACGTGAGAATCAGTAAGTCGATTCCTGTATACGTTTTTTGCATATTTCATTTTGGAATATGATGATTCACAAAGATATGTTGATGCAAACAATGTGAGGAGCAGGAAGGCACAATTTTTTACAGTCTTGTATTTTTATGGAACTAATTTCCAAAAATGAATGTACTCCTTTCCTTCTCTTTTTTCTTCAAAAATAGCTTTCAGATTAGTATCGTTCTTAAATTCAATAAATTCGTCAAAAAGCTCGGCATAATTATATCCCAATGCAGCTAAATTTGTTATAGTGGCTGTTTCTAGGTGCCAGGGATTTTCTATGAGTAACAAACAATTCTTGATACAACGTAAGTCCTGAAATCTGCTCTTAAATTCCTTAGCTGAGGCAGCTGAATAATTTAAAAATATCGTATAGTTTTCTTCAGAAACATGTATACCTTCTTGATTAGCTTTTATTATAGTTGGAAAGTTATGGAATACCTGGTTCTCTATTTCTTCGTGGTAGATGTTTAGTTTCTCTTCAAAAGCAAATACTTTATTCGCCATCTGCGTAATGATTTTATGTTCGCCTTGCAAGCCACGATTGAGTTCATTAAGTTTTTCTGCGATATCACACAGAAAAGCCAAAAGACACCACCATCCATCATTGTCAAGTTCGATGTAAATTTTATTATTTTGCTGTAAAAACAAAATAATTTCATGCCTCAAAGAATAAAACCGTTCCAGAACTTTTCCTCGGCTTAGCCACCTCACCGAGGTATGTAAAAGGACGTCACTATAGTTACTGTTCAATTCTTCCAAGAGACTTTTAAATTTCCTGTGGTTCAGTTCTTGTGCTCTAATAAAATTAACTATACTTATTACAGTCTTCATTGCGGCGTCTATTTCGGCAATGGATATACGTGCTGCTAAGTTCTCTTGGTGAATGATACAGTGGAAAGATAAGAGATTTGTTAAATTATATTTCTTTTACAATAAAGTAATAAATCCTTTTTCAGATCCGATCATTGAAGGACATCCATCCGTGCATACACAAACCAATTTTTCTATATCAATATCATTGTTTTCCAGAAATGTACTGATAGTATTGAGATAGTCCGTCCCTCTGGTTTGATTTTTCATAGGAAGAAATTTCAAAAAATCTTCATGAACTGAAAATTCATTTTGTCCGGTACAATATCTAACAAAAACGGAACATTGTGATGTTGCTGAAATATCGGTGCTAGAATCAAAAGCCAAACTAAAATATTTGCATTTCTTCATATCTTCTATGATGCGATTAAATATGTGTTTAGCAATATCTTCAATGCGTCTAGCAAAGGTAGAATCAGAGAGCTGCGTACTTTTGATCTGAGATATTATTTGACTTTTATTGCTAAATTTATCAAATAATATGTTGGAAGCACTGAGGAAACATTCTTTCACAACCTCTGCGTCAGTAAATGGTTTCATATGTTTACCAAGTATGTAACAAATTTCATACGACGCTCTTGTCACCGCTGCGTCATGTGATACCGCCATTGATATGATATTTTGTTGATGTTGTAAAGACTTCTTGAAGAATGTTAACTTTTCACGTCTTATTAAGGAGCCACGAGGAAAAGTTACATTAAATGTTTTGTGCTTTGTGGTATAATGTCGAAGAATATTATATTTTTTTAAAATAACACTCTCACGACAGATCAAACATGTGGTCGAACCATGTTTATTTGCAACAACGAAATATTCTTCTTCCCAATTGTCTTGGAACACTCTCTTTTCATCAGATATTTTTCGTTTACATTTCGAAGACACTCCCGCCATTATGGGTAATTAAATTATAACAATACAATATTATATAAGACAGCAAAAAATGCTAATGTTTACTTGAAATAAAGCCACAACACTGGAGCTGTCAAACATTTATGTGTTGCCACAAGAAAAATTATTTGCGCGCATACTTGTCTGTCAAATGTTTGTTTTTTGGGAATAAATCTAGCGTGTGCAATAGCAACACTCTGTACCAGATCTGATATTGACACGACAACGGTGGGTGGTTTGGTATATTTATGCGACAAAGACAATCCTCTTCGGGTGTCACTATCTGCACGTCAAAGTCAAAATTAATCTCAAGATATACGAAATATAGAATGCCAGATTTTGTAAACCATGAATGTCTTTAGGGCCGCACAAAAAAGCTCGGCGGGCCGCAGGTTGAGTATGGCTGGTATACACAAATAGAAAGTAATTTACAGTTACAGCTACGGAAAATCTCGGGAGATGTCGAGTAGTTTCTCTTCTTATTCCTATTCCTCTTTCATAGTAATCATAAATTTTTACATATTTTTCTAATTTGACGTTGAATTTTTCATTCCTTGCTAGACAGGGGAAGAGATTTTGCAAAATATCCAGACAAAATATGAAGACGTTTTATACGAGCCAAAATCGAAATCACACCTTAAATCAGTAGATTTCTAAATATGTGAGGTTACTATGGTGCTTCTGCAGATATTAAAGGGAGCCGCTTTTGTACTTCCCTATTAGCACCATGTCTTGCTTTTCAGATCCTGTCACTTACCGCGCAAGAATTATTCTAGTGGTAAATGAGCATTGATGTCATGTAATGCAGTACGGGTACTACGGGATTGGCCAGGACGATCATTTGGTTGGTGAGTTGTAGACAATTAAAGAGCGAGACATTTTTTGCTCTCATGTAAACAATGAGGATTGCTCTTCTGATGTTACGGCACTATACTAAGAAAGTCCAGTACTACCTACTAGTGGATAGCGTTAAAATCGGCTATTCCGCACTCACACTTTCGTAAGTTACGAAGAGCTCTTATCATATTTTTTGGATGTGTTATCGGAAGTAAAAACCGTTAAAGTTTGTCCGGATCTAGGCTATAATTTGACTTCAACTAATTAGCCATTGAGTAGTCCGCTTTGGTAGTGGTTAGAGTACTCGCTGGATAAGCCGAAGGTCCTTGGTTGGAATCCCGTTAGTGGCAACGATATTTGTTTCGAGTGATTCCTCGGATGGACTATAAGCCCGTTCAGTTATGATATATACTAGTTCAAAATCGCTCTGTCGTGATCGGCAATATCATTGCTGATGAAACCAAGATTAAGGAAAGATGGGCATCATATTTTAAGAATCTCCTTAATCCTCCGCACAGCTCCAGAACATCGGAGCCTATAGATGTCTGCGGAGAGCTTCCATTGGCCCCACCAACTCTGGATGAAGTTTGTTCCATCATCAAAGCTCAAAAGAATAATAAAGCACCGGACATCGATGAGATTCCAGTGGAGCTCATCAAATATGGTGGCAGCAGTGTTCACAAAGCTATTCACAAAGTCATCCAGCACATTTGGCAAAAAGATCATATGTCGAAAGAGTGGAGCCAATCTATTATATTTCCTATCCACACAAAAGGTGAGAAGCTAGAGTGCGAAAATTATAGAGGCATATCACTACTTTGTATGGCGTACAAAATATTTTCAAAGATCTTAGAAAATAGAATCGGATCGTACGCCAACAGCATTATTGGGGAGTATTAAGGTGGTTTTAGAGCAATTGTTCACTGTCAAGCAGGTACTTGAAAAATGCTGGGAGGTCAACATAGACGTCCAACAAATTTTTCTTGACTTTAAGGGGTTACATGGGTCTTATATTTTCAAAAAATCAATTTTTTGAATACCGCGCGATACGGTGCGAGTGAACGGTCTGAGCGAGCGTATTGTACGCCTGCCCACAAGGTTCTGACTCGTGGTGTAGCTGGCAGCGTGCTTCAGCTGAAAAATCCCTGGCGACAATCAAGCATGATTATGATCCATACCAGATGATGTTTTAGCGGCAATGAAGCCTATTTATAAAGAGCTAAGCTCTGATAGACTTTTACAGCGGTGTGTTGGTGGTTTCACCCAAAACAATAACGAAAGTTATAACCAGCTTATTTGGAAAATTACTCCAAAAATACTACCAGCTGGTTCCAAAGTCGTTCAGATTGCTGCTTTCACTGCTGCTTGTATGTTTAACCAAGGAGCTGCAGCCTTATTAACTATTTTATATGGTATGAGAGTCAAACTTGGACCCTATAGCCACGAGTACGCGCGGATCGCGGATAAAAAGCGCATAGTGATGGCCGAACTACGAGCTGCGGATGTGACCCGAGAGGGCAGAATTTTACGAAGGCAACAACAAAAGGATGCTTTGGACATAGCAAATGACGCGGGAGAATTACTTTACGGACCAGGAATCGACGACTCTACGTAAGTTGCTGAAAAATAACTTTTATTCATTAAACCGCGGTAAAAAAACTTTAACTGCGTTTTCCCGAAATTTCGTTTTTCCGTGCGGTGGATACGATTTCTCGAAAATAAATTGACCGATTTGGTTGAAACTTTGCACAGTTATTCTTTATAGTATTGGTTCGTGATTGAACGAAGGAATTTTCATTCGGTGAAGTCGTTCCTGTTTTATTCGAAAAAGACTTTTTAAAAATGATGAGAATCGGAAAAACGCATAAAAATTTGAGACGAAAATTGATTCAAACTCATGTCAAAATTCATTTTTTTTTTTCAATTCCTTCGTTCAATCACGAGCCAAGGGCATAAACTACAACATGCTTTTGAGTATTTGATTTCAGATGAATCCACACCGAAGTATCATGTCCACCGCAAAAAAAAGGTTGACGGCGAAAAACGACTGGAAACTAGAAAATTTTCGATATTTTTGGCTGAACATTTTTTTACAAGTACTTTAAGTACTTTACTTTCATATGTTTAAATTTTAATTAAAAAAGATTTTTGTTTTTGAAATAAAATTTTTTAAGAAGTCGTTTTATTTATACCTTTAAGAAACATGTAACCCCTTAAGGAAGCATACGACAGTGTTGATCGTAACGTACTGTACCAAATAATGCTTTGCTTTGGCATCCTAGCCAAATTAGTCCGTCCTACCAAAATGACAATGACGTCGACGACCTCTCAAATCCGTATTAATAACCTTTGACACAAATATCGGATTAAAGCAAGGAGATGGGCTGGCCCCATTGCTATTCAATTTGGCTCTGATGTACGTCATAAAGAAGCTACCTGTCGATACGCGAGGTACATTACTATACCAGTCGAGCCAAATAGTAGCCTATGCAGACGACATCAACATTTTTTCACGGTCATTAACAACTGCCAAAGAACTCTTCCTGACACTCGACAGCGAAGCAAAGCTAGTAGGGCTACAAATCAATCAGAATAAAACAAAGCTCATGACGCAGTCGAGAAAAAATACCTCAAATACCCAAAATATTACACTTGGCGAATAAAGTATCGAAAATGTTAGCGAATGCGTGTATTTAGGCGCCAAAATAACCAAAACGGGAAATGAAAGATACGAAATACGTCGAAGAATACAGCTTGCAAGTAAAATTTTTTATTCAGTTTTGACGATCTTGAAGACCAGCTACATACACAGGAAAACAAAGCTCCAAGTATACAAATCTGTGATAAGAACCGTGTTATGCTATGGGTGTGAAACATGGGCCCTAACCCAAGCATCCGCAAATATATAGAACGCCTTTGAGCGACGGGTCCTGAGGCGAATAATCGGAGCGAAGCTAGATGGGGACCAATGGCGAATTCGATACTACCATGAGCTGTATGAAATTTTTGACGAGCCGGAGGTCTCAACGATTGTAATACTGCGGTAGCTGCAATGGGCTGGCCACATGAATCGTATGGGCGAACAACGGATACCCAAAAAGGTATTCGTTGGGAGAACTGAAGGCCGGAGACCAGTGGGGAAACCGAGGAAACGCTGGTCTGACTCGGTCGACGAAGATAGTTCATCGCTGCTCGGATTTCGAAATTGGAGAACGCGAAGGAGGAAGCGAAGGTCCGAGAGGGGCTGTAGTGCTAACAAAAAGAAGTTCAAAATCAGAACATATCGCAGCTGGGTGGACGGACCAATGGCCAAAGCGTGGTACTGATCGTATCACTTCGAGTGCCGATGCATTCGATCAAGATGATAATGAGATAATCTAGCTGCCTCTAAGCGAAGGCCAGAAAGAGGTTGTAGCGCTAAATTATTAGTAAAGTTCAGAGAATATAAGTTATTTGTTATTGAATCTACCTCCAAGATTTGTAAAAGAAATTCCGTGTGGGGCTTTCGGCCCCTAATCGGACGTGCCCTTAGATAGCCTATAGAGAGTGCCCTAATCGGCTAGTCGGCGGGTATGTGGGAAATAAAATATCACTCGTGGACCAAAATCGACTAAGTCGAAGCGCTGACAACGCTCCACTTAGTATTTACTTGTCATAGAATCAGAACAACAGCCTCGGATCAGATTGGATAAACGGCAACTATCGCAATGCTTTTCGAACTTGGAATATTAGATCATTGAACAGACCAGGTGTACTGCGACAACTTCTGTATGAAATAAAGAAATATAAAATCAATATTCTCGCAGTGCAAGAAACCAGATGGCACGGTGAAGGCAAATTTGATATGCGAATGCACACCATGTTTAAAAGCGGAAAACTGCAAGGAAGCCATGAGTTCGGAGTGGCTTTCATTGTAGACAACACATTTAAACAAATTATTACCGACTTCAAGCCCGTTAACGAAAGGCTCTGTGCGATTCGTATCAAGACCAAATTTTTTAATATCTGGTTGGTCAACTGTCACGCGCCCACAGCAGACAAGGAAGAGGCAATCAAGAACGAATTTTACAGTACCCTGGAACGCACGGTCGAAACGACATTAAAATTGTTCTGGGTGACTTCAATGCAAAAATCGGTCGAGAAACAGCACATAGAGGAACAACAGGAGGACACAGCCTCTATGCAGACCAGCGAGAACGGACAACGTCTGATAGACTTTGCGATTAGTAGATACTTCACAGTAAGCTTTCCACATCGAGACATCCACAAGATAACGTGGGCATACCCAGACGTGTTCTCATACAAAAACAAGCGGCCACCAGAATTCTCGACACGCGCTCGTTCCGCAGCGCTGCCTGTGATTCGGATCACTACTTTATAAGGGTCAAGTTCCGATGCCGCATCTCTAAGAGCTGTACAAAGAGCATCAGTTACTCCAAAGTACCAGATACACAAGCTAAATGATAGCTCAGTAATGTTCATATACATGTCCGCGCTGGAAAATCGCATCAACATATCCATGTGGAAGACAGTACAAGATGCGGTCACAGAAGCAGCTGAGAGGTCCTGGGGCACCACATAAAGAAAAGTAGGAAAAGTAGAGGCACAAAAAATACATCCACCGACCAACTCGGGCCAAAGAAAAACAATATAGACGCTTTCGACGTCAAGCTAAAAAATGTGCTGAAGAAAGACAGATAAACAAAAACATGACCCTACATGAAGTCAGATCGACGTATGCCTCTATTAAACAACTAAGAGACGTCTTCAATCCACAAACAAGTCTTTGCAAAAGTGAACAAGGAGCAATCATAGGTAAACTGTCGAAACTAAAAACAGATGGCTGCAATATTTACAGAAGCTATTCTCAGCGTCGCCAGCAACAACTGAAACTGTGAAAATCTCAGAAGCAGAGCAAGAGGTTCCAGTCTCACCACAAACCAGAGACGAAACACAGGCAGCAGTCCCCATCTAAATAACCTCCTGCATCGACTAATATGCAGAATATGGTCAGAAGAGCAGTTACCAGAGGACTGGCGAAAAAGTATAATATGTCCTGTACACAGAAGGGGGACAAATAAAGGTGTGAAAATTATAGAGGCATCGCTATAATCTGCACATCTTATAAAGTGCTCTCCAATATCGGAGAAAGAAAATTAAAGCCGCACACTGAAAGTATTATAGGAGAGCATCAGTGACGCTTTCAAAGTGGACGGTCTACAATAGACCAAATATTCTCAGTAAAGCAGATGCTGGGAATATAATATCGAAGTGCTCCAACTCTTTGTAGACTTCAAGCAAGCATACGACAGTGTCGACAGAAATGTCCTGTACAAAATAATGCTTGACTTTGACGGCCCAATAAAACTAGCCCGTATGGTCAAGGTCACGATGCTAAACACAGAGTGCCAGGTCAAGGTAAACTGTGAACTAACGGACAGCTTTATTATGGAATTAGGCTTAAAATAAGGAGATGGACTTGCCCAACGCTCTTTAATATTGCGCTGCAACATGTGATCAGGAAGATATCAGCTGAAACCTCGGGTACACTAATGTTCAAGACGTCAATATTATGGCAGGTTCAATCTTAGATACCAAAGGAGCATTTTTTTGTCTACAATTTGAAGCAAACCGAATTGGCTTACGAGTTAATGAAACAAAAACTAAATTCATCACTAAAACGAGGAAGAACACTCCAGTCCGACAAAATCTAACCGCAGGAGACTACAACCTTGAAAGTATGTATAACTTTATCTACCTTGGAGTAGAAGATGGGGTCGAAAAGGGTGAAATTGGACGCCGCAAATAAAGCCTATTACTCCGTACTTCCCATTCTAAGGTCCAGAAATGTGCGCGGGAAAAATAAGCTTCGCATTTACAAAACACTAGTCAAACCTGTGCTGTTACATGGAAGTGCATTATGGACCCTGACAAACGAATCCAAATCGGCAGTGGACATGTTTGAACGCAAAGTGCTCCGGAAAATCTACGGCCCAGTAAAACAAGGAACAGAGTTTAGACTGCGTTACAACGATGAGTTGTATGAACTATTTGACGATCAACACAAAGTAGACGTTCAGCAGGAAGACCGAGGATTCGATGGGAAGACACGATAGAAGCTGACAGTAGATCCTTGTTGGGAGCAAACAAACTGACGGACAAGGTCTCAGAATCGTGATGATTGAAGGAGATTAATCCTAGAGTGCAAGGCCCGGCTTGAGCTGTCGCGCCATAGATCATGAAAAGAAGTTTTACAAAAACTTACTAGTTTCACGTCTTGTCTGTCCATCTTCTATCCGTCCGTATGTCCGTGCGTTGCAGTAAGTCTCTTCAGAAACTATAGAAGCTGCAAAACTCAAAAGTGATGGTCCCTCAAAAATTTACGTTATATCAAATATTTCAAAATTGTTCAAGGGTGGCCCCTGAGAAAATTTTTCCATCAAAGGGTATCAACTTAAAGGTATTGATTAGCACTTTCAGAATCTGCAACAAAAAAGTCAAAGACCAGACAAAATTGTATCCGACCCTCACGATTGGAGACTTTTGAGCCGAAAATTCTGAAAAAAAATCACGAAGGCAGGCAACAGATACCTCAAGAATCAAAATCCACTCAACCCTGCTAATAATAATATGATTTGTAAACTTTGCGTTTTCCTCCCAAAATCGAAACAGTGCGCTTAAAATTCTTGAAAGGTAGGTTGTAGGTTGATATAAGAGACCCATATGCCTACGAAATTTCATAGAAATCAAATCATCATCAAGTGCGTTATAGTCTTTTAAATTGTATGAAATGGTTAGGTGGTACGTATAAACGAAACACAAAATAATAAAATCAAAGTTCAGGACAAAAGAGTCCCGGCGCAAACATTTGGAGGCCCCAGCGAGATGCACTTGGTATTTATTTTGCCGTACATAACTAAATAATTGTTTTTACCCGGTGAACAGGTAGTGAAGTACTGTGTGGTGTTTTGTGTAGTGTCGTGGTGTATCCGTGCTTTCTGTGTCCGGCCGCTTTCCGACGGATCGCCTGATCGAGGACCTAAAAGGATAGGCTCGAATCTTCGAAGGCGTCATTTCAAACTACAAGAAGAATTCGCCCTCAAGGAAGCGGGAAGCCGGGTATTATGCGAAGCGACTGCGGCGGCCGGAGGCCGCGTGGAAGGGTTTTGAGCTAGGCGATAGTCACATCCAATCCCTACCGGAGATCGCTCCGTCGCGCGAGTATTTTACCCGACATATATACGACACTACCAAAGGCAACTACCTCCGTTACCAGCAGCACTTCCGCGATCAAATGCGTGCCAAAACACACGTGGACACGCCAAGCGGGCAACAGTCACCAAAAGGGCTTGAAATTCAGGATAGCGAGGACAAGAACTACACTGCAGAAGTCTCAGCACAAAGAGATGCCAGTGTGGTTAGGATGCTGCGTCGCTACAAAGTCATGGCAGGCTCGTTGAGGAGGATCATCGACCGTTTGGACCAGAAGGAGGTCACTCGGACCTGGTGTAGGAGTAAACTCATCACCCTCCAACGAGGTTGGCAACAGCTGGATGAATATCACCAGCAGATCGTTGAGCTCCATGACGATCCTGAAGCGTATGGTTTTAACGTGCAACAGCACATTCATTTGGAAGAGCTTACCCAAGATTGGGTCATACGTCTGGAATCGAAAATGGATGAACTCAGCGCCACACCTACCTCAGCGACTCTGCCTGTGACTCCTCTGACCATGCCTCTGCCGGAAATAAAGCTCCTCATCTTCGATGGGAGCTATTTACATTGATAACAATTCCACGACTTGTTCCTGCAAATTCTGCATAGCCAACCGATGTCCAAGTGCCAAAAGCTATGGTACCGCAAGGCCGGTCTCACCGGAGAAGCGGAGCTTTTGATTCGAAATTTACCATTGTCGGATGACAACTACGAGGCGGCTTGGACAACCTCGAAGGAAAGGTACGACAACCGGCGACTATTGGTAGCGACGCTCATCAACAAATTGATCTCATGTTAATGAAAGGCCATCAGTGGCAGCAATAAAGGCTCTGCATGACACCACTCAAGAGTGTCTTAGAGGCCTGGAGAACCTGAAAATGTCCACAAGGGACTGAGATCCGTTGCTGCTACATATGCTAATCCGAAAATTGGATCCAGCGACTCACGCATCATACGAACAATCGTTATCCAACCCCCGCGAGCTACCACTCTTGAAGAGTTTGTTGGACTTTATGGAAACGCGTTTCCAGGCTCTCCCAACACTCGGCCATAAAACAAAGGAACCGGAGATCTACCATAGGAAAGCCACCAAGTCGACCGTGGCCACCACGATAGCTTCTCGGTGCTTAATGTGAGAGCAGGATCACCCGCTTTACTACTGCCCGGATTCACTCAGGATCACTGCTGGAGAGAGACTGTTTCGTGCGCGCTAAGAAGCTGTGCGTGAATTGCCTTCGAGAAGGACATCAGGCTTCCAGCTGCGTGGCCAGAACTTGCAAGCAGTGTTCCAAGAATCACAACACCCTTCTACAGTTGCCTGGAGACAACAAGCCCAAACAGACCAAGACGATATCCTCGAGCACGACAACGCCAAAACAAGACTCGAAGCCGCAAACAAATACAGAACCGCCATCGCTCGATTTAACGACTCTGATGGAGCCCCGATCCCAAGGACATGTACTTCTGGGCACAGCCGTCGTCAGGCTGGTCACCAGCAATGGGAAGACAACGGATTGTCGAGCTGTGCTTGATCCGGGCTCACAAATAAACCTAGTCGACAAAAGAATCATCAAAAAATTGGGTTTATCATCGACACCACACCGTGCCCTCATTGAAGGGGTAGGCGGTAGATCTGAGAAGACATACCATAAGGTGAACCTCAGCCTAAGATCCAGATTATCAGGATATGCCGCGCAGTTGGTAGCCTACGTCATGGACAAAATTATATCACCGCAATCGTCCCAGAACTTGAACATAACGAGATGGCACATTCCCAAAAAAATAAGGCTGGCAGATCCAGACTTCCATCGAACGGAGCGCATCGGCATGTTGCTGAGTGCTGAACACTTTTACGAGGCCCTAGCCATTGGACAAATAAAGTTGGGTCCACCATTCCCAGTGCTCCAGAACACGCTCCTAGGGTGGATTGTAGCCGGAAGAGTGATCAAATCTCAAGTGTTTTCCGTGACATGCGGCATCCTGGCAGAAGAGAACCAGGTTAATCAGCCCATCAAGCTATTTTGGGAGGTCGAGGAAGTACAGGATCCGCAGCACAAGCTTACGTTAACTGAAAAGGCTTGCGAAGCACCTTTCTATCAATGACAAGACGTCCCGACGGCCGTTTCTTGGTTAAACTCCCATTCAGCAAGGATCCAGAGACGTTAGGTGATTCCCAAGCGGTGGCCACTCGCAAATTCATTGCCTTGGAGCGTCGACTGGAGAGGAATCCTGATCTAAGACTTCCATACGAGGACTTCATGGAGGAGTATATTCGGCTTGGCCATATGGAGGAGGTGACGTCGCAGCAGCGGGAGGAATTATGATACTTCCTTCCACATCATTGTGTACTGCCTAACAGCAGTACAGTTTTCGACGCATCCAGTAAGACAACCACAAACGTTTCGTTGAATGATGTCCTTCATACAAGGCTTACTGTCCAGAATGACCTTTTCTCGATACCCCCGCGTTTTAGAATGCCTTGTTTCGTATTCACCGCCAACATCGCGAAGATGTATCGGCAGATGATACTCCATCCTGAAGACTGCCGGTACCATGGCTTGATTTGGAGAAATAGTTCAACGCAACCAGTGCGATACTATCAGTTGAAAACAGTTACCTACGGCACAACGTGTGCCCCGTATCTAGCTACAAAATGTCTACAAGTTCTAGCACAAGAGAACCAGCAGAAAGGTCCCCTGGGCGGCAGCGCGTTGCAGAAAGATTGCTACATCGACGACTTCATGACCGGAGCAGACAGCTTAGAGGAGGCACTTCACAAACAGGCGGAGCTATGCACCATACTCTCGAGCGCAGGTATGGATTTTCGCAAATGGCGTGCGAACCATCCTCTATTGTTGTAGCAGATTAAACCTGAGGACCAACAGGTCCAGCTGGAGGTCAGTAGTTTACACGAGGACTATATTAAGACGTTATGAGTCATCTGGCGTCCGAAGACAGACGAGTTCCAAATCCAAATCAACCTGGATCCAACCGATGCGAAGTTCTCCAAGAAGACGATGGCATCCGATATAGCCAGAATGTTTGATCCATTGGGCATTCTGGCTCCTGTGATAGTAGCAGCCAAACTTTTCCTGCAGGAATTATGGCGATTGGAATTGGACTGGGATGCAGCATTACCAGTGGGGATCCATACCCAGTTGTCCGATTTCCGCAGTGGTCTGTCGTCATTGCAGCAGGCCTGATTTTCTCGTCACATTAGTACAGGCGAGAAACCCGTGCAAGTACAGTTGCACACATTTTGTGATGCCTCCGAGAAGGCTCATGGCGCAGCGATATACATGCGGTCAACCCTGAGGAGCGATCAAGTCGTCGTCAGGTTGCTGTGCGCCAAGTCAAGAGTGGCTCCGATCAAAATACTTGCTGTTCCGCGCCTGTAGTTGTGTGCGGCGAAACTAGGCGCTGAGCTCACAAGACGAGTTAAGACAGCGCTCAATCTGCAGGAGGTTTTTCAGGTATTCTGGACCGATGCCGAGATTGTCTTGGCGTGGATCAACTCTACTGCATCATCGTAAAATACATTTGTGGCGAACAGGGTCTCGGCCATAAAACCCTCTCAAAGCCGGACCGATGGCGACATGTAGCGTCTGAAGACAACTCAGCTAACATCCTGTCACGTGGGATGGCGCCGGCTGAATTGAGCCGCTGTAGTATGTGGTTGCAAGGACCACCATTTTTATCCAGGGCAGAATCAGTTTGGCCTACCGAGTATCAGAGTGGGGGCCCTTGCGACTTGGAGACGAAACGGACCAAGACCGCTGTGCTAGCGGCAGAGGCTGCTGGAACACACTGTATTCAGCGGATCCAATACGGCAACTCCAAGAGGCTGCAGCGCATAGTGGCCTACATGATGCCGTTTATCTGTCGTCTCAAGCCGGCAGTCAAGCAATCTCAACTGACAAATCAAGCGCGCACGAGTGATGAATTATTCACAGCCCTAGAGATTATCGTGAGGTTTGTACAATCACAAACTTTTAACTGGCAACTTTTGGATATCAGGTCGGGGAAGCAGGTCTGCAAGCACAGTCCGTTGGTGGGACTGGCGCCATTCCTGGCTCCAGAGGGCATAATCCGTGTCGGTGGGAGGCTTCCAAGATCACGTTCAACGCCAAACATCCCATTTTATTACCGTTCAAACATCCGTTCACCAGACTGCTGATGATGGACATCTATCGCGACCACTGCCGTGTAGGCGCGCAAACACTATTCGCAACCACTAGACAGCGATTCTGGCCAATTCGAGGAAAACTACTCGCGAGATCGATCGTTCAACGGTGCGTGTGATGCAGCCGAGTCAAGCCTAAGCTGTTTTCACAAGTCATTGGAAACCTGCCGCGTGCACGTATTCAGCCAGCTCGTCCGTTCATCAATTTTCAGTGGACCTATGGTAATTCATTACCGAGGTAGAGGTACCCGAACGCAAAAAGGTACCTAGCCATATTATGCTGTTTCGCTTCAAAGGCTGTCCATCTGGAGCTAGTCAGCGATCTAAGCACAGAGGCATTCCTTTGTGCTCTCAAACGGTTCATGGGACGACGAGGACACTGCCAAACCCTATTTTGCGACAACGCCGCCAACTTTGTGGGAGCTCACAACCAGCTATCAGAAATGTCGTCCTCATTATATTCCAACAAAGCGCGTCAAAAAGTAACTACGGCATGCTCCAGCCGAGGAATTAATTTCCATTTCATCCCTCCACGCGCTCCTCATTTTGGCGGCTTGTAGGAGGCGGCGGTCAAATCAGCCAAAACTTTGATCCGTCGAGGCGTTTCGGCGGCGGCTCTCACCAACGAGGAGCTGCATACCTTGATGGTTGAGGTGGAGGTTATCCTTAATTCTAGACCACTGACTTCGATTTCAAACGATCCCAATAATTTGGCAGCCTTAACTCCAGCACACTTTCTCATCGGAGAAACCTTCACAGCCATGGTTGTTGGTCGCGCAGAGCCGGTCACCGGAGGCCCCCATGCCCGGTGGAAGCTAATCAATCACCTCAAACTCGAATTCTGGAGACGATGGTCGCACGAGTACTTGGCGCAGTTGCTGCATCGTGTCAAGTGGAGACAGACACCCCAATGCGATCCCGGGAACAGTGGTCATCATAAGCGAAGATAACACTCCATCGATGAAGTGGCCACTGGGGCGAACTATCAAAACATATGAAGACGCCGATGGTTTCGTATGAGACGGTGATGTCGAAACCGCCTCCGGAACTTTGAAAAGGCCAATACACACACTGGCCTCGTTACCAGTACTCGACGTAGCACAGTCTAACAAAGAACCATCACAAGCACGTTCCCCCCACTTGACGAAGGAAGGGTCCCAGATCAGCGGTGACCACATCCCGAGGACAAGATGGCGATCTATGCGAACCGGCAACTCAATTGTGGCGCTCCTCTTGATGTGCCTACTAGCTCCCATAGCGCACGCCTCACCAACACAAGGCTCAACAACCAGAACCCATACGGGTCTATATTTTCAACCATGAGATCGAGTCTACTTATCTTCCAGCGAGTAGAAGTTGCTCATTTATTACGATTGGCGGAAATTGGCTGTTCCACAGAACGGGACGAACCTTGTGGACTCTTTCAACGACTCCACTCATTTCACTGAGTCTGCATCTGAAATCGAGAAACTGTGAAAACTACAAGCGCAAGATGTTTCATGGACCAATCAAGTGACCGACCACGACATCCACCAGTACACCATCGGCTACCTGGGCATTCTCGGATTAGTCATACATCCATGGTTTTTTTTTCAGATCCATGGTTTTTTTCAGATTTTTCACATGAAAGTTGTCTTATCGCGAGGGGAGTTCGCGAAAATTTCGTACATTTCCCCTGCCCCCTCAGTACTAATAAAGCAACTATGACTTCTTTTGAAAAGATCTCATTGAAACCGCTCCAATGACACCCTACTAAACTCACAATGGTGTAAAAAATTTCTTGAAGGGTAACCTCCTTATATGGAGCGACCCCCTTAAGACTCTGAAAAACTGTCCCACCCTAAAACTTTCAAGAAGTCGCCACTTCTGTCCTTTCCACAAAGTTTCATGGCTGGAGCTTCTATAATTTCGGAGAAAAACTGCTGTGACATACTGACGGACAGACGCACACAGGTCGTGATTTCAATAGGGTTTTGTATTTTTATACAAATCCCTGAAAAAGAACGGTTTTCGTGGAGACATTGGTAGAAAATGTAGGTATTTTTAAAAAATGAAGAAGCAAGAAGAGATTTGGGATTCACTCGAGCGATTTAATATTCACTTTGGGTTGATTTTCCTGGCAAACTTACGCGTATTTATTTCTTAGCCATATCTCTACTTTATATGGTTCCTAGTTTCTATTGAAATAATCTTCAAAGCTATTAATGGAAGTCGAATGGATATAGAATATGAAATCTAAATTCAGAATATATATATATTATGTTGTTATTTCATATTATGAAAGATGCTGGAGGCCAATTTCTTGCATTTCGTCACAGAAAGTTAAATAATATGTTCGCTGAATATAACAACATTTTTTAACGATCCGATCCTCTTTAATTGTCCTTATGTTATTCAGGGGGCGATAAAAAAAACAACTGAAATTAGACAAGCCGTCGAGTCAAGCCAATGCAGAAAAATCCTATTGCATTAATCATCATAGCTTTACCCATGAAGCCCACTTTCACTTGCGCCAAACATCTGTTCAATTCGTAGCTAATTTCAAATGAAAGTTAAAACATGATTCCCGCCAGTCAGGGATGCTATCAATGCGAAGCAATTTTTTGCAAATTCCCCATAGATCACTCGCATTGCTGAAGCCATTCACTAGTCATAATTAATTTGCGTTATTGTGCAAGTGCCGTTGATTGTAACGTGGAACTGCGCTAAAGAAAACTACGGTCAATCGAGATCGTATGATTTCCGCTTCATTCAAACTCTGTTTGGTATCTCTTCAGGCATATGATACTGAGAAAGTGTCAATCGTTTGAGCACATCATACGATATTTATTCTAAATTCATAGGTCGATTGGCTTCAACCTCACGGCTTAGCATTAGCCTGATACTATTCGAAATAGCACGGAATAGAGCAATTCGGTCTAACCTCAAAACACTTCGCTCCCGACAAAAGCAACAAAACATTCGATACTTACGAAATTAATATTAATGTTGTGATAATATTAACGGCTAGTCCAACGATTGTGATAAGATTCGGGGCCAGCCAGAGTGGCGTTTTTGATACCAGCCAGCACCACCAAGGCTGCAGGAACGGATCCAGAAGGCTGTTACTAGTGCAAGAGTACTTATGCTCCGCGAGCCTTTTCAATTGAGCCGGCGACATTAGCTTTTTCTTGTAGAGCCACGGCATTTTTACGAGGTTCGCGCGGGAGTATTTCAGACGGTCGCAAAAGAATAGTTTCCGGACGTTTTTAAATTGATTCAATCATTTAGCACTCGCCACATAGAACTCCACGATCTGCACTACTTTGTTTTGAACACACGAAATTTTCACGTCTCTCGTATACTGGAAGACGTCCAGTTGGATGTAGATGACAACTAGCGAAATATTTGACGGTCGTTCGTACCTTCTTTCTCTAACACACGGTTTACATTTGGCAGCATACATAAGAGCAGCTCTTTCCCACAAATTCCCGATTTAGAATTTGACAGCTGCCAAATGGAATTGTGCTGCCATATGAGAGTAGATGTGATTGTTGGCATGTCGGAAAGCATGCGATGTTTTAATTGAGGGATATCGGTTAAAAATTATAAATTTAGTAGTAAACTAAAATTTCTCATATGCTTCGATGTTTCTTTATTTATTTATTTACTACCTACTAACATACACTATTCATAATTAAGACTTGACTGTTTTGGTAGTGTTTAGTATTTTATTGGGATATGTTAGTAGACAGGTTGGATGCAGACTTTGTATATGAAAGAAAGACTGGTTAAAGGAGTAAAAACCCTGGAATAAGCTTAGTTGAGTATTTTAGTGGTCTGTCTCACCTTCCTTCTGCAATTAAATTAATTGATCGGGTACATTACTGTTATTATTGTTAAAAATTTCAGGACGGGAAACATTTTTATTGAAAATCAAATTGTTGACAATTGAAAATTCTGTGTTCATGGACATCTCTAGAGTTACACCACTTGTAGTTTTTTTATATGCTCTGTTGGTGAGTATTCCATTTAGCTGGTTTTAAATTTGGCTACTACACGTAATTTTGTGAAACCATGGTTTGGATCTAAAGACTAGGTTGATTTGGAGCCATTGACAGGATTTAAGGTTATAAGTTTCATTGGCATAATACGCCTCCCATTCTCTATTAATTTCAATGTAAATTAGGTCTACGGTGTCATCTCATTTAGTATAATAACATAATTCGATGATCTTTTCTTCTTTTTAGCACTACAGCCCCTCTCGGGCCTTCGCTTAGAGATAGTTAGAGTATCTCATTTTCATGACCGTATTGATTATTTCGGAAGTTGGTTTGGTCAGTACCATGCTCGCGTGTATCTGCTCAGCTATGATATCATCTGATTAAATCAGTACATATCACCGAAAAACCCGCTGAACTAAATAACGTGTTTCACCAACGAGATTTGAGCCTGGGACCTTCGGCTTATCCGTCTCATGCTTTAATCACTAGACCACACAGACTACATATTCGATGATACGCCTAAAGTAATATCTTCTTTGGCTGCTTCATCCACTACAATATGAACTGAAAAATTTGCGGGTTCGGGAAACCAGTATAATACAAATGTAATGTTAGGAGATGTAGTAATCAAGCAGTCACCTAAGCAAACTGCTCGAAACCCGGCATAATACTGATCCAAATTTTAATTGCAGATTTGAAAATTTAATTATTCAAATTTATAGTTTTATAAATTATAAAATTTATAATAAAAATTATTTTTTATCACAAATTTAAATTTTATATTATTTTGTTTTTATATATTAAATCTAAATTTTTCTTTACAATTATATTATTTATGATATTTATCTTTTTATTATTACGTAATGATATAGCCAAATACGTCTCGAACGTTGAGATTTCCCGAAGGGAATCTGAACTGACCTCTCATCGGTTCTTGACGTGAAGTCTAGGAACCTGACAACGGACTGTACCCTTCAGGTCAACAAGTCCGGACACTCTCAGTCTACTCCGAGGTGGCTGCTGGCTAGCTAGTTCGGAGAGGAGTTTCGGTCGTGGGTCTTACGCGAGCAGACTATGTCTGAAATACAAAAACTCAGCCACCGGTTCACATGCCCGATTTAAAAACACGTCGAACAAATTCCATCGACTCTACTCTTAATTGCACCTCTTCGTCCCGGAGGAAAGGAATCAAAACAACTGGTGAAAATACGCGCTCCCGAATATCACTGAAGCGGTGCCCGAACTATACTACTCGAAGATAAAACCGAAAATATCTTCGCTAGTAAAAAAACGCAAACACGACACCACATACCGGCCGCAACGCGAAACCGACCATTCGCGGATTGTAGGAAACATACCCTCTTGGCGACATACTCACCGTTTGCCTACATTCTCCTGCTGGAAAAGAACGGCTTTGCTAGAAGGAACGACTTGGTTAGCCTAGCAATATATTTTATTCATAAATTCTTTTAATTCATATTTTTCCCCACATAAAAGTAGTAGTAGTAATTTATTTATGCTTATCTCGATTTTTGTTAGTTTTTAAAAGTCTATCTACTAGAAAATATACACTGTTACTATTCAAACATAAGGCTTTCTTGATTTTTAATGACTCCGTGTCTATGCGTGTGTGTATATATATTTATATGTTTGTATCAAGAAGTTTAATCATAATCCTAATTTGTAATACATTTTCTCTTCATTGTGTTTCTACTTAATTTTATCTTCTAGGTACAAATCTTCTTCTTTGTAGCCCTACAGCCCCTTTCGGGCTTTCGCTTAGAGATAGTTAGAGTATTTCATTGTCATGATCGAATGTATCGGCACTCCACAGAGTGATATGATCATTATCACGCTTTGGCCGTGTGTCCGTCCGTCCACCCAGCTGCGATACGTTCTGATTTTAAGCCAGCACATATCATAACTGAACAGGCATATAGTCCGTCCGAAGAACCACTCGAACTAAATCTCGTTGACGTCAACGAGACTTGAACCAGAGACCTTCGGCTTACAGGCTTAGTGCTTCTAGGTACAAATATGCATTTAAAATCTTTCTCTATTCTGCACGCATCTCTTGTGTGTAAGTTGTGTGTATGTATGAATACATCTCTTTTTTTCTTCAAAAAATTTTTAATTGACAAATACCAAAAATAAAAATGAATTATAATTAAAAAAGGTGCTTGTAAGTATGTAGGTAAGAGAATTATTCAATTTATAAAATACACGCTATCCTACTAAAGAGAGACTGTTATGCAGTACGAGAGAGATAAATTCAAAGAAAATATTGTACATTAAAAAAATATTGCCCAATATATGGAAAAGCGTAAATACACAATTCAATTTATCGTATCATTTCTAGAAGTAATAATTCCAAAATATAGACATACATAATATATTTATATACAAATCTGTAATGATTTTACTTTGCACACGAACGTCGAGATTTCCCGAGGAAATCTGAACCGACCTCTCATCGGTTCTAACCGTGAAGTCTGAGTCGTGCCAACAAATGGTACCCAATCGTTCAACCAGTCCGTGCACTTGTAATCCATTTCGCGGTGGCTGCTTGTCGGCGAGCTAGTTCGGAGAGGTTTTCAGCCGCAGGTATTTAACTGGGTTACGCTCGATTACATTAATGCAGCCACCATTACGTTCCCGTTTTAAACGCGTCTGAAATACAACCATACGGAAAAGAAACCTATAATGATTTTTAACTTTTTAAGTTCGAACGCGGAACCGACCTCTCATCGGTTCTAGACGTTAAGTCTGAGTAGTGCCAACGGATGGTACCAACAAGTCAACCAATCCGTGCACCGTAACCCATTCACGCGGTGGTTGCTTGTCGGCCAGCTAGTTCGGAGAGGATTTCGGTCGCGGGTCTCCGAATGGGTTACGCTCAATTACAATATTTTCAGCCACCTGAACATGCCCGTTTTCCAAACGCGTCAACAACTACTCATCCAGAACGGGAAACCTACGTTACGTTAATTCTGGATGCGATCTCTCCACAGATCTCAAATCAAAACGCTACAAAATCCCATAGGCGCGTTACCGAATCACCGACGCGGTACCAGAAAATAAGCTAACCTACCTCAAGTCCAAAATAATCTACTCTAAGAAAAAAACGAGCGCAAACAAGGGTACCGCGGACCGTAACCGAAACGCGAAACCGACCTCGACCTCCGCGGATTTGTCTAAACCCTACCCTCGCGACGGCATACCTACCCTGCACTCACTTTCCCGCTGAAACAGAACGAGCCACTGAAAAGGAAAGTCTTTAATCCATTAGCAATTCATAATTTTATTCATTTGATTGAAATATATATGTATAAAAGTTCCTTGTCGAAATACTCATTTAAAAATTATTGACTTTTTTAAGCTAATTTCCCGAATTCAAAACAAACATATAATCGATTTGACAGAAATTTACAAAACAAAATCTAATGAAGTACATCAACACGATTTTTATACACATCGTTCGTCATTCAAGAATCTCGATTCATGTATTTAAAATGTTTTTCTTCATTTTTATTATAACTAATGACCTCATTATTCTTAGTTAAAAAATGACAATTCGACCTTCAATTTTTATTCTGATTGGTTTTTCTTCATATATTCACTAGTCATAAATTAAATGTTCTTTTCTATAAAAGATACTTTTAAGTTCTTTATATAATTGAGCGTAAACAAAAGGACTTGCTCCACAATTTAATTGTGTTTTTTTTTTCTTTTTAATTTTACTTTAGTGATTTTTCATTAATTTTGAATTCTCAAGTTTGTCATGATTGGCTTTTTAATGCGGACTTTATCAAATATACATGTTGACCTATTTTCTTCCCAAAAAAAAACAAAAAAAAAATGCGCATTTACAACATAGTTTTTTTTTCCTTTTTTTTTCCTCTTTCTTCTGTTAACTCCCTATTATATACCTTTATTAGCATCTGGTTCAGAACGAATGAATCTCCTTAAGTGGTGTTCCTTTCTCACTGATTTTAGTTACTTATAGGTAGATTTTATACAAACTTTTATTACATAGAGGTTTTCACATAAAATACATGAAACACTCAATTTGATTTCTTATATTTCAATCAAATGAATAAAATTATGAATTGCTAATGGATTAAAGACTTTCCTTTTCAGTGGCTCGTTCTGTTTCAGTGGGAAGAGAGAGTGCAGGGTAGGTATGCCGTCGCGAGGGTAGGGTTTCGCCAAATCCGCTGAGGTCGGTTTCGCGTCGCGCGCGGTACGCGGTACCTTTGTTGTTTTGTTATTTTATTTAGAGTAGTCTTCGTCGGGTTGAGTTAGAGTAGTATACTTTTCGGTACCGCGTCGAAACTTCGGGAACGTAGATTTTGAATTCTTGACTGGTTATAAGAAGAAATACGGAGTAACGTAAAGTAGGTTTCTCCTCCGTATGGTTTGGTTTGATAACGCGTTTGAAAACGGGCATGTTCAGGTGGCTGAAAATATTGTAATTGAGCGTAACCCATTCGGAGACCCGTGACCGAAATCCTCTCCGAACTAGCTGGCCGACAAGCAGCCACCGCGTGAATGGGTTACGGTGCACGGATTGGTTGACCTGTTGGTACCATCCGTTGGCACTACTCAGACTTAACGTCTCGAACCGATGAGAGGTCGGTTCCGCGTTAGAACCTAAAAGGTTAAAATCATTACAAACTTTTCTCTACTTTATTCCGTATTTACCTTCAATTCAGTCAAACAACAAAAAAAAACTTAATGTAATTCCGCGTTTCCGAAATTTTTGTTTTTTTCCCGACGCGGTACCAAAAATTATACCACTCTAATGCAAAGTACAAAATATCCTACTCTAATTAAAAAATATCAAAACAAACTATGGCACCGCGTACCTACCACGACGTGAAACCGGCCATTCGCGGATTGCACGAGCCTTACCTTCTTACCGGCATACTCACCGTTCGCAAACATCCTCCCGCTGAAAAAGAACGATTTGGCTGGAAAGAAAAGACTTATTAAGCCTAGCAATGATCAGTGATCACCGAAAACTCCATCGAAATTGTACGTGAACAAGAATTAAAATTTCGTAAAATTCGGAAAAAGTGATAACAGAAAATAAGTGCAAATTTACAGTTTTCTGAGTGCAGTGAACTCATTGCGGAAAAATGCGATTCGTTAGACTGTACAAGTTGCAACAATTCATATCACTTTTATTGCATGGGATTCACCGAATCGATTTTTAGAAGAGTTGCGAAGGAAAAGAAACGAAGCTGGATTTGTAAGCATTGCAAAAATCCAAATGATGTTGTAGGCAAATGTTGCAACGAATTCGGCGAAAATTCAAAAATTATGAAAAACGAATTCCTTGAGCTTGTAGTGAATTAAAAGTTTCAAAAGGTCCGTGAAGGACCGCAACGATGTTCTGCTGCCTCGGCAGAAGAAGATGGGGACGCGTGAATGCGCTGGCAGGCTAGCATTGCGGTGTCGTGGGGCGGGTTCATTTCCCCAGCACGAGGACCCACTACAAAAAAATTTTGCACTCACGAATTTGATGGTCAATTGATCAAGAGGCGACCGAAGTCGCAAAAAGTGTAGATGACCGAGGGAGAAAGTACTTGTTCCGAGAACAAGTGGAACCTAAAAAAAAGGCGGACTTGGGGTAACCTCGTCATTACCCGACGAAGCTCATGGCCCACAAATGAAAGAAGGGCAACCGGGTGGTAATGGAGCCCCTTCGCACCCACCCAACCGGAATAAATCCATATTTTGTTGCAGTGGCCAGGTATTCCTCTTCTGAGTGGAAAACTCATACAACTTGACTTGTATAAACTTTCCCATCAGACGGGTAGTACCCCGGTGACCAATTTATGCCATAGAATTATACAATTCGATTGCATAATGCTATGCCATAAAGAGGCACTCTGCTTGGGCCACTCAACCCGCGATGTCACCTGAAACAAAGAAAAAAAAGGATTAGATTGGCTCATGGTTTTAGGCACCGTACCGAGTTTTAGCCACCGTACCGAGTCGTATACCCGGTCAGAGTTATCGGAAAGGAAAGACGGGTTTGATACTTTCCTGACTCATGTTTTATTAACTTTTAATCCTTACAAGAAAATTTAACCCAAAAATATAGGGAAAAAAACAAACAGTAAAAAAGAAAAAAAATTTGCCAGTTAAGGGGTGAGTCCTAAAACAATTTCAAGCCCATGCAAAAAAAATATTTACCTAAGCAATTCACACCAAATGAAAAGAAAATTCTCACATATAAAGTAAATTATAATAATGTAATACAAGAATTGCAGAAAAAAAGTTAATAAAGCAATGGAAAAAAAATGTAATAACGCGATTGCAAAAAAAAATGTAATACAGGAATTGCAGAAAAAAATATAATAAAACAATGGCAAAAAATGTAATAACGCAATTGCAAAAAAAATGTAATACAGGAATTGTAAAAAATATGATAAAAGCCATAAAAAGGGTACTTAAATATCCTTCTCCGACGACGAGCGCTCGTTGACGAGGTGTGGTGCGTAAGTCCTGGCTTGCAAATTGAACATTTACAGATATTTTTATTAAACATTGGCTTGGGACACTCACAAAAAAATTAGGATACTACTCTACGTTACTATTAGATTTTACTTTAAACGAAATGTCGAGAAATCGCGCCGGCGAGGATGATGACATCAATGTGATGATATTTAGTCGAGAATGCCGATGTTTACGTGAATGGCTAGGTTTTAAAGAGACGGCGTGAAGCTGCGGTTATACACGATAAGCAGGAACCACTCAGAGGCCGCAATTTTTTAATTCGCTTTGGTCTAAACTCACCTTTCTGAAAGCTCGCGTAGTTCTGTTATACGAATAATATGCTACCTTACACTGCGTTCTGAAGACGATAAATGATCGATCAAATCTGGAGAACTATTATTGTATAGCTAACTGATTTTCCTTCAATCCTTCTTCTGTTATATTAGGACACGACCGTTTGAGCAACTCTGCCGAAAAATCGCACAGCGAAAATGCATACAATATGCCTGTAACTTCAGTTTCTTTATTTAGCAGCGAAATTACACTGGCCGCTTCCGTTTATTTAAATTACAAATCGAAAAATTTCTTTCTTTGGCGTCGCGACGTGACCGCCGTCAAGGTGAATCGCAGACTTCGCTACATGTGGTGATCAGAAACAACTCCAATATCTATTTTCCTTTTAAATTTCTTTCACTTCCTATGACAAATTTCACCAGAAAAATTCGCTTATCTCGCCCATCCGCACCTCAACCTATCTTAGGAGACACCCACCGTGATCTCACAACCACATCAAATCTCCTACTTTTCCAAGAAAATTTTAATGACAATTTCATAGGGGCCTAAATTATACTATTAAACAACCCGCACGAAACATCCACTTTGCATTCGCCAGCTCTTCAATTTTTCGCTAATCTGCATCTTTTCTCGCAAAATCCTAGTCGCAGCGGCGATCAGACAACGCATACCAATGGTCGCGACAGAGCCCCAAAACGGTAACTGGGCACTCAACTAGGCCGGCATACACGTCGAATGCGTTTTCCAATTAGGAAATCCCAAAAGCAGTTTCGAAACGCACAATTAAGTGAGAATTGTTTCACTAATTTCCCACCTGGCGAAAACTCTCGAAGGCAAAATTCTCACCGAAAACTTTCTTTTCTTTCACGTCGTGACGTGACCGCCGTCAAGGTCAATCCAGACTCCCTCTATCCATTTTCATCTTCACGAGATCCGTTTCATCCAACCTAATAACCAGTTCCAACAATATCGTTCCGCTTAAATTTTCCGTTTCAACCACACTCCGCGAGCATTATTTTGATCCATTTCTTGTTCGTGATGTCTTCTCAATTCATTGTTGCGTTAATTTATAAAAAGATATTCAACAATTCTATTTTTCTTGTATGTTTTCTTTTCGTCGTAATTTAAATTTGTGTAACCGTGTGTCACTATTTCTTAAACGCAAAATAAATATACATTTAGTTTAAAATATATGGACATAATAAGTGACTGCGTTTTGCCTGTCTCGTTTACACAAAACATACGAACAATTAAGATTTATTTGACTACATGACGAATTTTCAATGATAAAATAGTTAAAACACTTTCATTTCAGAAATAAAGATTGCATATAGTTTCATTTTGTTGCATCGCACTTTACCTATATGCATTTTTGTATGGCTCAGTGTTGATGAATTGTTTGGTTTATGATTGAAACGGGAAGGTAGCAGATGATGGAGGAAGTGGTAGGGGCGGCGATTGCTTGTTGTAACTGTGGCGGAATCATTGCTGATGTGATCTTGTGATTATTTTCGCTTGTAAAACAGCATAATGATGAGCCGTAATAATCTGGTAATGATACCGGTTGGGAAAGTTGATGGTGCGCATGAAGTTGAGATGTTTGATGGAATAGATTATTCGGGCCTACAGTCTTATTGGTCGTTGTGCCAGCTACTGCATTTAACGCAACCATATTATTGGTACTAGACGTCCCTGAATTACTAGTTGGCCATGTTGATGATTTGTCATTACATTTAGCCAACCAAACTGAATCTTCCATTTCCTTTGAAAGGGCCGGGAATACACGATAGTAGCGCTTTCGCGGATTTTCTATATCTAACGATTTTATTGAGGACGGCAATGGATGATTTATGAATGTTTCCTCCTCGTCGTTTGATTGCTTTTCAAGGTCAATTAGCTTTTCAAATAATTCATCTACTAAGTTTTCAATGCATGAAATCTCTTGTTCTGTTAAGACTGCATCTAGTAAACATTGAATTGCGGTGAATTTTTTTTTATCTTTTCAGTATCACACGAAGGATAATTAATAATTGATGTCATTCGTGGTTTAACTCAAATCCAATTCCAAAGGAATTGGACTTTTTGATCGAATTTTGTTGGAGCCGGTTTATACGCGGGCCTAATATGAAATGGTGACGTGCGCGTTTTCTATTCATTTTGTATTGGTACCTCCAAATTCCAAGGCAAACCAAACAAATTCTGGATGATTACCAAAGCTGACATATTGCTCGTGTAAGTCCTTTTGAATGTGATTTTGATATGACGGATATTTAAAAATTAAGTGCATCACAAGATACCAACCATCCGGGGCTCTGTTTTCTTTTTCGAGAACTTGCTCAATTACTACAAACTAAGTAAATTCTTGAAAGAGGAATTGGCGGAATACAGAAAATCCTTGGATTATTGTTGTAATAAAATTGATGACTTCAATGCCAAGATATTGAAATATGAAGAAAAAATAGATAGCCTCAACTCTACGTGTAACAAATTATCAGCCGAGAACATCAATCTAAACAAACAAGTACGAAGCCTCACGCAACAAGTCAATCAGCTACAACAATGTAATCTGGCAACAGAACTGGAAATAAGTGGAGCTCCAGCAACAGTGAATGAAGACACTATGAACGTAGTTTTGAAAATAGCGCAATTACAAGAAACAAAATGCGATAAAAATCAGCCATCGATGGCGAAGCGGAAAGCGAGTAAACGGCAAAGCATTACACCACCATCAATTGCCGTACGTTTTACCACTCAAGAAGCGAAAGATCTGTGGGTGGCGACGGCTAAAGCTAAACAAGAACTATTAGTAAGTAAAAACATCCATAGTAGCTTTCATGAAAACAAGTTTTACATTAACGCGCATTTGAGCCAATATTTTAAAAAGCTTTTATATCTTACCAAAAAGTTTGCGGAAGAAAATAATTATAAGTATGTATGGTTCAAAAATGATGCCATATTACTAAGAAAATCTGAGCTAGGAAATACCTTAATATTAATATACTAAAATGAGTACAATAAATTTCTTACGTCTAAAGTTTTGCATTATAGTAGTATAGTTATAGCAAATGTTTGAGTTCCTAAACCCAACGGATATAATTACTTTTGAAGAACAGAATGTATTTGAAGTAGAAACTGCACATACTTGTAAAGTATTATTTAGTAAGTACTCACTCAACAGAAATGTAAAAATTCTTCACTTGAACATTCGCAGTATAAAAAAGAATTACAATGAGTTAGTTATCCTATTGAAAGATTTAGAAAATGATATTGATGTAATAGCTTTATCTGAAACACACCACAGTAGCTATATCGATGATTTTAGCTCTTTAGCTCCGACTCTCCAATTGCCTCAACACACCATGTTCTATACAGAAAAATATAGGAACAAAAATGACGGAGTGATAGTGATGAAAATTTTAACGCTTTATGTGAAGACATAACCTGCAATGAATTCACTGGTCTGAAAATAAACATCACTTTACAAAATAGGAAAACATCTGCAATTTATGCAATCTACAAATCACCATTTCTTAATGAAGAAGAATATATTCATAAGCTTGAAACTATATTAGGTAGCTACTTAAAGAGTGATTTAGACATCATAATAGGAGACATCAATATTGACATCTTAAACCAATCCAGAGCTTCGAACGATTATCTAACGACTCTAAGTTGTTTAGGCTTTTACTCCCTCATCAATAAGTACACCCGGGTAGAAAAAAAACCATAAGTCTTGTATTGATCATGTTCTAGTTAGGAAAAGCTCCAACTCAATACATACAATTGTTCCAATAATAATCCAAAACTCAATCACTGATCATTACACCATAGTAGTTAATATCAACATCGATAATTTGGAAAACCTGAAGTTAAAATCTAAATACAAGGTAATTACGAAGATTGATTATATTAAGCTAAAAGAAAATCTATCAAAAAGAGATTGGGATGTAATTATTAGTACCCATGATAATGCGAATATATCTGCAAACAAATTCATAACATCATTAAAAGAGTCCATAAGTGATGCTTCAGTAAAAGTTCACGTGCCAAGCAAATTTAAACCTATTAAACCATGGGTAACACAAGGCATCATTAAATCAATTAGAAATAGGGACAGAATCAAACAAAAATTAAACAAAGAACCCTTTAATTCTGGATTAGCCTCTTTTTATAGGAAATATAGGAATAAATGAAACCAAATAAAGAAGAATGCGAAAAGAGATTACTACCAGAAACAAATCGAGCTAGCTGGTAATAGTAACAAAAAAGTCTGGGAAATAGTTAGAAATAATACCGAAATTAGTAATAAATGTAAACATGAATTGGATGATATGCTCAATAAATTGAAATCACAAAGTATAGACCCCGATGCTGAAATTCAATCCGAAGAAATGCTAGCAAACCTATTCAACAACGATTTTTGTTGTGTTGATGATAAAAATGGTATTGTGGAGAACAGTGAAATACATAAGGAATCCTACGGTGTTGACCTATTGTCTAACTTCCATTTAAGCAAAATTCCGGAAAAGGAAATTAAGTTCATAATTAATGCTTTAAGCACAAACACGTCTCCAGGATGGGATGACATAAGCATTTCAACAATAATAAACATACAAGATGAAATTATTATACCTCTTACAAAACTCTACAATAAGTGCATTGGCGAAGCTATTTTTCCAACCGATTTCAAAAAGGCAATAATCATCCTCATTTACAAAAATGGAAGTAAGCTTGAAACTAGCAATTATGGACCAATATCTCTATTGCCAATGCTAGCAAAAATCTTCGAGCGTTGTATCAAAAGAAGACTGATGAAGTACTTATCTGAAAACAACATTATTTCACCGTAACAATATGGTTTTCGAGAGGGCTTAAATACAGAAGATGCTGTCTTATCAGTCACAAACTTTGTATATTCAGAAATAGATGTCAGCAATAAACCGTTGGGTATATTCATGGGTATTTCGAAGGCCTTTAATACGATACGACATGAGATGCTTGTACTAAAATTTAAAAAAATTGGCATAAGTGGAAAAGCATTGAAATTGTTTCAATCATACTTGGGCCCAAGACAGCAACGAGTTAGGGTGAAATACTCTTTAAGTGAGTGGATTATGAAAGACACAATAGGACTTCCACAAGGTACTGTATTGTCACCCATTCTGTACGACATTTACGTCAATGACCTTTGCAATATAAACCTAGGTACCAAATGTAGGGTATTGGCCTTTGCGGATGATACTGCCCTGTTAGTTTCATCTCCATCTTGGGTTTAAACTAAACAAGAAGCTGAAGAGGCGATCAGAAAAATTCATAATTGGTTGCACATACACCAACTCCGCCTCAACACCCGGAAAACTCAAGTTATGACCTTTTCGCTGACATCTTTGGGACAGCCGCTGTATAAATCGATTAAACTTCATCATTCAAATTGCCAGTGTATTGATGACGCAAATGCAACGTGCAATTGTCAAGATTTAGATACTGCTGAGAAAGTTAGATACCTGGGAGTAATAATCGACAAAAACATGAAATGGAATTTTCATGCAGAACACGTAAATACAAAATTAAGGAGATGTGTTTTCCTCTTCAACTCATTACGAGAGTTTCTGACTATACCTCAATTAAAGGTTATATATTTTGCATTACTCCAGTCAATTGTCCAATACTGTATAGCAGTTTGGGGAGGAGCATTCACTACGCACATCAAAAATTTAAGGATAACCCAAAAAGCCATACTTAAAACAATATTTAGACTACCCAGAACATTCCCATCTTCAGATTTATTTAATTCATCCGGAGTACTTGACATAAAAAAAACTCTACATAATATCAGCAGCAAGCTATACACTTAAGGTTCAAACAATTCAAGCTCTCAAAAATGTTATAACACAAGATACAACTCCTGTAGAATAAGTGTACCAAAGTGTAACAAAACCCAAACCCAGAGATGCGTACTATATGTTGGCCCTAGAACCTATAACCTATTACCAGATGTCATAAGATATAAAAAAATGGCTCTTAAATATGTCTAGTGAAGAATTTGGCAGAATTTTTAGTTTCATTAATTAATAATGTTTAGTTTAAATATTTAATGTTAGTTTGATCTCTGAGGTAACAGTAAATTTGTAAATAGTTGCTATATAGACAACCTAAGACAAATAAGCTCCTTTCTCAAGCTCTGCTTTTAAGGAGTTTTTAAAGAAAAGTTTAATTTTAAGATCAATCAAATGCTGTGTATATTTTCTGAATAAATAAATAAATAATAATAATAACATATTTTTATCTTTCTTTAAAAAAATCAACTGTTTATTTTCGCATTGGAAAGGGATGTTTATACCAAGGTGTATTACATTACGATACAAAAAATTAATTTTATTATTTCCCCTCATTCACTGAAATGTAATTAAATAATACCTCAACCGTACTTCGTTTCTTCTGTTTATAGTCCCTCTTTGATTTATATTTCCACTACCTATCATATAACTACGACTGATCAAATCAATCAATTTATGTTTGAGCTGAGGTCTTGCAACGTGGAACCTCACAATCCCGCGGGTACCGGACGTCATCCCTTCTCTAGTTAGATTGTCGCTCCAGAACCGTTGACGTCAATAGCGTAGGGTACATGAATCGGCTGATCGGCGTCAGTGGCGTAGGGCTAAGTTATTACAAATCGATGCCAACTTTGCTAACATTTAATTTCATTTTGATCACTGTGTACATCTTTCCGTAATTTGTTATTTCTTTTTTTTTTATTTAAATTATTAACCCTGGAATTATGGTGCATTGCACATAATATAATGTATATCTATTTGTTAATTTCCTTTTTTTCTCTCAATGGAAATTTATTGCAATAAATATTTTAATATATTCAGTTTCCCATATATATACACAAAAGGCAGAAAGTAAGGATATAGATACATTTATAGTTAAGCCAAATTTGTGGCATGATTAGAATAAATTTGTTTTAATTTAAAAATAAACAAAACAAACTAATTACGAATACGCGTTTTTCATTTCAATCAAGCAGAGTGTAGTTTTAAAATACAAGAAAATAGAAATAGTTAATATATTTTAACCGTTGATCATATTATCAATATTAATAACTAATTAATGCATATTTAAGTGTATAAAGTTAAATGTTTGCAAATAATTTTTGTTTTTTTACCCACAAGATATAAATGCAATAGCAATTGGATTTGGAAAACTACGTATGCAACGTGATAATACGAAGAGATATAAAATAATAAATCGAGTGATAGAAAATAGAGAAAAGAAACACACTAGTCCCTAATTATTGTTGAACTCTACACGATGAAAGTCTTGCGTCGCATTTCATCTTCTACTTAAATAAGTTTTCCTGTTTTTTTCACGATTATATGAAATAATATAATCTACAACTATGAGAAAACACAACGTGAAATAGAAAATAAAACATGATCATCATCTTAAAATAATAATATACAATATTTTCTTTTCTTGTTCCTTCATTCTTGTAAAGAAAGGCAAAGATACACTAAAGAGACTTGAGACCAATATGAGCTTGTTATAACCTTGAATCATCTCCAGTTGTAAGTACATACAAAATACACTAACGCTTAACATACACGCACAGCATGTAAGTTGATGCAATTTTAATTTCTTTTCTTATTTTGTGTTTTCCTTTTTTTCGCCTCTTGGGGTTTATTCCATCACTTTTAACTACTTGTGCTGCATCATCTTGCCTCTCAGTTAGCTCTTTTATTTTAGTTGATTTTCTACTTCCCTAATAAACCTACAACTCCACCTCCATATATGTTTCATGAATCACAACATTATTTATTTCTTGTATGTACGCATTCTGTTATCGAAAAAAATTACGTATAACCCAACCAGCGACTAATTCGCCCGATTCCTACTTTGTACGAGAATGAATAGTCAGCGAAATAGTATCTCTATAAAACATAGTCGTTAGTATGTTTATATGTTTATAATATGTCAGTCAGCATTTGCTCCTACATTAAATAATGTAATCCGATTAGGTTAACATTCTCCAAAGAAGAAAAATAATCCTTTTTCATCATATCAACCGTTATCGCCACAGCGACAAATCTAGCAATCATGATATCATGAGAGATAACTCGTCTTGTGCATTGTGTGAACTTGGAATTGACTTGGATGTGGAGCGAGAACGAGAAAAGCGAATCGGGTCTCGTCGACGACGATTAGCTTGGCGACAACAAGAGTTGCTTCAAACACGCCAGCGTGGACAGATCGATGCAAGGCTGGCGGGAGAGTTCTTATCGACCTCGGGAACTTTTCAGTGAAAGTTCCAAATCAATTAATTTAAAATCTAAAATATAGTCGGAGACAAAGCAAAACTTGTCCTTAAATTGCTGTGTAAAAAGAAAGCCTCCCGCGTCAGGCTGAGCGAGCACCTTCTGATGCAGAAGGTGGAGGAGCGGAAGCACAAAATTCAAAGGAACCAGTAAATGCGCTGATGCAAATGTTGATGCTGATGCAGCAAGACTAGCGACAAAAGCCATCCAGTTTAACTGCGAGGCTAAATGAATAATCAGCGAAGCTAAATGAATAATCATCAAAGCTAGACCAGAAGCTGGACCAACAAGCATTCGAAATCAAGGCAGACATTATACAGAAGCTGGAGAAGCAATCAACCAAGCTAGACCAACAGGCAATCGAAATCGGGGCAGATTTGCAAAAAGTCAACTGGTTTGAAAGCAGATTTGCAAAAACACAACCGGAAAAAAGCGGAGCTCGGTGGTCTAAACAAACGAATTAAATGCGTCGAGGAAAAGGTTTACCAGGTCGAGGAGAGAATCAACCATGAGATCAGCCAGGTCGAGGAGAGAATCAACCATGAGATGGAAAAAATGAAAAAGGAATTGGAAGCAGCGAAGGCAGTAGTAACCACCTCACCAGCCCCGCTTATAACCGTAGCGCAAAGCACATCCAGAAATGTGAATGCACCAATATTCGACGGGCAAACGGTCTGGAGTATTTACAAAACCCAGTTTGAAGACTCCACCAGGACAAATCACTGGAATGACCAGGAATGAGCAACTGCATTAATTCTTGCTCTAAGAGGCCCAGTTGCCGAGCTTTTGCAGACTATCCCCGTTGAGTTCCACTCAAACTCGGCTGCTATAATGAATGCACTTGACATTCGTTATGGAGACGATCATCTGAAGCAGATTTACCGGGCACAGCTACGGCATGGCGTGCAGAAGTCTGGCGAAACCCTACAGCAGCTAGCCCAAGACATTGAGCGACTGGCACTTTTGGCTTACCTAGCTTACGACTCAGAACATCGAGATGACGCAGCAACAGAAACATTCATCAGCGAATTAAAGAACCAGAATTTGCAACAAGCCGTGCATTTAGCTCAAAGCAAACGGTTAAGGACGCATTGGCTTATAGTCTGAATTTTGAGGCAGCGAAAAATGTGACTCGTACCACTGCCCGGATTCGCGAGGAGTGGCAGACGAGTGCAGGTGTGAACGCGTGGAAATTGAGTGAGATCTGCAGGTAAATGGTGCACCTAGATGCTGGGATTTCGGTGACAAGGGGCACCTGTAAAGAGACTGCAAGAAGCGAAGAAAACCGAGCTATTGTCCAGGTTGTGCAGCTAGGAGAAGATCCAGACCGAGTCAGGAGCCCAGAATGGAAGCCCTTCAAGCTCAGGGGTCGGAAAGCATGTAAGAGCCAACTTCGTGGGGCAGAGGCTGGCTAGGAGGATCGACGTCCTCAGGACCACCATCACCGTGTCAAGACTACATCGTGGAGAAGGAGACTTATGCCTCCCGGGTCAAGTTGACGGAGAACATTGTACCATAACAACCGACGCTAGTGCAACCCGATCGCTTATCCGACCAGATCTAGTGAGGCAACAACTAATTCACAAAGGCCGGATTTTCTCACTACGGACAGCTACGGGAGAGAATGCACCTGTCCATGGAGAGGTCAACCTCGAGATACAATTGGGAGACCTTGCGTTCCGATATAATTTTCTGGTCGCGAACATTATGGATGACTGCATTCTCGGAATAGATTTTCTGCGACCTGGAATCACGTTGGATTTGTGCCAACGGGTATTGAAATGGCGGAATGTCGAAGTATTGATGGAAGATCCCAGCGTCCAAATTCTCAAGATGAATGTGGTTGTATGTGCCTACATTGATGTACCGAAATCTTCCGAGAGCATTGTATGGGCCAAGTTTGATGGTGATTCTGGAGACTACCGATCTTATCTGATAAATCCAACGAAGACGTCGGCATTGCGCAGTTTAATTGTTGGTCGAAGCCTTGTAAGATCTATAAGGAACGGATACGAGCCGGTAAGAGTCCTTAACGCCGCAGACTCAACCACGAGCAGCAAAGCGGGAGGTGATCGGCAGCTGCCAGCTTGTTTCCACCATCACCTTTTTAGAAGCTACTCACGACCATCATTAGAAAAACAGGCAAGATACAGACAAAGCCCGGAAATTCACGTCTGCAATATTGAAGCAGACCAAATTGCCAGTCCAGCTATTCAAGCAAGCCTCTGATCTGGTCACCGAATATAGTGACATCTTCTCAACAAGCCCAGATGACCAAGACCGACCGAGTATGGTAACTCACGTCATAGATACACAGGGAGCCAAGCTGATTCGACTAGCACCGAGGCGTCTTCCTATAGCCAAATAAGGAGAGGTGAGCGTACTGATCTTGGACATGGAAAAACAAGGTGTTATCGAGCCTTCTGTCAGTCCATGAGCCGCGCCAATAGTTCTAGTAAAGAAAAAGGATGGTAGCACTCGTTTTTGTGTCGACTATAGGCAGCTTAACGATGTCACTAAGAAAGATAGTTACCCGCTTCCACCCATCGACGACATCATGGACATTTTAGCCGACGCAAAATGGTTTTCTACACTCGATCTGCCTGCTAGATGACATCATTGTTATCGAAAGAACGTTCAAAGAGCATGTGCGGAACTTAGAAGAGGTTTTCTCCCGATTGTGACTGGCGAATTTAAAACTTTGTCCTAACAAGTGTACCCTTTTGCAGCTGCAGTTAAATACCTGGAACACGTCGTATCAGCAGAAGGTGTCAAAACAGACCCAGAAAAAATTGAAGCCGTGAAAAGCTGGCCAATACCAAACAACAAGCGACCTACTATCGAAGATTTGTCCAAGACTTTCCGAAAATAGCTAAGTGTCTCCATCAGCTAAACGAGAAAAATTGTCCTTATGTCTGGAATGAAGAATGCCAGGCAGCCTTTGAGACCTTGAAGCAGTAGCTGTGCGAATCACTCGTGCTGGCGTATCCAAAACCCAGAAAAATGTATGTTGGTGACACTGATGCAAGCAACGGCGGGGTTGGAGCTGTACTCTCCCAGCAGATCGATGGCGAAGAGACCTCTGGTGTTATAGTCGAGTTCTCTCAAAAAGTGAGATGAACTGTTGCATGACCAGGAAGGAGCTATTGGCTATAATAGAGGCCACCAAGCAGTTCCGCAAGTACCTATATGGCCAGTAATTTGTTCTTCGAACAGACCATGCATCACTGAGATGGCTGCTTAACTTCAAAAACCCCGAGAGACAAGTTGCGAAATGGTTCGAAAGATTGCAATCATACGATTACTTAATTGTTCATCGGAAGGGCGGAACTCATGGAAATGCTGACGCCCTTTCTCGTCGTTCATATCAAGCTAAGTGCAAGCATTGCCGACGGATTGAGGAGAAGGAACCGATCGTTGATCTGCGAGTGATAACGGCCGAATTCGATGAAGGTTGGTCATTGAAGACTCGAGATGCCCAGCTAGCCGATGAAGACATTGGACCATTACTCGTATGGAAGGAGACAATCGGGTGACCTGAGTGGAAGGACGTTTCAATGCATGGCACCACCCCTGGAAACGGCGGAAGGCAGCTCCTATAGGATGCAAACTATACTTCCCAAAAGCCGAATCCACGATGTGGTCAAGGAAATGCACGAAGGATCTTCGGGAGGCCACCTTGATATTAACAAGACCTTAGCGAAATTGAGGGACAGGTTCTACTGGCTCCACGCTCGCAAAGACGCGGAGGACTGGTGTCGTAGATGCACGATTTGCGCTTCCGTCAAAGGTCCAAAGCGATGACTGAGAGGACAAATGCAAACCTATAACGTGGGGGTACCGTTTGAAAGGATTGCTGTTGACATCGCAGGACCCTTTCCTGAATCCGAATGGGGAAATCGATACACGCTGGTTGTGGCCGATTATTTCAGCAAGTGGCCCGAGGTCTACCCCATTCCCAATCAGGAAGCAACTACTGTAGCCGAACAGCTAGTGTTAAATTGGGTCAGTAGGTACGGCGTACCTTGCGAACTACATTCGGATCAAGGCCGAAACTTTGAGTCGATAGTTTTTGGCGAAATGTGCGAGCTGCTTGGAATACGAAAAACGAGGACAACGCCGCTGCATCTCCAATCCGATGGAATAGTCGAACGTTCCAACGGCACACTCAATAAACACCTGGCCAAGATGGTTGACGAGAACCAAAGGGACTGGGACCGACACATCTCACTATTTTTGATGGCGTACAGAGCTGCCGAACATGCATCGACGGGCCAAGCCCCAGCCAAAGTCATTTTTGGAAAGACTATTCGTCTGCCGGCTGATATAAAGTTCGGAACATCCCCTGAGAAACCCCAAACGATCTCTGAGTACGCAAGTGAGCTAAGGCAACGGTTGAATCAGATACATCGGACAGTACGAAAACACATCGAATCGGCTACTGACCGCATGAAGACCAGGTATGATCTAAAGGCAAATTCTACTGGCTTCCAGCAAGATGGCTTGGTGTGGCTATATAACCCACAACGGCGGAAGGGTAGGTCTCCAAAGTTGCAGCATAATTGGGAGGGACCATACCGAGTTAGAAAGCGAATCAACGACGTCGTATTTTTTTTTTTTTTTTGTGGTAGGGAGGTGAAGGCATTTATGCCCGCCGAGTCTGGCATTGTGGGACTCCCATGGAGGATACCTTTGGACTACCCACTAAACACCTCCCCTGTCAATCTGAGAACCTAGCCTGGAACCGTTTGACATATTACTTCGGGCCAGGTCTCATTTTGTTACGCCGTGGGGCGCCTTCAAGCTGGGGAGTCCCTTTCCTAGCGGGAGGGGAGGGGGAAGAGGAATTGCCAGAAGAGCGATCCCCCAGCCCCAGTGCCTCCGGCTGCTGTGAGTCCCTTTTCTATTTTAGGATTGCCCGAGCATAATGTGCCACTTGGTTCCATTTGTCAACCGATTCGAGCATCACCGCAACTATATTATCCGGGGTGAGCTCTCCCGTCTCCCTGTAGAGTTCCCTTCGCAGCCTGGCCCATTTGGTACACGCAAAAAATGTGTGACAGGCATTGTCCTCCTCTCCTGGGCAAAACCGACAATCGGGAGACCGTGACTTGCCGATCTTGTGCAGGTAAGACTAAAAACACCCGTGCCCGCTCAAAAGCTGGGTCAGATAGAAGTCAGTCTCACCATGCCTTCGATTTAGCCACGGTCTCACATCCGGGATGTGGCGCGCAGTCCACCTTCCCTTCGTGCAATTCCTCCAAGACTGCTGCCAATCGTTGAGCGAGCGTTGTCTCTCCTCGCGAACAACGATCACCCTCGCATCCTCGTTTCGGCGCAGGTAAATAGCGCGGCGCTCTCTAGCAAGGAGGGCGACAGGTATCACGCCTGCAATCACTCTCACCGCCGAGTCGGAGAAACTCATCTTCGAGTCGATCAGTAGCCCCAGGTACTTCACCGCTGGCTTCGATTCGATCTGTATATCTCCAATACTGATCATCCTTACTCTAGGGATTCTCTTTTTTGTCAAGATGACCACTTCGGTTTTCTCCAGTGCTAAACTGAGCCCGCGAGCAGTCATCCAGTCTCTCACTCGGCGCATTAGCATACCTAGCCTAAGTTGCGCTTGTTCAACGGTGCGTCCGGCGACCAGAGCCGCAACATCATCCGCATAGCCGACCAAGCGCGACTCATCTGGCATCTCAAGTCTCAGTAGCCCGTCGTAAGACACGTTCCACAGGTCCGGACCAAGGATAGATCCCTGGGCAACACCCGATGTAATTTCCATCCTTCATTGGCCCTGTGTCGTGTCGTAGCGCAGGCTTCGGTCCTTTAGGTAGTTCCTCAAAAAAAAGCCGCATTAGATATTCTGGAACTTGAAAAGAGTTTTCCAGCGTGTCCAGAATATCCACCCATCTACCGGAGTTGAAGGCATTCCTGACGTCGAGTGTCACCAACAGGACGATCCGTCGCTTGGTGCGACTATATGCCTCTGCCTTTTGGACCGCGTTCACCACCTCTGCAATCGCATCAATGGTAGAACGTCCTGCTCTAAAGCCGTACTGCCGAGGAGATAGGTCCCCAGCAGCACGAATCGCGTCAGTGAGTCTTCCCTTGATGAGTTTCTCTAGCACTTTCCCAGCCGTGTCTAGCATGCATAACGGGCGGTATGCAGACGGCGATTCGGGATTTCCCTTCCCCTTGCTGACCAGCACGAGCCTCGCCACCTTCCATCGTACCGGGAAAACCCCGTCCCATAGGCAAGCGTTGAATGTGCTGAGGAGCAAGTCAGGACAATGGTGATAGACGAGCTGCAAAACCTCAGCTGGAACACCATCTGGACCTGGAGCCTTCCTCGCTTTCAGGGAGAGGACTGCCTCCTCCAGTTCCAGCTGTGTGAAGAGTGGGCACTCGACTGCTGTTTCACCATGGACAGCGTCAACACGGACGGGATGGGCGGGGAAGAGTCCCCGCACTATCACGTCCATCTTTTCCGCGTCATGTATACAAGGCTTCCGTAGGGCACTAAGTTTCCCCATGACCAGCTTGTAGCCAAGGCCCCACGGATCCCTATTTACATCGTCCACGAGGTCTTGCCAGCATCGGGCCTTGCTCTTGTTAATAAGCCTGCGAAGATATTTCCTGCCGGACATGTATGCTGCTAGCCTAGTGTCTGCCTTCTCCCGTGTTCGCGCCCGCTGGGCCTCTCGCCGAAGTTTGTGACACTCGCTTCTTTGTTCGGCGATCTCGTTTGACCACCAGTATACTGGAGGCTTACCATGTCGGGGTCTCCGACGGGGCATGGAAGACTCGCAAGCAGCTATGATGGTACTCATAGTTGAGTTCACCAAGTCCTTGGCTGTAGGCCCTCCACTCCCTGGCGGAGCTCCCAGCAACGGTGCGCCTGTCGTAAGCGCGTCAGTGAACCTCTCGACGTCCATCCTCCCAGTCCTCCATCCGAGGATTGAAGTTTGGGCATATGCACGCAGAGTGGCACCGTCGTGAATCTCAACAGCTATATACTGGTGATCACTAGCCGAGTAGTCCTCTAGTACTCGCCAGTTGTGTACTCTAGGTACCAGGGACTCCGAAGCGAGTGTCACATCGGGTATGATTCCTACGCAACCCCAGCGGTGGAAAGTAGGGGTGTTACCAGTATTTAGGACAAAAAGCGCTGTTCTGGCCGCCATGTCCAAGATTTGCTTACCCCTTGGGTCGGATTGTGGCATACCCCATTCGATGGCTCTAGCGTTGAAGTCTCCCCCGACCAGCATGTGGCCCTCTGTGTTCGAGACAGCGTCCTCCAGGGCATCGAGTTTGGTTCGAAAGGATCGCATTGCCTCGTTAGGCGTCAGATAAACACTGAAATATGTTATCCCTGAACACCGCACCCACACAAAACCATCCCCGCGTCCATGGCCCTGCACCTGAAGGCGGGCGCTGTCTCGAACCCAGATGGCCGAGGTACTAGATTTGTCAGGGTACCACGCTTGCGAGTCCTTGTTATGATGTTGCTCGCTCAGCAACAGGAGGTCAGCTTTCTTATCCCTCGCAAACTGCTCAAGTAGGTCCTGGGCGTTTGTGCTTCGGTGCAAATTGACCTGCAGGATACGGATCATTTGAGTATCAATTTGGCTTTAGTTAGGGCCTCCTTGAAAACCCAGCATCTCCCTGTCCCCGGCTCATGTTTGAGGTGGCCGGGTGCTAGCTTAGCATCCTTGCAAAGAATGCATTTTGCCTCGTTCGTGCACTCCTTCCTTTTGTGCCCCGTTTCACCACATTTGTAGCACAGAGATCTCCTGTCGGGTCCCCTACAGCCATACGCGGTGTGTCCGTATTCGAAGCATCTGAAGCAGCGGATAGGGATCGCTCTACTCCGTATCCTGCAGATCACCCAGCCTATCTTAATTTTGCCCTTCGCCAGGATTTGCTGGGCGTCTTTATCAGCTAGTTCGACAATAGCCATGCGTTGCCCCCTTGTGTTTTCACGTGTCAATCTTGCCTTGACTTCACTTAAGCTGGGGAACTCCCTCCTGATGGCATCCTCTACTTCAGCTTTGTCCGTGACGCAGTCGAGGTCCCTGATTTCCAGGGTGGCCATTGGTTCAAGCGAGGCAACCGTTGCCGCATCTCCAAGAACCTTTTGAACCGCGTCACGGAATTCATCTTTGTTTGTGGCCTCTGGCCCGAATTCCACCAGCAAGCCACCGGTCCGGGTTGGTCGAACTGCTTTGATGGCAGTTTTGGTGTCGTCTGACTTGACCGCTCCTTTAATTTCACGGAGGACATCTGCGTAGGTTCGGCCCTTAGTGGGTTTAATAAGCAGTGCCTCTCGCAAGGGTTTGCGCCGCGGTTTGCTTTTTGTTTTCTGCGGTATATCGGGGGGTTCCTTGTTCTTTTCGTGGTTGAGCTCTTTGTCTGTTTTTTCTAGGAGTAGCTTTTTGGCCGCTTTTTTCGCTGCCTTGTTTCGCACCACATGAAACTCCTCGCCTGGAGTGTCAACTTCGTTTATGGTCTCGTCCTTCCTCCTTTTCTCACGGTCGCCTTCAATTGGGCTACCGGCCATTCTTTTGCTGCTGCTAGGACCCACTGATGCCTCGAGGGAGAGCGTGTCTTTTTGGTGCTTTTCGGTTGCAAGCCACCTCCGCCTGTAGTGCGTTATGCGGCCAAAAAGCTCCTCCAGTTCAAGAATGCCATTCTTGACACTCTTGCCTATGTTTTTCTGCACTTCGCAGGCAGCCCTCAGTTGTTTGACGATATTCCCCGCTTTCCGAGTAAGCCGCTCCTCTTCGGCGCGGTCAAGGGCGATTGTGTTATTTGGCGCCACCTCTTGGGAGAGGCCCCCCTTTCCTAGCCCTTTTGCTTCTATCGCTTGGGTCGCGTTTGAAGTGGCGTCGGCCAACGGCAAAACTTCTCCCTCCCCCAGTCTTACACTGGCCTCCGTTGGTGTCGCAGCTTGATCCGGATTGTGTACGTCTTGCACTGGGCGCTCCGGGGTGCGCATAGTCCTTCTACTGCGCCCAAAGGCCGCAATGGTGCCAGGTTGCACAACGCACTCTGCCTTCTTTCGTTCGTTAGTCCGTCTGTGGTCTGTCTCCGATGATTTAACCTGTGATATTGACTTTGACAGTGTTTCTGGGGTTTGCTGCCTCCCCCCGCAATCGGTGACTCGTCGTATATTACATACAGGAACACCGTAAGCCGAGAGCCAAAATGAAAATCGTGCACCTGGACCGTCTTGCCCCATATTACATCCAGGGAGAATAGACTACAACTGGCGACACATCTTTTCGGAGCGAAAAGAACTGAGGTGGGGGCAGTGTTACATGTCCAAATAATTTGCAAGCTACTGTCGCAATTGTTGGCGCAACTATTAATAACATTTTAATTATTTGTAAAATAGTTAAATTAATTATTGTGCATTCTTAGTAAATAAACTCTTTTAATTTAATCTAAAAAGCGGTGCGTTTTCACTTTCCCGGAACATTAAAATTATCGGTTCCGAAATATAACATGCGACAATATTCATGCTATATTTAGTTGCTGGTAATGTATGTTTGTTTAGAAATTAAAAAGTATGTATTCTTTTCGAAGTTACGTGGTCAATCTGAAGTCATGTATAAAATGATAAGTTTTATAATACCGATCCCTGGTAGTTTTCAATCAGGTTCTTATTGGTACCGGGGGTTTACTGAATTCAAAAATTAATATCTGTTCATGAGCTAGCCATCGGGTGAGCTTTCCCCTTTTTTGATTGTTACAGGTGCTCTCGCAAGGCAGCTTGGCATTCCACAACCGATACGGGCAAAGGCAGCATTTTTTGGATTTCGATCCGGTTGCGAGGAGTGCGTCGGGGCACCGCCACCACCTTGATGCCCCACTCTTATTTGTGGGCCGTGATCGTCCTCAGCGAGGACGAAATCATCTTGAATATCGCGCGGCTAATTGGTTATTCGACGTCGCGTTTTTCTTTTGTAATCTCTTTCGTCAGGTTACTTCGGAAATTGGCACGTTTTCACCAGCCAAGCGGTTTTGCCCTTTTGACTCCGGTCACCTACTTATTCGGAAGTGCGGAAATATTTTGTAGTATGCCCTTGTGCTGTGGGAAAAGAACCCGCCCAACGATACCGCAAAGCTAGCATTCCAGCGCACTTACGCGTCCCCAGAATGCAGCGCTGATTCCGCTCGCTGAGATAGCAGAACACCGCTGCAGTCCTGAACGGACATTGAACAACCATTGAAAATCACTATTATATATATACTTTAGCAAATTTGGAAACACTTAATTTTCAAATGGTTCGGAAAGATTTCCCGAATTTGTGTGGAGAAAAAAGAGCAGCCAAATGTTGGGGAGCATTTAAGTAATTAACAGAGGAAGTATTAAAAAATAATTAATCGTGATGCACTTACTTGTGGGAAATATAGAACCGTGTGTCTTCTGACAATTGTTTGCCATGTGTGGATTTCACTGGTGAACAAATAATTATAAAACGAATAAACACATGCGAATATTTCCCTTTCAAAATAGGAAAATAATAGCTCATGAACTTTCCAAAAGATTTTTTAGCATTCTGTGTTATTCAGAAACAGTCAATCTTTCGCTACGCAATCCAAGATAAAAGATTGCTTTGTTCAACTCGAATATATTGCTAGAAAAAGAAATAAAACACTTAATATGAAGTTAATAAAAAAATCCGCAAATTTATTTATTTAATTCCTACATATCATATATTCTTATATATCCTGGGCAATCTATGTTGAATAATGACAATGAGAGGGGGCATAAGAGCTGAACAAAATCAAATTATGATATTTACCCTTATATCAAATATTATTTTTACTTAATTTAAAATATATTTATTATGTGTGTATATGTGTATTTTGAGAAGAAAAACAAACAGAAAAATGAAAATATTGTATATATATATGCGAAAAGCTAATATCAAAAGAACTGTCTTCTCTACTTATTTTATTGTACATGATATCCCAGTATATAATTCATTGATTTTTTGTTCCACATTTTTTATTTTTGTCATTAAATAAACCTTAAAAATTCAATAAAAAATAAGAAAAATGGCAAACAATTTTCATTTAAAAGACGGCGATATTATGTAAATATATTTCTTTTCTTTAGGAGGAAGACAGCTGAATGCAAAAGAAGTGCTTTTTGATTAATGTCTGAACATGGAAACATTATACATAAGTCATTCGCGGTAATTAAAAAGATATTAAAATATATCCTTATATTATCAGGAAAAAACACAAAGAACTTCCCCAAACATGTTGCGAATAAGGTTATACCGATATTATTTACAAAATAAGAAAAAACTATATGGATACGATTCCGGGATAAATAAGAGGTAAAATAGCTCAAGTAAATATAAGTGAATTAGAGATTGTGCAGTAAAGAAATAAAATCAGGGGCAACAACTTGTGGAAATTAGTTTTCTGATTATCTTCATAACAGCTAACATCTAGCATCTAATATAATAGTTAGCACTTTTTATTTTCATTTCTTCGAAACTTTTTGCATATATCGTTTGTATAGCGACTAAGTTCAACGAGATATTGCAATCAACTAATCAAATTAAGCTATGTACTAGCAACGTAAGTTAAAAAGTGGAAAATAATGCAGAAACATTATGAGCTTTCTAGTTTAAGCTATACACAGGAATTTATCGTCAAAGATGAACCCAAAAATTTAATAACTTAACGAGAGAGTATCATTTGCAGATTTGCGATTTGAATTTTGTTCTTTCTTTTGAGTAAGCTAACATGGGTTTATGTGTATGTAAAACATATGATTGTTTTGATTCAACAGATAAGATATGGAAAACGAATGAACAAAGCGAAAATGGTTTCGAACTGTTGAATACTCCGTTGGGCTTGGAAAGTCATTTTATTAGCTGTTTTATATCTATCGGCAATCAATTCATGAACATAAAGTTCCCAACATTTGCGATTCAATATGAAATCTAACGACTTTCACTAGACTAAAGTGCGTTACTGAAGCTGAGTATTTAAAGTATTTCGATTTTTTTCGAAGGAACCATGAAAAGCTATTACTCAAAATAAGGACGAAACAAATGATTTAAATCAGTAACACGAAAATCACTCAAAGGAAATAGAGTTGAAACAAATAATATTTTTGTAGTAGTGAGTTGAATACTATTTACGCCCTGAGCGTGAGACCTCCTGGAGCGCAGAGCTTCTGGACTATCTACCAAACGCCCCTTCTATCAGACTAAGAACCAAGCTTGGAACCATTTGACACATTACTTTGGGCTAGGCCTCGTTAAACAAATAAATCAATGGCATTGTTTAATATTATCATATTCTGTGCTCATATTTTTCAGTGATACCTTGGTTCTGAATATAAGCTAAACTTTCTAAGACTGACACATCAATGTCTTGATTCGATTGAAAACGAAATAGTTTCGAATGTCCTACATATGACAATAAATACAAATTTAATTTGAATCCGAAGATACTGAGTAAATTATGCGAAAATAACGTTCAAAGTTGGGATATATTAAACAAAATTATGGTGTCATATAAATATTGAAATTGCGAAAGAAAAGTATTGTATGGGTTGTTGAATACTATAAAGACTACTTTCGTATCAATTACTTTTTCTCAGAAAACTTAAATTGTGCGGAAAATTGGGATTTATCAATAGTGAAATGTATCTGTCTATAATATGATTTTTGCTATTTTACTTATTGGGAAAACTAGAAAAATTAGTGCTTACGTTGTGTATTTTTTCTTTTATTTTCATTTCCATAAAATATATATTTATTCGTATTGATTGTGTTTATCAAAAGAATCTAAAATTATTATTGTAAATTTTTGTGTTCGTTTCGTTCCTTAAAAAAATCATAGCAAAACATTTGTAAAATCAGTGCAAACAGCTTTTTGTTCTATTTTTATTTTTTTTTTTAATTTCTGTTATTATTGCATATTTGTGTGTACGTTTGTAGTTTATATCAACAATAACTTCTCTTTCCCAACTGTCCTTTTAACTTTTTGTAGAAAATTTCATCACTTTATACCATACTCCTATTTAGGCGAAACATATTTTATCTCTTCTTCGTACTTTCCATCATGCAGAAACTTTTTTAAGATATAAATCAAACGACATAAAAAGATCAGAGAATAAGTGTTTTAAGACAAGTTTAGTGTTCTTATTATGAATGGTATGGCGTGACGTATGTCGCTGGGAATAATCCTTTGCGATTGCCAATTTCACCATTCCACCAGTGCTCGTCAGAACGATCTGTTACGGTAATGACATCGCCTCGCCGGAAATCCAACTCACCAGACTCTTGTGGCACGAAATCGTATAGGGCTTGCACCAATATCTGAAAAAAAAAACAATTATTGTGAATCAGCAATTTCTATGATTTCAATTATTTATTTTACTTCATAAGATAATTAGATTTCATAATAGGTGACACGAATAAAAACTGGCTTTTTTGAAAATTAGTATATTGAGTTATCGTGTTAATTTATATCAAATATTGAATATAACTGTAACTGTGGTTGGAGCTAAGTAATCACTAATCATTTACTGAACAAAATTACTTTCGAATAGGTTGTCGGAATAAAAAATATATGATCCTTTTATTTTGCACTGAATTTATCACAATAAACTCACGAAATCACATAATCACAAATGATTACTACTAGATAAAACTGTCAATATTTAGCGAAAGGGAAGTTTTCAATTTAAATTATTTAATTGCTTAAACTTAAAGTATGAACCAAATGTTATCCAGCACCTTAAGACGGAGCCCCCTAGTAAAACTGCGAATTTGGGTAAACTTTGCAGCCCTCCATCTCAGAAACCTTATGAATATTTGCAAAATTGACGAGTTAATTCAATGTAAATAATTTAGATCTAACAGACGTAGCTTAAATCAACTCGATAGGTTAAGTAGTTTCCGAGATTTACTATATTTTTTTTAAACGAAAACATGCTGTTTTGTTTGAATTTTTGCAATAAGTTTTTTGCAAAATGTAATGAACTAATTCAATAGCCAAGAGCTCATTCTGATTTCTACTTCAAAAATTTTGCAAATATTCGTAAGGTTTCTGAGATGGAGGGCTGTAAAGTTTACCCAAATTTGCAATTTTACTAGGGGCTGCGCCTTAACGTCCCAATCGCACCAGGAATCAGAGGCCCTCAGCAAGGGCTAAAAGGGGGGCGGGGGGAGTAAGGTTTAGAATGGTCTGAAAATTGAATTTATTTTATTTCATTAATTGCTAGTAAAACTTCTCAAACATGGTCCCTAAATTTCAAATTGAACGGTCTCGGTGCTGCAGCCGGTTTACTGATCTCGAAATGATGTCATAACCGCCGAGAAACGACAACACATACGAGAAATTTCGTAAATTTCCCCTTCTCCTGTCCCTAATTAATTTTGAGACCTATCCTTCGCTTAGAGATAGTTCTTCTTCTTCGTAGCACTACAGCCTCTCTCGGGTCTTCGCTTCCTGCAACAAGCGCCTCCAACTATCTCGGTCCATTGACCGCGTCCTCCAATTCTGAAATCCGAGCAGGGATGAACTGTCTTCGTCGACCGAGTCAGACCAGCGTTTCCTCGGTTTCCCCACTGGTCTCCGCCTTTCAGTTCGCCCAACGAATGTCTTTTTGGGTATCCGTTGTTCGTCAATACGATTCACGTGGCCAGCCGATTTCAGCTTCGGAATTCTTACAATTGTTGAGACCTCCGGCTCGTCAAAAATTTCAAACAGCTCATGGTTGTATGGAATTCGCCATTGGTGCCCGTCTAGTTTCGCTCTAATTATCCGCCTCAGAATCCGTCTTTCGAAGGCATTCAATATGTTTATATACTTGGAGCTTTGTTTTCCCATGTATGCAGCTGGTCTTCAAGATCGTCAAAACTGAATAAAACATTTTTTGCGAGCTGTCTTCTTCGGCGTTTTTAATCTCTTTGATCACCGGTTCTCGTTATTTTGGCGCCACATATTTTCGATACTGTATTCGCCAAATGTGATATGTTCGGTATTTGAAGTATTTTTCCTCGATTGCGGCTTGAGGTTTTTGTTTTGTTTTCATTGATTTGTAGTCCTACTAGTTTTGCTCTGCTGTCGAGTTTCAGGAAAAGTTCTTTGGCGAATGACAAAATATTGAAGTCGTCCGCATAGACTTGCATAATAACGTGCTTCTTGTACCGACGGGTAGCTTTTGGATGACGTATTCCAGAGCCAAATTGAAAAGCAATGGGGCCAGCTCATCTCCCTGCTTTAGTCTGATAGTTGTGTCAAAGGCATCGGTGATTGAAGCGGACTTAGGAGCTTGTCGACGTCATTGTCATTTTGGTAAGACGGACTAATTTGGCCGGGAACTAATGCACAGCATTATTTGGCACAGTATGTTACGATCAATACTGTCGTATACTTGCTTCAAGTCAACGAAAATTTGATGTACGTCTTGTAGTAATCGAGCAGTCGCCTAAGCAAACTGCTCGAAAGCGGCATAACACAGATCCGAATTTTAATTGCAGATTTGAAAAATTTAATTGTTCCAATTTGTGGTCTTATAAATTACATATTATTTTTTTTAATTATAAATATAAATTTTATATTATCTTTTTTCCCTTTATTAAATTAGAATTTTTCTTTATAGTTATATTCCTTATGTTATTTATCTTTTTCTATATTATTTTTTTATTCATTTAATACTTCAAATCTCCCATTGAAATTCGGACAAGGCAACACCTTTCCCCGCTGCACATGCACGTATTGCTTTGGCGAAGGCAAATGTGCAGCGGAATTAACGGATGTTCGTCGAGTCCCGTTGCGACATCTAGCAAGTGGAAGATTGACAACCATAAGGGGAGTCTGTTATTGATCGTCACCGCGAACACGTTGTGAAACGTGCGCTAGCAGCAGTAGGAGCAATCGGGAGGGCTTGCAGTCTTTAAAATAAATGAAGAGTGAACAAATCGAGGAAAGAGTGGTGTTAGAGTCATTATAAACTAAAAGTACTCAATGCAATCAAATTCGTTAACAAGTGCTATTTGTAGAAATTACTTAATTTCAATTTGGCGCGATTTCTCGCAACAGAATATCGGACACGATTGTCGCGCGAATAAGCGCAGTGGATCGATGACATTTGTTCGCTGAAACGGTGAAAAGTTGTCGCATTTGTCGCAGTCAGTTTAGTGCAAAAGAGCATTGTGACATTTCACAACACTAGTGGTAGTATCCTCGAGCGGTTTTTCAAGTCTGCAAACCACCAAAAGTTTCATTGCAAACCAGAACACCCCGATCAATATTGAAAATATGTGTAGAGGCAATTTACTCAAGTTTCTCCACATTTTACTAAAAGACTTTGTACGGAAACGATAATAATTGAAAAGTAACGCAAGCAGGAAATTATCTTTAGATTCCTTAGCATTGATTGGTGCAAATTAGTCGAAATTCTAAGAATATAATATAATATGCATCATAGCACATTTAGTAGCTTAAAACTTTCAATTTCATAAAGGGGAAAAATATAAAGAAAGAACCATTTATTTTGTGGAAGAAAAATTAAGATTAACATTATTACTATCTGTTTTTGTTTGTGCTAAGTGCAAAATTGCGGGACTTGTATTTTATTTTGTTGATCTCAACTGTTACAAATTTTCGGTCGTCAGTAGACAACAAAGGGAAGTTTTTCGTGAACTTCTGAGAAAAACAACGTAAAGCATAAACTTAACGGGAAAGCCAAACGAAAAGAGTTTCAGTTTTGCCTGCTCGAGGAAGTAAATTGTCTGGACTGTGCTGCAAGAGAGGGGGAACCCCGGATTTTAACATTTTGAAACGCGCGTCATTTGTACTGATCGATACGCGCCGGAAAGGTTTAGTGTATTTCGTGCTGGGTTTTTCACGAATTCAACAGAGAGGCGCCATCAACAATTTCTTCTGAATTTTCACCAAAAGTAAAATTTTGAATTACAAGCGACGCTCGCGTAAGTTCGGTTTCTCGCTGTTGTGTTCCCAACAACTTAGAAAAGAATGCAGTGTCTTTGTAGACGACAAGTTAATATCCTACACTATGTTTGCGTATTTTATTGCTGCTCGATCAAAAATTAATCGCAAATCGAAGTACAAAAGAAAATTCAAAGGAAAAACGTTTTAATTTGTATGAATTCCGTTACCACGTGTGCGTTTTAAAATTTACCAATTTAAAAAATATACATAGGCCTAATTTGTCAATTTAAAGATTAGAGTCGATAAACATTTGAATAGCATCGCCCACCCCATCTACGAGGGCTCATTAGGAGGTCGGGTAAGTGCCCTTTTTGGTTATTGAAAAGAAAAAAAAAATGATATTCAAATATTTACATTATGATTCAATCACGATTAGTTTGACTTCGGTATTTGTGTTTGAAATACTTTATCGTAAAAAAATAAAAAATTACATATAAAGAATACGTACGATTTAAAAATGATAAAATAAAGTACACAGAAATTTAAAATTAAAGACAAAAATTTTACCACGAAATACGAGAGTTTGTGGAATAAAAAAATTTTTTTTGTAATTAAATCCAAACTCGGTCTTTCCATTCGGCTTTATTCACCACTTTTTATGCGTTTCAGGTGCTCTTCCAGGGTAACCTGGTCCTCCGCTCGCGTGCCTGTTTATGGCATAGTGTTATGTGATTCCGTCATAATACTATGACATAAATTTGCCACGTTTATATTTTTCATTTAAAGGAAAAATTCCTTCAAATTATGTTTGAATGAGTTTTTCACTTAAATGGAAAATATGGCCACGCTAACATTTGGATCTCGATTCGATTGGGGGGTTCGAGGGGGCACCGCTTCCACCTGGATGCCCCACTTATGTTTGGGGCCATAAGTATCGGTAACGACGAATTTCGGTTAAGTCCATCTGTTTTCTCTCGGCCCAGTTTGTTACTCGGCCTCGACACTAGTTGATCCGCATTAGACCGTTTCAATTCGTGAATGCGAAATTTGTTTGTAGTGGGTCTTGTGCTGGGGAAAAGAACCCGCCCCACGACACCGCAATGCTAGCCTGCCAGCGCATTTACGCGTGCTCAGACAAGGCCAATCTCGGCGAAACCCACCATCCTCTTTCGCCGAAGCAGCAGACCATCGCTGCAGTCCTCTATGGACATTTTAACTACCTTATTCACTACAGCCAGGTCATCAACACCAAACTGATCGTCAAGTTCAACTTTCTCTGGATCCCCGGGCATAAAAGGATAGAGGCGGCTGCAGAAGTCGATTATATCATGCTAAAGAAGGTGCTAAGAGAGGCCTCATGGAACATACCCACTTAGACCGAGATAACGTCATGAATATTATCGCTTCAAGCATTAAATGTGACTCGAGGAATTGTTGCTTAGGCAAAGGACTAGGGCCCACAGAGTGTATCTGGAAAAGAGACCACCATTTGAGAAGCAACAAACCATGGTTCCACACTCTGGCGATTAGCAGTCCTGCTATCAAGTCCATCAATAGAATCCTTGTCAACAAAGGCTACAACAATATGAGACTGATTAAAGCAAAATTCTTAGATTCAGAAATGTGCAGGCATTGCTACGAAGTGGATGACCGTGATCACAAATTTCATAGATGTTACACATGCAAAACAAATAGAGACGAGTTTGGTTTCTTCAATAAATTCAAAGGGTTTGACACGGTAAGACACATCCTGGTCAAAAATGACAGAAATTTGATCGTTGAGTTTAAAACCTACATTGACCTTGCAAAGTGTAATAACCGCCGATCGATATTCCGCAGAGATCTGTCACCATTATATAAATTTCCCAGTCAGCTTATAAGGTTGGATGACAGACCTCTGCGACTGAACCGGGACTTGACGTCGCCGAGGTGGATAGTGGCCGGGGATAGATAGGGAATAGTAAGAAGTCTGGCGTGTTGCTCAGTTTAGTCTCTACAGTTGACTTTTAATATTGGGCTCAAAAATCTTGGAGGGTTGTGTTGGTTCGTGATAGTCGCTCATGTTAATCCGTCGGATTGAATAAAAATATGTTTTTGTCACTTAATCACATCCGTCAAATTGAATAAAAAATTGTTTTTGTCGGACGGGAATTATTTGAGCTTCTTGCCAAGCGTGTTTGGCATCAGATATTTTGCATGCATGCTGAAATCAATACCGATTCCCGAAGTCACAACAACCAGCGTAGCGGAGATGTGGCCAGGCATAAACTTATCTTAGGCGCGTGGAAGTTTCGGCTGGTTGATAGTTATAAAACTGGTGTAGCCGTGGAGGTTTTGCGTATTCGTAAGTGCATTTTTTCCTTGTGCGGATAAAATGGTTGATCATAACATTTTTGTTAGTCAGTGCGAATGAAGCAGTACGACACAAGTTATCTAAAAAGGTATTCGAGTACAAGAGGCATTGTAAACCGTGAATCGGACTTTCGAACTGGTGTGCTGACAACAGTAGAGGTTAGAAGGAAATTTGCGCATGAAAAAGCCCTGACGGTGAGTTTATGCATGAGTGATAGTACGAAGTGAAGGAAACGGGAGGAGTGGTGCTCAAAAGCAGTATGTCTTAGTAAGAAAGTTATAAAAAAAGAGCAGCGTATTGGTGTTTCCATATTTTTTTTTAGTTGGCCATAGAAAATATACGATAGTAGTGCAACAGCACTAAGAGATATTGTGGAAAAGAAAAGCGGATGGTTGCTGCATATATTGGCATTAGACTCGACAGCGGAAAATTTCCAGAACATACAACCATTGCGAATTTATAGATGTAATTTTGTGTAAAAGCGACACATCATTCCGATACCAGCACAATTCTTCAAGATAGAGCCGAAATTATTTTTCGAAGTGGCCTCCGTAAAAGACACTGCATCATTTTTCGCCTACGGAAGTTCAAAACAATTTGATTACTGCTTGAAATTATATCCCGAAGTATTGTTTTAGCGAAAGATCGAAATATAAACAGCAAATATGTACAACCGGCCAATGTTAGCATTGCAGGCCACTTCGAGCTTACTTTAAATATTCAATTCTTTCCACAATTTAACCACGATTCGAAGAGGCGGAATTCGAGAGGGTATATCGCGAATAATATGCGAGCAACTTAGCATCTGCAGTCTATATGTTGACACTGTTTTTCGAATCAGATATATTCTTATGCAGCGTCGATGAGGCGGTAACAGATGTCATTACCTCCGTACGATTGTGGCGAAACTCGAGCGATTGCAGCGCATCTGTTGGTGAGATGTAGCGACTTCAATCGTTTAGTGGATATAATGAATTTTACAGCTTATGTCAATCAAGCTATCACTCGAACTTTAACCTCCATGAAGTTAAAACGCGTAAACATGTAACTTCCGACATGCTAATTTCAGTTCATATTTTTGTTTGCTAATAAAGTTATTATTTATTTTTTAACTTGTTCATCCGTCTTATATGGGGAACGCGCATCGTATTTAGCTAAACCCCACAGTGGTGACCCTGAATGCGCGAAAAAGGAAAAAGGCAATATTAGTTATAGTGAAGCCAAACACAAATAGTGACGCCATTGTTAATATTTCCACAAAAACTATTTAAACTTTAATAATGTCTACGTCTCCTGACACACCAAAACGGACAGGAGAAAGCCCCGCGCGATCTGAAATCCACATGCATTCCACGAACAAAGTTACAATTCCGCCATTTATTAAAGATAATCTGGGTTTGTGGTTCGTTCAAGTGGAAATTGCGTTTGAAATTTCCCATGTGGTGTCGGATAAAGGTAAATTTCGATATGCCATAGTGAACTTGGACGCTTCGGTTTTGCAAGCAGTTTCGGATATCGCTATTAATCCGCCCGAGCATGGAAAATATGACGCGATTAAAAGGAGAATTTTAGAATCGTTCGCGGAATCAAGTGAAGCGAAATTGCGTTGCGTGTTGCGTAGTGTTGACATTGGAGAAGAAACACCGTCTCTTTTCTTACAAACAATTAGGAAGTTTATCGGTGACCAGCTCAACGACGCGGTTTTAAAGACATTGTTCCTTGAACAAATGCCAGAGTGCGTTCGCGGGATCCTAGTGGGCAGCGAGGAAACGGATATTGCCAAATTAGCGGCGCAGGCCGATAAAATAATCCAAAATAGTCCATCGATATCGCCTACATCAACAACCGCATCGACTAAAAAAATGGCTATACAAATGGAAGCGTTACAAAAGGAAATCGGAAGGCTGTCTTGCGAAATTCAGCATCCACGGCGTGTACGTCCACTGTCAAGATCTAAATTTAGATCATCTTCGCGAAACAAAAATTTCGAGAAAAATTGTATGTGTTTTTACCACTCCAGGTTTGGTGACCGAGCAAGAAAATGTCGCGCGCCTTGCATCAAAGCGGAGGAGCAAAAAAAACTGAAAAACTGCATGGGAATCGGCGGACGCATTTTGGAATGAAAAAACTAGCCGTATTTCCATTTACGACAAAAAATCTGCAGATAAATTCTTGATTGATACGGGAGCGGAAATATCAGTCATACCCAGATCTTCGTGCAAGAAGCAACATTCCACCGATTTGAAACACTACGCCGCAAACGGCTCAGTTATAAAAACCTACGGATCAAAAGTTGTAACAGTGAAATTAGGACTCAGGCGGAAATTTACCTGGGCTTTTGTAGTAGCTGACGTCCCACAAGCAATCCTAGGAGCCGATTTTTTGCAGCATCGCGGCCTGGTTATCGACTTAGAAGCTAGAAAGCTAGTGGATAAAAATACGAATCTAAAGATTTTTGCATCAGTAGCCGCAATGAAAGCGCCAGCAATCCAAACGTATGACATAACTGATGAATATCATCAACTTTTGGCTGAGTATGACCAAATAACACGGTTTAACGTACAAAAAGCTGTGCTGCATTCAATCCAACACCACATTATAACACTAGGTGCACCGGTCGCAGAACTTGCTCGAAGGCTACCTGGGGAGAAGCTGAAAGCAGCAAGAAAGGAGTTTGATTTTATGTTGTAAAAGAACATCTGCCAACCATCTGACAGTGAATGGATCTCAATCGGGCCTACCATCAAATCCCCATTGCTCCTGAGGACCGTAAAAAACAGCCATCATCACCCCGTTTGGGCTATTTGAATTCAAAGTGATGACTTTCGGCCTTTGTAATGCGGCGCAAACGTTTCAACGTTTAATGTATACTGTTCTTCGTGAATTGGATTTTTGCCACTGTTACATAGACGACATTCTCATCGCCTCCAAAGATTCTCAGCAACATCGCAATCATTTAAAAGCCGTTTTTGAACGTCTCCAAAAATATGGTTTAAACATTAATGTGGCAAAATGCATTTTTGGTCAGCAAGAGCTTCGATATTTAGGATTCCATGTCAATGCACAAGACATTAGACCTCCACAGGACAGTATTTAAGCTCTAATTAAACTTGAAAAACCAGAAACTGTCGAAGAACTACATCGCTTTATTGGCACAATCAATTTCTACCGAAACTGTTTCCCGCATGCAGCTCATGTGCAAGCACCACTCCTTGACCTCACAAAAGAAGCACGTGAGCGTGACAAATGACTAGTGCAATAAATTTTGGGTACATTTTGCCTTCCCCTGGACACCCTTATTCTTAAAATGAGTTTTTAATTTCAGATTCTAAAAGATCTAATTTAGACCTTTCATTTGATACCCCACTCGACTAACTTTGATAAAAAAAATGTTAAGGGCCAATTCGTTATTAGGCGCTACTCGTATCTTCAACAATTTTTTAAATTTTTGTTAAGGCCTTAATTTTTGAGAGGCCATCACTTCTGACCTTTTCACAAAGTTTGAGCATTCTAGCTTTTATAGTTTCTGAGGAAATTAGCTGTGACGCACGGACAGACGGACGGACGGACAGACGGACAGACAGGTCGCGAAACTAGTAGGTCTTTGTAAAAAATTTTTTTACAAAGACCTAAAAATGCAAAGAACTGATGGCAAATGCAGTTTTACTTGCATATCCTAACGGAAACGTTACACTTATTGTGATGCCTCAGACGTGGCTATTGGAGCAGTTTTGGAGCAGGAAGTCAACACGAAAATTAATGCCACTAGGCTTTTTTTCAAGTAAATTGAACCGAACGCAAAAGCGATATAGCGCATACGGCCGCAAACTTCTTGCGGTGTATCAAGCAGTTAAATTTTTTCGTCATTTCGTGGAAGGCCGTAATTAACAATTTTTACTGATCATAAGCCGCTTACGTATACATTTCTACAAAAATCCGACAAAGCTTCACCTCGTCAACTGCGACAATTAGATTTCATAGGACAGTATACAATAAAATTGTTGCATATTAAGGGCAAAAATAACATTGTGGCCGATAGCTTTCGCGTATCGAAGAAATGACTATGCCATCGACAACCGATTTGCAAAAACTCGTAGATTAGCAAGCTACAGACGAAGAAATCATCTTCATCATTGCGACTAACCCCCGTACGGATTGGAAATTGTGTAACGCCTGTCTACTGTGACGTATCTGCAGGCGCTACTCGTATCTTCATTCCAAGAATGATGCGCAGGAAAATTTATGAATTATTCCACCTGATGTCACATTCTAGTGGAAGAGTGACAAAACGGACTATCAGCAAAAAATACGTGTGGCCTAGAATGAATAAGGACATTCAAGTGTGGACAAGAAATTGCCTGGAACGTCAAAAATGTTCCTGAGTCGATTCCAATTCCTTCGAACAGATTCCGCCATGTATATTTGGACATAATCGTGATGCCACCATCAAAAGGTTTTAAGTATTGCCTTACAATGATTGATCGGTATTCGTGTTGGCTCGAGGTAATACCGATCATTGATTTGAGCGCTGATACAGTTGCAAATGCATTCTTCCAACAATGGACCTCGAGATTTGGAGCACCAGAAACGGTAACAACAGACCGAGGTTCTCAACTAGAATCACAACTTTTCGATTCATTTACAAAATTGATTGGTTGCACCAGGAACAGGACAACAACATATCATCCGGCATCCAATGGATTAATTGAACGAAAGCATCGGTCTTTAAAAGCATCAATCATGTGTCATCAGAATAGAGAATGGGTTGATGTTCTTCCATTCGTCTTTTTAGGATTGAGGACCAGTTTCAAATCTGAAATTGATGCAACAGCTGCCGAACTTGTTTATGGGACAACATTGCTATTGTAATTCCTGGTGAAATTTTTTCGACGATCTTGATGACCCTCCATTGGAACTGGCAATATTCGCAGGAAATTCAAACTTTTAATGAAAGAAATCAAGTCGGCACCTGCAATTCACCATAACCATCCAAAAGCTTTTGCCTTCAAGGATCTGGAAACTTGTAGCCACGTTTTCGCTCGAGTTGATTAGACTAAAACTCCATGCCAACAACCATACGATGGCCCTTTTGAAGTAGAAAAAAGACTGTCAGATCGGGTTTTTCGCATCAAGAGGAATGGAAAGTCAGAAACAATTTCCACCAAAAGGATTTAAGCCGACATATGTTGAAAGACATGCAATTGCTACCGAAAATGAGGAATCAGCACCATCCGTATCAACAGCAACATCATTTGCAAATCCCCCCGAGCCGATTCGAACATATTCACGCATTAAAAATGTCAGATTCGCAACTCAGCAAACTCCTAAACAGACTTCGTCTGACTGTCAAAAATTAAGTTAGCTGAGTTACTTGGGGGAGGATATTGCGGCGACACTCGAGCGATCGCAGCGCATCTGTTGGTGAGATGTAGCAACATCAATCGTTTAGTGGATATAATGAATTTCACAACTCCTGTCAATCAGGCGATCACTTGAATTTTAACCTCCATGAAGTTAAAACGTGTAATCATGTAACTTTCGACATGTTAATTTCAGTTCATATTTTTGTTTGCTAATAAAGTTATTTATTTTTTAACTTGTTTATTCCGTCCCGCACCGCATTTAGCTAAACCCCACACGATATATGGGAGCTCTTTACACATTCCTCGCACAGAAGCTTTTGGTTAAAGAGACCATTGCGTTATCTATTATAAAATATTTATTGCGATCGCAAATTTTATCTTTTATTATTTTAATTCCGCGTTAATATTTCATTTTAGTGTAGTAAGTAGTGAACGTATTATTCACTTAATATTTAATGATTTTAATCACAATTTCTAGCATCCATATAAATTATTCACCCATATAATTTTTATTATTTCAAGAAAATTATTATATTAATTTTTATATATATCATATAACATGATTTTAATGGTTATGCATGATTTTATTTCATCATAATTGATGAAGTGCAACAATACAGTTCTCAAAAAAAAAATTCAGTTTTTAGTTCTTTTAATAATCTTTTCGATTTTAAATGCTAATCTCCTTCTGAAACTTCATAACATTTTCCAAATTCCGCGTAAACGAAGCTTATACTAATAGAATAAGGAAATGCAATACAATTCAAGGTGAAACCTATAACACACATTGACAGTAATAAATAGTTAATAATATAAGAGTAACTGAAAGAGAATCTTTTATATTAGGACATTTTTGGAATAATTACTATCCTAAAATTTAAATTGATTTTATATACAATCAGTATACTACAAGGTGCACTGCAAAATAAACGAGACTGAACTAAAATAGAAACGACAGGAACTTTGTTCTGATAAATTCGAGTTTATTTATTCAAAGTAGTTTCCTCCGGCCCCTATACACTGTTTTGCGCGATCCAAAAGCTTTTCGAGAGTGTTTCAGGTCATTGACTGGAATGTCCTTCAGGATGTCGGTACAGGCCGTTTGGATGCCCTCTACGGACGCAAAGCGTTTTCCTTTCATGACCAAATGCAATTTTCCGAATAGGTAGAAGTCACAGGGAGCCATATCAGGCGAATACGGTGAGTGATTGATGGTTAAAATGCGATTTCTAGTCAAAAAATCAGTAACAAGAGTGGATCGATGAGATGGTGCATTATCATGCAATAAGCGCCAGCTTCCTTCTTCGCGGTATTCAGCCCGAATTCGACGAATGCGATGCAACAAATGCTTCAAAACGCCAAGATAGAAAATTGCATTGCCAGTTTGGCCCGTTGGCACGAAGTCCTTGCGGACAATTCTCTTGGAATCGTAAAAACAAATGAGCATCGACTTGATTTTTGACTGCTGCAAACGCGATTTTTTGTAAGGTGGCTCGTCTGAGGCCTTCCTTTCGTCACTTTGACGCTTGGTTTCGGGTTCATGGTGGAAACACCACGTTTCATCACCAGTTACAATGTTGTAAAGGAAGTTCTCTTCTTTTCCCGCCTCTTTAATGATGTCTTTCGAATGTTGAATTCTGAGCAATTTTTGGTCATCAGTTAACTTGTGCGGAACAAAACCTGCACAGACCTTTCGTAAGGCTAAAATGCGATAAATCGATGTTTTGGAGATATTCAACTCCGATTCCATGCATTTCAACGATGATTTCGGCTCATTTTTGATAAATTCACGCACAATTTCGATGGAGTTTTCAGTGATCACTGATTTTGGGCGGCCCGTATGTTCATCGTCATTTAGGTCCTCACGAACATCACTGAAACGTGTAAACCACTCATGAACTCTGGCACGAGATAGACAATCATCGCCATAAACTTTTTTCACCAATTCAAATGTTTTGGTAAACGTTTTACCGACTTTAAAACAAAATTTGATATTAGGTCATTGTTCGAAACTCATTTTTGTACCGATGACAAAAACATACTGTCACTTTAGACGCAATAACTTCACTTCCACTGAACCGAATATCACCAAAATTTCATTGGAAGTCAGGGAGGGATGTAACTTTTCAACGCACTATCTCATTCACAGATGGCGCCGCTAAAAAAAATTTATGACAAAAGTCTCGTTTATTTTGGAGCGCACCTTGTAGAATTAAATAGAAAATGAATTGCTAACATAACCCAAACGTCTTTCCTTTCCAGCAAACCCGTTCTCTTTGAGAAGGTTATGCCGGTGAAAGGTGAGAATGCCGCCGAGGGGGTAGGGTTTCGGTAATCAGTAATCCGAGAATGGTCGGTTTTGTGTTGCGGTCGGTACGCGGTACCATATCTTGAGTGTTGCGTCTTTTGTTAAAGTAGATTTTTTCGGTTTTGTATTCGACTTCACGTCAATAACTAATGAGAGGTCAGTTTAGATTTCCTTCGGGAAATTTCTCGAACAAACGAACGAGATTTGAAAATCATTACAAAAGATTTAAATTTAGAAACGCGACGGAATTGGGTATCAGCGCATAACAGAATCGAAAGATGGAGAGCTCATGGAGGTTTTTTAACTTCACTGTTTACATTCCAGACTTTTAAACTCTTTGACAGATAAAAGAGCCATGCTCTGCAATCACAGGGAATTCTCTCCTTTTTTATCAGAAACAAGTCACATCAATGCGTAGAGGCACAAATATTGCCCACTCCATAGGCTTTATAAGTGCATTTATTTAACAATGTTTACACGGTTCGCTACATAACGTTTAGCTGTGATAGCTTACGATACTATGGGTCATGTTTTAAACATATTGTTACATGTCCAAACATTTCTGCGAGCTACTGTCGCAATTTTTGTCGCAACTATCAATAACATCGCGATCAATAAACGAATGTACTCGAAAACACAAGAATCGACCAAGCATGATCAACATCTGAAAGTGACATCACTGCGGCCCTTCAGAATTGCTCGCATATTCTAGGTAGTTCGCCAATGTACGAGAAATGGATTGAATGACTAGAGACCCTATATACAGCCGAGCTGAATGAATGGGGGATATAGTAAATCCGCGATAGTAAAGCTGCGATAGAGTGTAGTAGTAAAACTGCGATATTGATTGATAGTGAAGTGAGTGAAGTGATTTTCGTGATACAGACAGTTGACGTAAAAATTTATAGACAAGTGAATAACATTTTAATTATTTGTAAAATAGTTCAATTGATGATTGTGCATCCTTAGTAAATAAACTCTTTTAACTTAATTTAAAAGACAGTGCGCTTTCACTTTTCCGGAACATTAAAATTATCGGCCGCGAACCATAATACGCGACAATATATTATTTCACCTTGCCATTCACCCAGAAAATTATATTTGTTGTGATCTTATACACACTTAAAAGAGGGTCACGGTCCTTCCTTTGCCTGGTAATCTATTATACTAACATCACCCGAGCCTCATCCTTACTACTAACAAGTTTTTGTACGCCCGTGTTTGGACTCAGTATGTGAACTAGTCCCGCAGTAGTCGGGACAAAGTATCGTGCCCGCTGGCCAGTGAATTTTACTTAGCCCAGGCCATTTCTTTGGGCGGATCGTTGTTTGGTTTACCACGCAATTTAAAAAAAAATGTCGAAAGAGCCTTCAATAATGTCAAAATGGTGAGTATAGCAGCAACTATTCGAAGGCATGGAATTGATACATATTTGAACAAATGGATGGGGCGCTGTTAACTCAAAGGAACTTAAATTTAGCCATGTTTCGTATGTCGCTCAGTTCAAGTAATACATTTATCTCCAGAACGTATAAAATCATGCTCATTGAGCAAAGTAAAAATAAAATTGTCAACACGGTTAAGAATACTAGCATATTATTAAAGATAAATTATTAAAGAATTATGGGCATTTGAATATCACAACAATCTTTCAATCAGAGTAAAACATTGTACGAAAGGTTCTTCAACGTTAAGCACGCTTGCGCCGTTCGAAAAGATTCAAAAGTTTCGGCGTAAGAGGCTTTCTATTGAAAGCAAATTAGTTGATGCCTGTTGAGCTTTTATGAAAAGCGGATAAAAACTATTTTTTTTTTCGCTGAATGCAGTATTGACAAGATCTAAAGACTTCTGGCATGAGAGTGTCAATGTTACTTGAAAGATTTCTCTCCTTAAATTGCAGGCATGTATGCAATGATTTCTTCAAATAAAAATAATTAATTTTAGTTGTTTTGGAGAAAAAGTCCTTATTTTATAGCAGATGAAAACGTATTTGGTAATTATATTAAGCTTTAACTTTTGTAGAAAAAATTCTTGAAGTAGTCATCTTCATTCCAGTCTAAATAAATGTTAAATACAAACTGCCAACACACCGCTGAAAGATAACTTGTAACTGAGTTCGCGTTTCTCTACGAAAATAAATGATCCGTGGAGATAAATCACTTGATTACATAGTAAAACTCATTTTATCATATATCAATACTCATTTGCTGTTTCATGACAATATTTATTTTCATTGTAGCAGCGGAAATGTTTTTTTACGTAATATTCTGTTTATTGTTTCACGTTTTTTTTTTTTTTTTTTGAATATATTCATTATCCGCGTAGTTGACTCGTTGTTTAATATTGCTATTAAACTAAACAATACTATAAGCCAATTAAAGAAATTTTCTTTGCGGAATGTCAATATACGACTTTAGCCACTACATATTGTTTATAATATTTGAATGGATAGTTAATGTGAATATGTGATTATTGTTGGAAAACTTGAATGTCGTTTATTACTTACATGAAAATAAGATTTGAGTGAATCATTGTAATAGTATAGTGCAATTGAAACATGTATTCAATGTAAACAGATGAATGTTAAAATATAAACAAATACGTGCATATGCAATTAACCTGTATGGATATACGCGTATATATGGAAGATTAAGCTGGGAACACAATTAACAATTCCACAAGTAAATACAAAAACAAACAAACAATTTAAATTGAGATTGGAAAATCACGAAACTCCAGACACAAACGCACTTTCTAGAATAGTTCATCTAAATTGATATGATTAAAAATCAGAATCAGTTGAAAACTACTAAAATGAAAGTTAGTAAGCAGTGATTAAAAATTCCAAAAAATTATAGTCTTGCTAATTCTCCAAGAGGTTGCTTATTGTTGTCTATTCCAGTTAATTTAATGGTAAGTAATCTCAGAAATATTGCTTTTACGGAGTTTTTCTATACGATTTGTTGCCTATGGCAGACCAGTTTAATTATAAGTGTGGTGTAGTAAAGCCACAGCTTCTGATTGTTAATTATCTATCAATCTGATTTCCACTTATAATTAAAAAAGTTAGTAGATGAAGACTTACCTCTTCGGGTACCATATCACGTAATTTAACATCTTGTGATCGTGATACACTAGCATTCCGATGATAATCTACTAATTCATTAAGCGAATTGAATTTCACAACCCAAAGGAAAAATTTACCATGTGCATCCCTAAGAACTTTGAAATGTTGTACACCATCGGGACATCTAAAAAATGAAATAATTGAATTTTTATAAAAAGCAAATGAAATATAGTATCTTCCATACTTACTTTACTGACAATGAAAAATCGCCCGGACTGGATTCACTAATTCGAATCAAAAATGAGCCTTCTGGTTTATTTGAGAGTAATTTTTCAGCATCAGCTCTTGTTATCCTACCATAGTACCAGCTAGAAAATATAAATCATGTTAGTTTTTTTACAATATGTATTTAATATGTTTTACTATATTACTACTCACTCGTGATTTTTCATTTCAATATAATTGCTTGGGATTAGTCCTTCTTTGCTTTCTAATTCAGCTCGATACCAATTCATGTCATCTTCCATATTAAGAATCTGAAAAATAAATTAAGAATATTAATAAGATATTTTTAGAACATTTCGCTATGCATTTGATATAAAATTGAATGATGAAAGATTTAATCTGATCCGGATGATAAAGGCCCAATCATATCATGGGTGCATTCAAAACTGGGCATTTTTAAAGATGAAGTTTAGTTGTTCTAATTAATTAATGCGTTCAAATGACTTCTTTAAAATTTTTTTTGGTTTCATAAATTGTTAACAAAACTATCAAAAAATAAATTCCCAAAATTGCAAATAAAAAGTTCACATCGTTCAAACGTTATGACGAGTTGAGTGAGCGTCCCTCAAACGTGTGGCATCTAAAATTAAATTAATACCGTTTTTATAATTTATAGACGTCGCACTACCGATTTGTATAAGAAACTCGAAATTCATAGTCATTTATACGACCATGGCAATAGCATTTTATATTGAATTCTGAAAAATTTAGCTTCTGTAACATGTGGGCCGTTAGAAATCAATTCAATTATGATTTTATGCAGGCTTTACGAGTAGTTCAAACTATTTCTAATTAAACATTAAAAAAAATGATGGCATTGTTATATAATTACCGATGTAACCTACATTTGGAGCTATACAAATATTCAAAATATATTTTATTGAAAAAGGCAAGAATGCTCTTTTGCTCAAACCTATTTGAAAATTGTAAATTTTAATTTTGATTTGACAAGTTATTCATAAAGAGGAAAGATGTGTCCTCATAGTACTCGTTAATTTAAAACCCTAAAGATTAATTATGAAAACTTGCCCCTAAATGGACATAAAAAGATGCGTCTGATCTTGAACCCTGATATATTCCATTGTTCTGCTCGTCTTATAAAGTGCTCTCCAAAATCATAGAAAGAAAATTAAGCCCGTACTATGAAAGTATTATAGGAGAATATCAGGGAGGCTTTTGAAGTGGGCGGTCTACAATAGGCCAAATATTCTCAGATAAGCAGGTGTTCGAAAAGTGTTGGGAATATAACATCTTTGTAGACTTCAAGCAAGACAGTGTCGACAGAAATGCCCTGTACAAAATCAGGCTTGACTTTGGCGCCCGAACAAAACTAGTCTGCATGATCAATGTCACGATGCTACACACAGAGTCCCGAGTCAAGGTAAACGGTGAACTAATGCACAACTTCAAAATAGAATCAGACTTAAAACAAGGGGATGGACTTGCCCCAATGCTCTTTAATATTACGCTGGAACACCAGGAAGATATCAACTTAAACCTTAGGTACACTTATGTTCATGTCCCCACAATTATATCATATGCTGATGACGTCAATTTAACAGTACGTTCAATCACATATGCCACAGGACCATTTGAGCATAGAATCTGAACCAAACCGAATTAGCCTACAATTTACTGAAACTAAAACTAAATTCATGACTCAAACGAGGAAGAAAACTTCAATTCGACAAAAGCTGACCGTAGGCGACTCTAACCTGGAGCGTGTGGATAATTTTGTTTATTTTGGAGCCAACCTGAATAGAAGAGGCGAAAAAAGGACAAGATTGGACGCCGTATAAACGCCACAAATAAAGTCGTTTGCTTCGTACTTCCCATTCTAAGGTCCAGAGTTGTGCACAGGCAAAATAAGCTCCGTATTTACAAATCACTAGTCAAACCTGTGCTGTTATATGGAAGTGAAACAAGCGCCCTGACGAGCGAATTCGAAAAGGCAGTGAATATATATGAGCGCAAAGTGGTCCGGAAAATGTACGGCCCGGTGAAACACGGAACATTTTTTGACAATGCATCCGTATCCGCTTGCGTAAAGTTACGCAAAGTGTAATGGGCGTGCTATGTAGAAAGAATGGAAGAAAACGGGCTACCAAAAAGAACATTGCAGGGTAGAGCACAAGGTAGACGTCAAGCGGGAAAATCGAGGACTTGATGGGAAGACCCGACAGAAGCTGAAATCAGACCCTTGTTGGGAGTGATCAACTGGCGGACGAGGCCGCAGAACCGTAATGATTGGGGGAGATTAATCCTGGAGGCCAAGACCCTGTTTGGGCTGTTGCGTGATAGATGATGCTGATATTATACTATGGTCTACATTTATTTTCATTTTTGAAAAAATAATTATGACAACAACGCCAGAAAACAATAAATCAAAAGAATGTTTCCCTTAATAAAGAATATTCATCCTCACTGCTCTACAAAGTTCGTGTGAAGATTACTACACTACAGAAGAATATGTTGAATTAAGGGGGTTAAGTAATTAATATTAACTGACATCTCTACTTTCTGCTTGGTATTCATTTATAGATTCCATACTCTTCAAGAGTTCCGCTGGCTTGACTCGCCCTCCTTCAACCATATTTTACATAGTTTATTATATTTGCTTCACGTAGCATCCAAATATTTATACATACAAGACGCTGCACGCGCTATTATTCCTATTTACAATTGCGTCCAAAATTTCCAGAATCATAAACTTTATAATCAGTTATTCTATTTGGTGGCATATATTTCCGTCGTGAAAATTTCCACTTGAAGGCAATAATCTACAGTATACGTTGCCTAAGATTCTCAAGGCTGAACGGTAGTACATCTGCCTCTTATTCCATCGGATGCGTGTTCGATTCCAGCCAACATTAATTAAAAATATTTAATCCAACATTAGGTATAAAATATTAAATTGTGTTTTCAGGGGAGAACGGATTTAGGACTACGTTGATTTGAATATTTTAAATGGCGAAAAAGGAATTTATGTAGTTTATTGAAATTTAAAGCCTATTTTATTTATATTTTATTCAACTTAACATTGAATTAATTTAACTTAACATTGATGTTTCTCCAAAAACAATGGAAGACATCAGGGTTCAGGAGGTTTTAGACATAACAAATTTACTATGGGGACACATCTTTCTTCTATATGAATCTAATTTGCCGAATAAAAATAAAAATTTGCAATTTTCAAATACGTTATAGCAAAAAAGCATTGTTGACATAGTTTTTCAATAAAAAATATAGGTAGGTTAGATAGTTAACTATATTGTATAACAATACCATCATTTTTTTAAAAATGATTAATTAGAAATAGTTTGAACTAAAGCATGGATAAAATCATAAATGAATTGATTATTTCTAATACCTCACATATTACAGAAGTTGAATTTTTCAGAATTCAATGTAAAATGCTTATGTTATTGCCATGGTCGTATTTTTTAAATGACTGTGTATTTCGAAAAGAGGATGAGTTTTTTATACAAATCGTATTGTTCGCAGCCTATTGTCGAATATCGGTGATATTTCGGACACAGGTTCATGGTGTAGTGCTTGGACGAGGCGATTTTCAGTGACATCTTTTTCGTAGCAATGCAGCCCCCCTCGGGCCTTCGCTTCCTGCAAATAGTGCTTCCAACTCCTCCAATTTTCAAATCCGGGTAATGATGAACTGTCTTTGTGGACCGAGTCTGACCAGTGTTTCCTCGGTTTCCTTACTGGTCTCTACCCTTTAGTTCTCCCAACGAATACCTTTTTGGGTATCCGTTCTTCTTCCATACGATTCACGTGGCCAGCCCATTACAGGCTCCGCAGTCTTACAATCGTTGAGACCTCCGGCTCGTCAAAAATTTCATACAGCTCATGATTATTTCAAATTCGCCATTGGTCCCCATCTGCTTCGCTCCGATTATTCGCCTCAGGACCCGTCGCTTAAAGGCGTTCAATATACTCGTATTTGCGGATGCTTGGGTTAGGGTCCATGTTTCACATCCATAGCATAACACAGGCCTTATCACAGGTTTGTATACTCAGACCTTTGTTTTCCGGTGTATGTAGCTGATCTTCAAGATCGTCAAAACTGAATAAAATACTTTATTTGCGAGCTGTATTCTAAAGCGTATTTCGTATCTTTCATTAGCGATTCTCGTTATTTTGGCACCTAAATACACAAATTCACCCACATTTTCGACACAATATTCGCCAAGAGTGATTTTTTGTGTATTTGAAGTATTTTTCCTCGACAGTGTTTTATTTTCATTGATTTGTTGTGCTACTAGTTTTGCTTCGCTGTCGAGTTTCAGGAAAAGTTCTTTGGCAGTTGTTAATGACCGTGACAAAATGTTGATGTCGTCCGCATAGGCTACTACTTGGCTCGACTTGCATAGTAATGTACCTTGTGTATCGACTGGTAGCTTTCTTATGACGTACTCCAGAGCCAAATTGAATACTAATGGAGCCAGCTCATCTCCCTGCTTTAGTCTGATATTTGTGTCTAAGGCATGGGCGAGTTGGTTATTGATGCGGACTCGGGAGGTCGTCGACGTCATTGACATTTTGGTAAGACGGACTTATTTGGCTGGGATGCCAAAGCAAAGCATTATTTGATACAGTACGTTACGATCAATACTGTCGTATTCTTGCTTAAAGTCAATGAAAATTTGGTGTACGTCTATGTTGAACTCCCAGCGTTTCTCAATTACCTGCTTGACAGTGAACAATTAGCCTATCGTCGATCTATGTGCTCTAAAGCCACCTTGATACCCCCAATAATACTGTTGGCGTATGGTTCGATTTTATTTTCTAAGATCATCTACTTTGCACGCCGTACAAAGTAGTGATATGCCTCTATAATTTTCGCACTGCAACTTGTCTCCTTTTTTTGTGGAAAGGGAATATAATTGATTCTTCTTCTATGTAGCACTACAGCCCCTCTCGGGCCTTCGCTTAGAGATAGTTAGAGTATCTCATTTTCATGACCGTACTGATTTTTTCGGAAGTTGGTTTGGTCAGTACCATGCTCCCGTGTGTCTGCTCAGCTATGATCTGATCTGATTAAATCAGTACATATCACCACTGAGTGAACACTCGTAGTCTGTCCGAAAAATCCCCTGAACTAAATCACGTTGTTAACCAACGAGATTTGAACCTGGGACCTTTGGCTTATATAATTGAGTGGCGCCACTCTTTCGGCATATGTTCTTGTTGCCAAATGTGCTGGATAACATTGTGAATAGCTTTCTGATTTTCAATAACATCCCGCAAGCGAAAGTTGAACACGATTTGGTTTGGAGCGAATCCTGTTGTTGAGTTCTTCTGGGAGTTGAGAAACCACTGTACAAGTAGATCCGGCAATAGTTCATACCATTTATTATATTCACCTATCGAACAACGTAAATCCGCAAGAATTGACTGAATTATTCCTTCAATTTGCCCAGTTGCTCGCGGTGTACGGCCTGTGACTTCAATATGTTGAATATCATATTTTTCGCAAAGTCTCGAATTTTCGTGACGTATACGCGGTCAGTTATTATTCGTGCTGGTAAGCCAAAGTAGAGTGTGATGTCTCGAACCATCACAACTACCGGTCTGGTGCTGGTTGATTATGCTGTCCACATCGTGAAACTTGCTATTACAACAATATTACAATTTTTCCGACGGCTCCTAGGAAAGGGTCCTAGATGATCGATTTGAAGTACCATGCATGGAATGGGGTGGATCTGTTCGTGTAAACTAGACGTCCGTCTCTCTTCCCAGCAGGACGTTTTTTATAACAGCACTCTATGCAGGAAAGAAAGCTTTACTGTGTAGTCCTGTTTAAGGTGGGCGGATTGGACGGATTTACGCATTTCAGTGATAACTTCAATGATTTCTTTTAAAGTCGCATCCTGACGTTCCTTTGCCGTTATCCAATCGTCTTAACCAGACTTTACGATTTTGTCTGCTGCGGTGCTTGGGTCACAATGTTCTTTATTAGGCTATCGACTCAGCGCATCGACGTGTTGCGTCTTCACTTCTGCTCGATGCACGACCTCGAAGTCATATTCCTGTAGTTTGAGCCACCAACGTGCAATTCTAGCATTAAGTGGCAAGGCTAGTTTCATAGCTGCTATGGCTTAACAATCTGTCAACACACGGAAGCGTTTACCCAATATATAGAAACGAAATCGTTTTAGTGTCTCGACCACTGCCAAAATCTTCAGTTCGTGACTGCTGTACTTCGTTCTGCATCGGTGCAGTGTCTGCTAAAGTAAAGTACAGGTTTATATTACTCATAGAATTGTTTGCAGCTACATGAATGAGTTGAATAATAATTTGAAATGATCCAATTGACTGTGTCTGCTAAAATAAAGTACAGGTTTATGTTACCCTTGATTTTTTACTTGCATTAGAATGCCGGCTAAGCCTAGAAAACTGGCGTGAGTGTGCACTTTATGTTCTGCTTGCGAGTCGTAGTTTAAGCCACAAACGTGCAATTCTAGCATTAAGTGACGAGGCTAGTTTCATACCTGCTATGGCTTCACAATCTGTCAACACCCGGAAGCGTTTACCCAATATGTTGAAACGAAATCGTTTTAGTGTCTCCACCAATGCCAAAATCTTCAGTTCCTGACTGCTGTGCTTCGTTCTGCATCGGTGCAGTGTCTGCTAAAGTAAAGTACAGATTTATATTACTCATGGAATTGTTTGCAGCTACATGAATGAGTTGAATAATAATTTGAAATGATCCAATTAAAGTTTTAGAAATTTAACTTGAACATAACTTGCTGTTACAAAAACGTATTGAGTTCGCATAAGTAGAAAAATTAAAATCAACTCTCTCATCTCTAAGCATGGTGGTCGCCATCACCGGTGTGTATCTAAGAGTGATGGCCTGAAGAGAATTAGTACACATGTCGAAACCACCTTCTTCTAACATTTTTCTTCTCGAATAATTTTTCAGAAAAATTATTATTCAAGTCATTCATGTAGCTGCAAACAATTCCATGAGTAATTTAAAAAGCTATCGGAGCCATCCGAAAGAGTGATAGATATCCGCGCGACGTAATGAAAAAGCTTCAATGTAGAGCAAATTCATCGTTTAGATTCACATTAAATTGATGTGAAAAGGGTGAAATGATCCAATAAAGTTTAGCTAATACAGTTTTATGTTACCCTTGATTTGTTACTTGCATTAGAATGCCGCCTAAGCCTAGAAAACTGGCGTGAGTGTGCACTTCATGTTCTGCTTGCGGGTCGTAAAATGCAAGTATCGGCTCAATACAAAGCAAAGCCTTGAGTTCTTTAAAAGTATTATCAGTACCCTTGTCTCATGGAAACGGTTTAAGTAAGTTTATTTTTGGTTTCGAAATAGCAGAATATACTTTCACAAATTTTCGGAAGAGTCTTGTTAGGCCAAGGAATCTTCTGATTTTAGTGACATTTGTCGGAGGTATGAAGTTCCAGATAGCCTCGACTTTTGTAATTTCCGATTTTATTCCTTCTTTGCCAACTCGGTGTCCGTGAAACCTAATTTCGGAGGCGAAAAATACATTTCGATGTCCGGATGGTAAGACCAGCTTCTCTTAAAAGTTGTAGGAATTCATTTAAAATGTTCATTACCTCAGTGCTAGTCGTACTGGCAATCCATGTAGCTAATTATTTCTCTCGATGTCGTTTTTCTTCTAAGATTTTGAACGATTTCTTGGAATACCACCGTTGCGTTGATGAGCCCAAATGGCATTACATTGGATTCGAAGTGACCGTTATAGGTAACAAATGCAGTATACGGCCGCGATTCCTCTTCTAGAGGGATCTGGTAGTATCCAGAGAAGAGATCAGGAGTTGTAAAATAGTTGTTTCAGGAAATCTGCGATAGTTACTCCTTCACTGTTGGCATCGGGTAGGGCTTTCGGTAAGGAAATTGACTGCCCTATAATGGACGCAGAGTCTATATTCTTCACTTTATTTCTTCATTAGTACGATTGGTAATCAATATGAGTATGTAGACGTACTCGGACGGATGATACTCGTTAATAATTCTCTGATGATTTCCCCGTCTATATAAACGGGTCTATTCTGAACTCACTCGGAATCCTGGAAATGAGCTGCAGGAGGGTTGCCAGCTTGCGTTTCGTACGGAATACAGAGAATACAGTAGAGTCTCGCTAATCCGGATATGGCCTGGTCCGGATCCTTCTGTAATCCGGATTGAGTGGAAAAATTGATTTTTTCCATTATGTTCCTTGTAATCCGGACTGATCACAGTTTCGCTAATCCGGATCGCGTGTCATATAGCGCAATGATTAATAACACAGTGAAATTGTGCTGTATTCATTTACACACTTTTTTATATTTGTTTATAGACTTTATAGGTCCTATTTATATGTACGCTGGCCTATGTACATATATGTAAGTGAAATACCATATTTGTCACTATATTGAACTATGGACGTAACACATTTTTGCCATGTGCGTGTCTGTTGCACGGGGAACTCCCGAATATTCGCTTACACACTTTATATGATTCGCTCATACACCTTATATTGACTATTTCTGCGTACGCTTTATTTCACTATTGTAGAATGGGGAATCCCCTATAAGTATGAAAAGCAATAGAAGGAAAGTTTTTAATCAGTTTCAGATTGAAATGGCACCAAAAAGGTCGCATACAACGTTAACTCTCGTAGAAAAAGAAAAAATTTTAACGCAACTGAACAATGGCGCTAGCGGAAAAGTACTAGCAGAAAAATATGGTGTCGGTACATCAACAATTTCGGATATAAAGAAAAATAAAGAAAAAATAAAAAGGTATTTTTCCGTTTTTAAATGTGCATCGGTAATTTTAAATGCTGCTTTTCTAGCTTCATCGCGAATTGCGTCATAACTTTAAAGGGAAGGAAAGTCTTGCGGGAACCGGAATATCCAGAAATGGAGAATAAACTGTATAAATGGTTTCTGCTGCAGCGAGAAAGGCATGCAACTGTAACAACGGACATTTTGCGAGCAAAGGCTGCTCAAATTCATGCCAAATGTTATAAGAATAAATCATTTACTGCGAGCAAAGGATGGGTCAATAGATTTAAAAAAAGACGTGGTCTTCGTCACCTCAAAGTAGTCGGAGAGAAACTGTCTAACAATTCATCTAGTGTGCAACTCTTTCTACGAAAATTCTCTGAAAAAGTTAATGAGCTGAATATATTGCCGTCTCAAATATATAATGCGGATGAATCTGCATTATTCTGGAAATTACTTCCTGAACGAACTTTCGTGTCTGCTACGGAAAGAGCCGCTCCAGGGAGAAAAACCTCAAAAGAGAGAGTAACTTTTCTAGCCTGTACGAATGGAAATGGCACACATAAGCTGAAAACGATGGTCATTGGAAAAGCAAAAAATCCTAGAGCATTTAAAAACTGCACCGACCTTCCAGTTGAATACTACTCAACGAAAAATGCATGGATGACTTCAACTCTTTTCTTAAAATGGTTTCACGAGTCGTTTGTCAAACAAGTACGGCAATTTCAAGCAGAGAACAACCTTAATGGGAAAGCAATTTTATTAGTCGACAATGCTCCATGCCACGCATCGGAAACGCAGCTAAATAGTGATGATGGTAAAATTATGACATTGGTTCTTCCACCAAATTGCACGGCGCTTATCCAACCAATGGACCAAAACGCAATACGTTTAACGAAATTGCATTATCGGAAAAGCCTCCTGGTACACGTTTCATCTTTGGAAGAAAATGACATCTCGAAAGTCGTTAAAAATCTCACCATTAAAGATGCTGTGTTCTTGCTTGCGCCTGATGCAGTAGCAAAATGTTGGAAAAATATATTTAGCTATTCAGTAGATAGCAACTCGGTTAATATGGAAAACCATTCAAATGCTGAAGAGGATCCAGATGATAACATCTTGTTATCAATTCTCAAGGAGAAATGGTTGTCAGAGAATGAAGATGCACAGGAACTAACAGAAATCCGAGTTTTACTACAAAAAGTCAATGAAAATAATCAACCATCACAATCGGAAATTAATGAATGGCTCGTTGGAGATGGAAATAATTTACCCATTGACAGTGACGACAGTTCCTCCGTCGAAAAAGTTGACAACGATGAACCAAAAGTTAAACATGAAGACGCCATCAATAACTTCAGAACCTGCATACAATGGGCAGAGGAAAATAAAGTTGACCATTCTAAGAACGTTACAGCAGCGTGCGATGGAGGCTAAGCAAGGGTGCATTCGTCAAACAAAAGTTACCGATTTTTATAAATAAATTTTTAGTTGATGGATATTCCATTACTTTATACTTACTGCTAACATTTATCTTGAATGGATTGTTTTTTTTTCCTTGGAGATATCTTCATTTTATGTCAGAATATATATGATATATATAAGCATTTTGTAATGTTTTTCTTTCATAATTTGAGTATGCCTTTGGTGATCCGGATTTCCGCATAATCCGGATTGGGTCGATTTTAATTAATCCGGATTAGCGGGACTCTACTGTATGTGCAAGGGAAATTTCATTTCGAAACTTGCGATCCAAATTTCGAAATGTAATTTCTCTGATGCCATAATCACGGTTCGTGCAAAACGCAAGCGTGATAACAACCACTTTTCCGTTTTTTTGCCTTGCCTTTGACATTTAATTGATTTTCTCGTAACTTTACATACGTTATCCTTTTCTTCTTCTTCCATGCTGCTACTGTCCAAATAAGAGGTTTAGGGATGCATCAGACTACGACTATTTAGCCGCACTTCTGTCGCAAGTTACACATGGTTAAATGGAAGCCCGCACACTGCGATTTTCGACAATTTTGTCCAGGCCGGCAGTCGCAGGAATTTGCGATTTTTCCTACAACCAGTTTAGCAGGTAGTTTTTGTGATACTCGCGCAGGCGCACATCATTTGGACATTTGACGCTGACGTGCACGGAGGTTTCTTGCATAGCGTGCAAATGAGTTAGCGCATGTGTTCCTGGCAAAGACATACCTTCAAATGAGCATATTAGTTCTGCGCATGCGTGAAGTTCCTTTGCAAATCTTGTCGCAGTGTGTTCGTATTTGCGTCTGAAAATCGCTGGTTACGGCAGAAAAATCGCAATGTGGCCGAACCCTTACACTCGGATAAATCACGCTCAGTACCCTAGCTTCTGGTATACACGCCAACTACTGTAATACTTTCAGTTTTAGGATGACAGAAGCTTGTGGCTAGATCAAAAGGCTGTACAACACAACGTTGTATCGGATTCGCCACAATATTCCTGGACTAATGGAACAAATATATTTCGTAAAGTTCGTCGTTCGAAACCATTTAATTTCTCCGATGTTCGCGTCAGAATCTATACTATTAATACTTAAAAGGGCCTTATCAAAATCTTGTAGGTTTTCATTTTCGATGTAATCTCTTGGATTACATCAAAGAGAAAGCTGAAAGATATGGACACGCGGCGCTTGATACAATATTTTCTCTCAGTTTAATTGCACCCATTAAACACTTATAAATAAAAAATTTTTACTTTCTGTCACGCAATTTAAGATGCAAAGTAAGCATGTCTCAGAGCTACAGAACGACCCAAGCAATGTACAATTTGCACTTTATACCACTTGAATTCATTTTACATAATTGCACAAATTTCATACATAAACAAAAAATCATTGAATTTAATTGCTTGATACATTTTGATAGATGGAAACCAAATATTGTTCAACCCTATTTTTAACAAAAACATTCATGTTTATTGAACAGATTATTACTGTACAACGAATAACCATTAACGATTTTCTAAGAATGCCTTTCAAATTAAGGAATTCTTGGAAAGAAATAATTTTGAAAGCCTTGGAACCGTACACATGTTAAGTCAGCTTTTTTTCGATTCATAACACTGTTTATACTGAAACCTGAGATAATAGAAGAAAGAGGAGTAAAGTATTCTGCGGAAAAACGTGTCTAAAATCTTAGGTTTTATATTAATCGAATGTTGTCTTTTATTTTATTACTTTATGAGCAAATATAAACATATCAAATAATTCGTTGAAAAAATTCACAGATAACTTGAAATAGATTATCTCAAATGTTGGATGGTTGAAAGATTTCATAAATTTCAGGATCAATTATTTTCAATTGCAAATTAAATTGAAGATCTTGATAATCCTGATGAAAAGGATTTTATATATTGTATATTTGAGTTCAGTTGAGTTCACAGTCGTTGAATTGAGAGTGCATACGATGAAGGTATACATATGATCTGGTTTTTATAACTTATCATAACATTTGGAAATGCCAAGACTGACAAAATATACTTCCTAAGAAAGGAACAAATGATAGAAATTATAAGATTAGGAGTACAATGAATTCATGTTACCCAAAATGGAATTTCCCAGAATGAGAATTGAATAAACAGTTCGTGAGATTTTAAAATTTATATTATGACTATCACGCGCTAGTCCAATTTAAACCTTGTCATTTAGATTTGATAGAAAGTTTCATTTCTTGACCGCAAAAGGGATTTATAGAAAGGTTGAAAAATTCCATTCCAAACATTGGAGTGTTATAAAAGATGTAGATATACACATACTCAAAAAAGTCTGCGTACACTTGCTGGTCGTAGCAAATATATCAATATAAAAACCTTTGCCATTTGTTTATAACTTAAAATCTTTTCTTTATTATATTCATTAAACTATATGGTACATAAATATGTAACTGATCACTCGTTCGCTGTTTAGAATAACCAAAATAAAAAAGTTTCTTCCAAAAAGTCATGAAAATCCATCCAAAAAAGTCTGCGTACACCTGAAAAAATGTATTCATTTTATTTGAAAACCACTATATTAGCTTTCAGATTTTGAACCTTAATATCAAGTAGCATAGCCTTTCCTATAAATGACTTCCTTTAGCCTATTTTGCATGGATTGAACAAGTTTTGATGTTTCTTCGGCCGTTATTTTGTTCCACTCGTTCAAAATAACATTTTTTAATGACTCTTTGCTAGTTATGTCATGCTCTCGAATTTTTCTTTCAAGTAAATCCCACAAATGCTCAATTGGGTTTAAATCTGGTGATTGAGGAGGTGTACCTAAGAGTTTTGGGACGTTGTAGGCCAACCAAAGCCTATTTATTTCAGCTGTATGTTTGGGTTCATTATCGTGCTGAAAGAAAAATGCGTTCCCCAGCCGCAATTTCTCGGCACTTTGCTTAATATTATTTTTTTTAATATTAAGGTACCCGTATTTATCCATTGTAGATTCTATGAAAACGAGTTGCCCCACTCCACTGGCTGCCATACACCCCCAAACCATCACACCGCCGCCACCATGCTTTACAGTGGGAATCAAATTTTCTTTATTGAATTCTGTCGAGCGTTTTCTCCATACTAATTTGCGTCTTTTTATCCCAAATATACAAAACTTACTTTCGCTCGAAAAAAGAACGCTTTCCCAAAATTCTTTTCGCATATTTACATAATTTTTGGCGAATTCCACTCTCTTTCGGCGATTCCGTTCCGATATGAACGGCTTTTTACGTGCGACTCGACCATGGTAACCGCCTTTCCTGAGAATTATGCGCACTGTTTCATCGCTTATTGTTTTATTGTATTTCTTTCTTATATCCTGCGCAATTTGGAACGCGGTTAATCGGGGATTTTGTTTCACAGCATTAATAATACTCCTACATTCACGCGCTGTAAGTTTGGGAGGACGTCCTGACTGATGCCGTGAAATAATCAAACCGCTTTCTTTGTAATTAGCAACAACCCTTTGGACCGAGGAATGGGTTCTCCCAACTAATTTTGCGATTTCACGAAAACTTTTCCCGTTTTCACGCAATTTTACTATGACTTTACGCTCACTAACACTGATTTCCTTATTTTTTACTTCCATATTAAAGAATAGTCTTTTATTCACGCAAAACACACAGACAATTTTCCAATGAAGTACTGTCACGCAGAACAATGAAAAAATGAAGGCATCAACATTGCACATTTCGGGGAATCCCCAAATTTTGTGATGTGTACGCAGACTTTTTTGGGGCTGCTCACAGACTTCCAAGTATTGAAATTACTATATGTTCGATAATTTTGGGAATTTTTGAAACAAACCTGCTTCAATACATTTCTTGCAGTTTAGGCTATTTTATCGAAATGATTAAATCAAGATCACATTATTGATTCATACAATTCCAGCATAATTCAGTTTGTACTAATGAGATGTACGCAGACTTTTGTATTGTAATTTTTAAGGTATAGTTTCATGTTCAGCCGTTATGAGGGGAACCGTTTTCCGTGTTTTCATCATACTAGCTAGTACCATCAATATCTATGTATATGATATGAACGGAAACGAAAATTTAATAAATCTCCAAATAAATGTTCCTCCCACTTTTCCAGAAAAACGCAAATATTGTAAATTTAATGCTAAACAAATATATATTTCGGAGGTAAGAGTTCCTCCTTCTTCAGTGTTTTTTGTTATGTGTACGAAGAAGAAGAAAATTTAATACCAAGTGGAGACAATCGGGGATTGGAAACCCACCTGCTGAGCAGTCAAGGACACAGATTCTGGAGGTTTCAACATAATATTTCCCGGAAAATCTGTCAGAGGATTTGGAGTTGCAATCCAAACCTTCTGACAGGTTTATCTTCAGGATGCATGCAAAACGCCAATAGGCGAGGAGGCAGCGTGCTGATCAGCGATCCTTTGCGAAAGGGGGAAAGCTGTAAGCAAATGCCTCTAAAGCTTCTACTCAGGCGTGCCAGGCATTGGTAACCTGTCACCGACTACTCGAATGAGAAACCGTTCTTGCAGGCGTCATTGCTACTGTTAGATGACGTACGTTCGGCAGCCTTTTGCGATGACGCGACAGGGTTAGTCAATTCCAAAGAGGAGATAGTTTGGACTAGTAGTTCTTCCGTATCTGGTTCTAGGTCACTTACCATTCTTAGGACACCGCAGAGCCACGCGTAAGCTGAAGCAGATTGGAGGAAGACAAAGCGGTCCCCCGGTCGATGTTATGTACCTGTATGAGTCTTCCTTAACCACTTATTTGAAATCTCCGTGAGTACCAGGAGGTATCTTGCATGCTTAATGCTCAGATGAAAAGGTCAAGAAATGACTCAACAAAGTGGTGGTTCCTGAAGCTTTAGCTTATTAGGGCACGAGTTTCATTCTTGTGAAAAAAGGCACCCCCATTAAGTTGGATGGGACTGTCCTTTAGATCCCAACAACAGTTAATGATCGAATGGAGATTGTGCTTCGCCTCAGGACGCAGAACCCAGAAGTATTTACGAGAAGCTGGAAGATCATTTATTGTAAGCAAAGCGGCAATAGCTTGAAGACTGCCCTGGTGCTCGAGATGAATCAAACCAATGCGGATCTTTCTGAGGTCTGGCCTAGGGTCGCGTCTTCATCTAGTCCCTTGGAGCCTAGAGGTCACCTTTCCCAAATGAGAATGGGGGAAGATGGAATTTCGAGTAGGATTCTGAATTTATCCTTTATTCAGATCAACTTGCAGCGCGCTATTGCCGCCTCATCTTTAATATGTAACCAGCACGCGATACTGCAGCCAAATATACATATCACAATACATCTGAATTGTTCAAGAGCAATGTGTGAGGAATAAACGAATAAATGGCTTGAACATGCGTAGCACAAGCATTTTTCTATTATGGGTGTAGCAAACTACAATGTGAAGTGATGGCTATGAGAATCAACATCAAAAATATCTTGGTCAGCAATTCGACATTACAGAAAAACAAAATTCCCATATGTTGATTCTCATAGATATCACCACATAAAGTTCATTATTGTACATCAAAATTCTTAAAGTTCTTGTTTCAAGACAATAAATTGTACGTGCATCGTGGAGCTGTAATTAACACTTGTTTTGTCTAGCGCGCTTCGACATGTCTTGTTGATGTGCGCTAGACAAGATTCAGATGTGGATGCAACGTGATCTACCTATTTTAGAATAGGTGAATCTCGTTGCGTTTGCATTTCTTGGCGTGGGAATTACAACTCTACGATGTACTTAGTTTTTAATACTCGTTGCGTTTGCATTTCTTGGCGTGGGAATTACAACTCTACGATGTACTTAGTTTTAATATAAAAGATTGAGATCCAAAATAAACTTCACTTGAAGTCGAATAGTCAAGGCGTGTGTTTTCATTTATGTAGTATAAATGAAAACACACGCACAGCAATTATTTTGTACAAGTTTACGTACTTGTGCAAAATTAGAACTACTCGTATCCTAGTAAAGAACTGGGATAAGTTGGTGTAATTGGCATAAGGCCAACCGATTCAACACAATTATATTTTGTACAAGTTTATGCACTTGTGCAAAATAAAAAAAACACGCGTATTAGTTATTGGCATAAGGCCAATAGTTACAATTAAAGTTACGCCAGTACATTGCACTGGAGTAACGGAACTTGGCAAAAGGCCCAAGTTCAAAAAAGTCAAGGCAAAGGAGTCTTGATTCAACAATGGGAAATCTGGCCACCCGTAGACCTAGTTGGTAATTGCTACAAATATGGATGCGTCTCTTTTGACCTCCTCTAAGCAAGGCAGCACGGACATGGTGGAATAGTGGCTAAAGAAGATGACAAGTCTCTACTACCATTCAGCAGAATGCTGGCGGAGATTGTAGATTAGGTTGAGTCCATTGGTATTGAACTGATATTGGGTTACTGTGCCAATGCACACTACATATGTGGGGCAGCAAAGACTGCACTCGTGTGGAGAATTTTATGACACCTAGCGAATTGACAATTTTAAACCTGTGTCAACCAAATGACAGGAACTGATAGACCATACCAAGGAAACCGCAAGCGAATCAAGGTGCGAAGCTCTCGACAGAAACGACTACTAGGCGGAGCGACCATTAAGGAGCCTCAGAAAAACATACTGGATGGCTTATAAGTTAAAACTGGAACAAGATTATCCATACTACCTGAGCTCAAAACTGGACAGGGAGTAGAAAGGAGTGTTGATCAATTTAACGCAACTTTAAACTCTTTAGAAGCTACTTTTCCGCTGAATTGAGGCTTTACGAAGGAGCTAGAAGGCCTCACAAGGTAACTATGAGAAGAAAGTATTGTAAGAGACTCAAAATACGTATCTTATATGAAGTTTTGTGAAGAGATTGTGGGGGGATATAAGACTGTGAAACTGTATAAAATTCTCAGCAAAAAAACGTACAGTTAAGCTTGATTCAAGAGACCTGGCAGTATCGTTTTGGAGTCAAATCAAGGTTGATTAGTATTTCTAATGATTGCCCACTCTGGATTCAATCAGGTAATCAAGGAGAAGCTCAAGCTTAGCGAGGCAGGTACTGACATCGGATAGAATTCAACATGCGCAGGACTACTTTGATAATTTCAAATTGCTTGTCTTTGATGGTATTGTTCCTAACATGGTTAAAGTTAAATCCAACAAGTTGGCACGTTAAACGTAGCTCGCGGTTATATATCCACATCTTGGCGTCATATCTATCTTACCTAGTTTTTGCTGATGAGATGTACTATAAATTAAGAAGGAATCTTCTCTGCATTACACAGTGCGTATATGTATAAACGAGGAAAATCTTGGGAAATTGCCCTTCACTCCCCTGTGATGAAAATTTAGGAGGCGGCGGAAAGGAAAGAAGAGCAGAGAAGAGATATCCTCAAGAGGGTGTCCTTTCATCGCTGCTATCTTATTTAGACTGGCGGTGCCTGACGTTCATTACAAGCATATGCGGATGAGACAATCCTGAAAAGTCCATGCTCTAGATAAATTGCAACAGTTAATCCACAAATAAATGCATGCTCTAGATAAATTGTAGGTTCTCCTTACGAGAAAAGGAAAACTACTAGCCAAATCCTACCTAAACTGAACGGTGTCGCTATCTAGCAAGAATTAAGAGGCTAAAATCTTGGGATTATCTTTTTTTTTTTGTGGCAGGGAGGTGAATGCCCATTTACGCACAGAGTGTGCGACTCCCATGTTCGCAAGAAGGCAACTGGACTACCCACTAAGCACCTCCCCTGTCAACCTGAGAACCTAGCCTGGAACTGTTTGACACATTACTTCGGGCCAGATCTCGTTTTGTTACGCCATGAGGCGCGTTCAAGCTGGGGGATCCTTCTTCTAGCGGAAGGAGAGAGACGAAGAGGAAATGCCAGACAAGCGATCCCCCCGCCCCAACGCCCCCGGCTGCTGTGAGTCCCTTTTAGCTTTGAGGACAGCCCGAGCATAATGTCCCATCTGGATCCATTTGTCAACCGATTCGAGCATCACCGCGACTACATTATCCGGGGTGAGGTCTCCCGTCTCCCTGTAGGGGTCCCTTTGCAGCCTGACCCATTTTGTGCACGCAAAAAATGTGTGGCAGGCATTGTCTTCCTCTCCTGGGCATTACTGACAATCGGGGGCCCGTGATTTAACAATCTTGTGCAGGTAAGACTGAAAACACCCATGCCCGCTCAAAAGCTGGGTCAGATAGAAGTCAGTCTCACCATGCCTTCGATTTAGCCACGGTCTCACATCCGGGATGAGGCGCGCAGTCCACCTTCCCTTTGTGCAATTGACCCAAGATTGCTGCCAATCGTTGAATGAGCGCTGTCTCTCTTCGCGGACAACCATCTCCCTCGCATCCTCGTTTCGGCGCAGATAAATAGAGCGGCGCTCTCCAGCAAGGAGGCCGACTAACACGCCTGCAATGACTTTCACCGCCGAATCAGAGACTGTCGGGTACGAAGATGCAATCCTCAGCGGTCCTCTTCTCTGTACCTGTGCCAGGCGTTTTCGGTAAACCTGCTTACTGAGAGCGTCGCCCCACCCCTCTGCTTCGTACAGTAGCCCAGACCCTACAGCACTCATCAAGAGGCGTCTTCTTGATGGGCTGGGTCCCCCTACGTTGGCCATAAGTTGACTCAGAGCCGATATTCCTGAAGCAGCCTTCTCAACCGTTGCCCTGATTTGTTCAGAGAAATTCATCTTCGGGTCGATCAGTAGCCCCAGGTACTTCACCGCTGGCTTCGATTCGACTTGTATGTCTCCAATACTGATCATCCTTACTCTAGGGATTCCCTTTTTTGTCAAGATGACCACTTCGGTTTTCTCCGGTGCTAAACTGAGCCCGCGAGCAGTCATCCAGTCTCTCACTCGGCGCATTAGCATACCTAGCCTATGTTGCGCTTGTTCAACGGTGCGTCCAGCGACCAGAGCCGCAACATCATCCGCATAGCCGATCAAGCGCGACTCATCTGGTATCTCCAGTCTCAGTAGCCCGTCGTAAGACACGTTCCACAAGCCTGGACCAAGGATAGATCCCTGGGCAACACCCGATGTAACCGCCATCTTTCGTTGACCCTGTGTGGTGTCGTAGAGCAGGCTTCGGTCCTTTAGGTAGTCCCTCAAAAGCCGCATTAGATATTCTGGAACTTGAAAAGGGTTTTCCAGTGTATCCAGAATATCCACCTATCTAGCGGAGTTGAAGGCGTTCCTGACGTCGAGTGTCACCAACAGGACGATCCGTCGCTTGGAGCGACAATGTGCCCCTGACTTTTGGACCGCGCTCACCACCTCTGCGATCGCATCGATAGTAGAACGTCCTGCTCTAAAGTCGTACTTACGAGGAGATAGGTCCGCAGCAGCACGAATCGCGTCAGTGAGTCTTCCCTTGATGAGTTTCTCTAGCTCTTTCCCAGCCGTATCTAGCATGCATAACGGGCGGTATGCAGACGGCGATCCGGGATTTCCCTTCACCTTGATGATCAGCACGAGCCTCGCCACCTTCCATCGTGCCGGGAAAACCCCGTCCCGCAGGCAAGCGTTGAATGTGCTGAGCAGCAAGTCAGGACAATGGTGATAGACAAGCCGCAACACCTCAGCCGGAACACCATCTGGACCTGGAGCGTTCTTCGCTTTCAATGAAAGGACTGCCTCTTCCAATTCCGGTTGTGTGAAGAGTGGACACTTGACTGCTGTTTCACCATGGACAGCGTCAGCACGAACGGGATGGGCGGGGAAGAGTCTCCGCACTATCTCATCCATCTTTTCCGCATCATGTATGCAAGGCTTCCGTAGGGCACCAAGCTCCCGCATAAGTGTCACTAGGACTTGCCAGCAGCGAGCCTTGCTATTGTTGATCAATTTGCGAAGGCCTTTCCTGGCCGACTTAAATGCTGCCGCTCGATTGCATGCCTCGTCACGGTACCGCGCCCGTTGAGCCTCACGTCGAAGCTTGTGACACTCCCTTTGCTTTTCAGCGATTTCAGTTGATCATCAGTACACTTGGGGTGTGCCGTGCCGGGGTTTTCGACGGGGCATAGAAGTGCAGAAAGCAGTCATATTATCTTGGATAAAAGACGTCAATTTTTTTGTGGTTGCAAGGTGAATGCTATATACACACTGAGTGTGGGTCTCCAAAGTTCACAATGCATCTAGACTACCCACTAAACACCTCCCCTGTCACGCGAGAACCCATCCTGGAACGGCTTGACACATTACTTCGGTCTAGGCCTTGTTTTTTTACGCCTAGAAGCGCCATCGAGTTGCAGGAACCCGTTCTCTAGCTAGAAGGAGGGGAGGGGACGGCTCGCGACGATTCAGTATGCTTTTTTAACCGTCAGCACTGCCCGAGTGTAATGTGACACGCAGTTCCATTTGGCAACTGGTGTAAGCATCTTTCCGATAACAGTCTCCGGAGAGAGCTTTCTAATTTCGCTTCAGAGATCTTTGCGCAGCCTTTCCCCTCTTTTGCATACGTAAAACATGAGGCAGGTAACATTCACCAGTCCTCTGCAAAACACGCAGTCCAGAGACCCTGACTTATCGATCTTGTGCTGGTAAGACTGGAAACACACATGCCCGCTCAAGAGCTGGGTTAGATAGAAATCGGTCTCACCGTGCCCTGAATTGAGCCATGCCTTCAGGTTAGGGATCAGGCGAGCAATCCATCTTTTCCTAGCAAGGCGCTCCCAGGACTGTTGCCAATCGCTGAGACAGCGATGTCTCTTTTCCCTAGCAACCGCCTCCCTGTTGCCCTCGCTTCTGCGCAGATAGACGCTCCTTCGCTCTCTAACAAGCAGCGCAATGGCATCACACAAGCAATCACCAATCCTGCCGACCCGGAGACTGTTCGGTATGGGCGTGCGATTCACTCCTTCATTCCTTGTCTCTGCGCCTGTGCCAACCACTTCCGCTGCAACTTCTTGTTTAAAGCGTGGCCCCACAGTTCTGACCCGTAGAGTAGGACAGATTGTACAGAGCTCATTAGGAGTCGTCTCTTTGATGAAACAGGTCCCCTTATGTTAGCCATCAGTCGAGTAAGTGCCGCTACACGGACTACCGCTTTTTCGGCTGTTGCTCCAATTTGTGCGAAGAAACTCATCTTTGAGTCTATCAGTTCTCCCGGGTATTTCACTGTTGGTTTCGATTCGACCAGTTTTCCACGATACTGATAGTTCTTTCTCTGTGGATTCTTTTCTTACCACTTCGGTTTTCTCCAGTGCTAGATTGAAGCCATGAGCACTCGCCGCATAAGCGTAGTCTGAACTGTGCATGTTCGACAGTGCGTCCCGCGACTAACGCCGCTTCATTGTGTGCGCAACCGACCAAGCGTGATTCGTCCGGCATCTCAAGTCTTAGTAGCCCATCATACGAGATGTTCCACAAATCGAGACCGAGGATTGAGTCCTGAACGGCACCCAATATAAAAGCCTTACTTCAACTCCCTTCCTTCTTGTCGTAGAGCAAACTGCAACGACTTTCCAGCGCTTCTACGATATCCACTCATCTGACAGAATTGAAAGCATTTCTGACGTCAAGAGTAACTAGCAAGTAGAGCCACCTGCTCTGAAGCCACACTGCCTTGGAGATTGATTCCCAGCGGCGCTGATCGCGTCAGCGAAAAGTTCCCCCTTGAAAAGTTTTTCGAGTGTTTTCCCGGCTGCATCTAGGATACGTAGCGGTCGGTAAGCGGAAGGTGACTCGAGATTCCCCTTACTTTTGTTGATCAGCACAAGTCTTGCCACCTTCCAGCACTATGGGAATATCCCTTCAAGCAAGCAAGGATTGAACATACTACGCAGCAAGTCTGGGCAGAATTGGTAAGCTATCTGCAGTCAATTGGAATATCGTCCGGTCCTGGAGCCCTGGTTTTCTTCAAAGGCAACACTACTTCTTCCACTTTCGTCTTTGTGAAAAGTGGTATTTTGTTAACCCTTAATATAGACTGGATGAATAGGGAGTAGAGCCCGCACAATCTCGTCCAACTTTTCCGGTAATCTTTGAGCACTGAGCTTCCGCATGACTAGCTTTAGCCTAAGCCCCACGGGTCCCGGTTCACGTCGTCTTCAAGTTCTTGCTAGTGGTTGCCCTTACTGCTATTGATGATTTTGCAGAGGAATTTCCTAGCCGATTTATAAGCTGTTTATTTCATACCTGCATCTTCTTAGGATCGTGCTCGCTGTACCTCTTGTCGGAGCTTGTGACACTCTCTTCGCTTTTCGGCGATTTCGGAGGACCACTAGTATATTAGTAGTAGTCCGTGTGGAGCAATGGGTTAGGGCACATTCCGATTGCGCAGCGGCTCTCAAGTTCAAACCTCAGTGGCGGCATCGAGTTTGAGCTTCTGATGCTGCTGTCGGACTATCAGCCCACGCAGCTGTGATAGGTAGGTACTAATTGAAAATTAGGTTATAATCACATGATTGAGCGTGATATTGACCATATCACCTCGAATTCCGTTACGGTTATGGAATAAGTTACCCTAACAATAGATCTCAACGTGAAGGCTTGGATTTGAAATGTTGTACGATGGATTATTATTATTACTAGTATACTGGACGTTTGCGGTACCGGCGCGGTATGGAAAACTTGCAGGCAAATGTAATGATTCTCATAGCTGAGTTTACTACATATTTAGCTGCTAGTCCCCCACTCACCGACGAAACTTCCTCTAGTGACGATCGTGCCGTGCACGTCTGCAAGCCTTTCGATATCCACCTTCTTAGCAGTACGGGTATCGAAGAGTGTCGCCATGGAACTCAAATGCTATGTACTGGTTATCACTAGCGGAATAGTCTTCTAGAACTCTCCAGCGAATGTCACGCTCACAATGGTTCTATCGCAGATGGACCGTCCTCCAAGGCATTGAGACTAGATTGAAAAGACGTAAAGGTTCTTTCGGCGTTAGGTATACACTAAAAAGTGTAGTTCCCTGTATCAGATTCGTCAGGGTACCACGTTGGGGGGCTTCGGTTGTGGTATAGCTCGCTCAACAGTAACAAGTCAGCTTGAATGTCGAATTTTAGCTCCGCTCAAGCTAGGAAAATCTTGCTTAAAGGCATCTTTTATCTCGGATCCATCTTCTATCTCGAAAGCAGCCCTAGGTTCAGGCGAGCCTACGATTGCCTTCTTTCCAAGGAAATTTTTCACTGCGCCGCGAAATGCATGTTTGTTAGTGGCTTTTGGTCCGAACTCCACCAATAGGTCACCGAACGAGTCTGCCGGACGGTTTTTATGGCAGTTTTTATTTTTTCCAGTTTTACTGCTCCCTTAATCTCTCGCGGAATATCCGCATACGATCTACCGTTGGGGGCTTCGACCAGTATTGCCTGCCCAATACCTTTGTGTCGCTTCCTATTCTTCCCCCGAGCCGCATCCGAGGATTTTAGTTTTTCCGAATGTTGAGGCTTACTTTTTCCTGTCCCAGGGGTAGCAATTTTGGCTGCTATTTTAGCTGCCTTGGATGGCGCTGCCTGGACGTCTTCCTTCAATGGAACCTGAACCTTCGTTGGCTCATCTTTTTCACTTTTCCCGATCCCCTTTAATTGCTGTAAGCCAATCTTACGCATTTATTAGGTGAAGGGCAGACTACCTTCAGAGAGTTTGATCTTTTGCTCTTCCTCTGCCTTGAGCCATCTGCGCCTGTAAAGGCCTATTTGAGCTCGGAGCTCCTCCAGCTCCAAAGCTCCGTTTTGGATTGCCATGCAAAGTTGCGCTTGTGTATCGCAGGTGGCAACGATGGATTTCACAATCGATTCCGCTTTACGGTAGGCCCACTCTTCTTCCGAGCGGTCTAAGATCATTGAATCGTTAGGTGTTTTCTCTGCAGGGTTTATTTCGGTATTTAAGACCCTTGTTCCAGTCGCTTCAGTAGCAATGGCAGCAGCGATTATCGACTTCTCGATATTTTCTTCTACCGCTTGCACATCTGGCGTTCACATCGTTTTTTGCTACGCTCGAACGCCGCAAGGATCTCTGTTTGGACAAGGCTGCCCGTTGTTTCTGTTTTTCGTCCGTCTTTACTGTCATTGCATTCGTGTTTTTAGCGTCGTTGATAACGTACTCGATGTGCTGTTAACGTCCTGGCTGTAACCATTGGTTCCGTCGTCGCTGTTGCTATATTTGATATTGTTTGTTAATTAATTTTTATGTTTTAGTTGAGTAGAGCCCAGCTTAGTTGTGTCCCCCTTCGGAGCCGCTATATCCGTTCGAGTATGTAGTCGCCTTTTTGGTCCCATGGTTATCTTTGCAGAGCAGGGAGGCTAGGCGAGGATTGGCACAACCCCTTTGTTGCTCAGAGCCAGACTAGCGCTGATCAGGAGCCCGTCTTAACCGAACCTACACCACAAACCCAATGGTGCGAACGTGCTCCGAAGCCTGCCAAGATTTTATTGAGACGGAGATGATAAGATAGTTGGATTGGAGCCGTTTACGCACGAATATCACCTCAGCGCTACCGTGCTAGATAACTAAGTCCAAACCATCATGTACGCCAGTTCATTGCATCAATTCTAAAGTGTAGTCAGGGTTGTTTACCTATTAACCCAGGAGAAACCTCACGGTGATCTACATTTCCTCGCGTACAAGGAGGCGGAATCCCTCAAAGAATGCTAGTCTCCAAGAGTATTGCTGTCGGACGGCATTCCCCTTCTATGGAAGGAGCATATCTTTATAAACACAGAACGGGCTAGCCAATCTGCTCTTAGGTGCCGTATTTTTTGGTTAGACTGTAAAGAACGGTATGTCTAGAAGCTACCGAGGCATTTAGCACAACACAAAGTAGGGGGCCTTAAACGATGTATAAGACTAGCCTCCCCTTTAAGTGTTCAGGAAAGGGAAGGCTTTAACATCTGCCCTGAGACGTGCGTTGGCAGGATACACAGGAGGTCATAGCAGGCTCTTCAAGTTGTTGAGGATTATATCCCTGAGAAAGGTTTGTCATAGTCCTAAAAAAATCTATTGGTCACATTTAGAGCCACCGTTTGATGAAGCAGATATGAACTTTTACAAAGACAGCTTTTGGATCTACTAGGAAACTGGATCAGAACGGTTCTCAATACGAAGATATTCAGAAATCGATACTTTTAGGATTGCTGATATCTGTGCTCCAGTCAGAAGTATTTGCCATACAAGACGTGGAATATTAGATGATGGACAATAAGTGGAGAAGCAGATAAATCAATATCGGCAGCGAGTGCCAGCGGTACTGCTTGCCTCTTTGAATGAAAAGTAACATCAAAAATTGTCGATACATATCTGAATAAATTAAATTCCGTTGCGAGACACAAATTGCTCAGTGCCAGAGCACAGAGGGTAGCAGGATAATGAAAAATTTGACGTTCTTAAGAGACAAGACTCGGACTCTTTATTTTTTTAGCACCGAATCCTGTATGGTGTTCTAGCTCTCATGACACTCACAAGATAAACTGCTAGATGAGGTCCAAGTCAGTGGAATCTTGCTTAGGATGTGACGACCGTAGACTTTGTAAATTCTTAGTTAATGAGCCAAATCATAATGTAGGAAGCTTTCTACCCAAATTAAATAAGTAAGAGTGCAGAACTTTGGTTGGGATAATCGCTCGACATAATTGCTCGACATAATTGCTTGCGCAGAATAGGTATTACTGAAGACCCTATTTACCAACCGTGCGACAAGCATGCCCTAGATATGTGAATGTTCGGCCTCTGCCTAGGCCAAATTGCGGATATTTCGCGTCACAGTCATAAATAGGAATACAATTACGAATTAAAATATGGAAGAACCACTACTTTGGTCTAAGATAACGAGTCTGGTCCAATAGGTGGGGTATTCGAGCGCAGTGGACCAAGGTTTGACCGCCCAAGAGTGGCGCAAATAGCTATCTTGTCACAACATAAAACAAACAAAACATCAAAATCGTTGCGAAAAATCCGCGAACTGTTTCTGCTTGAGGTCGCTGAATTTGGCTAGATTCCCCAATTGCATATATTGTAATGAATTTTTTTCTAAAAATCCGTGTAGGATACGGTTGCCAATTGTCTGGCACAATGTCAGCGAGCCATAAACAAGACAGCTCAGCTAACTAGCTTCGCTTAACGACCGCATACGCGTACTTGTCGACTAGCTATTTGCGGTATCATTTGAGGCGAGTTCTTGCCGAGCCACGAAGCTACACTACAAAATATTTATCACGTGTACTCAACTCTAGGAGACGTACCGATTAATTTTTATTATCTTTAGAAATTTTCTATTGTACAAGGAGCGTTCCAAAATAAACGAGACTGATAAATTTGAGTTTGTTTATTCAAAATAGTCTCCTCCGGCCTCGAGGCACTGTTTTGCGCGATCCAAAAGCTTTTCGAAAGAGTGTTTCAGGTCATTGATCGGAATGTCCTTCAGGATGTCGGTACAAGCCTTTTGGATGCCCTCTACGAACGCAAAGTGTTTTCCTTTCATGGTCAAATGCAATTTTCCGAATAGGTAGAAGTCACAGGGAGCCATATCAGGCGAATACGGTGAGTGATTGATGGTTAAAATGCGATTTCTAGTCAAAAACTCAGTCACAAGAGTGGATTCTGAGCAACTTTTGGTCAGCAGTTAACTTGTCCGGAACAAAACGTGCACAGATCTTTCCTAAGCCCAAATGATCGGTTAAAATGCGATAAATCGATATTTTGGAGATATTCAACTCCGATTCCATGAATTTCAAAGATGATTTTATCGCTGATTTTGAGCGGCCCGTATGTTCATCGTCATTTATCTGCTCAAATTTTTTCATCAATTCAAATGTTTCGGTAAACGTTTTACCGATTTTAAAACAAAATTTGATATTAGCTCTTTGTTAAAAACTTTTTTTTGTACCGATGACACAAACATACTGTCGCTTTAGACGCAATAACTTCGCTTCCACTGAACCGAATGTCACCAAACTTTCACTGAAAGTCAAGGAAGGATGTAACTTTTCAACGCACTATCTCATTTACAGATGGCGCCACCAGAAAACATTTTAAGACAAAAGTCACGTTTATTTTGGAACGCAACTTGTATGTGAATTAAGCTGCTATAAAGTAATTCAAATTTTTTTTTTGTCTCGTAACAGTTAGCGGACACGGAGGTTTGAGAGAAACGCAAACAATGTACAAAAACAACCGACGTTGTCAAACCTAAAGCTGCTAAAGTGGCTGAAGTGAAAAACTGATCTCTGCCTAAAAGATGGAAACTTGACGGATGTAGCTAACTTTAATCTAGTAAAACAACAAACTAAGCAGTTTCGACTGGGTGACCACCTTTTCTCTTCAGGAGCAGCCACTCCTGATCACCACGAGGCTACTCCACTGCTTATGTTTATTACAATATCTTCATTTGTTGGTTAGCTATGCGATTAGTGATATGCGCTTTATTTCGGATTGAGAGACTTCAAAAATTCGATCGCGTCCAGATTTATCAAGAACGGCTTGATCATTCAGATTAAGATGAAGCGGAAACCTTTAAATAAGCCAGCCTTAAAGATAGCATGAGAACGCAGAAGGTTAACGACGTTGATGTTTAGTCTCTTTGTAAGTATGAATAAATTAACAGATTTTCAGTTTGTGAGCAACTACTCTAATCAAGGCATTTTTTATATAAATTGCGAAAAAGGAAGAATATTATTTACAGTCGAAGGGCTAGTATGTAGAAGGGGTGGAAAAACAGAAATTTTCACAAAATAACTCTACAAGAACAGATTGGTTATTATATCATTACCATTCTGGAAGATAATCTGCACCACGTTTCTGTAAAAATACCTTCCAGGAACTGTAACATTCTAAATGAACTTAACGATACCACAACAAAACTGTTCCAGGCGGACCATAATGAGCCCAACTGGTGAAGTGAAAGGCATACTGTGAGAAAGAAATCCATGAAGTACGAGGGTAGTCCCAAAAGTACCCGACCTGACTTATGAATACAGGTAATTTTAAAAGATCAATTGCTGCAATTGAAAATACCACGTTTTAGCAACTTAATGTGAAAAATTCATAACGGTACGTTTATTATTATTTTTTAGAGACATCCAAAGTGAACGCTCTCAGTGAATTTGTAAATATAGAAAAAAATCGGGCATCGTTATGTGATACAATACTTTCATTTGAAAGGTCTAAGCCCAACCGATATCAAAGCTGAGTTGGATTCTACTCTGGGGAAGTCAAATATTGGGTAGCTGAGTTTAAGCGAGGTCGTACGAGCTGCCAAGATGAACACCGCAATGGTCGACCAAGTGAGGCCACTACGTCAGAAAATGTGAAGAAAATCCACAAAATGGTATTGGATGACCGTCGACTAAAAGTGCGCGAGATTTCAGACATGGCAGGCATTTCAAAAAGTGCTGTGCATCGCACTTTGACCGAAAATTTGGACATGAGAAAGCTTTGCGCAAGATGGGTGCCGCGTTTGCTCACAATGGAGCACAAACAGCAACGTGAGGATGTTTCCATCGAGTGTTTAACAATGTTTCGCAGCAATAAAGCCGAGTTTTTGCGTCGATTCATAACTATGGACGAAACATGGGTCCATCATTTGACACCTGAGACCAAGGAGCAGTCAGAGCAGTGGACTGAAAAGGGAGAACCGGCTCCAAAAAAAGCAAAGACAGTCCTGTCAGCTGGCAAGGTTATGGCATCCGTTTTCTGGGATGCTCGTGGAATATTTATTGATTATCTCGAAAAAAGGAAAAACAATCAACGGCACATATTATGTAGCCTTATTGCAGCGTTTGAGTGATGAAATCAAGAAAAAACGGCCCCATCTGACGAAAAACAGTGTTGTTTCATCACGACAACGCACCAGTGCACACGTGCGTCATTGCGATGGCTAAAATCACCGAGTTGAAGTTCGAATTGCTTCCTCACGCACTCTATTCGCCAGATCTGGCTCCCTCGGATTATTTTCTTTTTCCGAATTTGAAAAAATGGATCGGCGGCAAAAGATTTGCCCACAATGAAGAGGTGTCTGCGGTTAACAGCTATTTTGATGAGCTTGACGGTTTCTACTATAAAGCGGTCATCGAAGCTATTGAACATCATTGGGAAAAGTGTATCGAACTGAAAGGAGAATATGTTGAAAAATAAAAACATTTTCGCAATTTGGTCGGGTACTTTTGGGACCGCCCTCGTAAAACATCTCAGAGCTAAAGTATTTGTTTTCTTTTTGATAAAACAGAAAAAAACAGCAAAAACAGTGTAAATGCTGTGCACCCGAGCTAAAAAAAAATGAACATACTTTTTTAAATATAGATGCGTGGAAGGAATCATTCCCGTATTTTTATTTAGTTTTATTTTCAGAGCTTTTTGCAAATAACCTTTAACTCACATTATATCATGTTATTTTGAAACACTCACTCCCGCCAATATCAAATCAATGTTGTGAAACAAATTATACTACTCTCGACCCTCAGCATACTTGTTGAACGTGACAAACTTTTAAAAGTCTTCTAGTTTTATGTACTGCACTTTGATTAATGCTCACAGCTCTCACACGAAAAAGGTCATGAAAGTAATAATTTGCAACGACACATACTCTAGCTTATAGTATAATTGATTTTAATTTAGGTACTCCCTATGTCTACTTTATGCACTCAGCGAACTTTTTCCATATTCATCTTTGAACTTAACTTTGCCGGTGCTTTTCACTCTTTTGAATGCAGCGAGGAGTTAATAGGATGTTATACAACATGTTCATTTCCATACTCCCTTCAACAGGTGGTAATTAGAAAGCAACCTTGTTTACTTTCAAAAGATTGTGCTTTAATTCTACTTCAAGTGTGTTCCATATAGTCAAGTGCGTGGTGATTTCTATTCGTATTTTTCCTCGGGGAAAATATAGACATCATTAACCTAATTCAATTGTATTAAAAGTACTGGGCTCGTATGCATGGTTATTTAATTTGTTTGCATGCATGCAAACTCAACAAAATTTAATTGAATTGGCAATAATTCATTAAAAAGTAGAAATTATTTTTCCGGTTAGAGGACAAATGCTCATACAAACGAACACTAAGCTGCGATTAATTGATAAACAATTTTCGGATTTTGATCGTTCAAAAATCTATCTTGTATTATAGCCCAGTCATATTAGGTAAAAAAAGGGGTCAACCTCGGAATGAAAGATAATAAGCTGCAAATTGGTATGAACCTTTGTTTTGTCATTCTAAATGTTGTCTCAAAAGTCACAATCGTTATCGTGTCCGCGTCTCAAGATATTCAAGGTCAAAGGTCACAAAAATCGGTTTTTCGCGAATATCTGGCTTCCTATCGGTTAAATGAGATTTGCATTTATTATAAAAGTTGTAGGCTATAAAATTCCCTACAACTTTTGTTTAAACTTTTTTTTCATACGACCAACCGTTTTGAAGGTAGAGCGCGAAGAGTGCACATCGTACAGTCATATACGGCCTAATGCAAGGTCAAGCGTGAGTTATGGTTATCAGTACGTTATAAAGTCAATTATTTACTTGGAAATTATAATTATTAAACAATGCCTATTATTTATGTACTAACTATTAATTATTTATATTTAATTAAAGTAAGTAACTTGATTATTTATATATAATTATTCATATTTAACTATTTAAGTATAAAATATTATTAATTCTGGATTATATATTTTAGTTTTATTTTAAGTTAACACGACATTATATATCTTTTCTTTAAAAAAGGAAAAAAAACTGTTACTAGAGCATTGGAAAAAATTCCTGATTTAGATAAACTGGTGGAAGTATTTCAACAAGAAAACTGCCCAAAACAAACATTATTAGAAAATGGAGTGCGCATCTTGTTGGCATTATATAATGCTCCAAAATCTGAGGACAACATTGATCATTTCCGCTACACGCAATTCATCAAATTTACAAAACTAAATAAACCTGTACAACTGTCAACACTTCCACCAACAAGTGTAGCAGCTCATCAACACATAAAACGTGTCTACTACCAGATTCAAACGTGGTTAGGGAAGGACTTAGAACCTAAAGAATGCGGCTGGATGCTTGAAAATGAAATCCTGGAGCCCATACGAACGTTATTACCTCCAGCACCAGCCGAACTACTAAACGTAATATTTTGCAATTGCAAAAATGGTTGTGGTTCCCGCTGTGGATGCAGAAAATCAGGGCTACAATGTTCTTTAGCTTGCGGCCAGTGCAACGGACAAGCTTGCCTCAACGCTTCACTGTATCCAAGTAATCCCGATGAAGAAAATACATATGATCCCGATATTCTGGAAAGTTTGGAGATGAACATGACAGATAATGAGGATGATGACAATGAATCGAACATTTTTGAGCGACAAGAAGAAGAAGACGACGAACAAGAAGAAGATAATTAGCTTCCATTTCCAATTTCATTACAATTAAAATCAACAAAGATACTTTTGATATTTGAACTCACATTTTGATAAATGTATATTATGCCGTATTTAATAATAAATAAAAATATGTGTAAAATATATACTCTTACTATCATTTTAACTTAAAATAAAACTAAAATATATAATCCAGAATTAATAATATTTTATACTTAAATAGTTAAATATGAATAATTATATATAAATAATCAAGTTACTTACTTTAATTAAATATAAATAATTAATAGTTAGTACATAAATAATAGGCATTGTTTAATAATTATAATTTCCAAGTAAATAATTGACTTTATAACGTACTGATAACCATAACTCACGCTTGACCTTGCATTAGGCCGTATATGACTGTACGATGTGCACTCTTCGCGCTCTACCTTCAAAACGGTTGGTCGTATGAAAAAAAAGTTTAAACAAAAGTTGTAGGGAATTTTATAGCCTACAACTTTTATAATAAATGCAAATCTCATTTAACCGATAGGAAGCCAGATATTCGCGAAAAACCGATTTTTGTGACCTTTGACCTTGAATATCTTGAGACGCGGACACGATAACGATTGTGACTTTTGAGACAACATTTAGAATGACAAAACAAAGGTTCATACCAATTTGCAGCTTATTATCTTTCATTCCGAGGTGAAAGCCCTAATATGACTGGGCTATTAATAGAAGTACGTTGATGACAATGTACATTGCTAGAGAGCAATATCAAGAAGTATAGTGAGATGCGCAACGAAATATTTACCATTCTCCATAATACCCTACCTTAAATTAATCCTCGTTTACGATTTTTTTGCCTCCACATGACTTTAAAAATATTTGTGAGTACAAATGTTACCAATAGATGGCATTAGTAGTAGTAAATCTGTGGCGTTGTGCTCACGGATATTCCTTTTAAAGAGCGAAGAAATTCAAATGCGAACCTTTCCAGTTGACAAACGTTTATTGAAAAGACATTTTTCATCTTCAAAACTACTTAACATAAGAAACGCCTCTGGCGGAAAATTAATAAAGATTCAGCGCTGCCACACTACCCCCCTCCGAGTGTGTGAGGTGTGAATGTCACTTTGTTCCGATCATATGTTCGCAGGGGACGTCGGTCATCAACATCGTCGCTAATAGTTGGTTTTTCACTAATTTCGTATGCCGGTTTTAACCACTCTGTAGATATGTTGGTTTCCTTGCCGTTGACGAGGATGGTGAAAAGATGATCGTTCATTCGTCTGACGATGGGAAAAGGTCCCAGATATGGTGGCTGTAACGGTTTTCGCACGGTGTCGTCCCTCAAGAATACGTGCGAGCACTTATGTAAGTCCTTGTGTACGAAGATTTTTCGCTTGTCGTGGCGGGCCGTAGGTGTAGGGCGCAATTCTCGCATCTGTTCTCGGAAACTGTCAACGAAAATTTGAGGGTCCTGATCGCAGTCATCGTGTGTGATGAATTCACCCGGAACTCGGAGAGATTCACCGTAGACCATTTCGGCTGCTGTGGCGTTCGTCTTCTTTGTATGCCGTTCTGAGTCCCAGAAGAACTGTAGGAAGAAGGTCAGTCCAAGATTTTGAGTTGTGGCACATTAATGCTGCTTTCAACGCGCGATGCCAGCGTTCCAAAATTCCATTGGATGCCGGATGGTATGGGGTCGTGCGGGTTTTTTTTTGCTCCCACTAGATTGGCTAACGCTTTGAAAAACGCTGCTTCAAATTGTGCTCCTTGATCTGTTGTGACTGTCCGTGGTGCACCGAAACGTGCGATCCAGTTGGCATAGAATGCTGATGTTACGGCTTCAGCGGTGATTTCCTTAAGGGGAACAGCCTCCGGCCAACGAGTAAACCGATCGATCATTGTAAGAAGGTATCGGTATCCCTGTGACGGTGGAAGCGGGCCTACTATATCGAGGTGTATGTGCTCGAACCGGTTAGCGGGGACAGCAAATTGTTGTGGAGCGTTTCTTGTATGGCGATGAATTTTGCTTCTTTGGCATGGCAGACAAGCTCTTGTCCATTCCGGAATATCTTTCCTCATCCCTGGTCAGACGAATTTTTGCTGTATGGTGCGGCATGTAGCCCTTCCACTAGGGTGAGAAAGGTTATGAAACGCATTGAAAATTCTTCTTCGTAACTGTTGGGGAACGAAAGGTTGTATAATACCAGTTGACACATCGCAATATAAAGATCCGCTTGTATCAACGGTTACCTCTTGGAGTTTTAGAGATGTGTTGGATTCCAAAATGGTTTGCAACTCCTGATCTTCTTGCTGAGCCTCTCGCAATTCTTGTGCTGTAACGACTGTTGGCATATCGATTTGTTCCAAACGAGAGAACGCATCCGCGACTAAGTTCTCGCTTCCAGATAAATGTACGATTTGCGTTGAGAATTGTGAAATGTATTCTAAATTGCGCAACTGGCGGGGTGTTGCCTTCTCCGGTTTCTGTGCAAATGCATAAATCAGTGGTTTATGATCAGTGCGTATCACAAATTCTCGGCCCTCAAGGAAATATTTAAAGAATTTAATGGCCTCGTAAATCGCTAATAGTTCGCGATCGTACGCGCTATAACCCTGCTCGGTCGAACTAAGCTTCTTTGAATAGAAAGCCAGGGGTCTCCATTGCATATCGGGTTGTTGTTGTTAAAACACGGCCCCTATTGCTCTGTCTGAGGCGTCGGTTGTAAGCCTGAGGGATTCTGTGTCACTCGGATGAGCCAGTGTCACTGATTCTGCTAGACTCTTTTTGCATTCTTCGAAGGCGATCGTAGCAAGTTCGGTCCAGGGTACGGGGCGTTTGTCATTTTTCTTCGAATCCTTGAGGAAAGCATTGAGTGGTGCTTGAATTTTAGCTGCGTTCTTGATGAAACGACGATAAAAATTTATAATCCCGAGGAATCTTCGAAGATCGTTGATTATCTGAGGTTTTGCGTAGCTGAGGATTGCTTCTACACGTTCCGGGGGTGGTCTTGTGCCATCGCTCGAAATAGTGTATCCCAGAAAATTTACTTCGGATGCGCCAAATACGCATTTTGCTGGATTGATGGTTACGCCATACGATGAAAGTCTTTCCATTAACTGCTTGAGGTGTTGTTGGTGCTCGTTGATGTCCACTGATGCCACCAGGATATCGTCGAGGTAGCAGTAGACGAAATCTAATCCACGTGTCACAGTATCAATGAACCTTTGGAAGGTCTGTGCAGCGTTGCACAGACCGAAAGGCATGGTCAGGAATTCGAATGAGCCAAAAGGCGTTGTCACTGCTGTCTTCGGCACATCCTCCTCCGCCACCGGTATTTGGTGGTATGCCCTGATTAGATCTAGCGTAGAAAAAATCGTTTTACCGCAGAGGATGTTACTGAAGGCTTCGATATGGGCAATAGGGTACCGATCGGGTACGGTAGCCGCGTTTAGCCGACGATAGTCCCCGCAAGGCCTCCACTCCCCTGATTTCTTGGGTACCATAAGAAGCGGACTGGCCCAGGGACTCTGTGAGGGTCGGCAAATACCTTGGTCGACCATATATTGAAACTCAGCTTTTGCTGCTTTTAATTTTTCTCCGACGAGACGTCGAGGCCGAGCTGCAACGGGCGGCCCCTGTGTTATTATATGATGAACGATGTTATGACACGTAGAAGTGGCCGCTCGTGAGGTGGATGTGACATCAGGATACTGATGTAGGAATTGACTCCATTCGACGCTGTTGTCTAGTGTGGAGATCCCATATTCAGTGGTTTTGAGTATGTCTCCCTTTGTGGTGATTCCCGTTGCATGGTCTATGAGACGCTGTCTTTTAAGATCGATTAAGAGATCGTATTTCAGAAGGAAATCCGCTCCAAGGATTGGTGTCGGAATGTCTGCTACCACGAATTTCCACGGGAAGGAACGTCGGAGATTTAGGTCAAGAGTTAATAACTTAACACCATAAGTATTAATAGGCGTGTTGTTAGCCGCGAAAAGTTTGACAGTGCTTACTGCAAAAGGTCCTTGAACAATTTTGCGAGGAATGACAGAGACATTGGCGCCTGAGTCGACGAGAAAACGCACTCCTCTTGTTCGTTCTTGTATGTGGAGCCGGTTTTGCATTTGTATGCCATCGTACACCGGACAGAGTACGGATGGCGATATTAGTTTTCCGGCGTTTGGCACACCTGCACTGGCTTAAACGCACACGGCTTGGTGCATTTAGTTGCCGCTGAACCAAATCGGTGGTGGTAGTAACAAAAACCAATATCTTTATTACGATTTGTTGAATGAGAGCGTGAGCTAGAACGGTGCGATCTTGATTTGAAACGTTTTTGTTCCTTGACAAGCGTCATGAGTTCCTCAAATTTTTCTTCAAGGGATTTTAATCTCTCGGTAAAGCTACTGTGTGCTGTTGATCTCACGCTTGCCACGGATTCTACAGCTGACACATGGGACGATGAAGAAGTTTCAATTATTCGATCAGCTATCTCTGCCAATTGGTCTAGGTCAATGCCGTGACTTGCAGACAGGATGCACCGTACGCTTACAGGCATACGTTTCATCCAAAGCGCACGGAGGATGTCGTCCGCAAGATTTTCATTTGCAAGGGTTCTCATTTCCCTTAACAGCTGACTCGGTTTCCTATCTTCGAGTTCTATATCTGTCAGGAGGCGGTGCAGTTTTTTGTCCTCCGACTCCGTGAGACGTTCAACTAATTTGGTTTTTAATGCATTGTACAAACCTGTTGCCGGTGGTGCGCGCACGAGATCGGAGACTTGTTTCAAGGTCGCTGCATCCAACGCTGCAATAACCGTATAATACTTCGAGACGTCAGTGGATATTCCGTATGCGTGAAAATGTGCTTCGGCCTGCACGAACCATAATTCCGGATCTGTCGGCCAAAAGGCTGCAACTTTGGGTGCTTTTACGACACGGTTGGCATCGATTTGCTCTCCTGAATGATGGCGGCTACTGGTGGCGGCTTGTTGGGATAGTGTGTCGGGAACTGGATTTGCAGCACTTAATGCACGTTCCGGCGAACGATCAAGCGGCATGATTTCAATGTAAAATTGATTTCGTTGTGCGCAGTGTAACTTGCGTTGGGGTCACCAATTATCTGTGGCGTTGTGCTCACGGATATTCCTTTTAAAAGAGCGAAGAAATTCAAATGCGAACCTTTCCAGTTGACAAACGTTTATTGAAAATACATTTTTCATCTTCAAAACTACTTAACATAAGAAACGCCTCTGGCGGAAAATTAATAAAGATTCAGCGCTGCCACAAATCAAGGTCATATTAGCAAAGTCATATGACAAGCTGAGAAGTCTGCCAACTGCTTATAACCGTTACGTTTGTTATCCTGATTAGCCTTGTATATTTTTTCGGTGTGGAAATATCGGAATCTGAGCCAAATAAGCGGCATTTTCGGGAAGATACTTTCCTACAATTCGTAAACGTCTGCGGTTAAGACGCGGCCAATGATTGATTATACTTAGGCGTATAATGGATCCAAAATTTCTCGGAAATGCTTTTATCGTAGTAATGTGATGTTTTCCGAGTGGAAGTGGTGTGCCCTGGATCGTTGAAAAGTTTGGTGGCAACAAAATAATAGGAACTTCCAGATTCATTGATTTCGACTCAAAAGCAATTTCTCAACATTTGAGAATTTGGGAATGAACTAAAAGTAAGGTAATGAGTATTCATATGAGTTAAAGTCAGTGCATCTAACGGCGCTTTTTACGTATAAGCATCTCTTCTGATCTCCTCAAGGTAGTTCGATGGTCACTGCTACGGTCGTTACCGAAGCGGCCGATGCCAGGGTCGTAAATCCCGACATGATAAAGAATCACCCTTAAGCTAACGAGGAGATTACGGCACGAAAAGAAACAAGTGACCAGACAAATAAAGCGACGTTTTGTGATTGCAACACCAACGTCGAAAATGTGCCGGAAGTACTGTATTCGGAAACGGAAAGCGATAACCTCTCCCAAGGATGGTCGCAAAGTACAATTGCCGCCCAGCGACCCGAAGAAGAAAGGCTATCCCGAAAAGCGGGAGATGTTCTGAAAAAAATACAATCTGCATGCGACTCCCCAAAAATCAGCAAAGCAGTAAAGATTGGGCTTCTTGAACTAGAGGAGCTCCTAAACTAGAGGAGCTCCTAAACCTAAACCTAAAGACAAGCAGAAGGCTAAAGAAGCGCTGGGGGTGAAATCTAGGGCCAATGAAAGAATGGCGTTTAGCCCAATCGAAGGCGATCGGTATAAATAAAGGAAAGAAGAGGCACTTGATGGGCGTGGAGCACCAGATCACGGGTTTCAGACAGTGCTTAAAGCGAAGAAAGCCGCAAAGAAACTCCTTCAAAAAGTGCCAGAAAGTAAAGTTCGCATGGACGCCCTATAAGAAAAAGGACCTGCTGCAAAACAGGAGAGACGAAATCCCCGGTAGCCGGCGCTACTTGTAAAACCCCAAGATGGCCGATCCTACGCGGAGGTGCTGCGGGACATCAGGGGAAACATAAGGCCCGAAGACACCAACACTGACATTAAAGCAGTACAACCAACGCGGTCAAGCCACATACTGGTCGACTTCGGAGCAGAGGCCGACAATAAGGAAGCATTCTGCGACGCAGTAAAGAAAGTCCTCGGCAAAAGCGCAACTATAGCCTCGCTCGAGCCGATGGCAACGATCGAATCGAAATAAGAGACATTACTGCGCCACGGATTTGGCCGAGGTAGAAGAGGCCATCAAAAGGGAGTTCCCTAGCGTGGGAAGGATCAAAGCAAGACTGTCATTAGAAAGCAATAGGGGACAACGCATGGTCATAATTGACTTAACCGAAAAGGACGCCGAACAATTCATGAACAAAGGCAAAGTACAAATAGGGTGGGTTTTCTGTAGGATATGGCGAAGAGCAACGCCTCTTCAATGTTTCAAATGCCTTGGCTATGGTCACACGGCACAAGTATGCAAAGGACCCGATCCGAGTTCTCCATGTTACAAATGCGGTGAAATTGGATGCAAAAGAAGAGAGTCTACGAAGGAGGCACACTGTATTCTTTGGAAGGATGCTCATCCAAGACCTGATTTTGGACACGTCTTGGGATCAGGAAAATGTCGTGCTTTCCAGGAAGTCATAGCCAAGGCAAAATCAGAACTTCGATGACCCGCATCCTGCAGTTAAACCTACACCGCACTTCAACCGCCCAAAAAATCTGCTTGAGCAGTTTACGAGGGACATGAAAGCCGGCTTTTTACTGCTGAGTGAGTAACAACATGATATAAGTTCTGCATCATGGTATCCCGATGAAACTGGTACTGCCGCCATCTGGGTTCGGAACAGTGATTTCCAGGCGGAGAGTTGTGGACGGGGAGATGGTTTCGTGTGGGTTCAGTGCTCAGGGACCACTTTCTTTAGTGTGTACCAAACACCGAACGAACCGATATTATCTTTCCAAGCAAAGCTTAATGCTTTGGAGGGGGCTGTCTCGTTGGGGGAGACTTCAACGCTAAAGCAATCGAAGACGGCATTCCACAAACAGATCCGCGGGGAAAACGAATCCTAAAAATGACGGCCAGGACGCCATTTGTCGCACTAAGCACCGGAAATACGTCGACTTTCCGTCGTATTGGCTGTGAAGGAACCATACCGGACGTGACATTCGTCCTTAGTACGGAGGATACGCGATTGGAGAGTATTAGAGGACTACTCAGCTAATGATCGTCAGTGCATTCTGCTTGAGATCAGTGATGTCTCCCGATTGCTTGCAACGCTCCTATGCCCCGTCGAAAACCCAGGCACGGCAAGCTCCCAGTGTACTGGTGGTCGATGGTCGATTGAAAGCGCTGAAAACCCAAGGGAGTGTCACAACCGTGACGAGGCATGCAACTGAACACCAGCATATAGGTCAGCCAGGAAATGCCTTTCCAAATTGATTATCAATAGCATGGCTCGCTGCTGGCAAGATCTAGTGGAAAATGTGAACAAGGGTCCGTGGGGCCTTTGCTACAAGCTAGTTATGCGGAAGCTTGGTGTCCTATGGACGCCTTGCATACGTGAAGCGGGAAAGATGGACAAGATCGTGCGGGCACTCCTCCCCGCCCATCCCGTTGACGCTGCCAACGGTGAAAAAGAAATCGAGTGTCCACTCTTCACACAGCCGGAACTGGAAGAGGCAGTCCTTTCATTGAAAGCGAGAAAGGCTCCAGGTCTAGATGGTGTTCCAGCTGAGGTGTTGCAACTTGTCTATCACCATTGTCCTGACTTGCTGCTCAGCACATTCAACGCTTGCCTACGGGACGGGGCGAGGCTCGTGCTGATCAGCAAGGGGTAAGGGAAATCCCGGATCACCGTCTGCATACTGCCCGTTATGCATGCTAGACACCGCCGGAAAAGTGCTAGAGAAACTCATCAAGGGATGACTCACTGACGCGATTCGTGCTGCTGGGGACCAATCTCCTCGGCAGTACGGCTTTACAGCACGACGCTCCATCATTGATGCGATTGCAGAGTTGGTGAGCGCGGTCCAAAAGGCAGAGGTATATAGCCGCACCAAGCGACAGATCGTCCTGTTGATGACACTCGACGTTACGAACGCCTTCAACTCCGCTAGATGGGTGGATATTCTGGATACACTGGAAAACCCTTTTCAAGTTCCAGAATATCTAATGCGGCTTTTGAGGGACTATCTGAAGGACTGAAGCCTGCTTTACGATAGATGGAAGTTACATCGGGTGTTGCCCAGGGATCTATCCTTGGTCCAGACCTGTGTAACGTGTCTTACGACGGGCTACTAAAAATGGAGATGCCAGATGAGTCGTACTTGATCGGCTATGCGGATGATGTTGCGACTCTGGTCGCTGGACACACCGTTGAACAAGCGCAACTTAGGCTAGGTTTGCTAATGCGCCGAGTGAAAGACTGGATAACTGCTCGCGGGTTCAGTTTAGCACTGGAGATAACCGAAGTGATCATCTTGACAAAGAAGAGAATCTCTAGAGTAAGGATCATCAGTATTGGAGACATACTAATCGAATCGATGCCAGCGGTGAAGTATCTGGGGCTACTGATCGACTCGAAGACGAGTTTCTCTGAGAAAATCAGAGCAATGGCTGAGAAGGGTGCTTCGAGATTATTGGCTCTGAGTCGGCTTATGGCCAATGTAGGGAGACCCAACGCATCAAGAAGACGCCTCTTGATGAGTGCTGTAGGGTCAGGGCTACTGTACAGAGCAGAAATATGGGGCGACGCTTGGCACAGGTTGCATATTCAAATCCGACGTCTCTGGTTCGGCGGAGAGAGTAATTGCAGGCCTGATACATGTTGTCCTCCTGGCTAGAGAGCGCCGCGATATTTACCTGCGTCGAAGTGAGGACGCGAGAGAGATGTTGTCCGCGAGGAGAGACAGCGCTCACTCATCGATTGACAGCAGTCTTGGGTGAATCGCACGAAGAGAAGGTGGACTGCGCGCGTCATCCCAGATTCGAGACCGTGACTAAATCGAAGGCATGGTGAGACTGACTTCTATCTGACCCAGCTTTTGAGCGGTGTTTTCAGTCTTACCTGCACAAAATTGGTAAGTCACGGTCCCCCGATTTTCGGTTTTGCCCAGGAGAGGAAGGCAATGTCTACCACACATTTTTTGCGTGCACGCTATGGAACAAGCTGCGAAGGGACCTCTACAGAGAGACGCGAGAGCTTACCCCGGATAGTATAGTCGCGGTGATGCTCGAATCGGTTGACAAATGGAACCAGGTGGCACATTATGTTCGGGCAGTCCTAAAAGATAAAACAGACTCACAGCAGCCGGAGGCGTTGGGTTCTGGGGATTGCTTGTCTGGCAATTTTTCTTCCCCTCTCCCCTCCCGCTAGAATAGGGATCCCCCAGCTTGAAGGCGCCTCACGGCGTAACAAAGCGAGACCTAGCCCGAAGTTATGTGTCAAACGGTTCCAGGCTGGGTCCTCGGGTTGACACGGGAGGTGTTTAGTGGGCAGTCCAGTCGCTTACGTGCATGGGGGTCCCACACTCTGTGCGTAAATGACGTTCACCTCCCAACCACAAAAAAAGGAATGACGCTGTCAATTATGCTCTTCGTATATATAACAATCTTCCAGGTTCGGTTAATGCAGCGAACTCTCTTATGATTTTTAAGAAAGTACTTAAAGCGTTTCTAAGGAAGAACGGTTAAATCTCAGTCCAGTAAATTTGAACACAATACAATAGGGAATTGTTAACTCTATCATCGAAAACTTGAAGCGACAGCTATTCTTATGATTGAATTTCGGCCCAAAAAATTTTCAACATAGCATCCTTGGGCAATTATCTAAACTTTACCGTCAAGGTGCTACTGTGACGAATTATATAATTATAGTTTATCTCTGAGAGCTGAAAACGAATTGGACAAGATAATAAGATTAATGGGGTGACCACATATTTTTATGTGCCCCCCTTATACCGAAGCTCTAAATATTGTGTGGGTGGCACACTGGATAAGACGGAGGGAAAGTGAAGTGCAGATCACAAGAGTGTTGTGCTACGAAGAAAGAGTGATGGAGCGAGTGGTAGGGAATGGAAGTATTTAAAAAATCGGTCGATAGAAATCATTTTTAAATGTTAAATTTATTTTCATAAAAAATAAAAATCAAAATAATTTTGAATGTGTGTTTCAATTTAAAGTTATCAAGCTCTTAAAAAAATACCCTATGTATATATCAAAACAAAGACTAGTTTCATACAAAATTAACATATCATTAAGCATCAAAAGAAGTTAAGGCTAGATAATAATGTTCACATTGGCTAAGCAAAGCGAACTTTATAATGCTTTGTATGCAAAATGCGTGAGTTTAACCAACAGAAAGTCTACGCTTTCTTCGTGTAAGAGAAACTTGAAGTGTGATCCAACTGTATTGCGCTTCAGCCATAAGAAGGATTTGGTCTGTGGGTATAGGTTCGAAGAGAATTCGGAAACCTTGAAATAGCAAAAAGACAATCATGGAATCATATAAGAATCCAAAGTTTGAATAATGTATTAAATTAATAACTTCAATATTTCTAAGCTAATTCTACTTTTCCCAATGGAATTTCTGCGTATATGTTAATTTCCAGTTTCACATATGTTCTGCACCAAAATAAATTATCCCAACAATAACAAGCATACTTGTATGATTTTACTGTGCATATCTCGCGCCAGCTAAAATAGAATTCCAGCGAAAATCATATTCTGCAAACACTTATGTCATCTTACAAACTTAACAATAAATTCGATAAGCTTTCTTATGAAACGGCGCGGCGCTTTCATAAGACAATATTAAATGTTTTACTTAATACCACAAAAACATCTGCGAATATTTTTTGCCGAGTTCAACCAAAAATGATCACGTTTGCTCAATGGACGCAATCCAGATACTCGTAGAATATAAACATTATGTGTGTCTTATTTTTGTACAATGTCGAGCCGTCTAATCGGACTTCTATTAATAATAAATACTAGTTGGAACGTGAGTATATGACGGCAAGTAGAGTATCTATAAATACGAGTATAGAAAATAGCGATAAGAAATTTTTGATATTTTTCTATCACATTCCTGCATCTTTTTCCTGTTCTAAAACCACCACAAAACACCTCATTCAACATTTTAACACCGGTGTGTGACTGTTTTGTTTGAATAGAATATGACAATTCGTTCAAGATATAAATCAGTCATGCTGAAATATGTTGACAAACATAACTATCTGAATCTTGTTCATTGGAGTCTACGAGGAAACGTTTTTATTATCTACACAAACAAGTTAAACCAGAGTTGTTTTTATTTTTCTTTCTTTTCGTGTGTAATCATCGCGTTTTTCAAATACGGACGATAAATCGTGACTTTGTCGATTAAATCACCCACTTGAGTGCTACCGTTTATTAAGACTTATTGGCGGCTCTATTGTAATTTTAATTGAATAAAACTGCAAAAAATATTAAATTATTAGTGAGATTATACAACGAAATATTCGCAACAGCTACACGTATGAAATTTTCTTTTTTAGGAAAAAATTCTAATGTTTGCGTAATGAATTCACGCTATATTGAATCTTATTCATACTGCGCTGAAAGTTTTTCTTCGCGTTTATCGCATCTGAAAAATAAGACTCGCCTTATTTCGATCTAGCTACGAGTACAATGAATAATCTCAATTCGTGATGAAAACTTGGACGTTATCATTCCAGTCAGCATTGAGATATTTTGCGGTGGATTGAATGGAATTTTTCATGGTTATTAATTATAATAGCGCTAGATAGAGGATAATTAATAAATAATTATGCACCAACTTTTGGATTAGTTTTAACCCATTAACGCCCAAATTAAAACCAGCGATATTTTACCGTATTTATAGGTCACCTATGACTTCAGTAAGCATGTTTTAAGAAATATTCGACAAAAAAAATTACATAGGTTTTTTCAAAGTGTACTATTTATAGAACAGCGGGCACTTATTTATTAAAACATAAATACATAACGTTTAAAATACTGCCATTTTATGCAAGTGTATAAAAGACATCTTAACTGCTTCAGAATCTCTCGTAGATTATGCCCATTATTGTGTCGATGTGGGTTAGATACGGAAGAACCAGTTGGACGGCAATTGAAGCTGCCTCTATGAAGATAACTTCGTGCTAAATGTCTTCTTAACTCCAATTGGTTAAAAATAAGAATGTAATCTAGTAAACATGTGAAAATAGCCCACCACCGCTTTTTGCCATGAATGGTATGGACCCGTCCATTTCTTCTACATCACCCATGCCTGCTTGCCGAGCACCGAAGTTTTATTTTGCCAATGAGTTCAATGGTGTCGAATTTCGTACCAATAGTACAAATGCTGTTATCCTTCCACCTGACAAGCAGCAGCTCGTTTGTTTTTTTTTCAAGCATAATGTCGTACTCGGCTCTTGCAAACTTTCTTATGTCTTTTACAGATCGTAAGGGACATTTCTTCGTACGATTTTCGCGTATTGTCCTGGTTGCTCTGAAGCCTTAAATCATTCAGTAAATCACAGCTGGTGAAAAAGTTCTCAAATATACTTTTTATTTATTTTTTGAATTTTAAATCTGCAAATTAAAATTTCGGACATGGGAACACTGATTTAGTGCATCCCAACGGTGTATTGCATTACCGAATGCAATCTAACTCGGTTGAGCGAGCAGCTGTATGGGAGGTACCGTTGCTACACGGAAAAAGAAAGACAAGTTTTGGACGGATCGAGGAGTCAGCTTCAAATCGCCGAGAGAAGTCGCGTAAACCGACGAGAGTTTAATTTAGTGGCGAAAAATATTGAAAAAAAATTTTACCAACCATGACTCAATGGCAATTCGCAATTGGGAGTGCAATTCGCAATTGGGAGTGCAATTCGCAATTGGGAATAGCGTAATATTTTAGTTTTGCGAATGGCGCGAGTCATGATCAAGTGAAACGGTTTGAAAGCTAAACTGTGAAAGATTAATAAATGGTGTTGGTGTTACTACGGGAGTCGTTTCGCAATATGTGCAATAAAAAGTGAAAATTGCATTTCACGTTGAAACGGTTTAACCGATTTAGTGCTGCGATGCTTGAGGGAAAAGAAGTTATTTGATTTGCATTGGCGCATTGCCGTGGTACTGAAAGCGTTATGCGTGACGAGCTTCTTGTTGTTGGAACGGTTTTATTGCGTCTAGTAAAATGTTTGGCATCGACTAAACAATCATAAAAGGACACACCCTTGAATATAACAGTAAATCCCGAAACAATGAATGACATCACCGATGCCAGTACAATAAAAGAAAATGAAAACAGGAAATATAATAGTCAAAGTATAAATATTGCAGACTGCGGAGACTTTCAAAGTAGCAATAATTCATCGGTAGTACACGGCAAGCAACGCTTCTATCGTATGAACTTTTGATTGAAAAAGATTCGCCTCATGTCGTGCATAGGGAGGACTGGGAGGACGAGTCGAGTGATGCGAGCAATACACTATTGAATCTGTCAATGATTTAAATGGAAACAGCAGTCAACAATCAAAAGAACATTCACCGTATACATTTGTCACAAACAACATAAAGGAAGAGAACCCCGTTTAGTGTAACGAAAGTGAATTTGTAGAGACAAATGAGCAAGAAACGACAAACGAAGATAATTTATTAGTTGATGATAGTAAAAGGGGATCAAATGTCTCCTGAAATTCCGGAAAAGGGTTAACTGGACGAAGCACACAGTCATCTGACTGTACATTTACCGTGAAAATCACCAAAGGTCTGCGTAGCCTAGGACTTTCAATTACGGGCGAAGTCGATTCGAACGCACCTTTCCCAGGACTTTTACGAATTAAGCGCCTATTTCCACATCAGGCTGCGTGGTCAACGGGACAGCTGCAACCGGGCAATACCTTATTACAAGTAAATGGGTTTTGGTTAAGATTTTAAATTATTATATGACATTTTCAAATCAACCGTTGCAGAAATCCCCAATTTTAATCAGTGCTGCGCCCGGCATGATTTTGGTGCGGTTTAAACTCTTCTCATTTTGAGTATATCCGTTATTTTCATGATTTCTGCTTTATTCTGTAAATCGTATGTGGAGCCTATTTATAGCATAGTGTTATGTGATTCCCTCATAATACATACTATGACATAAATTTGCCACGTTTATATTTTTCGTTTAAAGGAAAAATTCATTCAAATTAAGTTTGTATTAGTTTTTCACTTACATGAAAAATATGGCCACGCTTACGTTTGGATCTTGATCCGGTTGGGAGGGTGCGAGGGGGCACCGCTACCATCTGGATGCCCCACGCTTATTTGTAGGACATAAGACTCGTCGGTAACGACGAAGTAATCTTAAATCCGTCTGTTTTCTCCGGGCCCAGTTTGCCTTCTGAGTCAGCAATATTCTTAGACCCTTAGTAGGTTACCTCCTTCTTCTCGACTTCGGTCGATATTTCTTTGACCCTCCAAATTTGTGGATATGAAATTTTTTTTGCAGTGGGTCCTTGTGCTGGGGAAAAGGACTCGCCCCACGACACCGCAACGCTAGCCTGCCAGCGTATTCACGCGTCCCCAGACAAGGCCAATCTCAACTTCCTCTTTCGCCGGGGCAGCAGATCATCGCTGCTGAACTGAACGGACATGTAATCTACCTAATTCACTACAAGCAGCATTTTTGAAAGAAATGATTTGACTACGCGAGCTCCAAGTGGCGATTTCGTTCTTTGATGGTTTTACCACGGTATAAATCAAAGCTGTAATTGTATCTACCAGAACTAGCAGCTGCCAGGTTCCTGCAGTCGAATCGGATTGGTTTTGCTCTGTTGAATTGTTTGGCAGGATGGTGACCATATTTTATCAGACCCATCGATGGAAATGTTTTCGTGAAAAACGCCATTTCGACAAAACTTTCTGATCAAAATATCGTAATGGTCTGACTTTGAACAGTTTATCATTCGAAGTACAATAGTAGCCAAGCCATTATCCGCCAAATACAAGTTTTTTTTTTATCTCTAAAAACGTTTTTCTAGACACGCACTTTGTCACTATAGGCAGTCCAAGATCGTCATCATAACTCCAATACTGCCGTTCTCTTGATGGTCTATAATATCCAGCGAGCACAAGAACACCCAAAAATGACTAACAACCAAAAATGTCAAACAACCAAAAATCTCCAAGTCATCATCCAGTTTGAAATCGTGCCGATTGTTCTGCCTGGCATATCAAATCGTGTTACTTATGAGATCGAAAACCTCCATCAAATATTTTTTCGAATATATCCACATGCGAAAGATTCTTTGGTTGGTCCTTGATACCATCTTTACGCGATTGACATGATTTCTCGATAAGTGAGAGTTTCATGGCGCACAACCCAGGTTTATTTATGCACTGTCTTTTCCTAGATTGGCATGTATCCTCATTGCCATCGCATTCGGATGATTCAGAGGAACTACGACTACGAATTACATCTAATGTTCCCGGCACGTCCTTTGGTAGTTCTAACGTTTGCAAAATCTATTCATCTTCTTCTTCGTTAGTCACCTGAGCTGGGTCAGGTGTGATAATCACTACGTTGTAGTCGTTGTAATTTTCTTCCTCCGATATAGCTCATAGCTTCTTCATGTGCAAAAAAAAATAATTTCTATATTCGAAATCGGTATTTTCTGCAAGCCTATAACATGAAAGCTAGTAAGACATCAGATATACGAGTAATAGATTAGAATTACGAAGGCGGTCCGATAATTACTTAGCCTCCCCGCCCAATGGCGCCACTATTGCAAGAGAGATTCACTATCGTGTAGTACACTCTTGCAGACGGTTACTGTTAAGGTTTCAGCCGAATCGGACTCGAAGTTTTGTTTTGACCGCGTTTGGAAGCGGACGTGTCAGCGAATTTTAGAAAAATGAATAAAAAAGCAACATCGGTCGGTGATTCGATTCTTGTTTTTGTAAGGGAAATCGCGCAGCGAAATCAAAGAGCACTTGGATGTACGGTGATTCTGCTTCTGCGATGGCGACTGTAAAAATTGGCTTAACGAGTTTCAACGGGCTCTCACGACGGTTTTTGATGAGCCACGTCCAGTGCCCCGAAAACACAACACTACCACGGAGGATAACGTGACAAAAATCTACGAGCTCGTATTAGCAGACCGCCGATTCAAGGTGCGCCAGATAGGTGAGACAGTAGGCATTTCAAAAGACCGCGTGGATCATACCCTGCATGGAGAACAGTGGACTTTACCCAACGAACTTACTCCGAAGAAGGCGAAGACTGTTCTATCGACCGGATGGGTGATGGCAACCGCTTTCTGGGATTCACAAAGTGTGATCTACATCGACTACCTGGAGGAAGGCAAAGCGGTCACAGGGCTTTACTATCCCGAATTATTGGGCCGCTTCGAAAAAAAGGCTCCACTTGGCGAAGAAAAAAGTGCTCTTACACCATGACAACCCACCGACTCCCACCTCCGCCGTCGCCACGGCCAAATTGGGTTATGACCTGCTACCCCATTCGCCGTAATCTCCAGATTTGGCCCCGTGCGATTTCTTTTTGTTTCTAAACTTGAAAAAGTCATTCGCCGGGCAGAAATTTGAGTCAAATGGGGTCATCGCCACTAAGGAGGCGTTATTTTGCAGACCTTGAGAAAATGTATTTTTTAAATGGGTTAAAGAAGTTGGAGCATCGCTGGGTGGTGTATCGAGCTCAGAGGAGATTATGTTGAAAAATAAATCGCCACTTTTCCAAAATTTCCATTTTTCTTTTATGCTATGTACTTATTGGACCGCCCTAGTATATGGTTGTTTTTTCTGTCCTCAAAACACGAATCAAAATTTATAAAAAAATCGATAACAAGAACGAATTTGGAAATTTTAGGCTAGAGTTTTTAGGATTTGAATTCAGATTTAACAATTCTCAACGGAAATTGCAGGTGCTTCTTTATAGCGACCATTTTGCATTGTAATGGACGTCAGCTAAATTAACAAAAAACAAGTTGGGTAGACAGACTTACGTTCATGTCAGAAGGATTTTGAACTCGACTTGTCAGAAATGCAGTCACCAGCAAGAAATAAACTCAAAGAGATGTTTGAAAGAAAATCCATTGTTTTTCTATTTTCAATGATCGCCATTTTGTTGCAAACCAACATTAATCACTCAAATCATGAATCCCTAGAAATATAAATGTTATTGACCTTGTTTGAAAATTTCAAGAATATCAAATCAAAACCGCAGTGTCTGATTCGATAGAAAGTCCATAAAATACCAAAATCATGTGTTGTTGTTGTAATTGGAGAAATTTTAAATGGTTATATTTTCCGCGTATGCCATTTGATTTTCATCAAACTTTTGTAGGACTACTTAAATATCGGATTTCGTTGAGTTTAAGGGTACCCTATACGATTTTGTTGGGGGGAAATGTGAATTTCGAATATCATACTATTATTAACAAAGTTTAGCGAACTTCGACTGCTAAGGCATTTGTTGTTGTTGTACTCATAAACACCCACCTCGATAATTTTTTTCAGATTTTTCGGATCACAGGTGTTCAATCGCAAGGGGAGGGGAACAAATTTCCCGTTTATTTCCCCTCCGTGTTCGCCCCTCAAAGCAAAAAGTGTCAAAATAAGACCTGTTTTGAAAACCGGGGGCCACCCTTAAATAGCTTATAAAATTTTTTTGTAGTTGAACTTTGAAGAGAGCATCACTTTACACCTGCATACAAAATTTTATATTTCTAGCCTAAGTAGTTTGTGAGAAAAAGTGCTGTGACACACGGACGGACGGACGGACAGAAAGGTCGCGATTTTAGTAGGGTTTTGTAAAATTATTTTACAAAACTCTAAAAAACAAATTAGGAAAAGTTTCACGGTAAGTTGAATCGGGAATACCAGATGGCATATCCATACCCTTTCGACGATGTCAGCTCTTGCCCACTGGTTCAGAAACAGATTTCTAGTTGTCAATGCTAGAGAAGCTGACATTGGAAACGATTGAGAAAGTAGTTCCACAGAATAAATATCGAAACAGTATGGAAGTATATGAAACACCAAATAAGCAAAAGGTTGAAAAGATTGAAAAGCCTTTTTCTCACACGCGTCAACAATATTCATCGGCAATTTCTGAACTACAACCATCCGCCATTGGCTTTGTTGAAACGACACCTTAAGAATATTCATACTACAGGAGTGAGGTCAGCCGCCATTGGGTGGAGAAACTGAGGGATATTAGCCCACAGCATCCAGAGGGCGAGTTCACAAAAGATAACAGTATATTTCGTAAGAAGTCTCGAGTGAATGAGTCGAATCTCGAAGTCACTAGTAGTAAGATAAATCTTCTAGATAGGGCTGGCATCGAAATTAATAATAACACTCCGGGTACAGATAGAAATAGGATTGTATGTAATGGATTGCAAAAGCTTGCCCTGATCGGAAGTCATTTTGGATTGGCCCATACTTTCAGAAGTCATTGAAGCAAAAGTTTTCAATATCAAATCAAGTCTGAACGGCGAGTCCATTCTTCAATTCAGTGAAACACTGACCTCCGACCTCATACCAAGCGGAAATCTTCTAGATTATTTTGTCAGCTATGAAGACGTGTGTTCTATATTTGGCAACAAGGAATGATGTCAGTATTCCCAATATGGTACTACGACATTTGCCTGAGTTTGCTATTAGAAATTAGTGCATATTATTCAACAACATTCCCAATTTGTATTTCCCAAATCAGTTGAAAAAGGCCAAGGTACTTCCTATCTTGAAGAAAGGAAAGGAATCTCCGAGCACTAATAGCTGCTGCAGAATCATCTTAATGCCCAACATCAGTAAAATGTTTGAAGTGATACTGAAACAAGCACTACGCGCCCACATTGAGAAATATGAGTCGATGACGAGTTACCAGATTGGTTCCTATGCCGGGCATTCTGTTGGAAACTGAATAATAGAGAATGTGTTGGAGTGTGTCTCATTGATATGGAGACGGATTAATTTTTAAGCTCTTTCAGGACAATTTACTCAGACACCCTGTCGCCATGCTGTTTAATATGTTGTATGGAAAATCGTTTCTTGCAACTGATGGAAATCTGACGACGATGCGCGTTTTAATGGTCTTGAATGGCCTACAACAAGGACTTGTTACTGCGCCTTTGCTCTTCTTCATATTCATTCGCAACCTATTAAACGGCTTTGATTTTAACGTGTCGCTATCGCGATCATTATTCGCGTTTGCTGATGGCCTAATAATTTATACGGCAGATTGAAAGGCATCAGTCGTTTAAAGAAACCTTCAGAAAATGTTTCACAAGTGAAAGTGAAGGCGCAGGAATGCGAAAAAAAAATTGTTTCGGACAACGCTACTGTTGGGCAGTCAAGACTTGGTCAAGACCTTAAGGGTAATTGGAAATATTTCCACATTATCGCTGGTGATGATAGTTTAGAACGGGTTTCATATAAATCCTTTGTTCAATACCTTGGTGTTTACCTCGATCAGTATCTATCATATAATCGTTTTTTTTTTGTTTTTGTGCTTTAGCACTACAGCCCATTTCGTGGTTTCGCTTAGAGAAAGTTGGAGTATCCCATTATCTTGATCGAATGTATTATCACTCGGGAAATTGATATGGTCGTAACACGCTTTCGCCGTATGTCCATCCACGCAACTGTATACGTTCTGATTTTAAACCGGTACGTATCATAACTAAACGGGCTTATAGTCCGTCCAAAAAATCACTCGAAACAAATCCTATTGTCATCAACGGGATTCGAACCAGGGACCTTCGGCTTACGGGGTGACTGCTCTAACCACTACGCCACGCGGACTACATCTGTACTATGATGGACTTGTGAAAAACCATTCCAGTACATTGATCAAAAGGTCAAGGGCTCAGGTTAGGCCAGTTTTGACATATGGATGTCGGATTTGGTACAGTCGGATTGCTAGTACAATGGAAATGTTACGAGTTTTCGAAAGGAAATGTCAGCGCATGTACTGGTAGAAAACATGAAACGGATCAGAAACACTGTAAAGCGAACTGAAAAATTTATCAAACTGTTTATTGGAGCATGAATCGGTATATTTTTGATTCTGATGGTACCCCGATCCTGCCTTCCTCGACACTGGCAAAGTAGTTGTAAGACCTATTTTGAAAAGATGTCATTGAGACCTTTCATTTGACATCCCACTTGATCACCTTTGATGAAAAAAAATTTTTTGAGGGTCACTCCTCTGTATGGGGGACCCCCTTCACTCTAGAACTTTCTAGAAGTCATCACTTCCGACCTATCCACAAAGTTTCATGGCTGTAGGTTCTATAGTTTCAGGGAAAAACAGCTGTGACATACAGATTTCAATAGGGTTTTGTATATTAGTACAAAACCATAAAAATTCGGTTTTCAAGATTTGTTCAAAACGTTATTTAATTTGACATGATTTCCTGTACAGAACTTACTTCAATACATGCGATTCCATTCGATTACTACGAGCATGCAAAAGATTTAATGTTAAGGTTATATATTTTTCACTTTGACCTAACTTCCAATTATTTAATTGCACCTTCTCACTCTTTCTTAATTCATCAAATTTTGATTATTCAAGAAACTATTTCAATAGGAAAACAGAAATAATTCACTTCAAAGAGTTCATTGAAGCGTAACAATTTCATCAAACATTTCAACCATTAATTGCCTACAATACACCTTATCAACCCTTCAAGACTTTTCTCCCTCTAATGACACCGCTGATATATTTAATTCCTCTCAGCATTAATGTCGACCCTAATAGAAAATTGGACAATTAGCACGAAACTATAACTAGACAGTCGTCTACGCTATTATTAAGCATGGACAAGGTAAACAGGATTCACCAAGTTCTCACACATGGGAATATATTCGTAACCGTTTGTCTCTAACTCGTATGATTTCTCCCTAAGTCTAAGGTTTACTATATATTGTATATTCAACCGTCTACAATTACCTGCCAGGTATCTGTGAAAATGAAAGCCCAAAGGATCAAGTCTTGACCTTCTTCACTATCCTTTCGTTGCTTCAGTCGTCGGAATATGCATACATACTCGTACATGTGACGGGGATGATATTTTTGCAGTGCTATTACGTTACAAATAAGGTGAATCACCTGAACTATGTCATGATGAAATATTCATTACCTTCTGTGATACGGACAGTAATAATCTACCCCAGACAAATATATAGTATAACTAATCCTGAAGCATACAACGCTTCAATAGGGGATCCATTACACCGAAAATCTACATTTTAATAACAGATTAGAAAGGGTTAATGATATTTAATATTTCAGGCTCTATCAGGTTTCAAAAAAAAACAGATAGCTAAAATATTTCGTTGCGAGACGAGTTCAATGATTTTCTAATCTTTATAAAAAACGCCCTTCGCTTCACATGTCATCGAATAATAACGCTCTCTAGTCGCCTCTGCACTTGTAAACACACCTGTAAGTCCATGCTGCCATCAAAGCTACCTTCCACATCGCCAAAGACAATTGAAATCATATACTCATCTCTTCTATGCACCTATCTGCTCATGTGTGTTTGATAATTTCGTTTCACGGATATAGCAGAAAGGTAAACATCGCCTGCTGGACGATTTGACCATGCACATTTTTCCAGCTGGCAACTTTATTTCCCTAGAGGCAAGAACACGCACCCATCTAGTTCTGTTTTATTATACTATATCTCCTCCAACATGTGGAGGTCGAATCCGAATCGAGCGAAGAATCTCAATCTAGATTTCTGTTGTTACGTCGCCGTGGTCGTATGTATTTTTCGTTTTCGATTAGCATTTCATTCGTTTTCATTTTATACCTACAGAGCAAAGATTCCAAAGGCCGAAATTGAGGGTGGCCTTAGTGTTGCCACTCACGCAGCGTGAAGGTAGAATTGCTTAGGTTACTCTTTTCATAGGCTTAGGAATGACTTTTTATTTTCATTTCTACCGAGAATTATGTGGTACCTATTAAATCCTGAATCCTTAAAGCCGATTTCTGTGGTAATGCTATAAAAACGAATAACATTTTAATTGTACATGTATATGAAATTGGAGTCGACACATCTGGCAAGACTCATTCAGAATATAATTGTCTTTGATCTGATGCTATTAACCTAAGCACTAGACTAGAAATTTTCAGGCCTTGCTAACATTTTCGGTGTCTGGCCGTATACCTGTTCAATATATCAAATGAGAACAGAACGAATTATGTACTATATATTGTATATAGTATTTCCTGTTCGGAACAATAGGCACAGCCTTTAACCTAACCAATGTGAAAAATGGAGAATCTCTTCCCGGAAAGTAATGTTGACATGAATCCCCAGGGTGCAATAAAATGAAAAGGTTCCAGGTACATAGCAAACATTATACTTGTAGTTCACTTTTGCTCCTTGAGAACAACAAGTGCAATATAGCATTTATTTGGAAAACTATCCGAAATTGTTTCCAGCACATGAACATTATTGAAAAGCGCCGAGGAAAGCGAAAGTATTATGAAATACTTATATATTAAGGGCGTTTTTGCTAAGGTATAACTAACTAACGTGTTAACTATCAAACGAGGGTTCAAGTTGCGTTGAATTCTTAACTTATATGCCAATGCTCTGGCAAACCGTAATAGGCACGTTTGAACAAAACTACTAAATATCAAAAACAATTCGCCGAACTTATAGACGACTTCTTGGTTTTTATGTTGCAAATAATGATCCATCAGAACAAGGCATCCGTCAAATTGCGAATGGCTAAGGAACGTTCCTATTGAAGATCGCTGTTGTAATGAATAGTGTGGAATTATATCTATCTATCATAGATGTAAGAGAGAGGATACGAAATGCATCGAGAGAATTGAAGCACTTTATCATGTAGCGTGAAGTTGGCGCGTTATTAGCTGTTGATTCGAATTTCAAATAAATTTGACGTGACGTCTCCCACTAATTTTCGCATCTTGAACTAAATCAATTTTCCGTGCGGGTATTCTAACTTGAACGATATAAAAGATTGAACATGACTTACCCTACGAAGGATACGTCCCTGACATGCTGCCTAGGGCTGTTTTTACAGTCCCGCACACGTCACTTCACTTTTCATTTTTCGACACAAGAACACTCGCGATCTGTAACAAACTTTTCAATTTGCTAACTTATCACATTTGCAACGCTTTTGCACTAGATTCAACACGGTTTATCTTAAAAAAATTGTTTTGTGTACAATTTCAAATTCAACTTGATTAGACGTTTCCCATCAATGTTGAATTTTCACAAATCATATGTTTTCAATCACATGGTTGATATTTCGTTGACAATTCGGGGGCTAAGGTAGAAGACGAGTGGGATTTTCGTGAGAGCAACTAGAGAGCCACTTGAATGTGTGGATTCTCTAGCGGCGTGAAAGGCAGGAGGATTTCAATTCGCATGCGAGAGGAAGGCATGTATGTAGTAAAAGTACTTCACTCACGTATGGATGAAAATAAGCCCATTTCGCGTCCATTACTTTATATGTCTTTGCTATCTATCTACTAAATTTAAAATGACTTTAACGTATACCCATATAAAATCCAGCAAGTACGGGATACAAAGCCGCGGGATATGCGCTGTTCTTTGCCTAAATTAGCACTTGGGTGTTGTTTTGAAGCAGAAGGTCAATAGAAAATTGAAACCGCCAAGATTAACTCCGCGCATACCATTTCATTTTTATTGACTACTTGTATAAGGCACTGGCTTACGCTTTTCCGCAAAGATCCAACAAACCTTTATCTCGACAACTGCGTCAAGTAGTCAATTCGCTGCAAACTTGATGCATTTCAAAGAGTGAGAAGAAAGCTATAGCTGACGCTCAATAATGAAGAAATTGCACAGCCTATAGTTTTTACAGACTTTATAAATTAACAAACAAATAGCTCAACATCTTTAAAGAACACCCACGTTCTCTCAGACGGACAAGCAACAACAAAGCGTTTGGCGAGTCTGAAATACAAATCAAAAATAGCCTGGGAATGTCAACCTAATGACCTACCGAAACATAACCATGTAACTGTAAGCTGTGTAATAAAGCAAACGGGAATGCTAGGGAATGAGAAACTAAAATAAAAGAGATAGTTCGACTGAGCGCTTCAGGCACAGTAATCGTATGCTGCAAATTTACATTACAAGCTAATGGATGAACAGAACCTCAGGAAAGATAGGTTCAAAATGTTAATCGGCCACCGTCAATTGCACAAACACTTGCATGCAATGGGGGGTCTTTAGTGATGACCCAATATGCAGGGCATGCAAGGCCGACGTGATGACACGCATGATTGAATTCACCAGGTCTTCAGCTGCCCCGGGCAATCACCCAGAGTGTCCGCCGTGAGCACATGACCGAGCCTCCAAACGGCCATTCTCTCAATATTCCCTCCGAAAGTGGCAGATCTTTAGTATGAGCGCTTGAAAGCGCCATCACGGATCTCCAGTAAAATATACTAGTGATCACTGGGAGAGTAGTTCTTTAGTATTCTCTAGTTGTCTCTCCCAGAAAATAAAGACACCAAACGTAATGTCATGTTCGGTATGGTTCCTACAAACCCCCAACTTCGAAAAATAGTTGCATTGCCAGTATTAAGCATGATGAGCCCGGTCCTGGTCGCCATCTCAAGGACCCGTTTTCCGCTCGGACCAGTTGAGGCATGCATAATAATTAAATCTCCCCTGACGAGAACATAACATTTCGTGCTCGAGACAACGTTCTTGAAAGCATTAAGCGATTCGTATCAAGACCAAATTTCAACTGTCACGCGCCCACAGAAGATAAGGAAGAGGCAATTAAGGACGATTTTACAGCATCCTGGAAGGCATTGTTGATGCATTGCCGTCAAACGACTTTAAAATTGTTCTGGGTGACTTCAATGCAAAAATTCCGAGAAACGACACATAGAGGAACAACCGGAAGGCACAGCCTCCATTCAGAGGCCAGCGAAAACGGACAACGCCTGATAGATTTCACTACTAGCTCAGGCTTCACAGTAAGCTCCACACGCTTTCCGCATCGAGAAATCTATAAGAGCACGTGGGCATCCCCAGACAGTCGCACATTTAACCAGATTGACCATGTTCTCATACAAAAACAAGCGGCCACCAGCATTCTCGACACACGCTCGTTCCGCGGCACTGTCTGCGATTCGTACCACTACCTTATAAAGGTCAAATTCCGATGCCACATCTCCAAGAGCTGTAAACGAGGAACATCAGTCACCCCAAGGTACCAGATTCACAAGCTAAATGATAGCTCAGTAACATCCACATACATGTCAGCGCAGGAAAGTTGCATCAAAATACCCCCGCAGGCGGGAGAAAGTAATGATGACTTAAAAACCATGTGGAAGACAGTAGAAACAGTAATAGAAGTAATAGAAGCAATCGAAGAGGTCTTGGGGTACTAGACAAAGAAAAGTAGGAACGACTGGTACGACGAAGAATGAAAGGAAGCGATTTAAAAAAGGAACCAGGCGCACAAAGAATACGTCCACCGAGCAAAAAATGTGCCGAAGAAAAAAAAAGACTGACCATCAACACTAAAATCCAACAGATAAACGAAAACATGACCCTATATGAAGTCAGATCGACGTATGCCTCTATCAAAAAACGAAGAGACGGCTTCAATCCACAAACAAGTCTTTGCAAAAGTGTACAAGGAGCAATCATAGGCAAACCAGGCGAAATAAAAAACAGATGGCTTGGATGCCGTGTACGGTGGCTCTGCTTCTACGATGGCGACTGTAAGAAATTGGCTTAACGAGTTTCAACCTGGTCGCACGTCAGTTTTTGATAAGCCATGCCCAGGTGCCCCGAAAACGGCTACCACGGAGGATAACGTAACAAAAATCCACGAGCTCGTATTGGCAGACTGCCGATCGAAGGTGCGCGACATAGCTGAGACAGTAGGCATCTCAAAAAGCTGCGTGGATCATATCCTGCATGAAATTTTGGGCTTGAGAAAGATGTCGGCGCGATGGTTGCCGCATTTGCTCACTCCGGACAACAAACGCAACCGTGAGACCACTTCAGAGTAGTATTTGACGGTGTTTAAGCGCAATCCAAAGGAGTTTCTCCGACGTTTCGTGACCTTCGACGAAACATGGCTCTACTAGTACACATCAGCGACCAAGGAGCAGTCGAAACAGTGGACTTCACTCGGCGGACGCGCTCCGAAGGCGGACTGTTCTATCGGCCGGAAAGGTGATGGCAAACGTTTTCTGGGATCCACAAGGTGTGATCCGCACCGACTATCTGCAGAAGGGTAAAACGGTCACAGGCTCTGCTATGCCGAATTATTGTGTCGATTTGACGCCGAATTGCAGATAAAAGGCCACATTTGGCGGAGAAACAAGTGCTCTTCTTTCCAAACTTGAAAAAGTCACTTGCCGCGCAGAAATTTTAGTCGAATGAGGAGGTCATCGCCGCCACGGAGGCCTACTTTGCAGACCTCGAGAAAACGTATTCTTCAGATGGGTGGAAGAAGTTGGAGCATCGCTGGGTAAAATGTATCGAGCTAAGAGGAGAAATAAATCGCCGCTTTTCCAAAATTTTCGTTTTTCTTTTGTAGGCTAAGTACTTATCGGACCGCCCTTGTATAATATGTCCTGTTAAGTTAAGGTGTGAAATTATACAGGCATCGTTCTACTGTGTACGTCTTACAAAGTGCTCTCCAAAATCATGGAAAGAAAATTAAAGCCGTATTATGAAAGTACCAGGGAGGCTTTCGAAGTGGACAGTCTACAATAGCACAAATATTCTCAGTAAAGCAGGTGCTCGAAAAGTACTGGGCATATAACATCGATGTGCACCGACTCTTTGTAGATTTTAAGCAAGCATACGACATTGCTAACGAAAATGCGCTGTACAACAGAATGCTTGACTTTGGTGTTCCAACAAAACTAGTCCGTATGGTCAACGTCACGATGCTAAACACAGAGGCTCAGATCTTTGCCCCAATGCTCTGTAATATTGCGCTGGAACACGTCATCAGGAAGATATCAGCAGAAAACTCGGGTATACTAATGTTCAATTCCTCATAATTGGTAGCATATGATGATAACGTCAATATTATGACACGTTCAATCTCAAATGCCAAAGGAGTATTTCTGAGCCTAGAATCTGAAGCAAACCGAATTGGCCCACGAGTTAATGGAAATAAACTGAATTCATGACTCAAACGAGGCAGAAAACTCCGGTCCGACAAAACCTGATCATAGGCGAAAATTAAAGCCGTATTAGGCGAGTACAACCTTGAAAGTGTGGATAACTTTCTTTATCTTGGAGCCAACCTGAATAGAAAAGGACGAGATTGGACGCCGCAAATAACGCCTATTGTTCCGTACTTCCCATTCTAAGATCCAGAATTGTGCACAGGCAAAATAAATTCCATATTTAAAAACCACTAGTCAAACCTGTGTTGTTATATGAAAGTGAAACATCGACTCCGACGAGCGAACCCGAAAAGGCAGTGGATACATTGTATTTGAACGCAAACCGCTCCGGAAAATCTGCGGCCCAGTGAAACAAGGAACAGAGTGAAGACTATGTTATTGCACAACGATGAGTTATGTGAACTACGAGTATTTAAAGATTTACCCGTTTCCCCTTGCGTAAAGTTACGCAAATCGTAATGGGTGGGCCATGTAGACAGAATGAAAGAAAGCCGGCTACCCAAAAGAACATTAACGGGTAGAGCACAAGGTAGACGTCCAGCGAGAAGATCGAGGGCTCGAAGGGAGGACACGATAAAAGCTGACAGCAGATCCTTGTTGGGAGTGAACAACTGGCGGACAAGGTCGCGGAACCGTGATTATTGGCGAAAATTTATCCTGGAGGCCAAGGCCTGGCTTGGGCTGTCGCGCCATAGATGATGATGATGATCTGAAGAATATTAGCCTGCTCTATGATACGAAGGAAGATCGGCGAAGGATGGAAATTACACCAGGTGTCGTTCAGGGCTCTATCCTTGGCCCTAGCTTGTGTAACATCCCGTATGGTGGGCTCCTGAGACTGGAGCTGTCGGATGAGTCACGCTTGATCGGCTGTGCGGATGATGTTGCAGTGCTAGTCGCTGGACGCGAGGTCGAACATGCTTAACTTAGGCTTGTCATACTAGAGCCGAGGAACTGGATGACTGTTCGCGGCTTCAGCCTTGCACTGGAAAAAACCGAAGTCGTCATCTTGACAAAGAAAAGAATTCCCATATTCAGGACTATCAATATGGGAGAAACGATGGTAGAACCAAAATCAGTAGCGAAATATTTCGGCATATTGATAGACTCGAGGCAAATTATTTTGACGTCTTGTATCACATAAACATTTCAAATTCCCGTCTAACGAATTCAACAAAAAACAATTGAAGTTTCAACCGGCATGGATTGACAGATGGCCTTGGTTAGCATACTCTAAGACAGAAGATGGAGTATATTGCGAAGTTTGTTTAATCCTTTATAATGATGCCTGTGGTATAGGAAAAGATAATCACGTGAATCCTGGATCGTTAGGTTCTGTCCCATATAGTCGTTGGAAGAGGGCTATTGAAAAATTTGATGGCCATAGCAAATTGCAGTATCGTGTAAAAGCGTATTAAGGCCGACAAATTTTTGAAGTAGTTACTAAGAACACTGAAGATGCGGCATCTCAATGCACTAAAGAACGGAAAGAAAATAGAAAAGCTCTCAAGCCTATTTTTGAGACGATTCTTTTTTGTGGAGAGAATAAGCTTCCTTTAAGAGGAGACGATGATAGTGGGATAGATAGCTCTTAAAAACCAGAGAAAAAATATGGGAAATTTCGGGCACTATTAAGAGCGAATTCACGAAATGAAAATTTAAAAAATTCGTATTCTTAATTGCCGAAAAAAATGCTTCATACTTCAGTCCTGATATACAGAATAAAGTAATTCAGATCAGTTTAAAAATAACACAAAAAAAAATGGTTAAAAGAGTCAAAGAAGCAGAATATTTTTCAATTTTGACTGACCAAACCATGGATGTATCTTAGGTTGAGCAGCTTTCTATATGCATAAGATAGGTCAACTACAAGGCTGCTAAACCAGCTCACCGACTCTTCTATTAAAATCGAGAACGAGATCTAACCAATAAAACGAGTCAAACAACATTTACAGCGTTTCTGTGAAAAGTTTGGGGGGGATGTCAAAGAAGAGTTCATTTTGGAGTTGCTTGCTAGTTGCAAGAGGCAACTGTAAGTACCGGAGGGTTCCAGCGATATGGAAATGGATAAGGGAAGAAGTTCCACGGACAGTGGTGACGATGAAGAGACTGTTATTAAACTGGAAAAGGAAGGGGGAAAAAGGCAACTAGGGTCTCCTTCCGACTCAGGAGCCTACTTCAAAGGTGTCTAAGTGAGCAAGCGGGATTTTCCCCAACTTAAAAAGGTGGCTACAGTAGCTTCCGCCAGTTTTTCAGGGGTCATAATCAGCTGTGATGGGTACTAATTGAAAAAAATAGGAAATAATCGCATGGTTAAGCGTGATATTGACCATATTACCTTGAATCCCGTTAGGGATATGAAATGAGATACCCTAACTATAAATCTCAACACTAAGGTTTGGATTTGGACTGTTGTGCGCTGGATTATTATTATCATTATACCCAAGCCGAGAGTCAGGCCAAACCTTGAGGGTAATAAAGCAAAATCTAAGCCCCAACAGCCGAGCTACAGACTTGACCTGAAGACTGTCAGGAATAGCGTAAACAGGGCATGTACACGAAATAGAGTAAAGGAGCCAGAGTTCAACGTAATGGTGAGCAGTTCCTCACGAGCTTCGCTCCACCCTAAAACGACTGAGGATCATACCAGCCTATTTGTCGTGGCTGAGATGAAGACGCATCTCGGAGAAGTTATCCTATCAGCTAAAAGGTTCTCGACGATAACCTTTAGTAGGGAAAAAGAACGCTTTCATCTTTCTTAGTCCAGTTCAAACCAGACTTTGAAGTAAACAAAGCGATCAGAAGATACAATTGGACGTTTACAAAAAAGTAGCATTTCCTAGTGCTTCAATTGCCAGAGATTTGGCCACGTCGCTCTAACTACGGACTTGAAGTTAGATGTGTAAAATGCGATAAACTTCACATGTCAAATGAATGTCCAATTTCGAAGATAAAAAAAGGCCTTCTGCGTCAACTGCAATGCTCTGAAACTCGCAGGTTGTCCTAAAGGAAAAAAAATTGAGGAGAGGAGGAAGCATTTCCAGACGAAAAAAGACGAAGGGAGGTATTTCATCACTGACTCTATAAAAAATACTGTTAATGGAAAATTGAAGCAATTTCTATCGATTGATCGATTAATCTTTCCATTCTTGAAATCGATGAGGGAGTTGCTTGTATAAATTCAACCCATGATACTATCATCTCAAAGATCTCCATTAAGAAATACTCGACAAATTACCTCTATCGAGATTTACCAGAAGACATCTTGGAGCTTCATCGCAGACGTAGTCGGCTTAGAAAGCTACTCGCAAGGATCTACCACCGCAATTTAAATATGGTCAACTGAGAGTCTGAACATATTCATCTAGTGACTGTCTCTAAACCGCATGATCTCGAGGAGAACCAAGAACTTTGCTAACGAGAGATTCAATCAGGCCCTGGAAAATATTAAACCAGGCCCTTATATGTTTCCTGATATCAATAGGATAGCTGGCAGAAAAAGGCTGCCCGGGGTCCTCACTTATGATGGTTGCATGCTCATGAATGACAAATCTATTGCTGACTCTATCGCAAAACCTTTTGCGAAAGTTCTTCAAGGAAAGAAAGCAAGTGTGGACTCTTCCGTTATTTTGTTAGTGAGTAGTACCACAACGAATTTTGACAAGAACCATGAGCAATTGTGCTTTACCAGGTTCTCTGATTCGGATCCCTCTGATATACTTACTGGCCATGGCATGTTTGTCAGTCCTGAAAGACTCAATTTATTGGCACTGGAGCAAAATTCCAAAAAATCAGCAGGGGCTGATGAAATCTCCAATTTTATGCTTACAAAGCTTTCCCATGTTTTCTTTGTTCTCCTCGCGATCATTCTGAATAATTTCATCAACATTTGCTACTCCCTCAGGAATGGAAATGCGCACAAATATTTGCAATACCCAAGAAGTCGGACAGGACTGACGTAGTCGATATTCGTCCGATTTCGCTGCTTTCGCATATTGGTAAGTTGCTTGGAAGGGTAATACTTGAAGGCATCATACAATTCTCTGCGGGGGCAAGAATTGTGCCGAAAAGACAATTTGGCTTCAAAAAAGCCTATTTTACGGTAGATGCTATGGCCGTGTTCCAAGCCGACATAATGAGAAGTTGACGCAACAATAAGATTGTTGTAGCTTGCCTAATTGATGTAGAGAAAGCCTTTAACTCTGTATGAATTAATGGGCTTCTCTACAAATGATTATTTTGACTTTCCGGCTCATATTGAGTAAATTATAGGCAGCTTCATGAGGGGACGAACTGCCTTTGCGGTAGCTGGTGAAGCTAGCTCAGACCCATTTTGTATTGACTCGAGGCCCCACAAGGATCTTTATTAGGCCCATTTCTTTTCAAGATATTCACCTTTGACGTCCCGGGCGTAAGAGATGAATATAAGCCCGGAATCCAGGTTAACCTCTTCGCTGACGACTTGTTAGTATGGTCATCTGAGCACAATTAGCGCTTTCCTAGAATGCGGCTCCAAAGATATTTGGAATCTCTTACTGCATATTACCGGAAATGGGGAATCAAGGTAAATGCAAAGAAAAGTGAATTGTGTTCAAGGACCCCCACAAAAACTTCGGTCTTCGTGCAAGAGGCATCTGTGACTCCAGGATTAAATTGAATGCAGATGGTGTACTGCTCTAGGCGAACGAACTACTTGGGGGTAGTTTTCGACAGGAAAGCTACCTTGAGTGCTCACGTTGATATTTTGAAAAAAGTGACATGCGTACCATCTTCTTTTACCTCTTTTCAAGAAACATTCGACAGCGAGCCAGCGAGTCAAGGTTTTGGCCTATAAAACCTTGAATCGTCCAATCATCACATATGCGGTGATGATATGGATTGGAGCTCTGAAAACAAAATGGGGCAAGAAGGATTAGTGTAGCGAAAAATACTTCGGGCTTGCACAGGCCACTACAGACGGGAGTACGGACGGTCTTACCCCAACGAGGTGTTGTACCAGGAGACAGGAATGGAGCCGATACAATCGTATGCAGAAAAGCTGGCGGAAGCGGGAATCAGGAGAGTCAAGGAGCACAAGGCGGAAGTTGTTAGGAGAGCAACGGGCAACCGCTTATGTACTTAATATTAAGGAAATCAATTTTTGAAACTAGTTGTTAGAGCAAATGATTTTTACAAACTTATTTTTTATCTATTACGAGCAATGTTTGATAATGTTGTGGGTGTCGACATTTTAAAGTTTTCTTTTACCAAAAAATTAATATTGTAATGTAATTAAAGTAAATTATTATTGAACTCCAGGAAAAGCCCTTAAGGCACAACCCGCATGTATATTGTTACGTTAAGCTATGGATGAAATTAAAAATCACCAAATAAACTTCTTTCTACTTTTTACAATTGAATCATAAAATATGTAATAATTTTAATTAATTTGAATTTGATATTGTTTTTTTGATTTAAAGTTTTGATTGATGACGTATAAATTTAGAGAGCTATTTGAGTCATTAAGTTTTAGTATTTTTATTGCTTGGAATTCGCTTTATATTCTTTGAAAATTTATAACGATTAGTATTGAATAAAGCGCTTTTGACTTTGACGAAGTACTTGGGGGTCGTTATCGATAGGAAGCCTATCTTCAGCGCTCACGTTGACAATGTTTTGAAAAAACTGACTTATGCGTACCACCTTCTTATACCTCTTTCCAGGAAGGAGTCAACAGCGAGCAAGCAAGTCAAGGTTTTGGTCTATACAACCCAGAGTCGTCAGACGATCATATATGCGGTGATTGGGAAAGGAGCTCCGAAAGCAAAATCGGGCAAGATAGGATTAGTGGAGCGAAAAATACTTCGGGCTTGCACAGACCTATACAAATGGGAGGACGAACGATCTTATCCTAACGAGGCGCTTTATCAGGACGCAGCGCTGGAGCCAATCAAATAACACGCGGAAATATTAGTGGCATCAGCAGTAACGAGAGCCGTGGAGCACAAAGCGCAAGTAGTTAGGACAGCGCCGGGCTAATCGTTCAATGGATGCAGCGAACGAGTAGTTTTATAACTCAATTTCTGGAACTTCAGTTTAGGACCTAATTCGTTTTTAACATATTAATATTTGATAATGCTGTGGGTGTCAGCATTTTAAAATTTTGTTTTTATGGAAAAAATTAATATGGTAAATTAAAGTTAATGATTATTCAACTCTGGGAAAAGTCCTAAGGCACAACCCATATCAATATTGTTAGGTTAAGTTGATTATGAATTGTACGTACTTAAAAATTAGAAAAAAACCCATTAAGGCCTTGAATCTTGACGCAAGGAAACTCAAGTACCCTTGAAAATAAATTCTTGGGAATGCCTGAAAGACAACAACACGGATTTTAACCGATTTTCTGATTTTCTATAGAAAATTATAATTTTTGCGATGCCTTCATCCCTCACAATTTATGTCAATAATTTTTTAGCTGGTATTTCGAATCAAAAATGCATTTATTCAATTTCAAAATCGTATAGGATGTTAATGTTCGTGTAAACTTTAGTATTAAAGTGATGTTGAAAGGATAATTGCGTTTGATTTTTTGTCTTTATTGCATTTCTTAAATGAAAATGTCCTGAGCGTATAGACAGTTATCTTTGCAATCAGTCATCGCTCTCGCTTGTCTGTTTGATAATGCTTCAATGGAAATGTAAACATTATAGTTAACGTGTGGGCAGAACAAGTTTCATTTCATATGAAATTCTCAATTTAGTGTCGTTGCTCTCCGAAATTTATAAAACCAAAAGCAACTTCACATAAATCAGCGAGTCAAATCAAAACTATTAAAATTGCTATCATAAAAACAAGATCATTAAACAAGTTGAAACGCCACTCGAGGCCCCAGCAAATCGCTTACGGACCGCTGAATCAGTGTCCCTGATTGACGCTGGCTCGTAGCCGCCTGCCTGATCTGATCGCCTAGTTCGCATAGTTCGTCGCTAATGCTGTACTGTCCGGAATTGTTGTTGGTCGCCGCTGGTCGGTTTGCTTTTTTGGTCGTTGAACACTGCGACCTGGCCGCCTGGCCTGGCTTCGATGTTCGATTCGTCCACCATCCAGAAGGTACGTGCACGAGTATGAGTAGCACATAAGGGAGATAAATGCACACACGATCGAAAATTGGTGGAAAGCCGCATTCCATGCACACCATCTCCGAGAGCCCGTCAAATCATCCGTTCCGTACACGCTTTATGCAGATTCCAAAACGCTCTCCAGCTTTTGCTTTTGTGTCCAAAGCTGGAGCGCGAAACACAAGACGGGCACGGATCCGTGGTATTTTCTGTTGCGCTCCGCGAGGAGCAACTGCAACGAACTACTGGGGTTGTCAGCGGGCGATGTCCTTTCTGTCGTAGCGCTAGCGCCGAGCATTACAAATAGTGCGGCTGTTGCCCCAAGTCTGGCCGGTTTGCCAACCGATTTATAGAGAAAAATGAATAATATCAAATGACTCACAGCCAAAGGCCGGTTGGATAGACTAGTTTTTATGCTGGGCATAGCAGTCGGACGAAAAAAACCACCAGAACTCACCTTTAGAACTTGGGATTTTTTGAAGCTGAGCTCGTCGTCGGCGGTGGCCGTAAAATCGTGCTTCGCTATTGCCTCCATTATATTTGATGCACTGAACCACTAAATACTAGAAATCTAAGGAGCTAACACACTTTTCCGCCCGATTTTTCAAAACTCCGTCAAATCCGAGTTTTTGTCGCGCGAGTTCTCGAACTTCTCAAGAGCTGTCACTCATCAGCCGTCGTCTTCGTCGGCACTTGGTACTCTATTTTTAATCAAACTTTTCGCAACCGCACTTTTATGCACCGCGTTTGAATGAAATGTTTACACTTTTCAAGAACAACCAGTTCACTTCACTAGAATCATTTATCCGAAGGAAATCCCAGACCGAGCCACACGGAAAGTCGAGAAGACAGTCAACACGTCGCCGTCGCCGCAGAAATCACTTTCGCCATATTTTTATTTTTGTGACGGCGAACGAAAAGTTATAAATTTTATAGCAAATAGACAAGGACAGATGGTTTGTGTAAATAATTATGGCAAATAGTTGAGGAATAGGTCGGTAAAGCGCTAGTGGCGCAGGAGAGAAATATCATGCATGAGGGAGGGAAGTTGAAATTTTAAGTTTTTTAATTTTAAATACAGAAATTGCGATGGGGAAAAAATTTTAAATGTTCAAGAAATAGGGCATTTAATCAAATATTTTGAAAAAAATTGGATTTTAATATTGTCCATTGATTTTCGCTCAATAGAAGCTCTCGTACGAATGAGGCACAATCATGCAAACGCGGTTATAGCACTCTTTTATCGAATGGTTACCGCTGCGCCGATTGCGTTCAAATTTTCTATTCCGGAGCACTATTTAATTCTAGAACCGATAAGGTGAGGAAAAATCCGATCCAAAACCTTTTTCAATATAATTTTATTAATTTTAGTATCGAACTGACAGATGAGCACTACATTTATTCGTCAATTGACAACCCACACATTTATTCAATTGTGATCAGATGTTGTCATATAACACAATTGAAGAAAATGGGATGGGAATTGTATTTCAACAACATTTTGGTGGAATTTAAGGCATTAAATTATAATATTTGAAATGGCAGATCCCCGATGCTGCTGTAATATATTGTGCAAGGACGGGTTCTAGAAGAGCAGCCTTCTTTTCCCTAGAAGTGCACCCTTCTATTCTCTAGAGGAGCACCCTTCTATTCTCTAGAGGAGCAACCTTCTATTCTTTAGGTGTGTATTCTATAGAAGGGCATCCTTCTATTCTCTAGGGAAGCATCCTTGTACTCTTCCTTCTACTCTATAGAAGGGTACCCTTCTATACTTTATGATACCCTTCTATTAATTTGAAGAGTACCCTTCTATAGAATAGAAAAGTGCTCCTCTTGAGAATAGAAGGGTGCCCTTCTATTCTTTAGAAGGGTACCCTTCTATTCTTTGGAAGGGCACCCTTCTATTCTTTGAAAGAGCACCCTTCTATTCTTTGAAAGAGCACCCTTCTATTCTTGACAAGGGTACCTCTTTAGTTTTTAGAAGTTATTTTCTTCAATTGTGTTATATGACAACATCTGGTCACAATTGAATAAATGTGTAGGTTGTCAATTGACGAATAAACGTAGTGCTCATCTGTCAGTTCGATAGTAAAATTAATAAGATTATATTGAAAATGGTTTTGGATCGGATTTTTCCTCACCTTATCGGTTTTAGAATTAAAAAGTGCTCCGGAATACAAAATTTGAACGCAATCGGTGCAGCGGTAACCATTCGATAAAAGAGTGCTATAACCGCAAACGCTATCTGGTATTTTTATCCACAGGCAAATTGTCGTTATTCCTCTTGGACCATTATGCTTGTGTAATTCAACTCAAGTCATGATCAGAGATGACAATGACGCGTTAAACAACTTTGAGATGAAATTATATATAAGTTGATACCTGTTGTCAAAAGGACGGTTCATGAGTTGCTTGGAGTGGTCTTTAATTTGAATCAGATAGTGATTAGTGAAGTGAGGTGTTAAAGGAGCTGTACTAGACGTTTTGTAAACTTTAGGATAAGTAGATAGCGGCTGCGCAGACTTTTTACTATTCTAGTAATCAATCTTCTTCAATGTAATCAATTAACGGTGGTTTCTTCTATATTCATTGTCTTCATTCTACGAGAAGAGGGATTCTCGTGTAGTATAGTTAAGACTAGTTAATTTTATATTTTATTTTCAATAAAACGTTATGTATTTATTTCATTTAATAGACTGAATACAATGCAATAATAAAATGGAACGCAAAGAATAAATAAAGCAATATTAACTGAAAAATAATAAAGTGACGATCTTAGGTTAAACTAGTGGTAAATCTCTTAGTTGTTTCTTAAATGCTATATAAGAAGAGGGAAAGGGCCAAGCTCGAGATTATTGTGATTTCTTACGATTCTTAAAATTGGTAAACAAAACTATAAGTCAGTTCTAGCATATGGGATTACAATATAAGAACTCATCCGAGATAAACGAGATGTTTGTCGGAAACGCAGCTTTCACGGGACTTGATAGTAGTAGAGTTTATAACAGAAATCTTGGTCTAAATAAGTTCATCTGGATATCAGAGATGCAAGAGATAGGAAGAATAAACGACTTTCATAAGACTGATACGGCAAATTAAACTTAAGGAAAAGCAAACGCGACAGTTTCTAAAGAAGACACGAGATAGGAATATCGAAGGGGTCAGATAACAAAACCTTATCCCAATAAAGGGCGAACAAAACAAACAAATATGCGGATAGAAGAAGAGATGCTATTAAATTTATATACATGTCTAAGGATAAACCCGGAAACTCTAGATGCCTTAGTAATTACATTTCAAATATGCCCATCGAATTTAAGTTCTGGATCAAAAATACTCCAAGGTCTTTATGACTGAATACTTCAGGGAGCAACGTTTTATTTAATATATGATTAAAATCAAAAGGAGAGTCCTTGACAGAAAAAGTCATTTTATGACATTTAATAACGTTAAGACATAAATAGTTTGAAGTAAACCATTTATTTAGAGTACTCAGATCAGTTTGGTGTAGCTGACAGTCTAAATGGGATTCGAGCGCTCGAAATACTTTGAGGTCATCAGCATACAAGACGCAAGAGGAATTAATTACAAAGGGGAGATCATTTATGAACAACAGAAAGAGAAGAGGCCCGAAAATTGAACCTTGCGGGACAACATATGTGCTGTAGTCGTGTGTATTTAGCGGATAATGATACGAGACTAGTTAAAATATATAAAATAGTTTATTATCCTTTGCTATTACAACATAAGCTCCGTGAGCTTAGACTTGACTCTACCAATCCTCGATGACAAGTGTCCGGTTCTATTTTGCCATGATCGATGTTGCCATCCCAACGTCTCTCCCCGTTAAGATGGATTATACGGTCCGATATCCAAGTCGCGTCATGTCATGATCTTTATAGCATTGTGGTAGTATTAGTTCGTTGAGCTCGACGCGGTTGCGGACCTTCAGCACATTCGTCTCCCCGCACCGCTGCTTTGTCCACTGGTTGTTTGTTGGCAGGTTCTTCAGGTTCTAAACTCAGTTGGAACCCAGTCACCACTTCTCTAAGGGTTTGCGGCACAGGGATATCAAGACCATCAAGTAGAATGTTTCTTCCGTTATCAAAGAAAGTAAACCGCTTTTTTACTTGGTTTGCATGGACGTTGACTTCGTGATCACCCGACAGATCCTCCGTAAGCGCCAAGTAATTGACTGCACCGCTCTTTTTCACAATAGTTGCTAGTGACCATTTCCATTTGTTGGCGGTGTACGTTTTGATAAAGACGTCTTCGCCGATATCGAATTCTCTCCATTTGGCTCGGTGGTGCTGATTAAACTACTGCTCCATATTCCCGTTACTCTTGCACGGACGGTCATGCTCTGGTTTCAATAAATCCAACTTAGTCTTCATAGTACGGCCGGTCATGACCTGGAAGGGTGACTTCATTCCAAGGGCTGCCGATGGTGTGTAATGGTGTAATCTGATCAGCATTCCTTTCTCCCTCCAGCTTCTTAAATCCAGTTTTCAGCGAGTCTACTAATTTTGTTTGGGGATGAAAAGGTTCCGTTCTGATGTGATCGTTACGGTTTTCTCTGCACAAACTCTCGAATGCCTCTGAAACCATCTGCGGACCGTTATCAGAAACCAGTGTTTCGCAAAGTGCTTGCCGCGAAAAGGCTTCCTCCAATGGTTTGATTGTCTTTGATGTCGTTGTGGATTGCATTTTGTATACCTCTGGCCAGTTACTGACCGCATCAATAATAATTAAATACCAAAATCCATTTATGGGCTCCGCAAAATCGATATGGATACAAGACCATGGTCCGTCCGGTATGGGCCATGATTGAAGCGAACCCTTGGCCGGCGGTTTGGAATTTATTGTGCAGCTTCCTCACCTTTTGACTACCCTGTCGATATCATCGTCAATAAATGGCCAGTAAACTTTGCTTCGTGCCAACAGTTTTATCCGAGCGACGCCTGGATGGCCTTGATGCAGCTCCTTCAATATTGTCCCCCGATAACAAGCTGGTACAACGATGCGATGTCCATAAATGATGCACCCTTGAATACTAGGGAGTGATTCTCGTTGGGCAAAAAATTTCGCAAGGTCCGCGTTATCGATCTGCAGCGTTCATGCTGTATCGATCGCAAAGCATTTGTACTTGATTTGAAAATTGTAAGCGAGCATCATTAGTGTGTATCTTTGTAGACGGCTGGCTGTGTAGATAAGGATAGCTTTCTTTGCATCGAAAATCGCCAACAACGACTGATGATCAGTCTAAAGCTCGAACCAGTGACCGTAGATATAACGATGAAACTTGAATAATGCAAATGTCAACGCCAAGACTTCTCGAAGAACTTGTGGGTAGTACTTCTCGGCGCTTATGAGTGTTTGCACCGCATACATTATCGGTCTCTTAGTCCTATCGGTCTCATGCATAAGAACCGCACCCATACCGTAACTCGATGCATCTGCAGTCACGATAATTTTCTTCTTTGGTTCATAGTGGGTTAATACAAGATCCGAGGAAAGTATATTCTTGAGCTTCTCGAACATCTCTTGTTGTAATTCTTTCCGCTCGAACTTGACATCCTTATGCAGCAACTCGTCTAGTGTTCCACAGCTTATGAACGAATTTACCGTACCATGTAATGGCCCCAAGAAAAGCTTGCATTGTTGAACGTCTTTCAGTGTCGGCGTTTTGTTCAGAACTTCGATCTTCGCTGGACTCGATCTCAAACCGTTTTCGACGACTACGTGCCGCAGAAATTTTCAATGTTGAGGTGAAACCGTAGCTTTGGATACGTCTCAATACTTCAAATAGATTTTCATGATGGTCGGCCTCATTAGCCCCTCCCACGGTAAAGTCGTCAATGAAGTGGAATGCACCTTTTGCTTCGGTCATCATTGTGTCGACTAGTTGCTGAAAAATGCTTGGAGTGGTTTTAATACCAGGTTCAAGGTGATTTACTCGGAAAAGGCTAGAGTGTGTGTTGATCGTCATCATTTACTTCACTTCAACGTCGAGTTCCACCAGCAGAAACGCAACCGAAAGGTCAATCTTACTGAACATCCGGTATTGGGACAGTTTCGTGAAGATATCTTCGGGTAGTCAATAATTTAATCGTGTGTTGAACTCAGTTAGCATCTTCACTGGATCTCCCGATGAGCTCATGGCTTGCTCCTCGCATACGGCTAATGTCGGTGATCCTAATGGCCTTCAATTTACGTCAGAGATAATCGTCCAATCGGAACCCGAATCAAGTTGTATTTTCAGCTTCATGTTGTCAATCGCAGGCTTAAAAAGCTTAAGCGTCGAAGTAATTATCGATTTAACTGTGAAGCTCTTGCGTTCGTTGAAATCTCGCCAGTGCCTGAGACGTCGTGCCAGTGCTGACGTACAGTATCCTATTTTGTGTCTGACTCTTCTGCAGTGGGGGCAATCTTTCTCTCGGAAAGGACAGTCTCTGTGGAAATAGATATCGCCACACTCACGGCACCGCCAACTCTTGCTGCTCTAATTTTGTCAATAATGTCTCCAAGGCACGAACATAAGAACCTTGAAGTCGTCAGGACTGCACTTTGTGATGTTAATTTTTCACACTTTACGTTAACTCGCGCAACATATTCTGAAAAACTTTCATTTACATCTTTCTCAGTCTTCAGACATTTGTATCTAAGCGAAAATTGTAACTCCTGATGACCGAAAATCCGCTTAAGATCCTTGACAGCGTCAACGAAGTGGATCGTTGCCTTCGTCTGTGGGAGAATAGTGTTTGCGAACCTCTGGTAATCTGATGTTGATAAGTTCTCAGTAAGTAGGTCAACTCTTGCTGAGTTTGTTATTTCGGCAGGTCAAACATCAGATCGTCTTCCGCACAGCACGAAAATTTCTCCATACGATCCGCCAGATTGTAGTGCAACGACGTTCCCAATGGGGCTGCCAATGGCTGATGCTGATTCACCGCTGGGGCCACCGATGGCTGATGCTGAGTCAATTTTTGGATCAACAACGCGATTGTAGTGTCCGTCTTACTATGCTGCTCAGCCATTTGTTAGGCAAATTTGTTTTGCTGCTCAGCCATTTATTGGGCAAATTTGTTTCGCTTAGGATCCGACTTACTTTACTGCTCAGCCATTGCTGTAATTAACGGCTTAACTGCATCTGCGTCCATATCGATTCCTTTCAGCAAGACGCACACTTAAAAGTTGCAATTCACCTTCTAGGCTATAGTGTTTGCCTTTAATTCAGACGTGAACTCGGATCTCGTCACCACTGTTGTAGTCCTGTCTCTTCAGTAGATAATGATACAAGGCTAGTTAAAATATATATAGAATAGTTTATTATCCTTTGCTATAGCAACATAAACTCGGTGAGCTTAAACTTGACTCTACCATTCCGTGAGGACAAGTGACCAGTCCTCTTCTGCCATGACCGGTTTGTCATCCCAACAAGATGAAGGATAAAAAGGAATAGACGTAGTACCAGAGACGCTTACTCGACAGGTATGACACGATAGATAAGATGACATCCAAGATAGAAGAGCACCCGAGATGCCAAGAACTTCTAGCTTACGACAAAGAAGAAGATGATTCACAGTGTCATAAAGCCATAGAAAAATCTGTGAAGATCACATCAATTTGCAGTTAGTTATCAAAAGCTCTTGCAATACCATTTATGAACTCGATTAAATTAGAGGTAGTGGATTATCCTTTGCGAAAGCCGTGCTGCTCTGGAGCAATAATAGGAGCTAATGAGTTCGAGAGTCGATTATGAAACAGCCATTCAAGTATCTTTAGAAACTAGGAAATTAAGGGAATAGTGACGTAAGATCAATACTTTAAAAAAAGGCACATTATTAACTGTTTTCCAAGAGTTAGGGAAAGTACGAGGACTCAAACTTATATTGAAGAGGAGAGACAAAAGGAAACTTAGCGATGAGGCTAACGACTTCACAAATATGTTTCACTCAAGGCTGATATTAGTATCAAGAGCATTGATCAAAGATTCGTCATCAGGTACATCTGTACAAATATAGGAAATGGGGAAAGGAAGACGATTAGTTAAGACAACAGGATGCGCAGCTGCAACGGGAGGAGAAAAAGTATAGAGAAATTGGGCAAATGAGTCAGTAATTTTATGAGGAGAAAAACTTCTGCACAATTCAAATGGATCTTACTAGGGCTGGAAGACGAGGATTTCAGCGACCTAATATAAGACCAAAGAGGCTTTACATTATAAGCCACAAGAGAACTATCCAGACTACTGAAATAAGTCTTCAGAGCATATTTGATCTCTTTCCTGACAATACCATGCAGCCTGCTAAAATGACGTCTAGCTTCAATAGTGCCGAGTATTTTGAGGACACGAGGTGCCTTAGCTTTTGCTCGTAGAGCACTAACCACTCGCCTTGTAAACCAAGGTTTTTGATTTACCTTACGGGATGTCAGAAGGGGTGTAAAACAGCGAATAAGTTTATAAATATAAATGTAAAATTTATCCAAAGCAGCCTCACAATTTATGCCTCTAAAGAAATCTAGCCAGTTGACTAAAAGTAGTTCTGTATTGATAGCTTCATAGTTAGCTTGAAAAAAGTTAAATTTTGGAGCAGCATGACATTTGTTATATTTATATTTCTCACTCAACTATAAGATCTATAGATAAAGGAGGATGATGCCGATCAGGAGGAACATGTGTAGTAATCGAGCAGCCCGCTAGGGAAACTGCTCGAGGGACAATTTCATTACGACGAGCAATTTTATAACAATAGTAACGCAATAAGCGCGGAACAATTTGATACGTAACTTGATAATATTATGGCTCAGCTGTGTCAATCAAAATGATCTCCATATAAATTTGCGAAAGATCAAGGAATTGATACGCAAAAGACTCTAGGTGTCAGGTTATGCTTGGGGCCCGTCGAACTCCAACGCTAGCCATTTCGCAAAAATCTAATCAATCACTCTTCCCTGGTTTCGGTGTACGTATTTTCGACGTTTACACGTTTCGGTCAACAAATTATCCCCATATGTCTTCGAAACCAGTGCGTGATTTATGCTATAGCACAAATGAGGACGTCATCACTTCAGCGATATTAGAAAAATACGTAAAACCTTATAATGTTCGCGATCGGATCCTAGGCAACATATTCATACCTACAGATAAACCTTTTTGGTCATGCTCACTTTATACAGAACTAAAAACTACATATATCTCCGCCGCGAACGAGTTCACTTGCTCTCTACGGAACGGCAATCTCGCTTATTTTGTCACAGAAAAAATTCCAATGAAATTGGAATTATCGCGTTCCGGCCAGCAACGAGAAAGGAATTTCGGTTGACGAGGCTTTTGCTTGGCCGACGGGATGGGGGACAGCGGTTTTTTTATGGATATCAGTGGCAAGTGCACGTGCGTGATCTGCTAACTTTTGGTCGCGCGGAAATTACCAGCTATTCTAATTAGAAAGAAGGAACTTCGAACTGATTTATAAGTTGTTTGGAAGTGTTTTAAATTGACTTGCGCATTTCAATCATTGTGTGTACTAACATATTTCTGGGCAGCCGTCTATAGTTTGCTATGTGAAAAGTTGTCTTTGGCGTTCCGTTGATAGTATATTTGATTTCCGGATCTAATTCATCGAGTGTGGTGCTTATTTTGGAAGTTAAACGTGAAGAGCATTTGAGTGCTATGTTGCTAAGTGTTTGAATATTGGAGGTGATAGATTACAGATAAACAAGAACGATGCATTTCAACACCGGTGATAGCGTTGTGGAAATTTAAATAGAGGCCCACGTCGGTCCTCAGGGAGCAATTTTACGAATTCTAAATTGTGCCGTTCTGTGAATCATTTTATTATCTTCCGGAAAATCAATCAAAATATTGAGAATATCTTCAATTCTGTGAAATTTTAGGTGAAAAGTGAAATCTACTTTTCATCACCGTCCCCAAAATCTAAAATCTTTTGGTGACCTGAAGAGTGAATGCAGTTCAGAAATCCCATTCAATTGCACTGTCCGGGGAGAAAAGCGTCGATGAGTGCGTGTCGTATTTTCAATGGCAACAAAATAAAAGCGATTGATGTGTTTTGTGCTGATGAGCTCGAATGTGAATACAAATATCTTTTATTCAGCTTCGGAGGTAATCATATTAAAGCCCGAAATTCATATATTCTACGCAATACCTAGTAGCTTACCGTTTTGACGAGGTCTTATGCAGGTTACATATCCTTCAACCCACAATATCTTCAGCATCATATGATGCATTCCATGTTATTATTTCTAGCATGAGAATCTAAAATTGTTTAGACTCTCATCACGTACATTTAATTCTTGTCCACCAACATTGTTTTGGTTTAAACATTCATTCTATGAACTTACTGAATGTTTGCTTTGATGAGCGGACAAATGTTGTTCTAGTTCTGAGAAGATCTAATGCATCTTCTCACGGTGCATAGAATTAAGAATTGATATAAGATAGATCATGATATTGTAACAGTTAGTTGTAGAGTAGACTTTAAGACGATTAAAACGATTGGTAATAAAATAAATTTTTTTCGAAAAACTAACAATCAGTTTTTTCAAGTGGCGCAGTCGGTAGGATCCTGACTATATTTGCAGGATCCAATAAACGAACAAACGCGTAGTGTTATAATTGCAAAATTAATAACCATCCGGTTAATTACTCGCGACAGGAGGCAACTAAGTATTGCACGCCTTAAATATCTTCCTGAGACTGGGAAGAGTCCTGTATGTTGGGTATCGGGCGCGAACAAAATAATATCACTCACAAATTAGTGAAAAGGAATACCAGTGAAATAAGTGAAACAATCAGTTATTAACTGAAAAATAAATTGAATGTTGGTGACCACTTAAAATTCAGTGAGCCCCTTCAAAGTTTTAAAATCGCGCATCAATAAAAAATCTATCGAAGATACGATATTGAGCCCATAAATAAAACCATTCTTTAAACGAGTGGTCTGTCTCTCTCTACAAACTCGAACCCGGTAAAACATCAACCATTCCACGGAAAACCAAGGATAAATTTTTAAAGTTTTGGAGAAAAGTTTTAACTGAAGAAGAAATGGATGTGGAATTGCTGAACAGGCTAGTAGGAGCATTGGAAGCATGGTCTTCTGCCAACATACCCCCGAGCATGGCGTCCAACTTGAGGGCGGAAATCAAGTATTTGAAACCGTTCGAAGGAGATCCTAGTGAGCTGGCAAATTTTATAAATTCAGTGAACACACAAATGGATGCGATGGATGCGGCTCAAAAACCTCAACTTTGGCAGGTAATTTTCAATGGAAAAATCATCGGACGTGCAAAGGACCTTCTGCTTAACAATCAACCAGCAAACTGGGAAGAAGCAAGAACCCTGTTGATTCAACATTTTCGGCCCAACGTGAACTACAAGGATATATCATGGAGAATTACAAATCTAAAAGTAAGTTCTATTGTTGACCTAAATAAAAAATTAGAAGACATTGTGAAAGATATAAACGCTTTCGCAATTTATGAATCTAATCGGGACAATATTAAAAACACTTTTTATACATTGCTAATAAACCGTGTGAAACAATTAGTGACAGGAAATCTTTCACGTGATGTAAAGGATGTATTCGACCTCCATGCATTAAAAAGTATTCTATACTCATATGTGGGATATGACCACAACAATCTAGATAGAAGCTTAACTCTTAATGATAACCGGCCTAACAAAAACGTTAAACCACAACAAAATACTAAACACCCGACGGATACTAACGACTCACACAGAAACGACAACTTTCACAAAGATAATCCTGTTTCAATGCAATTTAGGAAAAATAACAATAATTCGGACCAGTTGAGACATAAAAATTCTCAATCAGGAGAACATAGACCTACTAACCAGAACCAGTACAGACAAGAACGAAATTATTCCCCTGGTCAATATCGGCATTTTAATCATAATACATCCGATCAGTTTAGAAATGTTCATCAACGACCCGAACCGATGGAAATAGGACAAATTAACGAAAACACGACAGAAGACATCCGAACGGAAGAAGTTGAAAGTATCGAGCCCGAGTTTTTTCTCAACTAGGCCTCGGAACTAAGATTTTCGCAAATTTAACAATAGACAACATAAAATATTTATGTCTTATTGACACAGGCTCTACTATGAGCATAATCAATTCTAATAGAGTAGATTGTAGTAAATTTAAAGTATTTGAACGAATGAAAATGAAATTACAGACAATCAATAATGTAACTATTGAATTTGTCGACCGTATTATAACGAGCATACCGTCGGAATTCAATTATAATCCAAAAGGCGCAACCAGATGGTATAAGCGCAATTTGGATGGTAAACCATATGATATCCTAATTGGTATGGATTTATTAAGCAAAATTTCCAGGAATATAGATTTTGAAAATAAATTATGGATTCTTAAGAATGGTAGCCAAATTCCCATTTTTTCATTTGATAGCAAAATAAACTTTGACTGTTTTGAACTTCAGTCTGATAATAAAGAAATAGATTTAAGCCATTTGAACTCGGAAGAAGAAAAACATGTCAGAGATCTACTTAGGAAGTTTGAGCATCTGATCTACAAAGATGGAGACGAGTTAACTAATACCGATTCCATTTACCATGAAATTATAACAACCACCGATCAACCCATTCATGGCAAACTTTACAGGCTTCCCCCCAAGCATGAAGAAGAAGTAAGAAAGCAGATCCAAGAAATGGAACAACACGGTATAATCCGTGCATCAAATAGCAAATACGCTTCCCCTATTGTGATTGTTGCCAAAAAAGCAGACAATTCGGGTCGACAGAAGTTTCGTCTTTGCGTAGATTATCGTAAATTAAACGAAATCACGATTGACGACAAGTATCCCCTTCCAAACATTGATAGTATCCTGGATAAACTGGGAAGAGCCCAATATTTCAGTTCTATTGATCTGGCCAAGGGATACCACCAAATTAAAGTTCATCCTAATGACATTCCAAAAACGGCATTTGTAACACCGTGTGGATTATATGAGTATCTCAGGATGCCTTTTGGCTTAAAGAACGCGCCAGCAACGTTCCAAAGGCTTATGAATGACATACTCCGCGAATATATCAATAAAATATGTGTCGTATATCTAGACGACATATTAGTGTTTTCAACGAGCCTCCAAGAACATATTAGCTCTTTAACTTTAATACTTAAAAGACTAGCTGAGCACAGTTTAAAAATACAATTTGACAAGTGCTCCTTCATGAAAAAAAATACGGAATTTTTAGGACACGTCTTGACTCCTGAAGGTATGAAACCTAACCCTAATAAGATTAAATGCATACAAGAATATCCTTTACCAAAAACTGACAAACAACTTAAAGGCTTCCTGGGTGTTACGGGGTTTTACAGGAAATTTGTAAAAGATTATGCGAAGATTGCAGGTCCCATGATTAAATATTTGAAGAAAGGAAAAAATATTAACACAAACGACCCAGAATATATTGAAGCCTTTGAAGCATTAAAGCTTAGCATTATTAAACATCCGATCCTTAAATTTCCAGATTTTTCAAGATCGTTCACATTGTACACGGACGCAAGTAACTATGCACTGGGAGCGGTGTTGACACAAGGTGAACAGCCCGTTTGTTACGCGTCCAGGTCCTTAAATGACCATGAGAAAAAATATTCGGTAACGGATAAAGAGTTTCTTGCCATCGTGTGGGCAGTAACTTATTTCCGACCCTATCTGTGGGGTAATAGGTTCAAAATCATTACTGACCATTTGCCCATTAAGTATTTGAACAAAAAATATACTGGCAAAGAATTCAGTCAAAGGAATCAAAGATGGTTGCTTAAGTTACAGGAATACCAATTTGACATAGAATATTTGAAAGGTAAACAGAATAAGGTCGCCGATTTCTTGAGTAGAATCCCTGATAACAATATTGAAAACCAGACAGATAACGAATCAGTAAACGCGTTAACAGATAATGCCACAATGCACTCTCAAGAGGAACAACGACTGGACCACATACCAATAAAAGAGACCATCGTGAACAAATATAAAACCCAACTGATTTTGGCCTACGATGTAGAAAAGGAATTTGAAAAACTCCATAACCGAAAAATCGTCTATATTGACATGACGAAAGGTCGAGAACAATGGATAGGATTACTAAAAAGATATGTTACACCAGGACGAATTGGAATTTACACGGAGCTATCGTATCATGAATATAATAAAATACAACAACTATTGATAGAACTTTTCAGTGAGCAAAACAAAATTAAGTTTACTAAAGCCACCCTCAGGGCAACCGAGATGCGAACTTTAGAAGAAGCACAAAGAAATATATCCCTTTACCACACTCAAGAAAGCCTTCATAGTGGGATCATCGAAACTTACCATAGCTTGAAGAATAAAATTTACTACCCAGGACTCATAAAGGAGATAACAAAAATAATAAATAACTGTAAAACATGCCTAGAAACCAAATATGAACGGAAACCAATCAAATTAAAGTATAAAATCAGTGAAACGCCCACAGAAATTAATCAAATACTTCATATGGATGTATATTACTTCTCCAAACAACCTTTTCTCACCTTGATTGACAAGCTGACAAAAAAAGCGTATGTCTACCACATGCCAAATAGGCATTGGACAAAGAAAACGGAAATATTAGAAGAACACTTCTCAAAGTTTGGAAAGCCGAGAAAGCTTGTGGCTGAAAACGAATTTAATTCACTGAACTTACTAGATTTTTTAAGAGAACAGGAAGTAGAAATTCACCTAACTACCCCTAATACACATACTGGTAACAGTGATATAAACAGGTTCCACAGTACATTACAGGAGAAGCTAGTTTCAATGCGTAATTTAGATTTAAGTATTGTTCAGAAAATGCATAGAGCAGTAAATAATTATAATAATAGATACCATTCGACAATTAAAATGACCCCTGATCAAGCCATGCAGAGCGATGTCGCACAGCTGACACAGTTAGCACAAAAGAAAAAAGAAAAGGTAATAAATAAACTAAACGAATCTAGAGAAGATTATGAGGAAACTAGAAATATAATCCCTGTTAAGAATTATAAAAGAAACTACTATAAAAATGAACCTAGATATAGAATTAAGAATAGGATTAGAGACCACCCAATCAATATTAAAAGACCACGTAAATTTGCAGGTGACGATATTAGCATTTCGTATACTGACGGTACTAGCTCTAGTGCTACCACAAACCGAAGCGGGGCTGACAATACACCAAATAACGACTGAAAATGGATACATAACTGTGAATATGGGACAAACCGAAATAATACAGGACACTAAAACTATACTCCATATCATTAACGTGGATAACATCAAACAGACTGCCGATTGCCTGAGAAATAATATTAAAACATTGCATATTGATACCGACCCAATAATCGAAAATGAACTAACAAATATTTACGCAAAAATTAGTGCCATACGGCCAACGAAAAATAATAGACGAAAACGAGGACTTATTAACGTTGTAGGAACGATACATAAATGGCTTTTCGGAACCATGAACGATGACGACAGGACGGAAATTTCGGAACATTTGAAAATTATCGAAGATAACAATGGGCACGCAATAACAAATTTAAATAAACAAATCAAAATAAATTCTTATTTGAATGAAACAATCACTTATTTGAAAACAGTATTGGAAGCAGACAGAAATCAAATTAATAGAACGTTTAATCAATTATCACAGAACGAACGACAAATTATTTCCAATCAATTTAAAATGGAACATATACTAAAATTAAGGATCTTGGAAGAAAAGTTAAACCAAATTATTGATAGCATTGCATTAGTGAAACACGGCCTTGTCCACCCAAGCTTGCTAACAGCAACGGAAATAACGGATACGAAACTTGACTACTACAAATTAAAGAACGTAAGGACTGGACTATTTCAAATTAAAGAAAACGAATTAATTTTAGCAATAAAAACTCCAAATTCTTACAAGCTTGTTAATTATAAATTGATAACACCCCTACCAACAATTGACAATTTGGAAGTGGCAATGGATGACGAATACATTCTCGAGCTTAATGGAAGAAACTTTATTTTCGAAAAAATGATTCAATATGAAAACGAGCTGAAACCTTGGAATAATTGTATTGTAAAAAATAATTGCCTTTTTGTTAAGAAAGAAACAACAGAAATTGTAAAAATTGATGATAACTCCATAATATGTAAAAATATGAAAAATGTCGAACTAATAAATAAATGCGATACTCGAAAATTAAAACTAAATGGAAACTACCTTATCACAATTAACAATTGTACTATCCAAATATTAAATCAGACTCTCACTAATTCTAATGAAAAATTTGTAGACAGATTCTTTTATTCAGAAAACCCTAATAATTTTAATTTAACAAAACAATTGAATTTTACTAAGATTATGTTAAAAAATATTGATAATTTAGAATACATTGAAAGACTTGTATTTCATAAAAATGTACACTACATTGTTGGCTCATCAATTTTGCTCATACTTACTTTCATAATTGGTTTCATAGTCATACTCTACCTAAAGTATAAAAAATCAAAACGAATTATCCAAATTTCACACGCAAAAATTCCAAAAATTGGAAACATTCCGGAGAATGTTAAATCAAACGGGGGAGAGGTTACATATCCTTCAACCCACAATATCTTCAGCATCATATGATGCATTCCATGTTATTATTTCTAGCATGAGAATCTAAAATTGTTTAGACTCTCATCACGTACATTTAATTCTTGTCCACCAACATTGTTTTGGTTTAAACATTCATTCTATGAACTTACTGAATGTTTGCTTTGATGAGCGGACAAATGTTGTTCTAGTTCTAAGAAGATCTAATGCATCTTCTCACGGTGCATAGAATTAAGAATTGATATAAGATAGATCATGATATTGTAACAGTTAGTTGTAGAGTAGACTTTAAGACGATTAAAACGATTGGTAATAAAATAAATTTTTTTCGAAAAACTAACAATCAGTTTTTTCAAGTTGCATACTAATAGAATGCTAATTGAAGCGTAAACATTTTTCATAGTGCAATTTGCGGAAAAATCTTAAACGCGATCTCAAATTTATTTTTATACATATATATCTCAACTTTATTTAAATTGCTGTGTGTTCCGGAACAGTTTTGTTTCAAGTGGATATAAAATCCCTCCAGCGGGGCCAATTTGTAATTTCATGGAATTGGTACAAGTCGGATTTGAACGTCATTACATTTTGCGTAATGATCATGTGGTTTACCATCAAAGCTTCAACAGTAGTAAGTTTTTAAAAGTTTCAGGTCACTTCCCCCCCAAATGGTAGTAAATGATCTCGGGGTCGCACATGCGGTTTACTGCTACCAAACCGTACTTACACTCCCTTTGTGGTGATCGTTGGTAACTTTTACTTTTCATAAAAAGCTGGCGTTAGAGGGTCTTTCGCGTCTGATAATGAAATCGAAAGTAATAACCACTACATCGAAATGGAGGTTGGGCGACGGGCTAACTCCCCTTCCTTGAAAAACCCTACATTGTTTCAAAACCTTGCAACCGAAAAAAGAACTATGGCATTGGATCCTTTAATATCAGATCACTTAATCACCCTGGCGGTTTTAAGGATCTTTTACAACAGGCCAGCCAATATAAATTAAACGTACTGGCAATCTAGGAAACGAAGTGGAAGTGATATTCAATATAGGAGACCGCACACAATATTCATACGTGGGAAGCCTGCTGGAAGGCGAGAGTTTGGAGTGGCCTTTATTATGTATAGAGGGTTCAAATCGCACGTTATTGATTTTAATGCTGTCAATGAAAGCGAAATTCTTCAAATTTGGCTGACAAACGTATAACCCCGACCGAAGAAACGAAGGAGGCATCTTACAATCACCTGGAAAGACTATTCGACTCATTGCCTACAAAGGACACAAAAATAATTCTGGGTGATATCGACGCTAAGTTTGGCAATGAGCTATCCCATCGGGCAACGACTGGAGGATATAGCCTCCACAATGAAACAAATGACAATAGCCAGCGCCTGATCATATTTACATGTAGCAGAAATCTAGTCATACGTTCGACTTGCTTCCAACATCGATGCATATATAAAATTACCGGGGTATCACTGGATGTGACACACAACACCAGATCGACCATGTTGCGTACATACCGAGAAGCCAATTGTGACTCAGATCATTATTGGCATTTCCCGGCATTTAATGTCCCATTATTGTGGAACCAGTAACCCTGTAATGATTTTCAACCTTTTAGGTTCGAACGCGGAACCGACCTGTCATCGGTTCTAGACGTTAAGTCTGAGTAGTGCCAACGGATGGTACCAACAGGTCAACCAATCCGTGCACCGTAACCCATTCACGCGGTGGCTGCTTGTCGGCCAGCTAGTTCGGAGAGGATTTCGGTCGCGGGTCTCCGAATGGGTTACGCTCAATTACAATATTTCAGCCACCTGAAAATGCCCGTTTTCAAAACGCGTTATCAAAACCAAACCATACGGAGAAGGAACCTACTTTACGTTACTCCGTATTTCTTCTTATCACCAGTCAAGAATGCAAAATCTAATTTTTATTTCGCGTTCCCGAAGTTTCGACGCGGTACCGAAAAATATGCTACTCGAACTCAACCAGACGAAAACTACTCTAAATAAAATGACAAAACAACAAAGGTAACGCGTACCGCGCGCGACGCGAAACCGACCTCCGCGGATTTGTCGAAACCCTACCCTCGCGACGGCATACCTACCCTGCACTCTCTCTTCCCACTGAAAAAGAAGAACCGCTGAAAAGGAAAGTCGTGGTTATCTTTAGCAATTCATGTTGTAATTTTTTTTTCGAATCTGAATTACAAAATATGTACAAAGAGTTCAAAGCTCATTTTAAGCAAAATCTTAATGTCAATATTTATAGTTTTTCTATGGTTTCAAACATATTCAATTTATATATTTTTTTTATTCATATATACCTATTTAAATTAATCTGATTCTATTTTTCATTTGTTTTTATGATATAGGTCTAGGTTTAATTGAATATACTACAGAAATAAATTTTTTTTTGTTATGTCTGTCACAACTAATTTACATTTATCAATAATTTTGTATATCATTTTCACTAAACATTTTTCCCACATAAAATTTTTCTTCTAGTCTTTCTTATCCAATTGATATCAAAAATAAAATTTGACAAAATATAACATAACGTTCAGTGTAGGAAAGCTACACTACTTAGAATTCATCATCTATCCTAAAAGTTGTTTTAAGACATTAATTTTCGCATTATTTGCTTGTAACCCTAAAAGTATTACTGATGTGCTTTGTCGCGAATTTCCAAAAAAAACAAAGAAATTATATAAATTGCTTATCCAATATTTCTAAAGATACCAAATTGTGTGTATCGAGAGCCGATAAGTATCGTATGGTTAATGTTGTTTTTATTTATAAATAGACTGTAATCAATACTTGGCATTTATATAGTAAGTAATAACAATCGTAAGAAGTCTCATTGTATGTGAGTGTTAACGTAGAAAAGTTAAAATGAAGAAATGTTGATCTTTGTTTATAAATGTTATATAGTCATCGGATGAAATGGAATCATTATCAGTTTACTTGATTTTCATCGTAAATATATATTAAATGGAAATGTGTTTTTCTTGGTTCTCCCTACTAGAAAATTTTAGTTTTCTTTTTACATTGATTCGGTGTTCCTTCTTTTACGTTTTATTTTCTTTATGAAACAAATCAAAATCTTGTTGCACGATGCATAAAGTTCACTTCGATAAATTGCATCCTTAAGATTGATACCAAGATTGAATGTTTCGTTAGAACTGTTTCCAAACAATTCTATACAACAAGTAGTTTGTGCACTAGGATACTCACTAAAGTGCTATTGCAGTAGATCTACTACATATTTCATCAGATATCGTATCGTTCCCCAGAACTAATCGTTCAAATCAATGCCAAGCATTACATTAGCCCCTTACGATGTTTTATGAATAGCTCGATAAAAGCTTAAATTATTTTTCCCCTTTATAAGAATTTTTAATTATGGCAATAATATTGCAAATTGCTCATACGATTATAAAATAGAATATATGTATCTTACGCTCGTACAGAATGCGCAACTCAAACACGGTTAACTTATAGGTAAATCGTTAAATCTGGCACCAATTGATTCGACGAGAAGAATTATCAACGTATTTAAATTGTCAATTGAAATAGTTCTTAATCTTACAAGAATCATTAAAATCGCCAAGTTAATAACATCATTTTGAAGCAGCCTCTCAAATTGAAAATCTATTGCCAGCAAATATAAATTCTGCATTGGGCGACAGCCGTGTTTTGTAACCGATTTTCGAATGGGAAGGGTTCATCGTATTTATTCTAGGCAGCGAGATTTTGCAATAAAAATCTGAGCATACAGTGAAAGAATAGTTTTCTATTCTCTTCGAGTGGGTCGCCCGCCAGATGAATGAGTCAATTATAGAAAAATGTGAAGATATAAAAATATATAAGGTTTCATACAAGAAGTTAAGCCGTTCATATTTTCTACCAATTAGAGGTTAAATGCCAGTGGATAAAATTCGTGAATAGTCTATGATTTATGACATCATCGGTATAATACACTGGATAGAACATTTTACTTGTATAACAAACTCACGAATGAGACGAATCTCCGTTGAATTTTAAGTTGAATGCGCCAGCGTTCTTCCAACAATTGGATACCGTAACAGTGTTGAAGGAATGAAAGATTTACAAAAGGCATATTTTAAGCAAGTAGACGAGTACATTAAAAAGTAGAAATCGCCAAGGTTTATAAACTGCGTGTCATTTTAAAATCCGATGAAAACTTGATATGATTCCCTGATCATAACGTTGTAAGAGTTATTACTGCTACTCTCCTCACACAATTGTTTGTATCTTATTAACTCTATCGCTAGTTTTATTGACACATGCCTCAATATATTGGTTGATTTGGGAATGAGGGGAAAATCAAAACAATGGAACGATCACCTGATTCCACGCCTCTTTGATGTGTCGAATTAACTCGTCATGTTGTGTGATGGTTTCGCGGGGCTGTTGGGGCGGCCTCCGTGTCAGCCCAGGCACTTGGCCGCGTCTTGAATCCGGATGGTCATTGTTTCGTCCCATTGCACCACATGTATCATGATGATCTTCGAAAGTGCACCTAGCCACAACTCCTTGACCGGAAGAACCTCTCGTCAGTTGGACGTTCGATAAAACAAAAGATCGTCCATTATATCGCAGGTATCTGACTTCTTGATTTGCACATGCAACACGCAGCACAAACTTCTGCCATGGTTTATGACCAGGAAAAAATGCGTAACGTATGGAATTAAAGTTGCTGAAATGGTACAAATATTCCATTTTTATATCTATAAATTACAAACGGTGTACCCAAATCTTTGGAAGCGGGAATGTCATCACTCGTTCGTCCAGTCGCCAGAACAAGAAGGTGCTCTCTCGCAAATCCGCGATTGCAAAACCGGGAAAAATCACACACACAATAATCAAGGGCAGAAACTACGACGTATAATGCGATTGTATGACACGTTCGCTCTATTATAAATAACTATAGAGGAGAGTGGAGAACTGTTTAAATTGCAAAGTCGTCGACGTCGATTGTACGCTATGATTGGCGTAGATTTTCCCGCCGTTTTCTTTTCCTCGTGGCGCCGGACTGTCAATCCGACAACCACCGACAAAACAGATGCGCGGAATGGAACGCCACATGACGGCAGTGTGCATTTCCATTTGTCGCCAGTGGCATAGTTTTTCGATGGCCACGGTGGAGGGGGGCATTCCCAGATGAATATGCCTCGAAATGTGTCGGGGTTTTGATTAATATTAGGTTTCAAATATTTAAATCCACAGATCTAAATATTTGGAGAGAAAAAAAAATATTTTCTGCGCAACGATATCCGCACGAAAGATGAAGTCCGCTTGCATTTCGAGGTCATACCCATCTGGGCGGGTCCAAGGGTTCGGGATCGGAATTACTTCGATTCCCGGGCGTAGGCGTCACATTACAACCCAATGTGCGATCCCGAGAACATTTGCTACCATTTAATCGGTGGATTTAGGATGAGGAATCATTGAAGCTGTGAGTTGGGGAAACAAGGGGTTCCGTCCTCCTTTTTCAAACGGGCTTGGGACCGTCTACGGCGGAGTTACACAAAATATTACACTTGTCGAAAAGACTATCGAAAATGTGGGCGAATTTATGCACTAAGGCGCCAAAATAACGGGAACCGGCAAAGTCAAAGTCAAAGTCAAAAGCGCTTTATTTAATGCTAACCGTTATAAATTTTAAAAGAATATAAAGCAAATTCCAAACAATAACAATAAAAAACTTAATGGCCCAAATGGCTCTCTAAATTTGTACGTTATCATTCATCACATTTAAAAAAAGAAGCTATAGCAAATTCAAATCAATGGATTATTACATATTTTTACAATTCAATTGGAAAAAGGAGAAAAAACCAACCAACACTATTCTAAAATTATTTATAATCTTAACACTACAGTGAACTTTGATCCTACACCTAATATGTTTTAACTTAATTCTAATAAATGCTATCAAAAACTTTATCTTATACTTAAAAAAATTTATAACAATGTTCTCAACCTAAGCGTTTTACCTTATCTCTAACCTAATATAATAAACATAATATAAACCTAGCCTATACCTAATTATTAACAAAAATAAACAACAACACTAAATGTAGCAATAATGAGCTGAAACTCAAAAACTCAATAACGAAAAACACCAAAACTGAAAATACACACGAATAATTTAGACATTGTCATTCAGCCACCAATACCTAGATTGCCCCGTCTCAACTCGATCAGCTTCAACGAATCTAGCAAATGAGTATCTCCATTGGAATTGTTGGTCTCGTGAACCCAAATTCGGAGGATATTTTATCTTCTTATCGGTGGCCCGTCGATATATGTGATATATGATTGGGACGCCGTCAGAATCAAAAACATATCCATTCATGTCCAAATACACGAATGCTTCTGGAGGAATGAAGCCAGTAGCGAGGCAAGTCGCTATATTCCCGTCTGTAGGGTGAAACGGCTGTGAAATCCAAGGGTTTTCACTCACAGTCACAGATCTTGCGATATGATTTCGAAGAAGTTTCAATATGAAGATATCGACTCTAGTCACTTCAGCAGTTTGATAAATTTTTCTATTCGATATATAATCTTTCCAATCCGTCTCAGGCTTTCTGTACAAACCAGTATATGCACGAAGACATTTCCTTTCGAAAACTCTTAATTTTTCCATAGTACTAGCGCTCTGGTTGTACCAGATCTGACATCCATATGTCAAAACTGGTCTAACCAGTGTCTTGTAACAGATAATTTTGACCTTTTGATCAATGTATCTGGAATGAAAGAGCTTTCGAAGGGCCATGACTTCTTTTAGTGCCTTACTGAGCATGATTTTCACATGTTCAGTATAGTACAGATACTGATCGAGATGAACACCGAGGTATCGAACACAGGATTTATGTGGAACCCGTTCAAGACTACCCTCACCAGCCATGATGTGGAAATCTTTCCAATTACGTTTCAGGTCTTGACTGACCCCCCGCAGCGTTGTCCGAAATAAGATTGTTTCACACTTCTGCACATTGATTTTCATTCGCCAATTGTCAGTGTACAGCTGTACATCATTGAACATTTTTTGGAGATTGCTCTGAACTATTGTAGCTTTTCGGTCTGCCGTATAGATGATCAGATCATCAGCAAACGCTACCAATGATCGCGTTGGCGAGACGTTAAAATCAAAGCCGTTCAATAGCTTGCGAATAAAGATTGAAAAGAGCAGAGGCGCAGTAACTGTTCCCTGCTGTAGACCATTCAAGACCTTGAACTCGCGCATTGTTGTCAGATTTCCATCAGTTACGACAAACGATTTCCCGTATAACATATTGCACATCATGGCGATAAGGTGTCTGGGGAACTTGTCCTGAAGGAGTTTAAAAACTAGTCCATCTAACCACACCGTATCGAAGGCTTTCTCCATATCAATGAGACATGCTCCAACACATTGTCTATCATTTAGTTTCCAACAGATGTCTGAGGTTACTTTCGTTATTGCATGTGTGGTCGAATGCCTGGCACGAAAACCAAATTGGCAATTCGGCGTCAACTCATTTTCCTCAATGTGGGCGTTTAATGCTCTGTTGAGTATCACTTCAAACACCTTGCTGATGTTACACAGCAAGCTGATTGGGCGATAGCTTTTCGGGCATGAAGATTCTTTTCCTTTCTTCAAGATTGGAAATACCTTAGCCTTTTTCCACTCATTTGGGAAATATGAATTGCTCAACATGATGTTGAACAATATGCAATAATTCCTAATAGCAACCTCCGGCAAATGTCGGAGAACTACATTTGGAATACCATCAGTACCACATGATTTCTTGTTGTTTATCCTGCGAAATATGAAACACAAGTCTTCATAGCTGACAAAATAATCAATAAAATTCAAGTTCGGTATGAGGTCAGATGTTAATGTTTCATTGAAATGAAGAATTGATTGGCCGTTCAGGCTTGACTTGAAGTCGGAAACTTTTGCTTTAACGATCTCTGAAACTATTTCATTCCCTCTGTCAGGGTTTGGTAGATGAACCAATTCAAAATGTGTTCCAATCAGGGCAAGTATATCCAATCCTTCACAAATGATCCTGTTTCCATTTCTATCCGAAGTCGTACTATCAATTTCGATACCAGCCCTATCGAGAAGATTTATCTCATCACTAGTGACTTCAAGATTCGATACCTTGATACCTTCACTCGAGACTTCTTGCGGAGTATGCTATTCACTTTCGTGAACACGCCGTCTGGGTCCTGTGGGCTAATACCCCTCAATTTTTCCGCCCATTGATTGCTGACCTCACTCCTGAAGTATGACCGGATTAAGTTCCGGATATTCTTCAGATGTAATTTCAACAAAGCCAACGAGGGATGGTTGTAATCCAAAAATCGTCGATAAATATTGTTGACGCGTGTGAGAAGAAGGCTTTTCAATCTTTTCAACCTTACGATGGTTGGTGTTTCATATCCTTCCATATTGTTTGGAAGTTTAATCTTGGGAATTACTTTCTCAATCGTTTCCAAAGTCAGCTTCTCTAACTTCGACAAATGGAGATCTATTTCATCAATAGTTAGATTCCTGCCATTATGAACCATTGAGCAAGCGTTGCCATCATCAGAAGGGGCACACTGCTTCTAGTACTCCCGATTAAACTTCTTTTGAAACTTTCCCCAGTCTGTTTTTTTGAAGTTCAACCGATGATTTTCGTGTTGAACTGGAATGAGGATGACATCATCCCTTTGATGATTGATTTCCATTACGATTGCGTTATGGTCGCTATCATAAGGAAGCACCTGCAGTTTCCGTTGAGGACTATTAAAGTTGAATTCGAGTCTTGCGTCAGCAATGCAGAGGTCCAAATATGAATTTGTCCTAGGGTATGTTGGGAACTCCGACCCATATAGATTGCACCTGTATTCAATCTGGTTCTCTGTTATCCACGATTTCAGGAATACACCTCTTGGATTATTGGTGGCGTTTAGCCATGATGTATGCTTGGCTTTCAGGTCACCAGCAAGAATATAATAATTATGAAGCCTGTTCAATTCGAGTATTTCAAACAAGGAATTGAGTTCCTCCTTGAGCCTGAGAACAGTTCCACCAGCTGCATAGGCAGAGATAACGAAGAGGTTATCCCCACCTGGCAGTGAAATTTTGATAACGGACACTTCAAGAGATTCAAAGCTGTTGAATTCGACTTTTTCAATATTTTGGAAACGATAGGGTCTTCGAACCAATATCCCGGTGCCACCTCCCCCATCACCTATTACCCTATCGTTTCTTACGAATTCAAAATCACGGAAACCGGCAATCAAAGAGTCGAAATAAGCCAAAGAATACAGCTCACAATTAAAATTTTTTATCCAGTTTTGACTATCTTAAGACCAACTGCATACACAGGAAAACAATGCTGCAAGTATGTAAATGTATGATAAGACCTGTGCTATGCTGAGTATGAAACATGGACCCTAACCCAAGTATCCGCAAACATATTGAACGCCATTGAGAGACGGGTCCTGAGACGAATAATAGGAGTGAATCCAGACGGAGACCAACGGTGAATTCGATACAATCATGAGCTGTATGACATTTTTGAAGAGCCAGAGGTCTCAACGATTATAAGACTGCGGAACCTACAATGGGCTGGCCAGGCGAATCGTAAGGACGAACAAACGGATACCCAAAAAGACATTCGCTGGGAGAACTGAAGGGCGGAGACCAGTGGGGAAGCCGAGCAAACGGTGGTTTGACTCAGTCGACGAACAGTTCATCGCCCTCGGATTTCGAAATAGAGGACGCGATCAATGGACCGAGATAGTTGGAGGCGCTTGTTGCAGGAAGCGAAGGCCCGAGAGGGGCTGTAGTGCTACGAAGAAGACAAGCTAAAAGCGAATAGAAAAAGTCTAATTAATATTTATAATGACCCTCCAGACGCACAGACCGCGAAATAGACGTACGGGAACACAGACAGTCCACTTTCAAATAAGCAGTCGAGCGTTCGCGGGGCGGTTAGCTATGGCAGTTCTTGATGACAAAAGCTAATCATCTCGTCGAAACTGCTTACAAAAACAATGCTTGTGGTTCTTAAAGGTAATATATTAAAGGTATTTGTGGTTCACTTACTCACCTTTAACATCTTTAGGTTGACGCCTTGTGGCTGTATCCTTCCCCTTGTGACCTTCTTTGGAGTGTTTTTCTTTTATTTTTTGTTTGTATTCTTCCCCAATCTCCGTGTCTGCTAACCTTGGTGAGGCGACATTTTTGTATAAATAGAGATGCTTGATTAACACTCAATACAATAAAATTTAGAAGATAATAGAAATTGCTCGAGATCTCTAGTAACATAGAGTACGTGTGATAAATGTTTTGTAGTGTAGCTTCGCGGCGCGACTGAAAACCCCACCACATATGGTCCCGCAAATAGCCAGCTCATAAGCACGAGTACGCGGTCGTAAAGCGAAGCTAGTCAGCTTAACTCGGTCTTCTTTATAGCTCACTGACCCCAGTGCCAGAAAATTAGTACCTATGTCCTGCATGGACTTGAACACTAGTAAATCACCACATATTATTGATTATTAAAAGCGTTTCTATCAGCTTGCTTCAGATAACACGAATACGATTAAGCAAGTGAAAATTATGTTTGGAAATTTTTTATTTAGATACATATAACTCAACAAAACAATTAACTCTTGATGCTTAAAATAATTCTTGTCAATATAACTCTTAATCTAAATTAAAAAAACCAGTAATAACTTAAAAAATTTAATTTCTCCTGTGTCTTCTCACTACAGACTTGCCATCTTCATTTCGAGTAACGCGGTTGTAATACTCGATTCTTCCAAGCGTTGAAATAAACTCTTCATCGTGTGTAATGATGATTAACATGAAATTACTCTGCGACTGTCGCTCTTCAACAATTCGATTTAACGCCTCGCACAATGACAGAATATTATTTCTATCTAAATTCGTAGTCGGTTCATCTAATGCCAAAACACCACAATTACTGCTAAAGGTCTCAGCCAAAGCCATACGTATAATAAGCGAAGCTAATACTCGTTGACCAGCCGAGCATCTACCACGCATATCGATTTCCTTATTGTTTTTCGACTGAATCACACGATAATTGTAGGTTCGTTTTTTATCGGCCCCCTCATTTTTCATTTCATCCGTATGAATCTGTATATAATCAATATCATTACCTCGATAAATCTGACGCCAAAATTCACGAATCAATCGATTGATTTTCTCCATTTTTTCAGAATGAAACTGCATCAAGGCACGTTCCAATGCGAGACGATACTCTCCAAGATCCAGAATAATCTTTTTCAAAATCTGAACTTCATAGTAACTTTTACGGTAGTTTTTAATACAGTCTTTATATTGAGGTTGATTCAATTCTTTAGTGAGAGCATTTACTTGATTGTTAACTTCCCCCATTTGTCCGAGAATTTCGCCTTTTTTCATTCGAATATTATCTTGTTTCCTTGTCAACTCATCTTTTTCACGAGAAACGTTTTTGAAATCACGCTCACCCATATCTTTTGTAAGTTCATCATATTGCGATTGAAGGAGATCGACTTTTTCTTGAATCGTTTTCAATTCGCGATTATCTTTCAAATCCCGCTCAACCAACTCTTGATTCAAAATATCTGTTTTAAGGTTCTCAATTGCTGCGGTTGTATCTGCATTCGCCTTGGCCTTGACATTTTACAATTTAATTGGCTGGACTCTAAAAAAATAATTCATTACCTTCGAAGTTTGCTCGTCCATAGTGCGTTTTAATGTTTTCTTCAGATTTTCAATCTCTTTTACCAAATTGAGTTCTGCTAAATTTTTCAGCTCTTTTGTGTATCTGAAAATATAAGAATCGGTTTAATGTTTGTTAGACGAGGCAGGAGAATTATACCACCTCTGTATTTCGCTATCGATTTTCTTTAAGCCGTCTAATTTATTCGTTTCTTCATTGAATTTCTTTCGATTTAAGTCTTTGGTCCTTTGCTTCTTATCTAATGCAGCATTCAGTTCAACTTTGAGAGGCTCCAATTTATTCCGCAATTCATCAATTTCTTTGGTAATTTTATCGATTTGAGCAGCAATCTCATCGCGGCGTACCTTTAACTGCGTTAGTGCTTGTACACCTTCTTGGAGTTTGATTTGTTTGTCCTTCAGGCTTAAAATATATTCACAATGATCAGTTAGAACATGATTTAACAAGATTTATATGCAAATACCTGTTTCTTTTTTCACGCAATTGGTTTAGTGTATCGCTTTCTCGTTCAAACTGGGATTGCATTTTATCAACTAGTGCACGGTCGGATTTTAGTTCTGCTGACACTGTTGTTTTTTCTAATTGCAAATCATCTAAGGAAACTGTGGAATCATAGGATGGCAACTTAGCCTGCATCGATACAAATAAATAGATTCTTAAAAACTTTTAAAGACCATATTTAAAATGATTTACTTTTAATTTTTCGAGCTCAGTCTGCAGACGGGATGTATCTTTGATTGCTTCGTCAAGAAGGCTCATATCGCCCAGTATTGAGTTAACCAAATCAACGTGAGCTGATGGTTCAGCCGTTAGCATTTGATTGGATTCTACTTCTTTGGCAGTTTCACTTAACTTTTCTTCAGTACTTTTGAGTTTTTCCTTACATTTTGGAATATCTGTTTTAAGCGTTTCAACTTTCTCAATAACGGGTTTTAATGATAGCAACTCCTCATATTTTTTCTGCTCCTTTACAAGTTGTTGCTCGATTCGCTGTATATTTTCAGGTAGACGTCTAATTTCATCTGATAGTTCAGCAGACAAATCGGAAGCCTACGAATTGCAAGTATGAATGAGATAAGATAAACTAAATAAAAAACTCAAAGCGTACCTCATTAGGCTGCATGTCTTTATGGCATAAAGGACAGCACGGCTCTTCTTCAATTTTTTGAATATATCTGAAATTATTTACATTTATTTAAATAAATACTTCTTGAATAATACGAGTATGTTTCATTGGTTACGAAAGCATATACGAGGTAAATGATGAAGCAGTTGATTTGATACGAGTACTTACGAAATATGCATCCCAAATCCCAATCAACATGCTAAATGAGCGGATACATCTAAGGAGCCCTGGTCGCAAAAAGAAACCGTATTAAATGAATGGTTGATCACCTCACCAGCAAGCTAAGGTCAGTCCTACCAGAGCAATATTGAATTTACAGCTATTAAAAATTGGAAAGCATTAGGAAGCTATTCAGGGGGCGTACTTAATGTTTTTAGATCGGCCGAGGTGCCCAGTGATTACGATGCAAACGCTTACACGTAGACCATGGAAGAAGTTTAAGCGATTCACATGCAACTGATACAAGCAGGCTCTTGCTATTCCTTCACGGAAACGTTTGCTGATGGTCAGTCAAAAGCGAGCTGTAAAACAGCGAACTCAGCTGACTGATTTCGCTTACGACAACGCATTCTTGCTGCTCGACTAGCATTGTGGGATTGAATGGTTGGGGTTTTGTCGGCATGTGATACACACTACAAAAAATTGATCAAGCATGCATATCATTTAAGAAATCACTATCCAATTTATATTATCTTATGGCATTTTTACTAAAGGTTGTGAAAATAGAGAGAGCATGGAATTGCGCGGACGTGAATATCTGGTTCTACATAAAAATGCAAACTAAAATAACCGTGATCTCTTCCGTAGAAGGTTATCCAATTGGGAGAGAAGAAGCAAGTACGATTAGTTTGGGGGGTAAGAGTAGCCGTCATTAATCATACATTTTGCGAAAACTATCAGATTAAAGGTGTCGTAAGTTGACAAAGATATTTGGAATTGATTTTTTGCAAGGAAATTCATTAATTGGACTATAAGGTATTGTAGTTATCGAGCAGTCCGTCCCTACGAACCGCTCGAGAAACTGCAAGAGAAGATAGCGGAGTTCAAGCAATCAAGCAAACCTGTTATAAAAATGTTATGAAAATGCAACTTAGCGATCATAAGCCTGTCTTCGCAACATTTATTGTTGAAATCCGAACAAAGGATAAGCAAAAGTACAAACGCGTTCACGCAAAAATTCTTAAACGTATCGATCAATACGAAAATGATAATCACCCAAATCACCTTGATTTCAATGAAATCAAATTTACTGAGGAACTTTAAGTAATTATCGGGGTTTTAACCGGAACTTCTTAAATATTTCCAAATGGCTGCACTAAATACAATGGCAATCCAATTATCCCCACGTATCCGAGGGAATTCCCGCAGGGAGTTTGCCGGTCGACAGGAGCACTATTGGAGGCAAGCATTCTTTGGGAAGCGCCGCCCCTATGGACCCCAGGATATGGGGGGCGCCGTGAGGTTCCTTCCTGGGATGACAGGTAACGACCCTGACTGAATCTGGACTACGCTTTGGACAACATACTGGAATTGATGCTTTGGGCTGGCGGATATGATGGTTTGGACCTAGTTGCTTTGCACGGTGACACTCGTGCGTGACAAAACAGGAGAGAAAGAAGCCCCGACGAAGACCCTGGCAGCAGGTACTGCTCGTAAAACCCCAAGATGGTCGATCCTATACAGAAGTGCTGCGGGATATCAGGGGAAATGTAAGGCCCGAAGACATAAATACTGCCATTCAAGCTGTACGACCAACGCGGTGGGGCCACATACTGGTCGAATTCGGAGCAGAGGCCAATAAAGAAGCATTCTGCGACGCAGTAAAGAAAGTTCTCGGCAAAAGCGCAACTATAGCCTTCCTCGAGCCGACGGCAACGATCGAGATAAGAGACATTGACTGCGTCACATACCTGGGCGAGGTAGAAGAGGCCATCAAAAGGGAGTTCCCTAGCGTGGGCAGGATCAAAGCGAGGCTGACACCAGAAAACCAAAGGGTACAACGCATGGCCATCATTGACTTGACCGCAAAAGACGCCGAACAATTTTTGAATAAGGGCAAAGTAAGAATAGGGTAGGTTGTCTGCAGGCTACGGCGAAGAGCAGCGCTTCTTCAATGTTTCAAATGCCTTGGCTATGTTCACACCGCACAAGTATGCAAAGGGCCCGATAGGAGTTCCCTATGTGACAAATGCGGTGAAATGGGACATAAAAGAAGAGAGTGGCATACAGGGAGGCACACTGTATTTTTTGCAAGGTTGCTGATCCAAGACAAGATCTTGGGCACGTCTTGGGATCAGGGAAATGTCGACTTCTCCAGGAAGCCAAAATCAGAACTTCGATGAACCGTATCCTGCAGCTCAACCTACCAAGCGAGTGGTCATCAGTACTTTCTGCTTGAGATCAGTGATGTTGTCTCCCGACGTCCGTGCTCTCGACTTTCTACAATTGGGTGGAACATCGGAAGGATGGACGTCGAGAGGTTCATCGAGGTGCCAACAGCAGGTGCTCCGCTGCAGGGAGATTCACAGGGGACGGAAGAACTGGCAGCCCAAGACGTGGTGATCTCAACTATGAGCATCATCACGACTGCTTCATCGCTTCTATGCCCCGTCGGAAACCCCAGCATGGCATGCCCCCAGTGTACTGGTGGCCAGCTGAAATCGCTGAAAAGCGAAGGGAGTGTCACAAGCTTCGGCGTGAGGCTCAACGGGCACGGAACCGTGAGGAGCCATGCAACCGGGTAGCAGCATATAAGTCGGCCAGGAAATACCTTCGCAAATTGATTAAAAACAGCAAGGCCCGCTGCTGGCAAGATCTAGTGGACAATGTGAACAAGGATCCGTGGGGCCTTGACTACAAGCTAGTTATGCGGAAGTTTGGTGCCCTATGGGACAAGATGGACGAGATAGTGCGGGCACTCTCCCCCGCCCATGTTGACGCTGTCCATGGTGAAACAGCAATCGAGTGTCCATTCTTCAGGCGGCCGGAAGTGGAAGAAGCAGTCCTTTCACTGAAAGCGAGGATGCCTCCAGGTCCAGATGGTGTTCCAGCTGAGGTATTGCAACTTGTCCACCACCATTCTCCAGACTTGCTGCTCAGCACATTCAACGCTTGCCTACGGGACGGGGCGAGGCTCGTGCTGATCGGCAAGGGGAAGGGAAATCCCGGATCGCCGTCTGCATACCGCTCGTTATGCATGCTAGACACGGCTGGGGCAGTGCTAGAGAAACTCATCAAGGGAAGACTCACTGACGCGTTTCGGGCTACTGCGGACTTATCACCTCGGCATTACGGCATATAACCACACCAAGCGACGGATCGTCCTTTTGGGGACAATCGATGTTAGGAACGTCTTCAACTCTGCTAGATGGGTGGATATGTAGTAATCGAGCAGTCACACAAGCAAACTGCTAGAAAACCTAACCCTCATCCGAAATTTTAATTGCAGATTTAGAAAAAAAAAAGATTCCATTACTTCCGCTCCCAGTTATTACCTATAAAATATTTATTTATATTTTCCTTTATATTAATTTAAACGTTTCCCTTTAATTACAATATATTCTTCATGAGATTTAAAATTTAAAATCTTTTTCATTTTTCTTTACTTCAGTTAATTTTTTGAAAAATTTTAAATCTGCAAATTAAAATTACGGACATGGGAACACTGGTTTAGTGCATCCCACCGGTGTGTTGCATTACCTAATGCAATCGAACTCGGCTGAGCCAGCAGCTGATTGGATTTACCAGTGGCGACACGGGAGAAAAGGAAAAAGAAGAGATTTTTGGACGGATGAGTTAGTCCACGGGAGATCGTGAAGAACCACGGGGAAATTGGCGAATTTTTCTTCCATAAAACCTTTTGTAATTCGATAAGTTTTGTCGCCATTTGGTTCAGTGGCGTGTGAAGTTATTAACACCGCGTCTTAGTTAATACTTTTTGGGAAGTTTTCACCAATTATTTAAAAGTTGAGGTTCCATAAAGGCAACTGCGGTGCAGTGAATCGTACGGTTTCAAGACACAGAAAAGAGAAACGTTTCCCGAGTGCCTTCCATACAAGTGTGTGTAAAGGTTGATCGTGGTCGCGTCTAGCTCCGTGGTTTTCGCTATTTTAAAGTTCAATCCTGCTCGCAAAGTCCCTGGCGGTCGCCGTTAAACTCGCAGGAACCCCAATCCTTCGCGCTTCAACTAAAGATTTAACACAAATCTTCGGAGTTATCGCGATATGATCGATTTACCTGGATAGAGGAAAGGAATCTTTGACGGCCGACGCACGGGTATAATTCCCCACGCAAAACATAATCGAGCGAAATTGAGTGGAGTGAATTGTACGGTTTCACGACACAACCAACGACCAACGTTTCTCGACCGCCTACTGTAGGAGTGTGTGTAAATGTTGACTGTCGCGCCGTCGGTCTTTATTGGGATTGTTAAATTTGTTCTGTGACGCGGGCAGTGAATTAAGAAATCAATTCTGGGCCAAACTAGCCTTGGTATTGAATCATTGGCTCCAGATTCAAGATGAGAGGACGTGCCAAAAGTGTGTGAACGTTTCCGAAATGTCACCAAACCCTATGTGCGGGGTTCAGTTTCCCATTTCACACCAATGCTTTTTGTTTTTTGAGCAGTCGCGGTCGTTTCCTGTTCATCAGTCCGTACTGATTTCGGAATTTTTACCGTGAAGTGTGAGCCAACAACGAGAATCATCGTGCCCCTTCTTATTAACATTCGCCTATGAAAGTTTGCAATTGGGGGTGATTTGGTTGGAGAGGAAAAGCGTTATCCCCGTACTTTGCTCCACATCTGCTTCGTGCATTACCAAGCTATTGCTAATCAATTTCGACCTGTAGACTTTTGTGGACTGAACAACTACAAGTAAAGTCAACGTGCGGTAAACGAAAAGTGTCTCTAGAATAGCGAGTGTGTGTTGTGAGAATGACGAAAGACGTATTAGCATTAACCGTATTTACTGGTATTAACCCTATGAATTCTCAAGTAAGTGCTTAGAAATAATTTTTTCTTGGGAACATGAGCAGAAAAATGATTGGAGGTACGTAGCAGGAGCCAAATGCATTGCAGTAATTGTCTAGCATCGTTCATTCACAGTTAATCCGCAAATATGATGTGAAACCCGAAATCCTTAGCGAATGGAAATATATGGCCGAATATTTGATGAACGGGTTCAATTTCTACGGAGAACGGATAACGTTTCGAAAGGAAATTGAAATACTTATTAAGTTAAATTTGAGAACTGTTTATATTGATTAGTAGGCTAGACAAAAAATTTGATATATTGGCAGTTTTTCATATCCAGGGTAAATACTACTGGGAGGGTAATTAAAGAGACACAGGATTGATGTATTTGCACCAGGGAAAAAATAACACAAAAAAACAAATTCACTCCTTCAGTTAGTAAAATAAATATTCTTCAAATATTGAAGAGACTATCAACCAAATGCTTATGCAAAATATAATCCGTGGCTTTAAAAATACAACACTTAAATTGGAAGTGAACTAGCTGATTTTAAGTAAATAAAATACATGTTTTTATTCAAAGTTAAGAGGATATTGAACTCAGTTTTACCAAATAACTAATACAAAGCTGTGATTATTGTTGAAAGTACTCAGTTATAGAGAAATGTTAATCACGTCACATATGATGATACAAAAATAAGTGTTTGGTTATTGCGGACTTAGTTTTCTGTCCGGTGTACAATACCAGAAAAGATTTTTTAAAAATATAATTACTTACGTTTTATGAATTCGTATTACACATTTAAGTCACTATCTTGCTCAAGAGATTTTTGGAATCATTCGATGTTTTTTTTTCTGTTCTAATAAATTTACATTTTTTTAACCAGAGTAAACTCTAATTTAATCTACTAGTTTGTTTATAATATTAAAAGAAAATTTACAATAATACTATGATGTTAAGCCGTTTCGTTTGAAATTTATTGAAAAATACAGTTAAGAAAAAAAAGGAAATAAGAAAATATTCGACTTGTTGGCGGATATGTTCACCAGGTGATAAAAGAGCGAGAAGAATAAAAGAATAAAAACTAATGCATTTAATGCGAATAAATAGTTGTTGTTAAATATTAGCAAAGTCTATTATGTAAGAGAAACGTTTTTCTTATCGTACATAATAGCGATTACATTTCACATTCACATAATTTAATGTGTCAGGTCAAGTAAAATATCGAAAAGTTATAAATCTTCTTGTGTTAATATTAATTGCGATAAAAAAGAAATGAATACAATGAATTATTAAATTATACCTACGGTCTTTCCATTTCGTCCTACCTGACCGGGTATAGGACCCGCATCGATGGCAGGCTCCTCCACTAGAATGGGCTAGCCATCGGGTGCGCTCTTTCCTTTCTTTTGTTAACAGGGGCTCTGGCCGGGTAAGGTGGCCTTCCGCTCGCGTGCCTATTTATAGCATAGTGTTATGTGATTCCCCCACATAATACTATGACATAAATTTGCCACGTTTATATTTATCATTTAAAGGAAAAATTCATTCAAATTATGTTTGTATGAGTTTTTCACTTAAATGAAAAATATGGCCACGCTTACATTTGGATCTTGATCCGGTTGGGACGGTGCGAGGGGGCACCGCTACCATCTGGATGCCCCACTCTTATTTGTGGGTCATAAGTCTCGTCGGTAACGACGAAGTCATCTTAAGTCCGTCCGTTTTCTCCAGGCCCAGTTTGCCCTTTGAGTCAGCAATTTAATAACCGTTAGTAGGTTACCTCCTCGACTTCGGTTGATATTTCTTTGACTCTCGAAATTCGTAGATGCGATTTTTTTTGTAGTGGGTCCTTGTACTATAGAAAAGAACCCGCCCCACGGCACCGCAACGCTAGCCTGCCAGCGCATTCACGCGTCCCCAGACAAGGCCAATCTCGGCGGATCTTACCATCCTCTTTCGCCGAGGCAGCAGACCAGCGCTGCAGTCCTTTACGGACAATTATCCATACCCAATTCACTACAGATATTCTAGATACACTGGAAAACGCTTTTCAAGTTCCAGAATATCTGATGTGGCTTTTGAGGGACTACCTGAAGGGCCGAAGCCTGCTTTACGACACGGCACAGAGCCAATAAAGGATGGAAGTTACATCGAGTGTTGCCCAGGGATCTATCCATGATCCAGACCTATGGGACGTGTCTTACGACGGGCTACTGAGACTGGAGATGCATGATGAGTCGCACTTGATCGGCTATGCGGATTATGTTGCGGCTCTGGTTGCTGGACGCACCATTGAACAAGCGCAACTTAGGCTAGGTAGGCTAATGCGCCGAGTGAGAGACTGGATGACTGCTTGCGGGTTCACTTTCGCACTGGAGAAAACCGAAGTGATCATCTTGGCAAAAAAGAGAATTCCTAGAGTAGGGATAATCAGTATTGGAGACATACTAATCAAATCGAAGCCAGCGGTGAAGTACCTGGGGCTACTGATCGACTCGAAGGTGAGTTTCTCTGAGCAAATCAGGGCAAGGGCTAAGGAAGCTGCTCCGGGAGTATCGGCTCTAAGTCGACTTATGGCCAACGTAGGGGGACCCAGTCCATCAAGAAGACGCCTCTTGATGAGTGCTGTAGGTTCAGTGCTACTGTACGGAGCAGAATTATGGGGCGAAGCTCTCAGTAAGAAGGAGTACAGAGATGAGGAACACTGAGGATTGCATCTCCATATTCAACAGTCTCTGATTCGGCGTTGAGAGTTATTGCAGGCGTGATATCAGTTGCCCTCCTTGCTAGAGAGCGAGCGCCGCGCTATTTACCTGTGTCGAAATGAGGACGCTCACTCAACGATTGACAACAGTCTTGTGTGAATTGGACGAAGGTAAGGTGGACCGCGCGCTCATCTCGGATATGAGACCGTGGCTAAATCGAAGGCATAATGAAACTGACTTCTATCTAACCCAGCTTTTGAGCGGGCATGGATGTTTTCAGTCTTACCTGCACAAGATTGGTAAGTCACGCTCCCCCGATTGTCGGTTTTGCCCAGAACGATTGCAAGCGGCCGAAGAAGAACTTGTCAATGTTGATGATACACAAAAGGTCAATGGACATGAACGACCTAATAGTGACTCTGAAAATTACAATGGTAGCCAGTATAGTCAAGAGAGTAAAAGTGGAAATCATCATTCTAAGCAATTATCTTGGCGTAACGAAAAACCAAGCGATGTCGATAGAAAAGAAAGGAGGCACAAAGAAAATGGAAGAGACGATTCACGTACTCATACTCAACATAGTATAAATGATAGCAAAAAAACAAAAAACCGGCGCATGAATCTTTTCTCATGGGCTCTGATGATAATTTATACGGTAATGATTATGGTCATATAGAGGAAATTGAAGAAAAGTTGATTATTGATACTGAGCATAACAGAGAAAGAAATGTAACAAGCACATCAAACCGCAAAGGAAGACTCACACGACTTTTTTTGGGTAAACTTGCATGAAATGCGAGTTGCTCAAAAATCGGCCTCAGACTGGTTGCTGGACGGTTTTACTTGCTGAGTTAGACTTAGTCCGTAGCCAGGGAGTTGGTCGACGGGACTCGGAAAAATTAGGTTGTCTGCTCGTTCGACGTGAGCGCAAGTTTTTTGTTGGATATGCCATTGAATAATCATGCAATTTATTTTAAATAAAAATAATTTACCATTTAATCAGAATCAACAATTACGTCAGACGCGTTCACAACGTGTACGTGCTGTAATGTTTAATTGGTAGAAGGTATCGAAATACCATCAACGCAATATGATCCGCAACAACCAACAGCTGCGCAATGTTTAGCATAGCCATCACAGATGCTTAAGCATGCTGTAGTGAATTTGATAAATTATCAAGATGATGCTGAACTTACAACACGAGCGATCCCTGAAAAGAGTAAAGAACCGCAACGTGAGGACCCTTATCTTTATAAATATTTTTAGAAGTGTACCATTAATTTTTTTCTTTTGAGCGGTGGGTATTTTAGAACGAAGAAGTGATGAAACAGTTGGTTGATCATGTTTTCTTGAATTAACAGGCGTTCGTGGCTCCTGTTAGAAAGATTTTGATTTTCCATAAGCTGCAATAATGGTGGTTATTGAGCCGTTTTCCCAATTTGTATAGTGGGATGCTTTCTTTGCAGATGTTTTTTAAATTCGTTTAAGTTTCTTTGTAGCTCAATTTGGACCTGCAAATTTTGCAATTCGCATTCTAAGTGTCCACATCTGTTATAAAATTATTTCAAATTTCGGATTTTTTCTCCGATTCCATTTTTTTAATAATTATTTTGATCAAAGCACTTCACTTTCAATTCAAACTCACTTAGCAAAAAACGCAACTTTGTTCGTTTAAAAAAACCAAACTGTTGTTCATGTAATTCACTAATGAAGTAGCGAAATGGCATTTTCCGTAGAAAAATCTAAAATTTCTCTCGATCTAGGGGTAAGTCTCTAAACAAACTCATATGTTATATGTGTGATGAAAACTACAGAACATGCCAAAAAAATCCCGATGCCACCGCCAATCGGAAAGAAAATTTTTCGTTTCCACTTAAGTATTTTTGTCGGAAAAGCTTCTTAATTGACTGTATTAAGAAGCTTTTCCGACAAAACTACTTAAATGGAAACGAACAATTTTGGCGTCGGGATATTTTTGGTATGTCAACATTTAGCATTTCAAGCTATTGAAATTATAACTCTGTAATTATATTTAAAGTTAAAGATAAACATAAAATAAAATCTCAATACGGTTACTTTTTATACTCAAGAAATAATCTTCAGCAACTGTTTTATAATATTTCCATTTGTTCAACAAATCAATACATAGTTTCCACCACGACCAAATCTTAAAAAACTTATATTTGATCAGCCGGTAATCCGAAGTTTTTTATTGCACAGAACTAAAACTTTTTGAAAAGTAAGAACATACCTATATGTATCAAGTTATATAATTTGGCAGAAATCGATCGATAATTAAGGCTTCTACAATATTTTAAATAATCAAAGATAAAATGCACCATTACCAAAAATATAGCGTCTTACAATCTCAACTTCTTTATTATCTATCAAGACTGCCCGAACATAATGTGCTACTCGGTCCCATTTGTCAAGTGATCTAAGCATTTCTCCGACTATAGTTTCGTGGACAGCTCTCCAAGTTCAATGCAGAGTTCACGCTGCATCCTATCCCATCTTTTCTCTCCCCTTTCGGCTTCATTTCTACGAATATATACGAGTATATATTTCTGCGTCAGGAGGACAATGGGTATTATTCCTGCGATCAAGAATATCACCGATCCGGAGACTATTCAATACGAGGTTGCAATTCGAAGCGCCCCCTATCTCTGTGCCTGTACCAGCCCTTTTCGATGAAACTCCTTGTTGAGAGCTTCTCCCCATAGATCTGATCCGTAGAGTAGTAGAGATTACATTGCACTCACTCGAAATCGCCGCCTTGATGAAGTGGGTCTGCCAATGTCAATTGGGTGAGTACCGTTACGCATGCTGTTTCATCGTGGACCGCTTCAACAAGAACAGGATGTGATGTGATAAGTTTGTGAAGACGCTTTCTGGCCGAATTATATGCAGCGAGCTTAGTGCATGCCTCTTCCGAAGTCCGTGCCCACTGGGGCTCTCGCAGGAGCTTGTGACATTGACTTCGCTGTTCAGCTATTTCAGATGACTACCAGTACACTGGAGGCTTGCCATGGCGGGCTTTCCGACGGGGCATGGAAGACTTGCAGGCAGACATGATAGTAGTCTTAGTTGAGTTTACCGCATCCGTAACTGCTAATCATCCACTCCCCAGTGAAGCTCCCGGCTTCGATATCCATGCCGACAATATTCTCAACGTTCATCCGAGACTGGGAGACTGAGCATATGTACACATAGAAGGACCGTCTTTGATCTCAAGCGCTATATACTGGTGATCAGTGGCCGAGTAGTCCTCTGGAATTCACCAATTATTTACCCTTGGAACTAGGGACTCAGATGCGAAGGTTACATCTGGGATTGTCCCAACGCAGCAAGCCCAGTTCTGGCTGCCATGTCCAGGACTCATTTTCTTTTAGTATCTGACAGAGACATGCCCGCCCCATTTAATGGCTTTCACATTGAAATCTCCCCCAACGAAAAGATGCAGTTCTGCGTTCGAGACGGCGTCTTCCAGAGCGTCGAGTCTCGCCTGAAAGGACGGTAACGGTTCATTCGGGATAAGATACACACTAAAGAGTGTTGTATTCATATACCCAACCCACGCAAAGCCATCCCCCCGCCCGTGACTTTGCAGCCGCAAATGCGTCCCCGTGACTTTGCAGCCGCAAATGAGTGCCCGTGACTTTGCAGCCGCAAATGAGTGCTGTGTCGCACCCAGATTCATTCCGATGAACTCCTGTCATGATGCTGCTCGCTGAGCGAGCAGCAGCTAGTCGGCCTTCAAGTCATTCGCAAACTGCTCCAGCAGATTTTGGGCTACAGTACCGCGGTGCAATTTTATCTGAAAGGTACGGAGAATTGCACCGCTGTTTTGGCTTCATCTAGGGGCTCCTTAATGACCTAATACTTCCCTGTCCTTAGGATGTGCTTAGGTTCGTCTACACTAAGGCAAGCCCCACCACATTTCTAGCACAGTTAGCTCAGACCTCTTGCATCCTTTTGCGGTATGGCCATAGCACCACTTCAATAATAGTACTACTCTTCGCCGTATCCTGCAGAAAACCCAGCCAATTCTTATGTTACCTTTGCTAATCATTTTTTCTGCCTCTTCTTCAGAGAGATCATCGATGGCCATGCATTATCCCCTGGTATTTGCTTTGGTGAGCCTTATTGTAACCCCAGTTAAGCCAGGTAACTCACATTTAACAGCGTCTTCGACCTCGTTTATTTCCGTGATGCAATCAACGTCTCTGATGTCGAGCGCTGCCATAGGCTCGAGTTAGGCTACAGTAGCGCTCCCTTCGAGGAACTTTTTGACTCCATCACAGACATAGTCCCTGTTAGTTCTCTCTAGCCCAAATTCTACCAGGAGATCCCTAGACCGGGTGGACCGCACTGCTTTAATGGCAGTTTATACTTCACTTGGCTTAACTACTAAAGCAATTCCCCTCTCCGCTCCCGATAGAAGAGGGATCCCCCAGCTTGAAGGCACCTCACGGCGTAACAAAACGAGACATGGCCCGATGTAATGTGTCAAACGGTTCAGGCTGGGTTCTCGGGTTGACAGGAGAGGTGTTTAGCGGGTAGTTCAGTTGCTTGTGAGCATGGAAATCCCACACTTTGTGCGTAAATGACATTCATCTTGAAAAAAAAAACAACCCTATTATTAATAGGTTCGACCAGCAGAGCCTACCTTGGGGTCGGCGCCGTTGTTTGTTCCTAGCTCGTGTCACATTGGGAGTTCTTCCGCATTTTACTTTCTGGGGAGGCTGCTGATCTTCTGTGGTTCCGAGAAGTTTTTTGGCTGCTTTTTTTGACTGCCTTGGATTGGATTACCTAGAACCACTCGTTCGACGTGGTGTACTCCTTGTGAACTTCAGCCTTCCTCCTCTGTTTCTCCTTGGATTGGGCTACAGGCTACCCTTTTGCCGGTAATCCGAATTGGGATAACTGGCGCTTTGCCAAGTGCCTCAGCCTTGTGCTCTTCCTCTGCCCTTAGTCACTTGAGTTTGTAGTGTCCGATCTTCTCTAAGAGCTCCTCTAGCGTTAGGACGCCGATGGTGACCTCCTTGCTTATGCTCTTGTGGGCACTACAGCTGGCTTTTATTCCCTTCGTTACCATTCCCCCTATGAGCCGCTCTTCTTCGAAACGGTTAAGAGTAATCGAGCTGCTAGCATCTCCCCTGTTGGGAGATCCTCGACACTTGGATTTCGTGCGTCAGCCGCGTCGGTGGTGATGGGAGTAGCATCATGCACCAGTGCGAGCTTCCCCCTATGAGCCGTTCTTCTTTGAAACGGTTAAGAGTAATCGAGCTGCTAGCATCCTCGACACTTGCATTTCGTGCATCAGCCGCGTCGGTGGTGATGGGAGTAGCATCATGCACCAGTGCGAGCTTGGACTCGTCCTCTGTTTGTTTCAAATTTAGCGCCTGGGTCTCAATATTGATGGGAGCGGCTTTGGGGTTCCCGATCCCCTAATTTCCTGTTCAACTTCTGATTTAGACTTTCCTGTTGTTTGCTTCTCTCACAGTGGGTGCTCCAGTGTTCGCATCGTTTTTTTGCTGCGCCTAAGTGCCCAAGAATGTTCGATTGCAAAAGGTTGTCCTGTGCTTTTCGTTCACTTGTGCGTTTTTGTCCACCTTTGTTGTAGCCATTACTGTCATTTTTCTTGGTTTCGAAGACTCAACCGATGATGCTACTGTTGTTGTTCATTGAGGAGTCAGGTTCAGGTTGATTAGGTCCCCCCTCGAAGCCGCTATCCCCGTGTAGTCGCCTTTTTGGTCCCACGATTAGCATTTCGAAGCAGGGAAGCCATGCGAGGGTTGGCACAAGCCTTTATGGGGACAGGTGTGCAGAGCCAGACCAGTGCTAGTCCGTCTGAACCGAACCTACACTACCAACTCAATGGTGTGACCTTCGAACGTACTCCGCGGCCTGCCGAGGTTTTACCGGGAGGGAGACAGTATGGTAGTTAAATTGGAGTCGTTCACATACAAGTGTCATCTTGGCGCTACCGTACAAAGCAGCTAGGTCCAAAACATCATGTCCGGCAGCCCAAAACGTCAATTCCATTTCATCACTCGAATCGTAGTCTATGTAGCAGTCTGGGTAATTTTTTCGTGTAATCCGGGGCGAACTTTACGGAAACCTGAATTTCTTCGGGTACGTGTGGGCGGCACCTCCAAGATTACTCCTGTCGACCAGCGTTCCCCGAGGGGTGTCTTTACTATTAGTGACTTAATAAAATCTTAATTATTTAACTGGCCGCCTTAAGATTATCATGTATACTACATTAACAAGTTTCTCGCAGGGAAAATTTTGTAAACATACAAACACATACATAAACAAGAAACAAGAATATCAACGATGAAACTCGAGTGAACCCGTGCTTTATCAGCTGCTAAATGCCGAACGCTAAGAAGCGCAGTAAAATGTAAAAAAAAACGACGACATATTGTTCCAAGTATCCAAAATCACCTCAAATGTGTATTAGGGTTTTAAAAAAAATATAGCCTAATGCTATTGTTTTTTAATATTTTTATCTTGTATACCCTATATTTATATTGCAGTCTTCATTCCATTAAATTTTTATTCAAAATCTACCTGAAAATCATATTAACTTTAATAAGGAAAGCGTCACCTATATTTGGCAGACTGGACTGCCATGGAGGCATGGCACCCAAGTATGGATACACGGCGAAGAACGTGTTAATATAAGCATATTGGAATTATATACACTTTTATTAAACGTTTGACGAACAAATATGCCAAAGATTGAAATTCTAATATCTTTTACCTTTTGTACATAGCCTCCGATGACTTCAATGCACCGTATTCCAGTTGTGTCTTCTCAATGCTCTCCTTTGCTCGCGCTACTAACTCCTCATAATCAGTTGAATGACATTTCTCATAAATTTTGTCTTCACATTTTTCCAATTCTTTCTCAAATTTTGTAATTTCATCTTTTTGATTTTTTCTCATTATTTGTAACTCCTTCTCCCTCAATTTGCTATTGTTGATGTTTTTATTTAAATCATTAATTTGTTTCTGTAAGGTATCATAAAGTGTTTGGACGGTGCGCTTATAATTGGATGTTATTTCACGATTCGGAAATAGTTTCTTTAAATTATCGGAATGTTTATTTTTGACGCGACGCATTTCCGATTCACGTTTCTCAAACTCCTTTTCTTTCAAAGAAATTTCATTTGTTTGCTTGGAAATCGAATTCAGGAATGTAATTCTCTCATCTAGTTTCTCGACTTTTTCTTGGAATTTGTTAATATTTTCTTTTTTCTCTGCTATGCCTTTCTTTAGGCCATCCAAATCAATTGACGCACTGTAGTCGTCGTAAGTTTTTGTAAGTTTTTCAATTTCACGAGTGAGAGTTTGTAACATTTGAGCTGATTTCTCGATTTGAGTGATTTCGTTTTGATTTTTTAAACGATCTCGTTCTAATTGCTTTTTCTGAAAACACAATATTCAACTAAATTATAGTTTGCAGTTCTTATATGGAAATTACACATTTACCTGTTCATTTTTCGAAGAAATATCGCTTTCAATTGATACTTTACTCTCACGTAGCTTATCAATTTCTTGTTGCATATCTTGATCAACTTTTTCATTATTCAAATTTATTTCTGCAATTCGCTTATCTTCTTGAGCAAATGCCTTTTTTATACTTTCGAGGATAGAGTTCACATTTTCAGGAGTTTCTTCGATATCATCAGGAACGTTTATTTTCAATGCCTTACAGAGTTCCATTATCTTTTTCACTCTTTCGGACAAGTAATCCTGTTCCTGCTGGCGTTGATGTATCAAAGACATTCGTCGACGATCCAAATCAGTTAATGTGTTTTGTATCTTCTTTTCCTCAAATTTGATCGATTGTAGCTTATCCTCTAATTGTTGTAATTGATTCTTTTTATCCATTGTTTTTTCACGGAATGATCGTATTTCTTGATCCAACATAGACAAACTTCCATCGAAAAGTTTTTTGATTTTAGATTTAAGGCTATTTGATTGTTCTTGGCAATTTTTCAATCTGAAAATTAGAATGAAATTTAGATTGCTTGGCATAGAATTTCTTGATCATTGTACACATACTTGGTCGATAATTCTATTTTCTTTGCTTGAAGTTCCCCAATTTCTCTTTCAATCATAAATATTTTAGATAACCGATCTTGTATTGGTTTCATATCGTCTTCTAGTTGATCTCGTTCTATTTTCAAGTCATCAAGCTTCTTTTGAGCAGCATGTAGGGCTAAGTTCTTGCTGTCTGTTGTGGCTTTTATATGTGCTAGTACTTTCAAATCAGCCTCTGAAATCAACAAAGGGATGATGAGACGTAATTTCCAATTTTTAAGAATTTATTTTACCTTTGCTCTTAAGTTCATCCATTTGTGATTTCCTAAGTTTGATCATTTTCTCAATTGCTTTATTGTATTCTGTGGTTCCGAAAATGGCGTCAAATTTTTCTTTTAGTTTCTTAGCTTCATCTAGTGGCCAACTCGATTCTTCTTGATGACAAAATATTACGTTATTTATTATAGCCTTTGAGACACCTAAGAAAAACAATAAAAATTAATAATAAATAATGTATTAAGAAAATAATTCTAATACCCATGTATTGACACATTTCAGCGTTGATGTCGGCACATCGTTTGCTAATGGCAGCTTTTTGGCCTTCGAAATCTAAATAAATTGTTCCATCTAATGTCTCAAATGTCGGTTTACCTCGTTTGAAACTATACTTCATAGACCGACAGACTGTGTATTTTTCGCCACGTAAAGTTTTTACCTGAAATTTGATGTGAGTTTTAAGATATTGATACCAAAACAGTTAGTTTATTCGTTTGGTTAATCACACAAGCCAAGCTCTTCAGGGAGTAACAGACCGTTTTTTTCATAAATCTGATGTCGCCCTGCCTTTGAATATGGAAAAGCTGATGGCTAAAAATTCAGAAAATATGCCGATTGCGTTCAAATTTGTCAAAAGGACACAGTAACTGATGAATTAGTTTCTGAAAGAACCACGTATAAAGATTTTTGACTCAGGTAGACTCACCTGATAGGTACTTTTTGCTTAGCATTGCAGCCCCTTTCGGGTTTTCGCTGAGATAGTTAGAGTGTCTTATTATCTTGCTGGAATGTATTGGGCACTCAAGGTGATATGGTCAGTACCCCGCTTTGGCTATGTGTCCGTGCATTCAGCTGCGATAAGTTGTGATTTTAAACATAACTGAACGGGTTTATAAGCCCGTCCGAAGAATCATTCGAACCAAATCTCGTTCTCACCAACGGGATTCGAACCAGGGACCTTCGGCTTATCCAGCGTGCAATCTAATAACTACACTACGCGTACTATTACAGGTACTTAACCAGGAATAGTAAAGCTTAGTCTCTATTAGGATGTGCAATTTTCAATAGAGATATTGCTTATGGGATGCAGAAATAATAACATTGAAGAAGTTATAGACAAACTAAGCACTTACCATGAAGTTTAGTGGGACCACGAAGGGAAGTGATGCGCGTGATTATGGATAATCGGAAGGAATATGATTGATCTCTATTGTTGCCTTTTCATGGCAGTGCTATCAACCCTTCATGGGCATTAGGCAACGCATCTTGAACGCTTAACCCAAAATCGAAGAGAAAGAGACAAGTGAGAATAGTGTTTCGCCGCTAAATGTTTTATATATTAATTTGGAATACTCAGATTGGATTAGATAAACGATAAAAAATCGTACCGAAAAATATGAAGAATACCTCATGAAAGTTTACTTCATTTTCGTAGCACCACAGCCCCTCTCGGGACTTCGTTTCCTGCAAATAGGGTCCTCCAATTTCGAATTCCGAGCAGGGATGAACTGTCTTGGTCGACCGAGTCAGCCCATTATTTCCTCGATTTCCCCACTGGTCTCCGCCCTTCAGTTTTCCCAACGAGTACATTTTTGGGTATCCGTTGTTCGTCCATACGATTCACGTGGTCAGCCCATTGCACAGCTTCCGCAGTCTTGCAATCGTTGAGACCTCCAGCTCGGAGAAAACCTCATAAAGCTCATGGTTGGATCGAATTCGCAATGGGTCTCCGTCTAGCTTCGCTCCGATTATTCGCCTCAGATTTGTATACTTGGAACTTTGTTTCCCTATGTATGCAGCTGGTCTACAAAACTGAATAAAATATTTTATTTGCGAACTGTATTCTTCTTCGTCTCCTTCATTGCTGGTTCTCGTTATTTTGGCGCCTTAATATACAATTCACTCACGTTTTCAATACTGTAGTGTCACCAGGTGTGATATTTTGTGTATTTGAGGTATTTTTCCTCGACTGGTTATGAGCTTTGTTTTATTCTCATTGATTTGTAGCCCTACTAGTTCTTAGGCAAATGAAAATGACCGTGAACAGTCTGAATAGGCTACTACTAGGCTCGTCTTGTATAGTAATATACCTCGTGTATCGACAGGTAGCTTCCTTATGACGTACTCTAGACCCAAATTGAATAGCAATGGAGCCAGCCCATCTCGCTGCTTTAGTCCGATATTTGTGTCAAAGCCATCGGTGAGTTGGTGGTTGATGCGGACTTGGGAGGTCGTCGAAGTCATTGTCATTTTGATAAGACGGATGAATTTGGCTGGGATACCAAAGCAAAGCACTATTTGGTACAGTACGTTACGATCAATACTGTCATATGCTTGCTTAAAATCAACGAAATTTTGGTGTACGCCCATGTTGGACTCCCAGCATTTCTCCAGTACCGCTTGACAGTGAACAATTGGTCTGTTGTCGATTTATCTGCTTTAAAACCACCTTGATACTCCCCAATAATACTGTTGGCGTATGATTATAAAATACGTTGTACGCCGTACAAAGCAGTGATATGCCTCTATAGTTTTGGCACTGTAGCGTGTCACCTTATTCGTGGATAGGGAATATAATTATTTCGGCATTTGTTCTTGTTGCCAAATGCGCTAGATGACTTTGTGAATAGCTATTTGAACACTGCTGCCACCATATTTAATGAGATCCACTGGAATCTCATCGATGCTCGGTGCATGGAAGCTCTCTGGAAACATCTATAGGCTCCGATGTTCTGGAGCTGTGGGGAGGATTTAGGTTCTTGAAATATGAGGCCCATCTTTCCTTAATCCTGTTTTCATCATTGATTATGTTGCCGATGTCATCACGACAGAGTGTGGTTTTGGGCTGATAACATTGTTTCAAGCTTTTCAATACTTTGTATGCTTGTCTTGTTGCTCGCTAGACTTTCATCGATGCTTCTCAATTAGTCGTCATAGTATTTTCTTTTCTTATTTCTAATGATCTTATTCGCTACTCTTCTGATATTTTCATATTGTTCTCTCTTCATCCTGGTTTTCCTACCTAAGTATTCTTTGTACGCCTGATTCTTTCTGTCTAACGCATTCTGGCACTCATCATCGAACCAATCATTTCTCTTGCGCCGGGCTTGATGTCCGATCATGTGTTCTGTCACGGTCTTAATAGCCGCTGTCACTTCCATCCAGAGCTCGTTGCCCGGCTTTAACGATGCGTCTGATAAGATGGGCGCCAGCTGGTTGTTGAGGGTCTCCGTGAAATTTTTGGCCACAGACGCCGTTTGGAGCGTTTCGATGTCAAATTATTGTAGCGGGCTGGTCTTCGCTGAATATGCCTTTGACATACGACATCGATAGGTTAATTTGATCAAGTAATGATCGGAGTTACAATTGGCTCCTCGGTATGTACGGACGTCAAGTATGCTCGAGGCCCAACGTTGTTGGATCAGAACATGATCGATCTGGTTTTGCGTGTTGCCATCCGGTGATACCCAGGTCATTTTATGAATGCGTGGATGTGGGAAGCAAGTCGAACGTATGACTAGATTTCTGCTACATGCAAAGTCAATCAGGCGCTGGCCGTTGTCATTTGTTTCATCGTGGAGGCTGTAGCCTCCAGTCGTTCCCCAATGAGATAGCTCATTGCCAACCTCACCCAGAATTATTTTTGTGTCGTTTGTGGGTCGACCAGTCTTTCCAGGTGATTGTAGAACGTTTCCTTCGTTTCTTCGTCCTTTTCTTCGGTCGGGGCGTGAACATTAATCAGCCAGATTTTGAAGAATTTCGCTTTTATACGGATCGCACACAACCGTTCATTGACCGCCTTAAAATCAATAACGTGCGATTTGAACTCCCTATTCACAATGAAGGCCACTCCGAATTCTCGTTTTCCAGTAGGCTTCCCACTTTTGAATATTGTGTGCGATCTCATCTTTTGAATGTCGTTTCCAGTCAAATTCGTTTCCTGGACTGCCAGTATTTTTAATTGATATTGACTGGCCTGTTGTAAAAGGTCCTGAACAGCGCCAGGGTAATTGAGTGATCTGACATTCCAGGATCCAATGCCATAGTCCTTTTTCCGTTAGCGAGGTCGTTGCCGTGAGTCCAATCTATTCCGAGGCCTATCTGCAGGTTTCGAAACAATTAAAGGGAGTTAGCCCGTCGCCCAACCTCCATTCCGGCGGCATGGTTATTACGTCGATTCCGTTATCAGACGCCTTCGCCTTCACCCTCTTACGTCCTTACAAAGGAGGTGTAAGCAGGATTTAGTAGCAGAGCTATAGATTTACTTACAGTTATTAGCATTTCTCGACATTTAATGTTACATTATTGGGTGACTAGTCAACCCAATGTGCACCCCGAGAGCATGTACCACTATTTAATTCGGGGGTTTGGGATGAGGAATCATGGAAGCTATGGGTTGGGGAAACAAGGGGTTCCCTCCTCCTTCCTCAAACGGGCTTGGGAACGTGTATGGCTTTATTTGTTTGTCCTATAGGTTCCGATTATTAAGTTGCTCATTTTTGCTCAAGGAAATATTGTAATAGTTTGGATAATTCGGTAGATTCCTTCAAGCTCACTTTAATTCAAGAAGAATGTATATGACATGAATTATAAATAGAAAAAAAAACGAAAAAAAACTATGAATTGCTAAAAAAGCTTCAGTATGTGCTCGTTCATTTTCAGGATACGAACGTGAATGGTGAGTATGGCGCCGCGAAGGGTCGATTTCGTGTCGCGGTCGGTACGCGGTGCCGTAGTTCGGTTTTGCGTTTTTTTGTTAGAGTAGATTGATTCGGTTTTGCATTCGAGTAGTTTATTTCGGGCACCACGTCGATGAATATTCGGGAACGCGTGATTTTTGGTTGAGGATGTTTCGTGTTGTTTATTTTCTTGGACCGAAGGAAAAAGCAAATTGCAACAAAGTAAAGTACAGTTGAGTCGTTGGAAGTTGTTCGACGGGTTTTGAATCGGTGGCTGATTCTTGTATTTTGGACTTAATCTGTTGGTGGAAGACCTGCTTTACTCTCCAAACTAGCTAGCTTGTCAGCAGCCAGCACGGAGTAGACTAACAGTGTCCGGACATGATGGGTACAGTCCGTTGGCACGTTCCCAGACTTCACATCTATAACCGATGAGACGTCGGTTTAAATTTCCTTCGGGAAATCTCGAAGGAACGAGAAGTAAGTAAAATCAGTACAGATTTGTAGTAATCGAGCAGTCACCTAAGCCAACTGCCCGAAAACCGCATAACACTGTCCCGAAATTTCAATTGCAGATTCGAAAAATTTTGTTATCCAAATGTAAATTTTTTGTAAATTATAAAATTTAGAAAGAAAAAGAAAATTTTAAAGTTTCTATTATAAATATTGTTACATGTCCAAACATTTCTGCGAGCTACTGTCGCAACTATTAACAACATCATGATCAATGAATGTACTCAAAAGCACAAGAATCAACCAAGCATGATCAATATCTGAAAATGACGTTACTGCGGTCATTCAATTGCTCGAATATTCCAATTAGCTCCCGTCAGAACATTCGCCAATGTACAAGAAATGGATTGAATGACTAGATACCCTATATAAAGCCGAGCTGAATGAATGGGGGGATCATTACAACCGCGATAATAAAAACCACGATAGTGAAACTGCGATAGAGTGGAGCGTGAAGTAAAGGCGATATTGGTTTATTATGAAATGATTTTAGTTGATAGTTAAGACAGTTGGAATTAAAAATTTATAGACAGTGAAAGTTAGATTGTGAAATAGTTAAATTAATGGTTGTGCACTTTTAGTAAATAAACTCTTTTAGCTTAATTTAAAAGACAGCGCGTTTTCACTTTCCCGGAACATTTAAAATTATTGGCCGTGAACCATGACTCTTTTATATATTACACGTAAATTTTTTGTTTGCATTGATGTTCTTTATAGTACTGGTATTCATCTTTTTATTATGATTTAAGCTTTTCAATCTATTATTATTTTTTTTTATTAACTTTATTACCCAAATCTGCAAATTGAAATTTCTGTCATGAGATCACTGATTTAGTGCATCCCATCCATGTATTGCATTGCCGAATGCAATCTAACTCGGCTGAGCTAGCAGCTCATTTCAATTTACCAGTGCGACATGGAAATTATGTCGAGATTTGGACGGATCGCGAAGTCTGTTTCTGATCGCCACAGGTAGCGGACGTCTGAAAGTGTCTCTGCCGGTCATGCCCGCTCCGCAGTCGAAGTAATTGTTTTAATTCGTTCCGACAGTATCGCACAGGTGGGAAGTATTTTCTTGTTGCAATTCTTGAGCGCCGCGACTGAACAAAAAAGAAAGACAAGTTACGCGTGTTGTGACGCTGCGCGCTTGCATAAATTGACCGGTGCCTTTTGCATGCATGAAGGTGTTTATTAACAGAAATGGAATGAAGAATATTTCGAAGAAATTTTATTTCTCGGAAGTTCACATAAATAAAAATATATAATGAAATTATGTCGGTCGAGTGCGCGACTACGTCTAATTAATATTAGTGAAGAAATTGGTTGCGATTTTGGTGGAGCAATTATTCAAATGCATTTGACAATTGACAATGCTTTGCGTCAACGAGTGGGCGAAGGGGTTCCTAGCGGTCCGTGAGTGATGAGTGTAGTAATCTAAGAACTATGGCTCTAAAAGCAGCGCTGACACAGGCACACAGCACGAACGCAATTTAATAAGGATTCAGTCGATTCAGTCACCTTCCCCATCGCAACATTCGTTTTTTTTCGCATGAAAAATAAGTGAAAAATTTCTTTTGTACTTAACACCCGGGAAACAAAATTCTAAAACTGTTTAATATTTCTACTGTGTAGTGATTTTATTTCAATATCTTTTGAATATAATTTAACTAATTGCGGTGTAACGCGGTATGCAAATGCTTAGAACGAAACGGTTAACCCCTTAAATTATATGACCGATAAAATCATTGTATCATTTAAACCCCACAAAATTTGTCAAATTCCACCCATTCCAACCATAATAGTAATTAAAAATTATTTCGTTTGTCGGTAATTAACGCGTGCCTGTCTTTTTTCTTTCGATTTATTTCCTCCTTAATTACGCCTAATAATTATAAACATAAATTGCTTTCAATTGAAAACTTAATCGAATCTACAAAAAGATGATTTGGAATTTTAAAAAGAAACAACCGAAACGAGTGTGCATTATCACCACCGCGGGTTCACACATAGATGGCAATTCTATTTCCACATTGTGGCGTCCACATGCTCACCGCAAGGAGCGCATCAAGCAGTTAGTGAATTAGTGAATTTCACAACTCATGTCAACGAGACGCGCACTTCGTTCGCAACCTCCGACGAGTTAACATCGCGCACCGCTTATTAGCCATCCCCATAACATAGTACGAGCGAGGTTATTCCGAGTGTCGCAAATAAGCGGGAACAAAATCTGCTTGCATCAGCCGCACGGTCGATTTTTAAGAAATTGTGACTGAAAAAGTGTTATCTTCATTCTTCGTACCAATTGAAAGTTCTTTCAGTTTTGCAGTAAATTAATCGCATAAATGGCAAACCGATAAAAAAAAAAAAAAAAAGACGTGCAATCGATTGCTCTACGGGTGGAGCTAGTAATGGCTGTCGGAAAAGATTTTGTTTAAAGCGTTCAAACTAGCGGCCGGAAAATTTTCACCTCTGTAAACCAAAATCTTACAACGATTAGTGTATTTGACCCGCTCGTGCGTCAGTGATATCATTTCTTTTTCCGTCTCGCGAAGCATTCGTTTGTTTTATAGGATTTGTACTTTTACTGCGCAGAGTACATGGAAAAATAACAGTGGATAATGGAAAAAATTAATGCAGCGGAAAACAGGAAAGGTCGTTCGCCTTGGAGTAGGTTATGATGGAGTGTGGATGCATTGGGTGTTGTGAGTGAGAATGAACCCTCTGCTGGACAAACCTTATCATCTAGCTGGACTCCTACATCACAGAGCCAATGAAAATTATTCGTGGTGGATTGCTAGTTAAGATTAGAGAAGTACACACTTCTAGTGATATGCCGCAAACAATTGCAGCGACAGCAATTCTATGCGATATTGAAGGAACCACGACTTCTATTCAATTTGTGAAGAGCGGCGAGCTGGATTGGACGAGACCCGAACAATTGTCAAGTTGTGAAATGTTATGAAAGATGAGAAGGTGCCGCATTACAGATTTTCGGATACTGTAGTTTATCTGTCAGTTTAGAATATTTCACTCGAGTGGAATTATTTCGAATATTTTTTTTTTAAAGTATATTTTAATGCTAGCAAACATAAATTGTGCGTTGTCTTATACGGAACACGGTGAAGTGTGAAAGTAATTTTAAACCATTCGTGCATGTGTCTAGAGGAACTAAACTACTTATGAATTTCTTCGCGCCTAAACGTCAAAGCAATTTATCGATGAAATAGGAAGCAGTAGAATAAGTAGCAGCGAGCATTAACACGTTCGAAGACAATACGGTTGTGATATTCAAAGAAGTTTGCATGTATTTACACTTTGATAGCCGAATTTTTATAGGATTTTATACACAAGTACCTCCAAATAGTCAACGAGCGCTCGTCGTCGAGGGAAAGGTATTGTAAGTACCATTTTAATTTAAATTTTTATTATCTACCGATTCATTGTGAACTAAATATCTTTTAATTATTTATAAAATTATATATTTATTAATATTTATATTTGAAAAAAAAAAAAAAAATAATTCTTGTATAAATGCAAATGGGAAAATTGCTTTAATTCGGCATATTCAGATTTTTTGAATATCGCAACACGTCACGAACAATACATTAAAACACTATTGCATTGGTATACAGAGAAACAATAGAAGTTTACTCAATTACATTTCAAGTCATCAGACTTTTCTTGAGTGTTTTATGTTACACAGATTCCTTTTGATTTTGAATCTATTGAAGAGTTTTTTTTTTTGGTTGATTGATCTTTATTCTTTCCCAACTATGAAGCCATCAAAGCAAGTCGGTTTTTTTGGCTCCAACCATCTCTGCATATTTCTTTTGATTCTGTTTCACTTTTGAATCTGCAGTAATTGACATGCTTAATATAATTGTCAAAAACACTTCACAACCTATAAGCTATTAACACTTTCATGATGTGTATGCAAACTATCGTTTGTATGTATTCAGCTTAGAATTCAACGCGATTGAACGTATTAGCATAATTAAATCCAAATCGCACATCATTCTGAAACATTGGATTTTGGTTGTATTTTTTTTTTATACTGAACCCAGACTGGTTATGTTTGTTGAAATTATCAACAGAGCATTAAATCCAAGGAAATAAAAATTTCTTTAATAGAGCAGCTTGCCCACTTGATTCGGAAGGGTAATTTAAATTTGTGCGCTTGTAAAACAATCAATAGATACGATTGTGAACTGTTCCGCAGTTGGCATTTTATTTAAAATATGCTTCGAACCATTTTTTCGAATTCCACCATATATCTGACATCAACATTCAATTTTGGTTTTTTTTGGTTTTCATTGAACAACCTTCAATTTATGGACGGTTCAACATTGAATTTTTTGAGTTTGATACAGAAATTATACTCGGTTAATTTGAACTAACATGCATAGTGGTAATTTATTATTCATAAAAATACAATTTACTCAACACATAACTATAAAAATCATTAAAATGAAACAATTATGTTAAAAGTTTTTCGACGTTTTGTTAATATAATATTATTTTCATATTTTGATTCACATTAATATAAACAACAAAAGAGAAGGAAAAGAAACAGAAACATGCTGCTAAGGCTACTAGATTGTATGGATTAGTAAATATTATCAAGTCCAAAATTATTGATGAGAAATCAAATTAAAACTGAGTAAACCATTTCAAAACCGGGAAAATTCCATTTGCCTACTTTTGCCTGTAATTAATTGTCAATGGATATTGTCATGCTCTTTTCTTTTGAATCGAAATTTAATTCAAATAAAATGAATTGTTAAACGTAAAATCGGTCTTTCCCTTCCGGTTTTTTTCTAATCGGGTATAGGACCCGGTACGGTGGCAGGCTTCCACCCCAAAATATGAGTCAGCCACCGGGTACTTGATAATTTTTCTGTTTCAGGTGACATTATGGGTTGAGTGGCCCAAGCCAAGTGCCTTTTTATGGCATAGAGTTATGCAATTCAATTGTATAATTCTATGACATAAATTGGACACCGGGGTACTCCCCTTCTGATGGGAAAGTTCATATAATTCAAGCTGTATGAGTTTTCCACTCAGAAGAGGAATACCTGGCCACTTCAACGATTTAACATTGGATTTATTCCGGTTGGGTGGGCATGAAGGGGCTCCACCACCACCTGGTTGCCCCTCTTTCATTTGTGGGCCCTGAATGTATTTGGGTAAAGACGAGGTCACCCCAAATTAGCCTTTCTTGTCAGTTTGCACTTGTTCTCGTAACAAGTCATAATTCGGTCGCCCTCTGTTGATCTTCTGCAAGCAATTCGTGAATGCGAAATGTTTTGTAGTGAGTCCTCGTGCCGGGGAAACGAATCCGCCCCACGACACCGCAATGCTAGCCTGCCAGCGCATTCACGCGTCTCCGGACGAGGGCATTCTCGGCAGGAACCAACACCTTCCTCTGCCGAGGCAGCAGAACATCGCTGCGGTCCTTCACGGACTTTATGGAAACTCTTTATTCACTACATGAGTTCTGGTTGATGTGCGGGAGACTGAAGTGCATAATAAAACCATAATACAAGTTACTTCTGGTCTATAACTGTAAGGTGAATAAGTTAACAGTAGTGTGACTACCCAAAGGATTTCGTAATCAAACCTCTAAATAGATGACGTCGGAAAGAACAGTGATGATAAGAGCATGGGAGGGAGTGGGAATCAATTAGAAATTTCTGGCCGAATGTACAAGTGGACATAAAAGAAAAACTAAAGCAAGTAGATGCTAGAAATTCAGTTTTGCCACTTGGCCGCACTAAGAAAACCATGAAACTCGATGAAAATGCAAAATTGATAGCAGCCACGACATTCCAAGTTAAAGCTTCTTGGTTAACTGATCGGCTCAATTCTAGTAGGAGTTGCCAGCATCGCAATATTTTGTTTACGTTGCTTTAAATAGGAAAAGTCGAGGAAGTGGAAAACCAGATGGGATTTAGTAAGTTGATATTATAATATCTGAATGGAAATCAAACAATTTTGTACAAGCGCTCATCATAGGGCGCCCATCGAGGATGTTGGGTAAGTACCCTGTTTTTTTAAATTGTTTATCGCCTTCATTCATTGTTGAAAAAAATATCTATAATAGTTATTTACATGTTTTCTTAAAAATTATTTATTGCATTGGTGGTGAAACATTTTTATCCCTCACTATTAACTAGCAGGTATTGCTTACGTTATAAATAATATATATTGCAGATGATTGATATAATGACAGTATTCCGATTTAGTATCTATTCAAAGTAGACCTATACGTAGAAGATGTTTAAGCGATCTCATTTGGTATAATAAGCAAATGGCATTTGCCAGCTTCGAACAGTCCTTTTGCACTAATTGTAATCTTGGTTTTGTAGCTTTTTTTGTATGATAGCGTACTAGTATTTAGATGGTACTGATTTATAAATGCTATACTATATGATAATCCATTGAAGTAATTATTGAATTACCGAAATTTTTGTTGTTGTAAATTTCACATTTGAATAAAGGAAATGTCTAGTTAAGCCACTACCTTCGGTCTTTCCACTTCACTTGAAATCCTGACTAGGTATGGGACCCGCCACGTTGGCCGGCCCCTCCGCTATAATGAGCTAGCCATCGGGCGAGCTCTCCCCCTTATTATGAGTTACAGGGGCTCTTGCCCGAGTAGAGAGGCCTTCCGCTCGCGTGCCCTTTTATGGTATAGTGTTATGTGATTCCATCGGATAATACTACAACATGTTTCTCATTTAATGGAAAAATTCATACAAATTATGTTTGTATGAGTGTTCACTGAAATGGGAAATATATGGCCACGTCTACATTTGGATCTTGATCCGGTTGGGAGGGTGCGAGGGAGCACCGCTTCCACTTGGATGTCTCACTTTTATTTGTGGACCATTAAGTATCGTCGGTAACGACGAAGTCCCTTTAAGTCTGTCTGTTTTCTCCAAGCTAGGCTTGTCCTTTGAGTCAGCAATTTAATAACCCTTAGTAGGTTACCTCCTCGACTTCGGTCGATAGTCCTTTGACCCTCGAAATTCGTGTACGAAATTTTGTTGTAGGGGGTCCTTGTGGTGGGGAAAAGAACCCGCCCCACGACACCGCAATGCTAGCCTACCAGCGCATTTACGCGTCTTCAGACAAGGCCAATCTTGGCGAATCCCACCATCTTCTTTCGCCGAGGCAGCAAACCATCGCTGCAGTCCCTTACGGACATTTTAGATCCACACCATTTCACTACAGATTGCAAAGAGTAAGGGAAACCGGTGAAGAGTGATGGACTGCTCATAGTGCTTCATTGTGAGACATAATAATATAGTGAAAAATGGTTTGAAAAATAAACATGGTTAAACGTCGCGATCTGAGAGTGGTGATAGAAAATTTCAGATGCATGAGTAGTCCTAGGTTAAGGCCTGGTTATCCAGGCATTGTTAGATTTACATTGATGTTATCACAATTCTTCTGTAACTGAGAGATACTTGTAATGAATCGGCCCTACGCCACTGCCGATTATTAGTCAGTCGTTATTGACGTCGACGAAATCGGAATGCACCCTCTAACCTCTCGCTTTTCCTGGACCGCTTTTGGTCAGCTGAGAGGAAGGTGATCATGTGTGTGAAAACTGACGTTGGATGAGAAGCCATATGGCAGCAGACTTCACTACCACACACATGACCAGTAGTGTGCCGACGAATACATATGCAATGTGCCACCGTATGGCTTCCATTCCTACGTCAGTTTTCTCTGGGAGTGAACGTTAGAAAGCGGAAGGTACGGGCCAGATGGCGTGATGGTTTTGTGATAAAGTTTTTAATTTATTGAAATTCTAGTATTTTAAATCAATCAATAAAAATATTTTTGGATATTTTTCATTCATATTTCGTGAATGAAACTCTGCATTGTTCAACGGGACTTTGTGCGGAGACAGATAATGAATTGTCTTAATAAATTTGATGTGGCATTCTTTGAATAGTTTTGCGAGTTAGTTGTCGGAGATTGCAAGTGTTAATTTCTATTGCTTTCCACATAAGGGTATTGCATGAGGGCTCAGTTCCTCCACATAATTCGACGTGAAAATCAAGTGAGTAAAGTGTGAACAGAAAGGGAGCACGTAACCACAATTTTTTTTTTTTTTGTCAGTGCAGATCGACTGGCGGTGGTAATGGGCATCGGACACCGATGGATGCCTTGCGAGGAAGGTGACGTAAGTAATCCAAAACTAGGCAGCCACACGAAAATCATGACAGGCGCCATCGCTATCGTAGTGGAGTTTTGCTGGTGTTGACATCAACACAACAAGTTTAAGCGTTCCGAGGTACATTGCCGGTGTTACAGCTTCTCGAGTAGGAAAATTAAGTGGGTATTTCTATAACAATAGTCTTCTCAAAACCCGAAGAGATCTTCTTCTCGTAAAAACTATAGGCTCGAAGACTTTTACTCAGTGTGCAAGTTTGATTCGCAGTTAACCCCTTAGTGTTGGAGAAAAACCTTGAAACCCCTTTACATTGTACGTGGCTTCATTCGGAAAGTTACGATATTGCTGAAAGAATTATAAGCCTATGTGGACAAAAAAACTATAAAATATTAGACAAACCACCTTTATCATGGACAACAACAATTTTTGTATTTCGATGTCTCTGAATGAATTGAAGGAATTTTTGAAGTGTGGAAAGAAAGAATCATGTCGGTTTTTGACGTCCTACGAAGACTTTTGTTATTAGACTACCGTGCAGATGTTAACAGGGAACCATTATTCAAAAAAGTTATCACAAAAATTTCAGAGTTGAAGAAAAGAATGGTTGTGACAGGTACTGTGACCAATATCACACATTTTGGAGCTTTTGTAGACATAGGTGTTGAGCCAAATGAATGGTTGAATTTTGGCGATAAGTGATCGAGTTGAAGCTACTGTTACGGTGGTAGAAATTCAAAGAAATCGAATACAAATTAAATTGGATGCAGGAAAATATGCAAGATGAAAAACAAGTGATGTTCGCGAAGGCTTTAATCACAAAACAAAAGAAAAAGGAAATTAAGATTATGTTAAACCCAATTAAAGTTTTCTGGCCGTCCCAACCCCCTCTACGTGCGCTCGTTAAGGATGCTGGCGAGTACCCGTTTGTTTTCGTTTTATTTTTCATATATTTTATTTATATTTATTCATATATTGGTTACTGAAACATTATACATTGGGGATTAGCGTAGGATTTTGATAGCCATCGTTTGAAAATCAAAAACGTGTCAGCTCGCTATAAAACGATTAATTGAATTCTATATGTGCGAATGATCTAGCCAAGCCTGTCGAAATTCTGTTGATACCCAACTTATAATTGTAATCAATGAATGATATGGAAATAAAGAAAATGAATTGCTAGGCTAACTCAGTCTTTCCTTTCCATCGAACCCTTCTTTTTTCCGGCAGGACTGATAGCGAACGGTAAGTATGCCGTTACAAGGGTAGGGTTCCAGGAATCCACGTATGGCCGGTTTCGCGTCATGTCCTTAGAGTCGGTTATTTCACAATCGAATTAGAGTAGAAGGTTTTTCGGTACCGCGTCGGGAAAAAGTAACAGAAAATTCGGGAAGGCGAAATTAAATCTAGTTTATGTTGTCTGACTTGATTGAATGGAAGTTGAATACGGAATAACGTAAGAATAGGTTTCTTTACCGTATGATGTATTTTTAGACGCGTTTGAAATGGGCACTTGATGGTGGCTGAAACAAAGTAATTGAGCGTAATCCATTTGAAAGACCTGCTACCGAAATCCTCTCCGAACTAGCTGGCCGACAAGCAGCCACCACTAAATGGATTACGGGTGCACGGACTGGATGACCGTTGAGGTTATACTTTTTGAAGACTTTATTAACAATTGCATTATTAGCGTCAACGGGTGAGCCGAAAAACACTTTGACGGAACCCATTTTACTGTAAATCAGTGACATATTTGATTTCGTTGTTGAGAAGGAAGAAATGAATAGGTGTCAGCCGAGCTGGTCTCCCTTTGAACTTCCTCTAAGAAATTACAGGAAAAGCCTTCTCTTTGGCGTTAATATTGTAACGGTTTGTTTTAGTTATTGACACGGACCTAGCACAGTCTTTAGTATTATCGACTTCCATGCTGTTGTATACGCTATCCAACGGTATCGCGTCATTTGCTTTCACTATGTGGGCACTATCATCAATTTTCATTGGACTCGCGTTATGTTCCACCACCGTTATAATCTTTTTTTTAGATGACCAGGGTTCACCCTTTTTTATATTATTCTCACCCCCAGATTAGCCAGGGGTAATTTCATCCACACCAAACATTAATGCCAGGATCGGGAGGGCGAACTTCCTCCGGCGTTCGACGGCATGGGATCAGAATTCAATGATTCGATCATGTTGAACCCCAGGTACAAAGAAAACTAGAGAATACTCACACAACGTATGTTTTGAACTAATTAATGATAATTAATTTCATCAAACTGAAGAGAACACTTCAACACACCGGCTGCATACCTAAAATGTTGGTTCAAGTGTAAAATAGTTCACTTAAACCTTCAGGTTTCAGATGGAAAGATGCGAGAGGTCCCCATGCGGAAGTCCGGAAAAGGGATGTTAATACAGGAATTATTTTTAAGAACTCACCATCAATTTCACTTGTCCCAAGCACTCAGTTGAATCAAAAATCTTCGGATCATGAATGAAGCTCTGCCCTTTACCACTTCCGGGAGGCATGTCACCAGTTAGTGCATATTTCAAGCATTCAATAATCGTTGTTTTGCCGCATCCATTCTCTCCTAATATTAGAGTCACTGGCGATGTAAACTTGAGTTCCTGAAGAAACGGAATATTGAATTTTGATAGATAACAATATTGTGAAATACACATTTCATGTACTAGTCAGACTTACTTGAACATCTTCGGATGTAGCCCCGAAACTACGAATCCCACGTATAGAAAGCCTTTCGATTGTCGACATATTGAAAATAGAATTTTCACAATTGAACTTCTTCGGTTATTCCGTTTTTAAATCTTTAGCGATTTAACAACAAGGCAACAACCAGACAACACTCACAGACACATTCAACCGCGCAATTCAGCATAACCTATGAAGAATTTGTTTACCATGTACGCGTCGAATGCGGAGTTTTCAAAACAAATCGAGTTTTCTCTCTATTGTCTTCTTCTTGGCAAGAATTATAAGTTTTGTAGAATCGTTTGACCTTGTTAGATTATTGTAAACTAGCCGTTGGTCGTTATAGCTTCAGAGATTGTATAACAGCACGTATTCTATAATTTTATTATAGTTCATTAAATCGTTCTAATCACATGTTGACTCTTTCCATCTATAGTATTTTTAAAAACTAGTTTAATGTTTTACTGCAACGGTGTAAATATCTTTCCTAACGCAAACATAAAAAAATACTCTACAGGCTGGGTTTTTATTTAATAATTTTTACAAACAACTTGTTCGATAACACCAACTGTGAAAGTGCTTGACAAAGAAACAGGCAACAATGGAAAAAATCGTATATTGGAGACAGCTAGAACGGTTTAAGGAAAAAATTGTTAAGGGTAGAATGGAGAGGCTAGAAGGAAGGCTAACAAGGAAAAAATGTTTACATTATTTGAAAGCGATAAAAATAAACAGCTAATAAGATATGCGACAATGCCCAGAAATTCAAAACAATTCTGTATTGAATGGAGCTGTGGTTGGCAAATCAAGACCTGCAACGCAATTTGGAGAATTTCCATTTAATGGCTGATGAATCAGTTCATAAAGCCTATGGGATATGCCTAGGTCTTCTTCTGGGTCATTACTTATACTATGTATATGCTCAGTATGGCGTGTAAAGTTTTTATACCCCTTAAACGACTCTTTCATTTGTTATAATGCTTCGGTTAGAGAGTTGACTGGTTGTTCTTCATCTATCACTGTGTCAATTGATTTGTATTTGACTGGTTCGCCGGGCAGTTCCAACTGAACTTTTTCGTTCAATCTATTGACATCATCATTCTTGGGCGCTAATATTGTACGTTCTCACAGCCAATCTGGATTTTTGTAGTTGATGGATAAATTTGGAAAACCTTGTCCACAATGGCTTGAATATTTGCCTACATTTGATAAAAATGAGGGGAAACGAAATTTCATTTGTTGTGCGATCAATTGGAAATTTGCCGTTTCCGATGTCCAAAAATTGTTTGGAAAATATTTGGGCAAGCGCATCTTGCGCCAAATGCACACGCGTGTTCGTTGAGAGCGTCATTTTTCGGACTCGGTTCCATAAATATTATGCTTTCAAGCATGCGTTACGCCGTTGCATTCTTATTCAGGCCCATAAGGAAATCAATTAACGTCCCTGAAGTCACTTCACGTGCCGGAAACAGCTGCTCAGTAGCCCTAAATTTTCGCAAACAGCTGACCTGAAAACTTGAAAGCAGCATCACACTAGGCCGAAAGTAGGCTTTTGAGATTGTCAAATATGACATTTCTCAGATGAAATTTAGCCAAAATGATACAAACGAGAAGGAAATACATATATTTGCAGGCTAATGTCTTCGACGCCTCATACCTAACATAAATCGTTGACATAGCACTGATAAAATTTCAAACTACAGTCATATGTACTGTCAAAAATCTTTAGAAAATTTGTTTGATTTGAACAGCACTAGATGGTCCTGATAAGGCTACTCGAATAGGTTAGTTCGCGACGTGACGCAGTCAAAACTGACGTAAGGTAGGAAGCCATATGGCAGTAGTGCTTACTACTAAACACATAACCATTAGTAGGCCGATTTGCTAGCTAACTTACATGGCGGTATATGAAGAATTGTGGAGGTGCCAACGAGAATTCGAAGTTTTGGACGGTTTAGAGACGGATTTCTACAGTGAAATCCAGATGATTCGCGGAGAGCACAATAGCGCTCGTAGTGCAGCTCAGTTCTTATAGCCGTTTAATTTTTATCGCCTTCCAAAGTGAATTTATAGGAGTTTGTTTACTTACTTGTTTACTTACGAGCTATCAGTCGAAGGTGCAATACATGTGCTTCATTAGGAGCATAGTGGGCTATGCAAGGTGAATTTATAGCATGCACGGAATGCGTTTCGTACGTTTTCATTCGGAAAATAGTACATGTTACGCGATATAAGCATTTGCATATGCCGCAGTTGGCTGACAGCTCACGGAAGCTTGTCCAATAGTAGACCGACTAATACATATGCGAATTGCTACCAAATGGCTCCCTATCTTACGTCAGTTTTGGATGCAGTGTTTCCGTTTTGGGGCCTGAGTAAGAAGGCAACGGTTACGCTCATCTGCGGGCGTTGATCGAGGTATAACGGGCAAGGTTTGGGGAAAATCACCTGCAAGAAGAATCAAAGTGCCTCTCATCGGTTGGTTTTTCCTCGGGAATCACTCAGAGCCCGATCAAGCACCTCAAGCGATTTTTTATGGGCCATGGCGCATTCGCAACAAATGATGATTTTGCACGTTTTAAGGACTGTGGCTATTCCGTGTTATTCGCTTATCTAGCACGTTGATGTTTTGGTATGGTTAAAATTCAACGAAAGCTTGAGTCTGAATGCGCTGTACGTCCACCATCAAGTGGCGACGATGCAATTTCCGATGATGCCACTGCGAGTGTAACTCCATTCTGCATTCGAACCGATGCCAATATCAAATTGATGAGAAATGTTATGCCTGCGCCTCATGGAGCATTTAGGAAAAAAATTCGACCATTTCCGCTGGCTGCACGTTGCATGACTTTGTCGTAGGCATTTTTTGATTACCAACTAAAAGCCTTGTTTGCGTTTTAACAAAATTTTGTTGCTGATTTATATGAAATTGCTGTTCGCCGACCAGGTCTCTGTTTTGCACGTCATTTCTGTTTTGCGTCGATGCCGGCATACCAAGTTGACAAAGAACTTTGTTATTAATTGATATGCAGAGCTGATTCGGATTGATTGCGCGGGCTCGCCTGAGAATGTCCTCACTGAAACTTTCGCGATGCGTTTCCCATAGTTCTGCAGGATTTGATGGTGCGCATGTTGTTAAAATGATCGCAAACAAAGCACGTATTTGCTTTGGATGACACGTAAGCAATTCCTCTGTTAGTGTTGTGTATTAATCGAGCAGTCCAACAATCAAACTGCTCGAAAACCTTCCTATCTCCTACTCGGAATTTTGTGGCAGATTTGAAAAAAATATGTAATTGATTTTATTTTCAAACATATTTTTGTAGAACACTTTTTCGTTTTATTAATCTTATCAAATGTTATTTTTTTATCAATTTTCCTTTATATTAAAATTTAAATGTCTCCCTTTAATTTTATTCGTCATGAGATTTAAATCTTATAGCTATTTAAAATTTTCATTTCTTTGCTCTAGTTAAAATTTCTTTACCTCATTTCAATTTCTTTCCTACATTGCAAATTTTATTTACTTCATTTCAATTTTCTCTACTTTAATTAAATTTTGTTTTAAAAATTTCAAATCTGCTTAAGAATTCCGGGTTCGAGGAACGCTGATATAATACTCCTCAACAGTGTGTTACATCACGGAAGAGAAGGGAACAGGGCTGATGGAATCAGCTGAGGCGATTCACCGTATGCACGGGATGGAAGAAAAGAAGAGATACAAGCTATGGGTATGGATCGGGGAGTCTGGTTTGAGATCGCCAGCAAGCTCGTTGCATCAATACGCGCGGTTGTGTGTGCTAGTCCCGAGCCGTGCACAACAAAGTTGAGTGAAATGATCATGTCAGTGTAAACTTACAGTGTTTAATTATTATTAGAAAAATTTTGTGTGTACTGCAACCGAAAACCATACCTGAGGAGTCCGCTTCAAATCGCCAAGCAGCGAAGTCGACGGGAAAGGCGAAAGATTGATTCGGGAAGTCTCAATAAGCACGTATACAGAGAAGAGGAGCACTGAGAATTGCATCTTCGTATCCAACAGTCTCCGACTCTCCCGCAGGGGGAATGCCGGTCGACAAGAGCTCTCTTGGAGGCTAGCATTCTTTGGGGAGTTCCGCCCCCACGTACCCGAGGAAACTCCGCAGGGGGAATGCCGGTCGACAAGACCACTCTTGGAGGCTAGCATTCTTTGGGGAGTTCCGCCCCCACGTACCTGAGGAAATTCCCGCAGGGAGAAAGCCGGTCGACAAGAACATTCTTGGAGGCTAGCATTCTTTGGGGAGTGCCGCCCCCACGGACCCGAGGATATGGGGGGTGCCGTGAGGTTCCCTCTTATTGTATCTGGACTACGCTTTGGACAACGAACTGGAATTGACGCTTTGGGCTGGCGGATGTGATGGTTTGGACCTAGTTGCTTTGCACAGTAGCGCCGAGGTGAAACTCGTGTGTGAACGGCTCCAATTCAACTATCATACCGTCTCCGTCCCGGTAAAACCTTGGCAGGCCTCGGAGTACGTTCGAAGTTCGCACCATTGGGTTGGTGGTGTAGGTTCGGTTGAGACGGACTCCCGATTAGCGCTGGTCTGGCTCTGAGCACTTGTCCCCATAAGGGCGTGTGCCAACCCTCGCATGGCCTCCCTGCTCTGCAAAGATAACCATGGGACCAAAAAGGCGACTACACACACGAACGGAGATAGCGGCTCGAGGGGGGACCCAATAAAATGGAGCAAACAAATGAAACCACAAGCAAACAGGACGCTAGCACGGAGAACCCTTTCAGGCAAAAACCGCTGTTGGCAAGAACACCGATTAAACAAGACACCGATTGCGGGGGGAGGCAGCAAACCCCAGAAACACTGTCAAAGTCAACATCACAGGTTAAATCATCGGAGACAGACCACAGATGGACTAACGAACGAAAGAAGGCAGAGTGCGTTGTGCAACCTGGCATCATTGCGGCCTTTGGGCGCAGTAGAAGGACTATGCGCACCCCGGAGCGCCCAGTGCAAGACGTACACAATCCGGATCAAGCTGTGACACCAACAGAGGCCAGTGTAAGACTGGGGAGGGAGAAGTTTTGCCGTTGGCCGACGCCACTTCAAACGCGACCCAAGCGATAGAAACAAAAGGGCTAGGAAACGGGGGCCTCTCCCAAGAGGTGGCGCCAAATAACACAATCGCCCTTGACCGCGCCGAAGAGGAGCGGCTTACTCGGAAAGCGGGGAATATCGTCAAACAACTGAGGGCTGCCTGCGAAGTGCAGAAAAACATAGGCAAGAGTGTCAAGAATGGCACTCTTCAACTGGAGGAGCTTTTTGGCCGCATAACGCACTACAGGCGGAGGTGGCTTGCAACCGAAAAGCACCAAAAAGACACGCTCTCCCTCGAGGCATCAGTGGGTCCTAGCAGCAGCAAAAGAATGGCCAGTAGCCCAATTGAAGGCGACTGTGAGAAAAGGAGGAAGGACGAGACCATAAACGAAGTTGACACTCCAGGCGAGGAGTTTCATGTGGTGCGAAACAAGGCAGCGAAAAAAGCGGCCAATAAGCTACTACTAGAAAAAACAGACAAAGAGCTCAACCACGAAAAGAACAAAGAACCCCTCGATATACCGCAGAAAACAAAAAGCCAACCGCGGCGCAAACCCTTGCGAGAGGCACTGCTTATTAAACCCACTAAGGGCCGAACCTACGCAGATGTCCTCCGTGAAATTAAAGGAGCGGTCAAGCCAGACGACACCAAAACTGCCATCAAAGCAGTTCGACCAACCCGGACCGGTGGCTTGCTGGTGGAATTCGGGCCAGAGGCCACAAACAAAGATGCATTCCGTGACGCGGTTCAAAAGGTTCTTGGAGATGCGGCAACGGTTGCCTCGCTCGAACCAATGGCCACCTGGAAATTAGGGACCTCGACTGCGTCACGGACAAAGCTGAAGTAGAGGATGCCATTAGGAGGGAGTTCCCCAGCTTAAGTGAAGTCAAGGCAAGATTGACACGTGAAAACACAAGGGGGCAACGCATGGCTATTGTCGAACTAGCTGATAAAGATGCCCAGCAAATCCTGGCGAAGGGCAAAATTAAGATAGGTTGGGTGATCTGCAGGATACGGAGAAGAGCGATCCCTATCCGCTGCTTCAGATGCCTCGAATACGGACACACCGCGTATGGTTGTAGGGGACCCGACAGGAGATCTCTGTGCTACAAATGTGGTGAAACGGGGAACAAAAGGAAGGAGTGCACGAACAAGGCAAAATGCATTCTTTGCAAGGATGCTAAGCTAGCACCAGGCGACCTCAAACATGAGCCGGGGACAGGGAGATGCTGGGTTTTCAAGGAGGCCCTAACTAAAGCCAAATCGATACTCAAATGATCCGTATCCTGCAGGTCAATCTGCACCGAAGCACAAACGCCCAGGACCTACTTGAGCAGTTTGCGAGGGATAAGAAAGCTGACCTCCTGTTGCTGAGCGAGCAACATCATAACAAGGACTCGCAAGCGTGGTACCCTGACAAAACTGGTACCTCGGCCATCTGGGTTCGAGACAGCGCCCGCTTTCAGGTGCAGGGCCATGGACGCGGGGATGGTTTTGTGTGGGTGCGGTGTTCAGGGATAACATATTTCAGTGTTTATCTGACGCCTAACGAGGCAATGCGATCTTTTCGAACCAAACTCGATGCCCTGGAGGACGCTGTCTCGAACACAGAGGGCCACATGCTGGTCGGGGGAGACTTCAACGCTAGAGCCATCGAATGGGGTATGCCACAATCCGACCCAAGGGGAAAGCAAATCTTGGACATGGCGGCCAGAACAGCGCTTTTTGTCCTAAATACTGGTAACACCCCTACTTTCCGCCGCTGGGGTTGCGTAGGAACCATACCCGATGTGACACTCGCTTCGGAGTCCCTGGTACCTAGAGTACACAACTGGCGAGTACTAGAGGACTACTCGGCTAGTGATCACCAGTATATAGCTGTTGAGATTCACGACGGTGCCACTCTGCGTGCATATGCCCAAACTTCAATCCTCGGATGGAGGACTGGGAGGATGGACGTCGAGAGGTTCACTGACGCGCTTACGGCAGGCGCACCGTTGCTGGGAGCTCCGCCAGGGAGTGGAGGGCCTACAGCCAAGGACTTGGTGAACTCAACTATGAGTACCATCATAGCTGCTTGCGAGTCTTCCATGCCCCGTCGGAGACCCCGACATGGTAAGCCTCCAGTATACTGGTGGTCAAATGAGATCGCCGAACAAAGAAGCGAGTGTCACAAACTTCGGCGAGAGGCCCAGCGGGCGCGAACACGGGAGGAGGCAGACACTAAGCTAGCAGCATACAGGTCCGGCAGGAAATATCTTCGCAGGCTTATTAACAAGAGCAAGGCCCGATGCTGGCAAGACCTCATGGACGATGTAAATAGGGATCCGTGGGGCCTTGGCTACAAGCTGGTCATGGGGAAACTTGGTGCCCTACGGAAGCCTTGTATACATGACGCGGAAAAGATGGACGCGATAGTGCGGGGACTCTTCCCCGCCCATCCCGTCCGTGTTGACGCTGTCCATGGTGAAACAGCAGTCGAGTGCCCACTCTTCACACAGCTGGAACTGGAGGAGGCAGTCCTCTCCCTGAAAGCGAGGAAGGCTCCAGGTGCAGATGGTGTTCCAGCTGAGGTTTTGCAGCTCGTCTATCACCATTGTCCTGACTTGCTGCTCAGCACATTCAACGCTTGCCTACGGGACGGGGTTTTCCCGGTACGATGGAAGGTGGCGAGGCTCGTGCTGGTCAGCAAGGGGAAGGGAAATCCCGAATCGCCGTCTGCATACCGCCCGTTATGCATGCTAGACACGGCTGGGAAAGTGCTAGAGAAACTTATCAAGGGAAGACTCACTGACGCGATTCGTGCTGCTGGGGACCTATCTCCTCGGCAGTACGGCTTTAGAGCAGGACGTTCTACCATTGATGCGATTGCAGAGGTGGTGAACGCGGTCCAAAAGGCAGAGGCATATAGTCGCACCAAGCGACGGATCGTCCTGTTGGTGACACTCGACGTCAGGAATGCCTTCAACTCCGCTAGATGGGTGGATATTCTGGATACGCTGGAAAACTCTTTTCAAGTTCCAGAATATCTAATGCGGCTTTTGAGGAACTACCTTAAGGACCGAAGCCTGCTCTACGACACGACACAGGGCCAACGAAGGATGGAAATTACCTCGGGTGTTGCCCAGGGATCTATCCTTGGTCCGGACCTGTGGAACGTGTCTTACGACGGGCTACTGAGACTTGAGATGCCAGATGAGTCGCGCTTGGTCGGCTATGCGGATGATGTTGCGGCCCTGGTCGCCGGACGCACCGTTGACGAGCGCAACTTAGGCTAGGTATGCTAATGCGCCGAGTGAGGGACTGGATGACTGCTCGCGGGCTCAGTTTAGCACTGGAGAAAACCGAAGTGGTCATCTTGACAAAAAAGAGAATCCCTAGAGTAAGGATGATCAGTATTGGAGATATACAGATCGAATCGAAGCCAGCGGTGAAGTACCTGGGGCTACTGATCGACTCGAAGATGAGTTTCTCTGAGCAAATCAGGGCAACGGCTGAGAAGGCTGCTTCGGGAATATCGGCCCTGAGTCGACTTATGGCCAACGTAGGGGGACCCAGCCCATCAAGAAGACGCCTCTTGATGAGTGCTGTAGGGTCAGTGCTACTGTACGGAGCAGAGGTATGGGGCGACGCTCTCAGCAAGGAGGTATACCGAAAACGATTGGCACAGGTACAGAGAAGAGGAGCACTGAGAATTGCATCTTCGTATCCAACAGTCTCCGACTCGGCGGTGAGAGTGATTGCAGGCGTGATACCTGTCGCCCTCCTTGCTAGAGAGCGCCGCGCTATTTACCTGCGCCGAAACGAGGATGCGAGGGAGATGGTTGTCCGCGAGGAGAGACAACGCTCGCTCAACGATTGGCAGCAGTCTTGGAGGAATTGCACGAAGGGAAGGTGGACTGCGCGCCTCATCCCGGATGTGAGACCGTGACTAAATCGAAGGCATGGTGAGACTGACTTCTATCTGACCCAGCTTTTGAGCGGGCACGGGTGTTTTCAGTCTTACCTGCACAAGATCGGCAAGTCACGGTCTCCCGATTGTCGGTTTTGCCCAGGAGAGGAGGACAATGCCTGTCACACATTTTTTGCGTGTACCAAATGGGCCAGGCTGCGAAGGGAACTCTACAGGGAGATGGGAGAGCTCACCCCGGATAATATAGTTGCGGTGATGCTCGAATCGGTTGACAAATGGAACCAGGTGGCACATTATGCTCGGGCAGTCCTAAAATATAAAAGGGACTCACAGCAGCCGGAGGCACTGGGGCTGGGGGATCGCTCTTCTGGCATTTCCTCTTCCCCTCTCGTATTTTCGTATTTTTTCCTTGGGAGTACAGTGGGAAAAGTGATTGTGTTTTGTTACATTTCAATACGCCCAAATCGTATGCAATAGTATCCACATCATTATGAGTGTTCAATACCGCGCATGAATTGAGCAATATATCAATTATAATTAATGGATTAAGTGTTGAAATTCCACTGTGAAATATTCACCCGTAAAACTGCCCGTCTGAAAAATCTTATGAGAATGCAAGTGCAAATTTCATTTCCCCATACCGTTCAAAATCTGCAGTGTTATCTCATTCGCACTAAGTGCACTCTAGCAGGATCTGAAGGATCTGAATTATGATTGAATGAGAGTGAATGACAATATAGCAGTTTGGGTGATTAGGGTGTATATTGTTCGGTTGCTTGTGCAACACATTGCTATGTGAAATTTAATTTTGGTCGTTAGCCAAGAAATTTTCACGAACGATTTAACGGTGTTTGACGCGAGAATTTGCAGATTTGCATTCGACTTGGGTTTTATTTCGGGGGTTAATCAATAGTTAGAGAGCAATGTACGTGTGTCTCCGCACCGCAAACGCAATTTATGAATGAACTAGTTTTAAAATAAAGGAAAACACTGAAGCATTTTGTTTGCTTAGTTGAAAGGATCTACTGATTACACATTAGAATATTGTAAAAAGTTGCGTATTTACATTTGAAGATTAAAAACAGAGGAATACAAGGTTTCAGATTAACTATCCCGTTAGCGAAAATAAAATGATATGAAATAACTGACTGATTATTACTATTTAGTGTATTAAATATATATAACATAATCCCAAAACCTTATTGATTACAAAGCAAGACAGGAGATGGAAAAGAAACAAAGAAAAAAAAAATAAAGAATATTAAATTTTATTTTTTTTACCCTTTTACCATAAGGATGATGTTCGTGTTTTTTTTTGCTTTCAATGAGGTGGAAAAATTAAGATTTTTGTTAAGCACGCGTAACGTACCACCGAAATTTCAGGACCACCCACATCACGAGCGGGCGCCCGGCGAGGATGTGGGTAAGCACCCTTTTAATTATTATAAACAATTTTGTATTTCCGATTTCTTTATTTCATTTTTATGTTTGCGTAACTTTAAAGAATTGTTTTGTTTGGCTGCAAAAGCATATCGGTAAAGTTGATTTTGTTTTGAGTAGTTACAAATGTATGTACATCCACAAGTTCTTTTCAATAATTGCAAAAGCGCTGAAATATTTCTTACACTTTAGTAAAATAAATTCTCGTGTAGTAAAATAAATAGTTTACTTGGATAGTCTAGGCTAAAAAGGAAAGAAATAAAAATAATGGGTTATGACTAGAAATTGAAAATCGGTGTTTCCTTTCATTGACCTTGACCGGGTATAGGACCCGCAACGCTAGCCATTGCGCGTGCTCCACCGTTTTGTTGTGTCTAGGGCCCTTGCCGGGTAGAGTGGCCTTCCGCTCGGGTGCTCTTTTATGGTATAGGGTTATGTGATTCGATCATATAGTTCTATAATATAAATCTGTCGCGTCTATATTTCTCTTTTGATGGGAAAGCTCATAAAAATTATGTTTGCATGAGTTTTCCACTCAAAAGTGAAATATATGGCCTCGTCTACGTTTGGATCTTGATCCAGTTGGGAGGGCGCGAGAGGACACCACCTCCATCTGAATGTCCCACTCTTATTTGTGGGCCATAACGATCGTCGTAATGATGAGGTCTCCACCAGTCCGTCCGTTTTTGCTCGTTTCAACTTGTTCTCTGATCAAGCAATTCCAACCCTTAGATAATTACCTGCTTTTTTCGACTTCGGTCGACTTTTTCTGTGACCCAAGAACTCGTGAATGCGAAATTTTTTTGTAGTGGGTCCTTGTGCTAGGGGGAAAGAACCCGCCCCACAACATCGCAACGCTAGCCTGCCGGCGCATTCACGCGTCCCCAGACAAGGCCAATCTCGGCAGATCTTACCATCCTCTTTCGCCGAAGCAGCTGACCATCGCTGCAGTCCTGTACGGACATTTTTTTACCTACTTTCACTCCAGCTATGTCCCAATGCTGATCATTTTCAAGTAAGCCCAGTTAGAAAGACGCTTCTCTATATGTTTGGCATACTACCCCATCGACGGTTTTCAAGGCAACTAATGATGGAGGACCTTTCATTGTATGCAATAACAATCGCAAATAATAGCATTCTGCGTTATTAGGATACACTGTATACACACGCCCCAAGGCATTCGACGAACGTACACCAGCATACTCTGGAATAAATGCGCCCCACTTTCTTCGCGCTGAATTTTTTGTCGATGTGTTCAAAGTGCAGTGTTTGGGCACTTCGTGATACAGCAATGTTTTCGCGAAATCATCGGATCCACACAATTTGAAAAAGGCGTCGAGTGTTGTGTTTGGTGGCTGCTCTGCACTATTTTATGCGTTTTGTTCGTTAAGTAAGCATGCTGGTCATTTTTCAAGTATACTGCGAGATGTTGAGCAGTTGAATAGCGTTCGTGAATGTTGAATGCGGGTATTCGCCAAACTGCTTCATTGCTGCTGATGTAGTCTCCCATCTGGAATTGAGTGATTTCATCAGTTCGATTGGCCAGCAAGCAGGGATGAGTACAGTACGATCCACCTGTTGTTGATGTGAACATCTATATTTCGCATTCTACGCCTATATATTGGATATCCATCCATCACCTCCAGTTTGAATTTTATTGATATCGCTTTGTGCACTTGCCATCCTTCATACATGGTATCATATTTTCTTGAAGCTCAGCAGAGATCACGCTATCAATTTCTGTTGGGACGATTTTTTGCTTCAATCAAATTAAAATATGAGCGTGCGGCAGGCCTCTCCTGCATCAAGTTTCTCCAAAAAGATGGTTCTTGGTGATGACGTCCATGAGTCTAATTAGCTTTTGCTTGAAAACTCGAACGAGAAGATCATGTCTGTGCGGTGAGTTTTGACCGGTGGAAAGCAGATGTGTAATTTCACTCCACGTTATATTGCATGTGAAGGTGATGAACAGATCTAGGTGTCCATACTTTCGGACATACGTCATGGTATCGTGTGCGTATTTGTACATGTGTTGCTGACTGCCGGTATACGTTGCTGGCAAGATTACCATTTGTCCAATGTTAGCAGCGTTCCCATCATTGGCAATCGCATCACGCAAGTAGACGTATACTTCAACGCGCAACTTCTGTTGATTTTACCCAATGAAGAGAAGATGTTCGCTTTCAATTTTCGCGTACATGTTCACAATGAACTGATGGTATAGTTCACGGCATTTCAGGATGTAGTTGGATTCATTTGCATGAATCATAAAGTGGTACGTGTAATAATCCATGCAGGAAACTTTCGTTGTTGTTGTTCATTCGTGTTGAGATCGATTTGTATGATTTTGAAATGATAGATCGATGTGTTTCCGAAACGCATTATGGCACATTTGTATTCCGGCGGTGGATGATTATGTCGCGTCGATCGAATTCTGTGCCCAACATTACAACTGCTATATCACCGATCACCCGTGTATTGAAACATCGACGGGTTTTTTTCTGCTCTTACCACAACAGTATAGGTATCTGATGGCATCTGGTCTAGAGCAGTTTTGAATAGACGAATCAAACTGTTGCTTCCATCCAACATTGTTTGTAAGTTCGAAATTGTTTCGCGTCTGGTTGTAGTACTAATCGCACAACGCTGTTCGACTTCTCTTTCCTCGTTGCCAGTAAAATATATTTGCAAAAAATTTTGCCTCTTGATCCGGTACAGGAAGCAACGAACCGATTTGGTGATATATATGGCCTTGAACTGTGAAAGTGGGCATGTAACCGGCGTTGTTGCACCGAAGGAAGTCATTCGAATGCATCTTGTACTTGCGAATATTTTGCAGGAAGTGTTTTGAAATTTGACTGGTAACTTTGAAGCGGCTCAGGTGGTTTCATCAGCGGGGGGGAAAAACATTTTATCGTTCGAACAACACATTCCAATTGATTCCTTAGCGAGGTTCAGAACACGGCAATGCACGCAAACTTTATTCATTAGCCCAATAACTACATCCACGTGATTCCTGTAATCATAGTCTCTATCGTAATTAAATGCTCCAACTTCAAATCAATCCGTTCCCTTGATCGAGCCAATCGCAATTGATTGGTATCAAGTGGTTCGATATGTTATTGGGACGTTTCTTCGGCTCTGGAAATTGAATCTCTGGCACGCATTTCTTCAAGGCGAGATCCACGTTGCTTTTCAGTTTCTTCTGCTCTAGAAGATGAAGCTCTGTTGCGGTTTTCCTAAAGACGAGATCCACGTTGCTCTACAGTGTGGCATTGTTGAAAACTAATCTTTATTAAAATGGTGATTGTGGAAGAAATTGTGATTGTGAAAGGAACGTGTGTAGTCGATTGAAAATGAGCAAAGTAGAAGAAATGTTCAAAGCAATTCATACATTTGACGCGATGAATGTCATTTGCGCGCGAAAAGAACGCTTGCAATAGATTGAAAGGGAATATCGTTCAAACGCAATTGCTGTTAACTGTGTTTTTTCAACCATCACACATCACATCATATCGTGTTTGTTTCAAAATATGTTTTCGTTAAATTTACAGCCAATGATTCAGTCTCCTATCGCGTTGTTAGCTTCTCCTTGGTGAATACAACGAATGACTTTGACGGTTTCATATTAATTCGGAGATGCGAATGACGTCACAAGGTTTAAACCTAGAAATTCAATGCGTAAAAGTATTATCAAAAGCAAAACTCCGCTTTCCAAAATAGCGACAAAACTTAATTTTTTTCACAACTAAACGACTAAATATGACTTCGAATGACTTACTTCGCCTTATTTGCATTGGAATTACGACGAATGACTTTAATTCATGCGCAACATGTATTCTCCAATGGATATTTTAGTTTTCAAAAAATTCTTAATTAATAATTGCATAGAAATATTTAATTATTTATTTTCGAACCGAAACCGCGTTACATTGATGAAAAACGTTAAAAAAAATTCTATAAAAAATTGAAAAAAAAAATACCCAAAAACCTGAAATTATTTCTTCCAAGCGATCGGCACCAAACTTTCACAAGAACCATCCCTGGACTAAACTATATTTACCCTGAGAATTTCATAAAAATCCGTTGGGCGGTTTAGGAGTCCAAAGTCAAAAGGGCTTTATTCAATACTAATCGTTTTAAATTTTAAAGGAATATAAAGCAAATTCCAAATAATAAAAATACGAAAACAATGGCCCAAATGGCTCTCTAAATTTATACATTATCAGTTAAACACATTTGATCAAAAAACTATAGCAAATTCAAATTAATTAAGATTATTACATATTTTATGATTTAATTGGAAAAAGGGGAAAAACCAACCTACACTATTCAAAATTATTTATAATTTTAACACAATAGTGAACTTTGATCCTACACCTAATGTTATAACTTAATCCTAATAAAATTCAAAAACTTTATCTTATACTAAAAAACCATCACAATATTCCTAACCTAAGCATTTAACCTTATCTCTAAACATAATATAATAAAGATAACATGTACCTACTAATTTTCAGCACAAATAAACAACAGCACTAAATATAGCAATAATGAGTTGAAACTCAAAAAAGAAGTAACGAAAAGGACAAAAACTGAAAATAAATACGAATAATTTAGACATTGCAATTCAGCCACCAAAACCTAGATTGCTCCGTCTCAGCTCGACCAGCTTCAACGAATCTAGCAAATGAGTATCTCCATCGGAATTATTGGTCTCGTGAACTTTCTTTGCCTTAGTTTCCTTATTGGTTTGGTTTAGCGGCTCTGCATCTTGAGTTTTCATCCCTCTCTTGAACAATATTCGACATGGTTCCGTGGGTCGACTCCTTCGACGATAAAAGCTTTTTCCAATAAAAACCAAAATTTGCTTTTGATTGACTTTTAAAAAGATGAATTTATTTTTTTGAAAACTTGACAGGAGCGAATTAAAAACGCGTCTAGACGCAACGAAGGCTAGACATAGAATGGTTCAGGAGTCCATACCGGACATACACGCACATATACATACATTTATATATATATATATATATATATATATATATATATATATATATATATATATATATATATATATATATAGATGTACAGAATCTTCACTTTGAAAGTGTTTTAGAGATCAAACAAAGAGAGCGATATTATATTATTAAGTTATATATTTATTAAATTCTTTTAAAACTAGTTTACATCCATTTCTTCTTCTGAATCATCTTCAGCCCACTGGTCATCTGAACTGCTCTGTTCTTCTTCTATTTCGGAGTTTGCTGAATCTGTAAATATATTCAAATGAAAATCATTGGTAATTTTGTTAAATGATTAAAGGAAATATTTCTAAATGAACTCACCTTCGTCTTTATATACTAAAACATTCTCATTGTCGAGTGTTTCTTCTTCACCATTTCGTTGAATTTGATTTATAAGCAAATCTAGACGACCAGATAGCCTACAAGGAAATGTAAAGGAAAATATTTCATGATGAATTATGCTATTAAATAAAATTGATTAAAACTTAATCATTCTTAATCTTTTGCAAAACGGAGGCGCTCCACAGTCACCATATGTGCTTTGCTTCTCAGTAACTGTTTGACCGAAACACAACGGTTAGCCAAAACTTATGACGAAACAACGATTTTCGGCTTGTTTAACGTATTGCTTTATGAACGGTGTTTGAGTTTATTTGCGTAGCCAGTAAAGGGTTTCATTACTCTTCCAGAATATTCATGGTTGGATTAAAATAAGATTAGCAAAAGAAAAAGACGAAAATTGGAAAAAGTTTAGATGAAAAAATTCCTATAGACTTTTCGTTGTGTCTTCTATAAACTAAGCGTTGCATAAGGTTCAGATAAGTTTTCGCATATAATGCACTCTCAGCTTCAAAATGCACTATAACACAATGCATTATCGGAAACACCATGCAATCTATGAAAACAAAATGCAACTGGACATCGAGATGGAGCGCCAAGATAGCATAGGTAATATTAATGATTGTAGTAATAATTTCATTGAATATTTAACATCAAAAAATAAGAAGAAGGAGAAGAAGCCAACCGGTGTGTCTGCTGGTTCTCCTATTAAAAATAATAAGATAAATGAGAAAGTTCCTCCAATTAACGTTTTTGGGCAGCGTGGAGGAGATATGGTTCGGTTCTTGGAAGCCGAACATAAAATCGATAACTTTGAAGTTAAGAGAGTGAGAGTGTAAAAGCTCCCCACTTCACATACACGCCAAAGACGGGAAAAAATCAGACCTTCCTGTTGAAGGGCTTTGACTGTGGGGAGAATACAGTTAATCTCCTTGAAATGTTGCAGGAAGCAGCACCAGCTGTTAGGTTCATCAGCGTGAAAAATTTTGCTACAAGGAGATCAACTGTTGAAGGCAAAATATTACCATTTTATTTGGTCCACATTTCTAACGATAGCAGTCCGAGTGCCCTCCAGCAGGTAAGGTATTTAAACTTTAGAGTTGTGAGGTGGGAACGCCTCCAAAAAAACTGAAGTCAACCAGTTTTACAGGTGAAAATTCTGCCATGCACTATCGCTGTGTTAAATGCAAAGATATTCAAGCCCTCGGTGAATGCAAATTGGCTCAGATGGAGTCAAAAGAAAAATTATACTGTATTAACTGCGGTATATTTGGTCATCCAGCATCATATCGAGGATGCCCTCGGTATCAAGATGCAAGAGTTGAATTTTCCCCAAAACAAACCCAAGTACATCACAACTTGTTACCTCCCAACTTCGTCAAACCCGGAGTATCATTTGCACTTGCTGCTCGAGGACCAGCAGATAATGTAAACATAATAAAAAATGTAACTGGCAATAATGAGCTGCTTCTTAAAATTTACCAACAGCTTGAATCTCTTTCAGTAGAATAAATAAAGAAGGCCAAAAAATCAATTTTGTTTTTCAACGTTTAGGCCAACATGCTTCAAAATAGTTTGTCATCCTGTCACATTCCCATGGATAGGATTCGTCTCATCTCGATCAACGTCAACTCCATTGCTACTATACATCAGCGTGATTATCTCCTTGAATTCATTGTTAAGCAAAAGCCTGACATCATGCTTCTCACTGAAACCCACCTCAATTCATGGCACTCCATGACATTTGTAGTAATCGAGCAGTCACACTAGCAAACTGCTCGAAAACCTTCCTATCTCCTATCCAAAATTGTAATTGCAGATTTTAAAAAATATGTAATTATTTCTATTGTAATTGTAATTCGTAGAATAATTTTTCTTCTTATTTTTATATTAAATGTAACTTTGTATCGAATTTTCCTCTATATTGTATTAAAATTTAAATGTTCTCCCTTAATTATCTTTTCCATAAAATTTAAATTTTATTACTATTTAAAATTTTCATTTCCTTATTTCATTTAAATTTCTTCACTTCATTTGAATTTTGGTTTTTAAAAAAATTTAAATCTGCCCATTACAATTTAGAATGAGGAACCACTGATTTAGTGCAGGGCAACGGTGCGTTACATAAAAATGCATTCGAGTTTAGCGGCTGGTGCAATTTTACCGTTAGCGACACGGGGAAAAAGAGGGAAAAGACAAGTTTGCAGACGGATCGGGGGGCTCCGCTGGAAATGGCGGGGGAGTTCAAGTCGCGTATCCGTGGAGAATGGGCAGAAGATTGAGAAACCTTCTTGCCTTTAACGTGAAAGACAGTGGCGAAAAACGAGAAAAGCGGCATTTGAGTTTATATACGTTTTAAAAAGTGATTTTTCGACAATCTTTCATGCAAGTGCTGAGTGAAGAAAATTAGTTTGCAAATAAAGGTGAAAAGTTAGAGCGACGCAAACAAACTGCAATATTGACGCCATTCAATCAACCTCCACGCGAATTTTCGTTTCCCGTCTGCAAATAAACGAACTGTCAAAATTAATTACGCACGCTCATTATGCTCTTGTGATGATACGTGTACAATATCATGCAAATAATTTAAATGAATAATTTCTAAATTCGCGAGCTCCTATGATGAGGCTGATGCTGGCGGTGATGTGACGATGGTGGTAGTTGGTGATAATTGATTGGTCAGCGCAAATCAAAGTTCATCTAGGTTTAAACTGCGAATTCGATGCCCACTGCTTCATTTAAGTTTACTTTTCTTATTTGTGCATTGCCACGACTTGCTCTCCGATGAATTAACTTTCAGTTGAAGAGGAATGCAATGTTGACGTTTCGCGTCAAAGTTGTTTAATCAGATGATTTGGATGTGAGGTGGTTATTAAATTTTTCGCGATTGTTTAATCAGATAATTTAAACGGTGAAATTATTTTTAAATTTTTCGCGACAAAGTCCTTAAATTGAATGCATCGAAGCTGCCCTATTTTAATTGTATATACATGTAAATGGATGCTACGCCGACTCAGACGGTTAGGAAACCCGCACAAGTGGAAGTAGCGTATTGTAATAGCAGATAGTACCGGTGCAATTCTAGAATGGAAGCTTGAAAGCAAGATAAATGAATTGGATGTTGCGGACTCTTATGTTAGTGTATGGGAACGACGGAAACATATGAAATGATCTTTTGCACGTTATTGATGCTTTTGAGCTTTGAGATCGCAATCGTAGAATTTAGCGTTAGTTGCAGGAAGTGATCATCAATAAGAAATTTAGAGCAACATTGCGATGTGCAGGTTTTTGCTCATAGTAAAACACTTAACGTGTGCCAATAGCTTAAATGGATTAGTTTGTTATGGCATTACTCCTAAAGGCGGTTTAATCTAGTGTTATATGGACCTGAAGTTGAGATTTATGTTGTTCGTAGCTAATAATTTTGTAGTGAGAAGTCGTTTTGACTGATTATGAGAAAAATCCGATTAATGCCGGGTACACAAAAAGTAGTAAATCGTATATTGCATATTGTGGCGTTTATACGTTCAGTTATTGAAATTACGGGCTTTGACCAAATTTTACCTTTGTTAATGAAACGTAGTGGCGTAAGACTCGAGTTCGTAAACCTTTAAATTGCAGGAAATTCAGTTATAAGCAACTCACCACATCGTCAGCGAGCGCTTGTGGAGGATGTGGGTAAGTACCCTTTGTTATTTTTCTCTTCAATTATTAATTTTTTCAATTGTTTTCTAATTTTGTTATTTATTAAAATTGATTATTTGCATGATTTTATATCTTATTTCACATGTTTGGTTTTTTTATATAAAAATTTCCATTTTATAGAGGGACGATAAAAAAAACAGCAAAACAAAGTAGTGTTTTTTTCGATTATTTACGTCTTTCGCCCGGTATTTTTTCTTGAAATAAAATACATTAAAAATAATTGTACAGCCTGTGTAGTTATTCGATTCGCGCAATCGACACAATTGGTTTTTAATAAAACCGCATTATATAAGCACGGTATCTTTGTAAGTCCAGATTGAGAACACTATATCGCAAAGATCTTTAGAATGGTTTTGACATTATATTCATGAATAAAATGAATTGTTAAACTTAAAAACGCGGTCATTCCATTCTGTCCCTCTGATCGGGTATAGGACCCGCCACGATGGAAGGCTTTCTGCATGAAATGGGCTAGCCATCGGGCGCGCTGCATCTGTTTATTCGTTTTCAGGGGCTCTTGCCGGGTTGAGTGGCCCTCCACTCACGTGCCCGTTTTATGACATAGAGTTATGTGACCCGATCACCTAAGTCTGTAAAATAATTCGGTCACATCCTTATTTCTCGTTGATGGGAGGGCTCATACAGAGGAGGTTGGTATGAGTTTTACGCTCAAACGAGAGATGTACGGCCACGTCAACGTTAGGATCTTGATCCGGTTGGGTGGGTACGAGGGGGCACCATATCTATCCGGTTGCCCACTCTTATTTGTGGGCCATGAGAATCGTCGGGTAACGACGAAGTCTCCCCAAGTCCGTCTGTTTTGACTCGTTTCGGCTTGTTCTCTGAGCAAGTAATCTTCCCCTTCGTTAGTTACCTGCAGTTTTCGACTTCGGTTGATATTACCATCCTCTTTCGCCGAAGCAACAGACCATCGCTGCAGTCCTTCACGGACATCTTTATTTATACTTTTTCACTGCACATTTAAGGATTTTGAATTCGTAAGAAACGATAGGGTTATAGGTGATGGGGGAGATGGCACCGGGATATTGGTTCGGAGATCCTATTGTTTCCAAAATATTGAAAAAGTCGAATTCAAAAGCTTTGAATCTCTTGAAGTGTCCGTTATCAAAATTTCACTGCCAGGTGGGGATAACCTTTTCGTTATCTCCGCCTATGCAACTGGTGGAACTGTTCTCAAGCTCAAGGAGGAGTTCAATTCCTTGTTTGAAATACTCGAATTGAACAGGCTGCATAGTTATTATATTCTTGCTGATGACCTGAAAGCCAAGCATACATCATGGCTAAACGCCACTAATAGTCCAAAAGGTGTATTCCTGAAATCATGGATAACAGAGAACCAAATTGAATACAGGTGCAATCCATATGGGTTGGAGTTCTCAACATACCCTAGGACAAATTTATATTTAGACCTCTGCATTGCTGACGCAAGACTTAAATTCAGCTTTAATAGTCCTCAACAGAAACTACAGGTGATTCCTTATGATAGCGACCATACGCAATCGTAATGGAAATCAATCGTCAAAGGGATGATTTCTTCCTCATTCCAGTTCAACATGAAAATCATCGGTTGAATTTAAAAAAAAAACAAACTGGGGAAAGTTTCAAAAGAAATTTAATCGGGAGTACCAGAAGGAGTGTCCCCCTTTTGATGATGGCAATGCTGTCTCAATGGTTCCTAATGACAGGAATCTAACTAACGATGAAATAGATCTCTATTTGTCGAAGTTAGAGAAACTGACGTTGCAAACGATTGAGAAAGTAGTTCCCATGATTAAACATCGAAACAATATGGAAGGATATGAAACACCAACCATCGCAAGGTTGAAAAGATTGAAAAGTCTTCTTCTCACACGCGTCAACAATATTTATCGACGATTTTTGGACTACAACCATCCCTCGTTGGCGATGTTGAAATTACACCTGAAGAATGTCCGGAACTTATACTTCAGGAGTTAGGTCAGTAATCAATGGGGGGAAAAATTGAGGGGTATTAGCCCATAGGACCCAGATGGCGTTTTCGCGAAAGTGAATAGCATATTCCGCAAGAAGTCTCGAGTGAAGGTATCGAATCTTGAAGTCGCTAGTGATGTTATAATCCTTCTCGATAGGGCTGATATCGAAATTGATAGTAGACTCCGGATAGAAATGGAAGCAGGATTATTTGTGAGGGATTGCATAAACTTGCCCTGATTGGAACACATTTTGAATTGGCTCATCTACCAAACCCTAAGAGAGGGAATGAAATATTTTCAGAGGTCGTTGAAGCAAAAGTTTCCGACTTCAAATCAAACCTGAACGACTAATCAATATTTCATTTCAATGAAACATTAACATCTGACCTCATACCGAGCTTGAATCTTATAGATTATTTTGTCAGCTATGAAGACTTGTGTTTCACATTTCGCAGGATAAACAACAAGAAACCATGTGGTACTGATGGTATTCCAAATGTAGTTCTCCGACATTTGCCTGAGGTTGCTATTAGGAATTATTGCATATTGTTCAACAACATGTTGAGCAATTCATATTTCCCAAATGAGTGGAAAAGGCTAAGGTATATCCGATCTTGAAGAAAGGAACACAATCTTCATGCCCTAAAAGCTATCGCCCAATCAGTTTGCTGTGTAACATTAGCAAGGTGTTTGAAGTGATACTCAACGGAGCATTGAACGCCCACATTGAGGAATATGAGTTGATGCCGAATAGCCAATTTGGTTTTCGTGCCAGGCATTCGACCACACATGCAATAACGAAAGTAACCTCAGACATCTGTTGGAAACTAAATGATAGAGAATGTGTTGGAGCATGTCTCATTGATATGGAGAAAGCCTTCGATACGGTGTGGTTAGATGGACTAGTTTTTAAACTCCTCCTGGACACGTTCCCCAGACACCTTGCCGCAATGATGTGCAATATGTTATACGGGAAATCGTTTGTTGTAACTGACGGAAATCTGACAACAATGCGCGACTTCAAGGTCTTGAATGGTCTACAGCAGGGAACAGTTACTGCGCCTCTGCTCTTCTCAATCTTCACTCGCAAGCTATTGAACGGCTTTGATTTTAACGTCTCGCCAACGCGATCATTGGTAGTGTTTGCTGATGATCTGACCATCTATACGGCAGACCGAAAAGATACATTCGGAGAAATCTCCAAAAAATGTTCAATGATGTACAGCTGTACACTGACAATTGGCGAATGAAAATCAATGCGCAGAAGTGTGAAACAATCTTGTTTCTGACAAGGCTGCCGGGGGTCAGTCAAGATCTGAAACGAAATTGGAAGGATTTCCACATCATGGCTGGCGAGGGTAGTTCAGAACAAGTTCCACATAAATCCTGTGTTCGATACCTCGGTGTTTATCTCGATTTGTATCTGTGCTATACTGAACATGTCAAAATCATGCTCAGTAAGGCACAAAAAGTAGTCATGGCCCTACGAAGACTCTTTCATTCCAAATACATAGATCAAAAGCCTGAGATGGATTGGAAGCATTATATATGGAATTGAAGAATTTATCAAACTGCTCAAGTGACAAGAGTCGATATCTTCATATTGAAACTGTTTCGGAATCATATCGCAAGATCTGTAACTGTGAGTGTAAACTCTTGGATTTCACAGCCGTTCTACCTTACAGATGGGTATATTGCGACTTGTCTCGCTACTGGCTTCGTTCCTCCAGAAGCATTCGTGTGTTTGGATTTGTTTTTGATTCTGACGGCGTCCCAGTCATATATCACATATATACACGGCCCACCGATAAGAAGATAAAATATCCTCCGAATTTGAGTTCACGAGACCAACAATTCTAATGGAGATACTCATCTGCTAGATTCGTTGAAGCTGATCGAGCTGAGACGGGGCAATCTAGATATTCGTGGCTGAATGACAATGTCTAAATTATTCGAGTTTATTTTCAGTTTTGGTGTATTTGTTACTTAGCTTTTGAGTTTCAGCTCATTATTGCTACATTTAGTGTTGTTGTTTATTTGTGTTAAAAATTAGGTATAGGTAAGGTATATGTTATGTTTATTTTATTAGGTTAGAGATAAGGCTAAACGCTTAGGTTAGGAACATTGTGATAGAATTTTTAGTATAAGATAAAGTTTTTGATTGAATTTTAGTAGAATTAAGTTAAAACATATTAGGTGTAGGATCAAAGTTCACTGTTGTGTTTGAATTATAAATAATTTTTGAATAGTGAAGGTTGGTTTTTTTCTCCTTTTTCCAATCAAGTATGTAATAATCTTAATTAATTTGAATTTCCCATAGTTTTTTTGCTAAAATGTGTTTAATGCTAACATATACATTTAGAGAGCCATTTGGGCCATTCAGTTTTTGTATTGTTTGGAATTTGCTTTATATTCTTCTAAAATTTATAGCGATTAGTATTGAATAAAGCGCTTTTGATTTTGACTTTAACAAAATCCAACTACACAAAATTAAAAGAAAAAATCTAAAATACTAAAATCAACTTTCATAAAATCCACGGGCCGGGCGCCACTAGCTCACCCTGTGCCCCTTGAGCCGACGGGCGAGATACCGACTCACCGAAGATAATTTCACTGTCTCGACACTGTAAAGTAAGTGAAATCGTTCAAATTTATGCTAAAGATGCACAGTTTCTTTCATAAGCACATTGCAGCCGCCATGTTCTGAATGTTCGGCCAATTGAACGTATTCAATTTAAACACTACTCCTTTAATTTTCATGAAAATTGAAAGAAAATAAAAATGCCTAAGTCAATTTTAAATATGTATCCACCATAAACACGTGTTATTGTTGTTGTAATTCCATACAATTGAAATCGCTATAACTCACTTGATTATGATTCGATCTCGATTAAATTTTGTGAACATACATATCTTATATCAGTCTATATAATTGCAAAATTTCAAGAAGTTCAAGGTACCGTTTTGATTTTATGGACGAAAATGTGAAATCTACAAATCATACTATTATTAACAAAGTTGAGTGTATTTCGATTTCTGAGGTATTTGTTGCCCTTGTACTCATAAAGGTCCACATTCGTGATAATTTTCAGATTTTTCGGCTCACATATGTCCAATCGCGAGGGGGGTACACAAATTTTGCGTGCATTTTGCCTTCCCCTGGACCCCCTAATTCACTCGACTACCATTGGTTAAAAAAAATCGTAAAGGATTCATTTGTTATTAGGGCGGACCCCCCTTAAAAAATTTTTAAATTTTTGTTAAGACCCTAACTTTTGAGAGACCATCACTTCTGACCTTTTCACAAAGTTTGAGCATTCTAGCTTCTATAGTTTCTGAGGAAACTAGCTGTGACGCACGGACACACGGACAGACAGGTCGCGAAACTAGTAGGTCTTTGTAAAAAGATTTTTTAGACCTAAAAAGGAGAAGCAAAACCAAGAATATTGCCACTAATGAAGGAGACAATTAGTCCTCGAATTATCCGAATCTGGCAGTAGAAAAACAAAAATAAAAAAAGTGCTTTTTTAGGAAAGTTTTTAGTTTAGTTTAAAATATGTTGTAATATTTGAAATACTGACAGGAGCTATTAAAAAACACGTCCGTACGCAACAGATACTAGTCGTAGATTTATCTGGGCTCTGGGGCCCAGGAGAGAGTAAAAGGAATATTAAATTTATTATTGATGACATTCCAGATCTCTTAAACAACCTTTTTACGATTATTATTTCTGGCAATATCCTGCAGGGCAACATTAAGATCAGAGAGTACATAAAGTTTGAAACAAAAGAATCCCTTAAGGTGATGCATCTATTTCAAATACTGAACCCAAATCATCCAGGCTAAATATTGTCTTGTTGTCTTCAAGTTAGTGGAAGCGCCTACTGAGCTAGATGTGTATTTTTTGGGTTAGTTTGTAATAAACGAGTTGATTGAGCCTATTGAAGTGATCGATGGGAACATTAACGTTACTGTTCAGCTCAGCGCCATTCTGCTCTTTCCAGTTGTTACAAGCAGGATCGCCTGCTTGCAGAAATGTAAAAAAGAACAAGTTGGGTAAACAGACCTACGCTCATGTCAGAAGGGTTTTGTACCCAGCTTCTCAGAAATGCAGTCACTAGCAATGAATAACGTCAAGAAATACGTCAAAGAGATGTGCACGTTTAGAAGAAAATCCATTATTTTTCTAATTTCAACGGTCGCTATTTTGTTGCAAACCAACAAAAATCACTCAAATCATGAATTCTCAAAAATATTAATGTTATTGACCTTATTGGAAAATTTCAAGAAGATCAAGTCAAAACTGCAGTGATTGATTCGATGGAAAGTCCATAAACTACGAAAATCATGTGCTATTGTTGTTGTGATTGGAGAAATTTCAAACGGCTATAACTACCGTGTATATCATTCGATTTTCATCAAACAACATTTAAGGTCCTTGTGTAGGACTACGTAAATGTCGAATTTCGTTCTATTTAAGGGTACCGATGCGATTTTATGGGGGAAAATGTGAAATTCGAATATCATACTATTATTAACAAAGTTGAGTGAATTTGGACTTCTAAGGTATTTGCAGTTGTTGTACTCATAAACACCTACCTCTATAATTTTTTTCAGATTTTTGGGATCACAGGTGTCCAATCGCGAGGGGGGGGAGACACAAATTTTCCGTGTGTTTCCCCTCCCTGCGCGCCCCTTGAAGCAAAAAGTGTCAAACTAACATCATCAAGACCTTTCATTTGATACCCATATCGGCTACCTTTGATGAAATTTTTTTTTTCGGGGGCCACTCCCCTATATGGGGAGACCCCCCTTAAATACCTTATACAATTTTTTTTTGTAGTTGAACTTTGAAGAGAGCACCACTTTACACCTGCATACAAAATTTGATGATTCTAGCTTAAGTAGTTTGCGAGAAAAAGAGCTGTGACACACGGACGGACGGACAGACAGGTCGCGATTTTGGTAGGGTTTTGTAAAATTATTTTACAAAACCCTAAAAATGACAGTACGACAAAAACCAGTTAAAACGCAAGTTACAGCTGGAGAAGATGGATGTGTCTGTGTGGACGTCCGGAAAAGGAATGTACGAATTAAAAAATCACACTTACTTCGACAATTCTTGTAAGCTATTCATCCGGTGTTCAATAATGCCCAAACACGGACCAAACTTTGTCAGCAAATCGTCAGGACCAAGAGCCATCAATTGACTAGCGTGAACCCGCACTAAATATTTCAGCCAATTTCCCGCCGTTTGCACACTAAAAAAATTATTTTAATATTCATATACAAATAGTTTGAAAGTAGTAATGCAATTTACTCACTTAGATCTTTTATTTTGCATCATCTGTGTAAGTTCATCCACTAGCGTTCCCACATATTGGATAGGCAGTTTCTGTAATGTAAGCTGAATAACTTTCGAATCATCTGTGGACAGAACATTCCTCAATAGGCTGAAAATTAAGGATGATTTTTAACTAAACCCTTTGTCAAGATATAATGCTGGTAAACTTACTTTGCGTCTTTGCTATGCAAAGCTTGAATAAGAAGTTGTACTTTACTCTTCGCTGTAGGTATTTCACCATTTGATAAATTTAAGTTTTGCAAACGAGTCTCCATGGGAATTTGTACTGATTTCTTTTGTTTCCTATTTATGGCTGCACTTGATTTATATTCCACATAATTTGGATCCACGGAAGGTGTTACAAGTTTCAACGAACTTTCCAAATCTTTCTTGTTCTTCTTTGCCATCAATGATTTGGGACTTGTTCGAATTAGAACTTGAACTTTTTCGGAAAAGTTAGGTTCCTGTAAATCGATGAAGATGATCAAATATATCATTCATAAGTTTATACTCGTATGTGAACTCACAATATATTCAAAACGTAAAAATTGTTTATCTCCGTAACCTAAGAGGACTTTATTGCTCTTGGAACTACGCTCAAGTAAAGCAGCTATCGCATGTATCGGCGCGATTTGTGAGGTATCTTCCGACGCAAATTGAATTGTTACTTTTGGTTTAAGAGGTTTATCTGGTTTTAGACTAGAATAAGAAGGAATTAGTCAAACAAAAATTCTTTAAATATAGCAAATACCTGTCTAATGCATTCACATAGAAGTGGACGACTCCACTCCTCGTTACCGCCGCCAATTGCAAGTTACCTTCCCGATCAACTTTACAGCTAACACAATACGCGATGTTCTCCATTAGAAATGTACACGAGGGGCTCTTGTTCTTACTTCGATTCGTTACAGTCCATAAACACAATATTCGCTCCATTTTGGACGCCGATATCACATAGTCTTTGTCGTTATAGGAGAAATGCTTTAGAAAGATCACATCTGATGTGTGTCCCGTGAAAACTTGTCGAAGTTCTTGCGCTCCAACAGCATACAGCTTCAATTGCCTTCCGCCAACAATAACCGAGTTCGATTCTGGGAATGTAGCGATGCTATAAGGTTTTTCATTACCAATGGACCATGAGCTGATTTGCCTCTCCTCGGCAACATTCCATACAATAATCTGCGAGTCTTCGCCGCAAGTGTATAAGTGATTGTCGTTATCGTAAGCGATGTTTGTAACACGAGCAGTGTGGCCTTCGCCTTTAAGACTTCGTTCAATCTATAATAAATTAAATGTTATACTAAGCTTGATAGAAGGTTGTAGATTTACCTTAGCGGCTGCGAAAGAGTACAGAACAACACCTCCTTTACTAGTACCAAGTGCCAGATACAATGCAGGCTCACTATTTCCATCTCCAGTCGATGACCGCCGATTTCCCTTTGACTTGCTCTACAATTGGAACCAGAAAAGTCAGTGTATGATAACATATTTGAGTAATCTAATATACCTTTTTCTTCGCCGGAGCAACTTGAGTCCATGTAAGACAAGTACAAGGTGCTGTCAAGTGCAAATTGGGCACGTATTCCTGCTTGAGTTCATTCGTCTCCGCGTCCCATATCTTGAGCACACCTTGATCGTTGATTAAAGCCAAATATTTACTATCCGGGGAGAACTCTGATGCATGGTGAAAACTAATATCCATAACTAAATACTAAAATCTTTATTTGCCGGTAAGAAAATTAAAGAAGAGGCAATATAACACACGCGACCAATGAGCACGTGTTGACAGTACTCGTTAGTTTGTCAAAATAGTACGAGATACCAATACTTTGTGGGAAGGAGAAAGCATGAAAATAAATGCGAAGATAATTGCTGATGGGAGAGTTTCAAGCTTATCGGTTTGAAGCTCCGATAAAAAGTGATAGAATAATTACATTAACCCCACATATCTATTTCAATCTCTGTAAGTGAGAAATTGAATCTTTCACTAGAAATTTGCAATGGTTGGGTTTAGTGCGGAATTCTTTATGGACTGGTGTAAAAACAAATAATTACATCGCAGTAGTGTATAATTTAGTGTTTGGTGTCTTTATTAGACTTGCTTCTTAACCGAAATTAAAAACATCAGTTAATTAGCTACTGCATATTTGGCTGAATTTTAACCTCGTAGAGCTCGCAAATAGAATATTTTTTTTCAATTTTGATGATCTTGTAGACCATCTGCATACACAGGAAAACAAAGCTACGCGAATACAAATCTGTGATGAGAACTGTACTATGGTTTGGCTCAGAAAAATGGACCCTAACCCAAGCATCTGCAAACATATCGAATGCCTTTGAGAGACGAATTGTAGTAATCGAGCAGCCGCCTAAGCAAACTGCTCGAACACCTTCATAACACCTATTCGAAATTTTAATTGCAGATTCGAAAAAGGTATTTTTTTTTAACTATTTCAACTTATAATTCTAATTCATAAAACATCTTTGATTTCTCCTTATTTTTATTAAATATAAATGTTAGATCATTTTGTTTTTCTATATTAAATTTAGACTTTGCGTTTTAGTTATATTCTTTATTAGTTTTCTTCTTCTCTTCGTAGCCCTACAGCCCCTTTCGGGCCTTCGCTTAGAGATAGTTAGAGTATCCCATTGTCATGATCAAATGTATCGGCACTCCACAAGGTGATGTGATCATTATCACACGCTTTTGCCGTTGTCCGTCCACCCAGCTGCGATACGTTCTGATTTTTAAATCAGCACGTATCATAGCTGAACAGACTTATAGTCCGTCCGAAGAACCACTCGCACTAAATCTCGTTGACGCCAACGAAACTTGAACCAGAGGCCTTCGGCTTACGGGCTTAGTGCTCTAACCACTAAGCCACGCGGATTACTTTATGAGTTTTATCTTGTCCTATTATTACTTTAATTTTTCTATAATATTTTTCATATTTTACAAAAATTCAAATCTGCAATTAAAATGCGGATATGATAATATCATTCCGCTGCTCATGCACATATTGCATGGGCGAAGGCAAATGTGCAGCGGAGTGAGTGGAAAGTTCGTCAATCTCCGTTGCATGGAGTCCCGGAAGGTGACAACGGAGAACAGGGGAGTCTGTCATTGATCGTGAGTGAAACACGTCGCGAGAATCATACCTGCAAGCGTTACAGGAGTTGCAATAATTCCGCAACTTAGTATACATTTAGCGATTCGTGAAGACCGCATGCCGAGGAATTCTAAAGTCAAGTTCGTGAGTTGAAAATGCATTTAACTGAATAAGTCCGGGGATGGACCATGAGTCCATCCGCGCGTCCATGATCGAATTATGTACGACAAAACAGAGATTCGTCGCCAATTGTGAGCTTTGTTAGTTCTTCGCGTGGTAGTCGCAGCGTGTCATAGTACGGATCATGTCTGACATCCGGATTAACATCAATCTGATGTGTAACAATTTGTTCGAAACTCCATAAGTTTATATTTTCACTCGCATTGTCATCATCAGCCTTTTGTGCCGTCGCTCATAAGACAAATCTGATATTGTCCTTTTTTATTTCTGCTTTATCCTTGAAATTTCACGTCGTCACATCGTTTTGGCGTAGCAGGAAAAGTGAAGTAAAAAGTGATTTTTCATCATTTTCATCTGAGTCACGACGAAGCGTTCAATTCGTAGTTAAGTGCATGATTGGGAATTATACAGTGGCCGGTGCAGTGCTACTGCTTTCATTGTACGCTCAGCATGACCTAAGTTCACCGGATTTGAACGAAACTGAAAATTCTGAAGTCCTTCACAAACCAAATATCTGCTGCTGCTAGAAAATATTACCCACCTTGTACTATCTGGCAATTATGCATTAGCATTCAATTATTTGCCAAGTTTGATAATCGCAAAAGTATGTATTGCATATTTTGTTGGTGCGCGGCGAAGGCGAATGAAATGGCTTGGCCAAGTGACATTTGTTTGGAGCGTCTTGGAAAATTTGTCGATATTACAATAGGATTGTCATTGTATACATCAGTGGATCATTATGAAGTACACAAATTATGGTTGATTGTGTCATTGTGTCTATCGCTTCAAGTGAGGAGCATACGTTTATGTGTTGCTGGATAGTTTTTCTAATAAAAAATAGCTCGTTCAGCGGTTGCGAAAGCAACAGGTACCGGTTATAGCTTCATTCGTCATAACAAATATTGCAAACATAGCGTGTGTAGCGTTTTTTGCATTGCTGGAGTACATAGTGGTACTATCCAATATGGCGTTTCATCGGAAAATAAATGTTGTTGACTGTAGTTTTGGATTGCCCAAAATAGTTCTATGAACAACAAACTTAGCACAGTACTGAAGAGATCAGGCTTATACATAGTAATGGACACGATTATTTTAAGCAGAGCCTTAATTACAAGGGAAGCAGTGCGCGATTCCAATGACATTCAATCAAGCTTGAAGAAGGAAATATTAACTCTGACGCATTACATCATAACGTAAAACTCCGGTCAGCAGATGCAAATTAATGAAATGAGAAGATGCCATTATGAAAATGAAAAGCCAATTGCTAACGAAAATTACAGTTCATTATCCGATGGGAAAAGTAATAATTAATCATTATTAAATAATACTACTTTGGCCGCTTGTAATGTGACGCCTACGCCCGGAAATCGAAGTGATTCCGATCCTGAACCCTTGCACCCGGCCAGATGGGTATGACCTCGAAGTGCAAGCGGACTTCATCTTTCGTGCGGATATCGTTGCGCAGAAAATATTTTTTTTCTTTCCAAATATTTAGATCTGTGGATATAAATATTTGAAACATAATATTAATCAAAACCCCGACACATTTCGAGACATATCCATCTGGTAATGCCCCCCCACCGTTGCCATCAAAACACTATGCCACTGGCGACCAATGAAAATGCACATTGCCGCCATGTGGCGTTCCATTCCGCGTCAGTTGCGACGACTCCCAGTCCACATCTGTTTGGTCGGAGGTTGTCAGCTTGACAGTCCGACGCCACGAGGGAGAGAAAACGCGGGAAAGAAAGTGCTCATCAATATTATATTCGCAACATCTTTCGTATACCTATTTCACTAAGAATAGTTGATAGATTGTAAACCGCTCCCTTCGAGAGTAATCTTGGTGTTCTTCGATTCTAGTTTCATAGAAGCTATATGTGGCCGGTACACTTCATCTTTCGGTTATATTTTACAGTAGACACAAATGTTGAAAAGTCAATATCAGTTATATTCCTATCGAGCATTGTTGTCTTTAATCGCCTAAGGTGCCACAGTATTTATAAAAGAAGGGATCCTTGCCGAGTGTCAAAACTGGGTGAAAATTATTTTCATACCTTGCGGCCATCTGTGCTGTTGCGCAGAGCGCCAAGATAATTTGGAATTGTGTCCAATGTGCCGCGCAAGCATCGAGCGTAAAATAAAAGCTCTCCAGCCGTAATACAATATGCAATGTTCAAACTGACACTTTACAAATCTTTCCCTTCGTCATTCTCGTCAAGTTCAACGCTTCTAAACCAACAAACTAAGAAAAGAAATGAAGACACATAATGTGATATCGATGCCAAAATCGTACGTACAACAAGAACAACAAATTTAGCATAAATATTCATTAAATCGTCTTTAAGACAAAAGGAGTAAGGTAAATTTTAAGATTTTTCCTTATCGCTCAGTTCGCTACAGACTTACCAGCTAACTCAAAACTATTTGTCTACATCTCAATCTATTTACTTAAATTTTTAATTCCAAGATTGATTGCGTGCATTGTTTCAAAGCTCGCTTATTGATTCTCCCCGCCTTGGTTTTATGGATGATATGAGGAAATAAATGATGATTATAGATTTACAAAACTCATTAATTCAAAGTCTTGTTTCATAGCTAGATTAATCGCTAGCCCTAAAAGTAGAATATCGAGAAAAATGATTTTTATAAATCGAGTATGTAATAAACGAGACAAAGTGCTTACTCTGCACAACGAGTTCTAAACAATTGTTCACATCACTGTAATCTTCAATGCCAATAAGATAAAAACTTGAAAAAAAAACCGTTTTGCTAAAAAATATCGTTACAACTATACTAATTGTTACTTTTTCGGTTGATAATAAATTAAAAATGGTTGTTAACTACTATATCTTCCAATTGCCTTAATTATTTGGCAATGTTCCTGTTGTGCCAATTTGGTTACCAAGAACAAGTTCATGAAAAAAAAATACTTCCTCCACTCGTGAGAAAATGAAATGCTTCCATTAAATAAAAAAAAAAAAAAAATTTAACGTTTCATGTTATGTCGAATTTGTAAGCTTACAAACTCCTAGAAAATTCACTGACGACAGCTTTTTCAAACGATAAAATTGCCTTAAGACAGCTTTAAGCTGTTTTTGTAACATTCAACCGCAAATGGCTAAAAGGAATAACTATCGTAAATGAGCACTCATCAAATAAAGGCCTACCAAAATAAAAAAAAAGTCATCAAAAAACTCCTTATTTTCTCAAATGAATCGGAAATAGAAACAATCAGATTCCAGTGTCGTTTGTTAGTGTAGCCACTGTCAAAGAGTATTTGATTTTGTAAATAGTTTAAGTAGATGTAATACTAAAATCAATAGCAATACCGACGCAAAGATTCACCTCGTGTTGAGTTGAAGTAGACAGAAAATTCACCGAATGTATTGTGTAAAGGAATCGTTGATTAGATGCACACCATAAAAGAGGTTGAATCCGGTTATTCATAGGACAAGATGATTGATAATTCTAATGTAAAAGAAATAGCATATTATGAAAACTAATCCAATAAATAAAATCATGAATTGTTAATTAACGAAAGACTTTCCTTTTCAGTGGTTCTTCTTGTTTCAGCGGGAAAGTGAGTGCAGGGTAGGTATGCCGTCGCGAGGGTAGGGTTTCGACAAATCCGCTGAGGTCGGTTTCGCGTCGCGCGCGGTACGCGGTACCTTTGTTGTTTTGTCGTTTATTTAGAGTAGTTTTCGTCGGGTTGAGTTAGAGTAGCATACTTTTCGGTACCGCGTCGGAAATTCGGGAACGCGAAATAAAAATTAGCTTTTGGTTCTTTGACTGGATATAGGAAGAAATACGGAGTAACGTAAGGCAGGTTTCTTCTCCGTATGGTTTTGTTTTCTAACGCGTTTTGAAAACGGGCGTGTATAGGTGGCTGAATTATGTAAATGAGCGTAACCCATTCGGAGACCCGCGACCGAAATCCTCTCCGAACTAGCTGGCCGACAAGCAGCCACCGCGTGAATGGGTTACGGTGCACGGATTGGTTGACCGGTTGGTACCATCCGTTGGCACTACTCAGACTTAACGTCTAGAACCGATGAGAGGTCGGTTCCGCGTTCGGACCTAAAAAGGTGAAAATCATTACACGCTCCACAGTAAGCCTCTGAATTCAATTTCTTGCCAATTGAATTTTTCAGAGGTTTTTAAGCAACTGTAATTTCGTTGATTTAAATAGGAGAGCATTGCCCGTTCTAGATCCAGTAACTAAAACGTGCAAAAATAGCAATTCGATTTATAGCAAAACGCGAAGCTTTTATTCTGCTTTGTAGATTAAATGATACAAACAAAGTCTTGCAAGATATCGTCTTAGTTACATTCACTACGTCAAAGGAAAGCTGAAATTTTTACGGTTTAAAGCTCATAAATAACCACCAAATGAACTTGTGCCTAGGTTTAGAATTGGCGATCTATGTGGTGAATAAGAAAGGTGTTAAGTAGTTAGTAAGTAAGTAATTGAACCAGTAGTTTTAATAAGGGCTAACGTCCACGATCTTAAGTTTTCGGAAAATACCAACACTGTAAATTTTTTATGGGCTCATAATCAATTGAGTTTTTTGTTAATATGTTCCTATTTGTTGTTTTACAACGCGTGTCAATACTGTTGTCAGTGAAAATGTAATTAGTGTTTCTTTATATTTAACATAGTTTTGCGAAGAGGATGATTTATATTCTTTTCGAAATAGTCGATTCAATTATATATTTAAATTTAATTTTAAGTGAACGCTAAAGAAATACATTGCCACTTGATCATAAAAAAAGAAAGAAAAGACAAAAATATGTTTCAGTAAATTTAATTTTAATTGTTTTAAAGTTTAGAATCAAGCTTGAATTTGGCCAAATTAAGCAGTCTTAACAAAATCTGATCTCATGACTGGAAAAATCAGCCATTTTGTTTGTCATACTTTCAAACCGAATTAAAAATGAGTAATTTTCATTGAGTAATTTAAATTTAGCTGGTTCCAATCAAAGCCCATTTCAACACTTTATTGTGTGTCTTTCAAAAATAAAAAAAGGAGAAAAAACCAATACATGTAAAAACGAATTTTCGTCTATTTATTAGAAAACTGTAACTTGTTATTGTTATGAATACAATCAATTATTAAACGCATACATTCGGTCTTTCCTTTCCCCTAACCTGACCGGGTATAGGACCCGCAACGATGGCAGGCCCCTCCACAGATATTAGCTAGCCATCGGGCGCGCTCTTCGCTTCTTTTGTGTTATAGAGGCTCTTGCCGGGTAAAGTGGCCTTCTGCTCACGTGCCCTTTTATGATATATAGTTATGTGATTCCATCGCATAATACTATAACATAAATTGGCCACGTTCATATTTCTCATTTGATGAAAAATTCATGCAAATTATATTTGTATGAGCTTTTCACTCAAATCCGAAATATATGGCCGCGTCTACGGTTGGGAGGGTGTGAGGAGGCACCGCTTCCACCTGGATGCCCCACTTTTATCGGCGGATACTACCATCCTCTTCCACTGAGTCAGCAGACCATCGCTGCAGTCCTGCACGGACATTTACCTAACCATTTCACTACAGAATCCTGAGGTGAATAATCGGAGTGAAGCTAGATGGGGACCAATGGCGAATTGGATACAAGCATGAGTTGTATGAAATTTTTGACGAGCCGGAGGTTTCAACGATTGTAAGACTGCGGAAACTGCAATGGGCTGGCCACATGAATCGTGTGGACGAATAACAGATACCCAAGAAGGTATTCGCTGGAAGAACTGAAGAGCAGAAACCAGTGGGGAAATTGGAGGACGTGGTCAATGGGCCGAGATAGTTCGAAGCATGTTTTTGCAGGAAGCTGCAGTGATTATGGTTTAAAGGTTAAGTTCATGAAGGACAATAGTGATGTCGACAGCCTCAGCGAGATTTCGAACTTCGCTGGAATGACCTTGTCTGACGACACACACGCATGTTGGTAGCTTCATCCTTCCATTTTCAATGGGAAAGCTAGCTACTACTTGAAAATGGGGAACCGGGTGGATTTGATACCCCCATACCCCTTCCCAACTGGGCAAAGTCCAGATGACTAGGCTCATCTTCAGGGGCCTATCATCCCTTGGCCTCAAATTCATTCCATTTTGTTTCGATTCCAATCTAGTTAACTAATTATTTATCTTAAAGTAAATGTAGGTAAAATTAGAGATCTGAATGAAGCCCACAGGTTAATTGCTGCTTCTGCCACACGTCAGGGACCGCAAAGCTCTGAATCATATGATACAAATTTAAATCAATTAAGCCTTCAAGTTTTCGTGACACGACTACTATCAATCGCTTAAGAAACACGTATCGAACTGTCACAGGATTATCGCCAAGCATTCTTGTTCCTGTTCCTGTTATTATTTCCCTCTTAGCTGCTTTATCATCTTTTAGCGATTTTCCTGTTTGACCCGTCGTGACGTAACTACTTTTTATTTTTCTGCATTATTGCTGTCACGATACATTACAGGGGAGCAAACAGTATTTTTAAATTATACGTCTGGAATTATTACGAACAGACGTTTTTTTAATCACTCCTGTTAAAAGCTTTCAAAAATTTTAATTAGTTTTACAAAACTCAGTCCAAAATTAATTTTTATTGGAAGAAGCTTATATCGTCAAGAAAAACAAATAACCCAAAGACAAACTCAGGACTGCTGGTATGGAGGAGCCCGATGACTTCCCACTATTGGGGGAACCCGAGTAGACAGCGAATACGAAATTGGCAGCAATCGTCAACAAAAGGAGACATAATCAGGAAAACTCCGTGGATGGTGGATGTAAAACGCAAATAGTCGAAAAAGGAAAATGAGATCCGACTTTGACAAGAAAATCAGGAACTAAGGCTAGGACCATCGTCTCTCAAAGATCTATTCAAGAGAGGGATGAAGGCACAAGACGCACAACCATAAAATCACATCAATAAACAAATAAAGGCGAAGAAAACTGCAAAACAAAATTATTAAACTTCCGTGGAAATGTGTAAATATTGTCAAAAATTCAATTTAATGTATTTGATACTGTGAAATTTCATTTATGCTGGGAATTTATCTTGGTATTGATACTAGATTTCATTGGTATACTAAGTTTTACGTAGCATACTAGGTCCATGTACCACAAGTCTGTCTAGGATATTTCAGAACGTGGTAGACTAGGTTCGTATACCACATGTATGTCTAGGCTATTATACTAGCTTTTAGAACGTGGTATACTAGGTTTTATGTAGTATACTAGGTTCGTACACCGCATGTTTGCCTAGGCTTTAACCCTGGTTGATCCCCCACCCCACAACTCGAAGCTTCAAGTACTTAATTTTTTAATAGTAATAAAATTGACAGCTGATGCTATTCCCTGCAGCATTCCCAGGAGATCAACGATAGTCTCTCCACGGTTCAGGCATTTTAACAGTAAAGCCTGATTTTTCTCCGTCTTTAGCGTGTAGTGAGCATGTTTGGCTCACTTATTGTGGTTTCGTTTTTATTGTAATTTTGTTTGCATTCATTCTTTTAACTTCAACATTATTTGTCTTATATTCGGCTGCCAATAGCCAAACCATATCTTCTCCGCATCACCCGAAGACGTTAACCAGTGGAACTTTTCCAGTATTCTTATTATTTTTAATTGGAAAATCAGCAGACGCAGCGGTTGGCTTCTTTCCATATTTTTTGATTTTAAATATTCTATAAATTGATCACTAGAATCGTAATTTTTACCTATATTGTCCATTTCATTATCCATTGCAGCAAGTAATGCATAATAATTTGCGCAGTCGTTTTCTCTTTCTGCTGTAGAAATCGAGCAGTCGCCTAGGAAAACTACTCGAAAAGTTACAAAGGCTGATCCAATTTTAATTGTAAATTAAAAAAAATTCAATTTACAATTAAAATTTGATCACGGCAACTCCTTTGTAACGCAACTTACCAACGAATTGCATTGTCCCGTAATGCAAACTACAGTTTATGGCATGAGTGAGCTCGACAAGAAAACTCCGTTGTGAAACAACAAGTCGGTTACGGATCGCCACACATAGCGTACGCTGCTATAACCACGCTGGCAACGAAATGGGATCTAACCACGGGCGAAGTGATTCGTGATCGAGATCGAAAAATCTTAATTCGATAATGGAAAGTGGACATTGGAAGATCATTTGTTCTCCAATGTCCACTTTCCACAATCGAATTAAGATTTTTTGATCCCGATCACGAATCACTTCACCCGCGGTTAAATCCCACTTCATTGCCAGCGTGGCTCTAGCAGCGTGCGCTATGTGTGGCGATCCGTAAACGACTGGTCGTGTCGCAACGGAGGTATCTTGTCGGTTTCTTGCAGTGGATCTCGTGAAACAGTTGTAAAATTGCTCTAAATATGTTTGTTGACTTGTTTTGTGCTCTTTGATGCATCACAGTATGCTGACAATAATTTTTAAACAGCTTTGTTAAACATGATTAGAATTTCCTAGTTTAGTGTGCCCCTGTAGCAATTAGGCAAAGTGCTTTGGGTGTATGTAATGATTTTCAACTTTTTAAGTTCGAACGCGGAACCGACCTCTCATCGGTTCTAGACGTTAAGTCTGAGTAGTGCCAACGGATGGTACCAACCGGTCAACCAATCCGTGCACCGTAACCCATTCACGCGGTGGCTGCTTGTCGGCCAGCTAGTTCGGAGAGGATTTCGGTCGCGGGTCTCCGAATGGGTTACGCTCATTTACATAATTCAGCCACCTGAACACGCCCGTTTTCAAAACGCGTTAGAAAACCAAACCATACGGAGAAGAAACCTACTTTACGTTACTCCGTATTTCTTTCTATTACCAGTCAAAGAACAAAAACTAATTTTTATTTCGCGTTCCCGAATTTCCGACGCGATACCGAAAAGTATACTACTTTAAATTAACCCGACGAAACCTACTCTAAATAAACGACAAAACAACAAAGGTACCGCGTACCGCGCGCGACGCGAAACCGACCTCAGCGGATTTGTCGAAACCCTACCCTCGCGGCGGCATACTTACCCTGCACTCACTTTCCCGCTGAAACAAGAAGAACCACTGAAAAGGAAAGTCTTTAGTTATTTAGCAATTCATTTTATGTTTATATTTTTTTACGCAAATTTTCTAATTAGAATCAACACATAAAATAAATCTTATTCTTAAATAAAAAAAATGATTTGATTACTTAAGGTTGGCGATTCGCAAATAAAAAAAATTTATAGTCAAATATCTTGATACTGTATTAAATCTAAATATTATTTCCTAATATTTTATCAGTATTTACAAATTTTTATGAGAAAAGTTTCAAATGCAATTGCTTTTGTTAAACTCAATTCTATTCCCTGCGGAAAATATCTTACTTAACGATGCATTTATGTATGTATATTGTTGTTACATAGTGGCTAAGAAAAAAAATATCGAGATATTTGGGATTTATCAAATTTACAGCACTATGGCCAAGTGGAATTGACTTTACTCTGAATTCAAGTAATTTTGTTTTCAAATTATTCAGAATTTAATAATTGCTAATAGTTAATATTGCATCAACTTAAAAATTAATTATTCAATTGAAGTAGTAGTAGTACTTATTTTTATCTTCAATGGAATCCTTTTTACAGAAGTGTTTTTACTTGTATAATATAAATTTCCTTTCCAGTTATCAAAAGTATTTATGCACATTTCTAGTAAACCATTTTTTTTTTGTTCGCTCACTTTATTTTGGGCATATTTTAGACAGGGATCTAATTTTAGTGTAACGTAATACAATAAGCTGTAGACACCATTACGGCAGAAGAAATAGGTAAGAATTTCGGGATCGTCTTGGGGTTCATAATGTTTTTTAAAGTTGATACTCAAAAAATAACAGATGGTTGGAAAGTATGAATGATTTTTCCCCTTATTGACCAGACGTTTTACTAACTTCAAAGTTTTGTTTTGAAATATTAATTTTTGATGAGATTTTAATATCAATTGGAGAGCTGAGCGAATATCAAGTTACTAAAATAGCCAACTGAAACCAAACCCAAAAAAATCGAATTGTTTGGTATTACGAAATATTAAAATTAAGAATACTTCACGATGGAAAGTCCGTTAAGGAAAAAATTAAGACGTGGGACGCATGACTTACAGTTGTGCGAAAAATATTTCACCTTGACAGACAACCGCAAAAGCAATTCTTTGATTGCGCGGACAAATTTATTCATTTAAAACTACTTAGTGACCTAGTGGCAATCGTTTACAATTTAATCTAAGGTAAAAGATGCCTCGTATATGATTCAAGCAATTTAGGTATTGCAACTCATTAAAGTCTAAATTTTTTCAATTTGGAGTACAAATTTTTGCTTATTCCTTGAGAATATTAACTTCAACCTATGAATATCTGTGATTTTTTTCTTCTCACGCTTAAGTTCCTTTTTCTTTTGCTTTAATTGTCGTTCTATGCGTTCATTACGTCTTTTCTTTAGGGGCTTCTTTTTATTGGGAACTGGTCGATTATTTGATGAATTGTTTGTGTTTTTCTCTTGATCGAATTCCATTTCTTCCTCTTCAGCTTCAGAAGAACCTGCTTGGAGTTTTTTGAATGACACGTTCAATTGGATGAGTTTTCGAAAACATATCAGTTGTCACACGTTTGAGATGTTGTTCTTCTTTTATAAGTTTACTTTCTTTTTCTAGTACTTGCTTCATTAGATCCTGATGATCTTTTATGCTTGGATTATAGCTCATGCCAGCATGCGGTATCTCGATGGTCCTTGTCTGTTTTGACTTTAGTTTTGTAGTTTGTGGTCTCACCACTGTTCGCTTTCCTGTATTAAAAGCATGATACAACACCAAGTCCTTTTCTACCCATTCATTTGACAGCTTCGGAATTTTAGCCTGTTCGACATTGTCTGCTTTCCATAAGCAGTTGTAAAAATTCAGCGTTTGTTCATTTCTCAGGCTTTTTCGATTAAGCTTTGTTTTGCTTTTTTCTACACCAGCTGGCAGTTTGCTGATAATTTTCTCTCTTCGATTTATTGGTCTTTTTGGTATTGGATCTAAAACGTTTGATGTGTTTTCTACAGGAGCTAAGGATTTCAGTAGTTTGCTAACTTTCTGTCTACGATTTCCTTTGCGTGAGACCAATAGAAGATCAACTTTTCCCTCTCGATCGATTTTAAACAATTCTTCATCTTGCTTCAATTTTGCATTCCTTATCGGTTTTAAAATTAAAAGTGCTCCGCAATACAAAATTTGAACGCGATGGGCGCAGCGGTTACCATTCGATAAAAGAGTACTTACAGTTGATGCGATAAATGCTGATGAAGCTGTTGGTGATGAACTTCCATTTATTGGTCTTTTTGGTATTGGATCTGAATTCAAATCAGGATTGTAGCTGTAAATGTCACATTCAGATAGACTGATTTCATCGTCGATATCTGACCATAATGGTTGACGCAAACCATGATATTGAGCACCAGCTACAGCCGACTCCTTTATTTTTCCCCCACTGTTAAGAAAATTATTAATCATCAAATGAAAAACAATTCAATTACTCCTTACCCACTGTTAGTTCCTATTGTCGGCCGTTTTTTTAGAAGGTTAAGATTGTGGGAGGACACCGAAAAACACATCACTTCTTTCCCGCGTTTTCTCTCCCTCGTTGCGTCGGACTGTCAATCTGACAACCTCCGACAAAACAGATGTGCGGAATGGAACGCCACATGGTGGCAATGTGCATTTTTATTTGTCGCCAGTGGCATAGTGTTTTGAGGGCAACGGTGGGGGGGCATTACCAGATGGATATGTCTCGAAATGTGTCGGGGTTTTGATTAATATTATGTTTCAAATATTTATATCCACAGATCTAAATATTTGGAAAGAAAAAAAAAATATATTTTCTGCGCAACGATATCCGCACGAAAGATGAAGTCCGCTTGCACTTCGAGGTCATACCCATCTGGTCGGGTGCAAGGGTTCGGGATCGGAATCACTTCGATTCCCGGGCGTAGGCGTCACATTACATGTACTTGACCTCCAAGGGGTCACCAGATCTGCCCTGCTAGTTTCCGAAAAGCTAAGCCCCAAGACACAAACGAGGCATTGTGTAGCTTCTTTCTATAGCCTCTCTACGAATGTGCATTAAATCCTGCGCCCCTATGAGTAAAACTCACGAAGTAAACGTTTGGAATGTTGACTGTATGGGTGTAGTGTTATAGGAGCACTTACGACAGAAAAAGTGGAGTCGTGCAAAGTGATTTGAGCCTGAGCTCCTCCTCTTGCAATAAAAAAATAAAAATAACGACCATATTTTGCAAATAAAAACACGGGAAAATGGAGCAAAAAGAATTTCCACAGTCAGGCGCACAATATTTGGAAAGTTTTGACGGAAGAAAATGTTTTCGGGATGAAGAAGGCATCGGTAATGGCACAGAAGGGTTCGCAGCAGCGCCAGTGTAAATATTACGATCGGAACGTAAACAATACATTAGTAGACGCCACGGGTGCTTTAAATTACAGCAGTTGGCCATTGCCAATCCCATCGGATACCTGTGATTTTGCACCCGCCACCAACGATGACAAACAATTGTGACCTTTCGAATGTGAAGCTAGTGTGAACCGGCCCGTAAATATTTCTCGAGCATTCAAGAGCTAACATTTCGTTATTTGAGAGTGTGAACGAAATAAGGGATTATAAAAAGTTGAAATTGTAACTAAATCCTTGGGGAGACAAGCATCATCCGTTAAAATCATTTTCACCCAATATGTAGATGTCCTTAGAATTCAAATTGAACCAGAACAAGCCAATCAAAAAATAAATACTTCATCAGAAAAGTCACTATTGGCTGCCCCAATCAAATTTAGAAGGAAACAGTCAAACAAAGAAATCAACTATAAGCAATAAACACAGCTAAAAAATTTTCTAAATGTATAAATAAAGAAAATACTTAAAAATAAATTTCAATGGAAGTATAATTCAAATTTTTATTTGAGAACGATAAGTCTAACATTTAGGAAAAAGAGATTTTCAGATTAAATATATGTAGATAACTATTTCTTATATAAAGTTAGAATTAAATTTATATATTCAATGTACATAAAATTATTCTAATATTTATGAGAGCATTGAAGACTCGTTGATGTTGTTATCAATCATCCACACTGTTTGATGCTTAAAAAAGTGACAACGTAATCAGTAACAATTTGTTCTCTGTAATGATTTTCTTTTTTCAGAAGTCCGTGTAGGACACGGGTGCCGATGGTCTGGCACAAGTGTCAGCGAGCTATAAACAACACCAAGCTCAGCTAACTAGCTTCACTTAACGACCACGTATGCGTGCTTATCGACTAGCATTTGCGGGATCATATGAGGCGGGTTCTTGTCGAGCCACGAAGCTACACTACAAAATATTTATCATGCGTACTCTACTCTACAAGACGTACCGATCCGTTTTATATTATCTTTAGAAATGTTCTATTATGTGTCAATTAAGCTACTCTACAGTAATTCAACATTTTTTGCCTCGTTACAGTTCGCGGATACGGAGGCTTGAGACAAACGCAAACATTTTACGAAAAGCACCCGTTACTTTGTCCGAAGAAGGTCATGGCATTACATATGCTAAAGTAGCTGAAGTGAACCACTCATCTCTGCCAACAGGATGGAAACTGGATGGATGTAGTTTACTTTAAACTAGTAAATCAACAAACTAAGCAGTTTCAGCGGGGTGACCACTTTATCTCTTCAGGAGCAGCCACTCCTGATCACCACGGGGCTGCTCGACTGCTTATGTTTATTACAGTTTTCAGAAAAAACTACCAGGACCATTCGTATCTGTCTTACCATTCATCCCTCCATTCATTGACAAACAGATTAGTACTGGTACGATTAACAGCTCCAGTAATTGATCTCTAACGTGTGTTTATTTCATATAATTAACACTTTTAAAAATAAATCAAATATCCTATGCTTCTTCGACTAGCCGTCATTGGTCAAAACAAATGGAGGAATATAACTTGATCAAATTCTCAACGACCCAGTATCGTTCGATCCTCGAAATATTCTTGTCAATTTGAGTAGGGTGGTAAATCCTTAAATTTTTTTACATTATTCTTAAAAAGAAAAAAAAAATAATTCGCTCACTGTCTGTGTTATAACCTTTAAAAGCACAATTTAAATTCTGCTTTAAAACAGCCATGTGAGATAATATTAAACCATGAGAGACAAGCAACACTGCTGAAATTAAAAATTCGTGTAAAAAACAAGGGTACTAAGAAAAACAATCAGACGATAATTGTAAAAAAGTTCAAAACTAACGACAAGAATAACACTAACAAACTCAACATACGGCATGGATTTACTTGATACAGTTTTCATTCTTCTAATTTTGAATCTAACAACAAAAGGGCTGTACTACACCATCGCTGATCAAGAGTCGTGCTGCCTGCAAGTTGTGTCTCATCATCTCGTCTATGACATTCATGTTGGAGTCAAGAAATTTGTAGTCACCGATCATATCCCTCATAGTTCATTCAAGAATTAGCTCCATACACAATATTAAATTGTTGACCAATTGAAGTGAAAAACAAAGAGAATGAAGACTTTATTTTCTTCTTTGGTCCTCACATCAATTACATTAATCAGTACTTTCAGTCCAATAAGAAGTCTTGCCCACCCCAAAAACGAGCGCTCGTCGGAGGAGGAAGGGTGAGTATCCGTTTGTTGTTTTTATATTTCTATTCAAAGTATCGTAAATTATATTCTTTTTTTGTCTTACTTTATTAATGGAACGAAACAATTAATATAAATTCTCCAAATATTAGATATCTTGTATTTTATGTGCATGATTACGAAATATAACTCTGCATCATGTTAACTGGAGTAAAATATATACTTTTTGCTTTTTGGTTGATAAAACTTCTTTTGGATTTTTGCGATCATTACATGTATATGTCATAGTAATAAGACTAGAATTAAAAAGAAAAATATCAAAACGTAAGTAACGAAAGCAAAAGCGTTTGGATGCTGGTTGATTGTTGGGATCGAGTAAAATTACAGTACTTTGCATTCAATTTATTTAAATCTTATATTTTTTTGATTGAATTATAATGAATAGATATCATTTTAAAACCAGACTGGGTATGGGACCCGCAACGTTGGTTGGCTCCTCCACTCATGAGCTAGTCATCGGGTGAGCCCACCCCTTATTCTGACGTTACAGGTGCTCTTGCAGGGTAGAGTGGCCTTTCACTTGCGTGCTCATTTGTGTTATAGTATCATGTGATTCCATCATATAAGACTATAGCATAAGTTTGCAGTGTTGATGGTTTTCATTTGAGGGAAAAGTTCATGCGAATTATTTTTGCATGAGTTTATCATTCAAATGAAAAACATGTGGCCACGTCTACGATGGATCTTGATCTGGATAGGGGGGTACGAGGGCGCATCGCTTCCATCTGGATGCCCCACTCTTATTTGGGGGCCATAGTTATCGTCGGTAAAGACGAAATACTTCCAAGTCTCGTCTGTTTTCACCAGGTCCAGTTTGTTGTATGCTTTGGCAATATCCTCCCTTAGTAGGTTACCTCGGCCTCGACACCATCGGACCGAGTCGTGTCATTCATCAATTCATGAATGCGAAATTTTCTTGCAGTGGGGCCTTGTGCTGGGGAAAAGCTACCGCCGCACGACACCGCAATGCTAGTCAGCCAGCGCATTCACGAGTCCTCAGACAAGGCCAATCTCCGTGTGCACCAACATCCTTGCTTGCCGGGCAGCAGACTTTCACGAACTTTTAATCCACTCTAAATCACCACATTGCGCTAATTATTTGATCATCATCTTGTATTGCTGATTTCCTCGCATCTTGTATTGCTGGTTTACTCGTAATATGTTGCGAGGCTTTTTTCGCTCGTGCTATGTTGCTTGATAGTTTTGGATTTATCGTTGTTTCACAATGATTGTACTTTTCTGTTTTCCATGATCAATTTTTCTTTTAATTTGTCATTGATGTTCCTGGTCCCAGGTTTCCCTAGCAATCAAAAGCCAACAGGTTCCTCCATGCCATCGGCGAAAAAAAAACCCTCTGCTTTGTCATTTACGTTTGAAACTGATAAGTTTCTTTCTCATGGAAGTCGGTTAAAAAATATATATCCCCCGCTATTTTATTTTATGAAGCATAGGTAAGTACAGATAGGTGAATCATATGTTATCAATTTAAAAATGTTGACGGTAATTCTTTGATGACATCTACCTTAAAATAGATTATAATTTAGCTCCTAATTTTTGTGTGAGCTTATACATCGGCCGTTTGGGGTACTAGTGTTCCCTTACACCAGCTAAGGATTTATTTGCTTATGTCACTCAAGCAACATACTAGTCTCTAAGGTGAATCTGCAGATATAATCCAAACGTTTGTGGTAGTGAAACTTTAGGCTGCTTATGCTTTGTTATTAAGTTCCAACAAATTTTTTTATAAAACAATTTTTTATTGAGATTAGCTTAAAAAAATTTTTAATCGAAACAATATTAATCAATCGTTGGATATTTTTACTAATTAAACCATTTTTTACTTCAACATTTTCTTCATCATTATATATATAAGAGATACAAGGCGTTTCCCAAAACTTTTTTCCATCTGTTGACGAGGTATTTTTCCTCTCAAAACTTTCCTCTGTTCATTTATTTTTGCTATGCAATGTATTTCATAACTCTCCATAGCTTCCAGTCCGCATATGTTAGTTTTCCACACCAGCCTCCATTCTTGGTTGATAAGTCAGGCAAGTGCATCGGTGTGAAATCCAATTGGTGCGAAATTCAATTAAGCGCTATAAATATTAAAAGTTAATTTCCAATTTACATGCTTTGCGTTCTCGACTAAACAACTGCTTCAATTAAGCACGTGTTGGGTCTAGTGCAACGGAATTACGAACCGAAAAAGTTACGGCTCGCGAGACCTCCATTTTGGCGTTTGTGTGGTGTTAAATTTCGCGGTAAAATGACAATGTCGTCGATAAAGGAGCGGCCGGCCGAAGAAATGGAATGGTCCGCGGAAGAAGAAGTGCAACTATTCTTTGCGCTCGAGGGCTTAAAGCCGGTGGGGGTGAATAAACATTTTTACATGGCGTGCATCGCGGATCGCTTGTCGAAGTCTCTAAATCGCGAAGTGCCGGCTGAATGTATTTGGGCGCATTTACGTACTATGTACAATTTGGATATGTTGGACGAAATGGAACCACTGCCGTTTCCCAATGAGCAGAAAGATTTCTTCTTGCCTGACACCGAGTTTAGCAGTTTAATGTCTCGCAAAAGAGCGGAAAGTGAAGATCGCAAAAGTGAATCGAAAGGTATGTAAATACATTGCTTGGATAAGTTTTGTTATTTGAGGTTATGTTGAGTATGCTTCCATCGGCTGAAGTGGGGGGGCGATATGCATTCACTGGAAGTCAACAGCTGATATGGGAAAGCAATGTTTTGATTCATTTCTTTCAATGAGCACACTGATGCATTCATAGTAGCGCGATGTAAACAATGTTATGGTATTTGTTACACTAAAAGCTAGTTTGTTTGGCACCGAATTTTTATGTTTTGAATTAATTTTATTTTGGGGCACTCATAATATATTTAACTCTTAATATGCTTGATGTTTTGTATAATTTTATCCGTGAAGATAAGTTGTATAATTTTATCCGTGAAGATAAGTTGCACTCAATTAGTAACTTATAAAGAGATGCTGGATTATTAAGCGTGGTGTTCGAATGAACCAGCATGGAAACTTTAAGAACGTTAAGAAAAATTGTCTTAATTTAAATCATTTGAGAGTAAATTTCTTGTTCTGACTAGAGTATCGACCTTTTTGCCCGGAAAAACCGTCAGGCCAATATAATGAGCTATTCTGTTGATAGCCAAGACGGTCTCGGTAAAGAATAAACTATTTTTTCATTTAGGAGACTAAAACGACTCTTTCAATTAGGAGACTAGAACTGTTATAATCCTATTATAAACTTCTATAACTTCTATTATAAACATCTATAACTAAAAAAGATGGAAAAAGGTTTTTAGTTGATTTGCTTTTATTAATATATCAGGGTGAAATACATTCAAAATATAATTTATTCATTAAAAAATCGTAATACTATAATTTAAATTTATGTGGTAACTGTAAAATTGTATAGTGCGACTAGCGGACCCCGATGCACTTCGTTGCAACCAACCAAAAAAGAAATGATATATTCTAGATTTTTTTTTAATGACAAGAATTTCAAAATTATTAATGTCAATCCAAAACATTTGGATATACAATATTTTTCATTTGCCCATTTAAATCGGGCACAAACAAACAATTTGGAGTTTCAACTCTTGAGCAGGTCACGTATAGCTGTCCATGTGAAAAGCACGGCTCCTTCAAATTTAATCCGCATATTTGAAGCGTTTATCCTTGCGCCTCATTGATGGACATGGCAAATGATAGACGCACTGGGGATTGCAAATGCTTAAATTCAAATGGCATATCTGTTGGAATCAGTGGAATACTCGGTATGAGCACAATTTCACCTTTCGCTGTTCTGGACAATATTGTGGCTTCATTTAAATTCGGCATCAATTTTATTACTGCCAATCTTGTGCCATTGCTCAGTTTTGGTACATTTAAATTCCGCAGTAAGATAACCTTTAAATTCAAACAATGCGGTGGCATACCAGGTGGTTCCAATGAATTCAAAAATTCAAATGGATAATTCACTGCATCATCTGCATTCATTGCGCCATAAACAGATTTATATGATGTCATTGCACCTGGTAATTTTTCTTGAATCTGATAATTGATTGGGTTGACGTGTACATTTTATGGTGCCAGTATTGCGCGTTCGCTCAACCAATTGTGATTCCTGTAATTTTGAACAATATTTGGAAACACACTTTGAATCAACTCTTCTGTTGATTGGAGAATCGTACAATAATTGTTCGGCAATGTAATCAATCCATTTGCCATTTCCTATATGTAACAATTGCTTTGAGAACCGATCTCCAGATTTGACGTTGTGCAATTGAACGCGCATATTTATGTTCAATGTCAATTTTTGAACATGTCGCCACAGAAGAGAAGATTTTAAGCATGCATTGATCTCATCTGCCGGTGTTGATCGTGGAACCACAGGCGATATTTGACGAAAATCGCCTGACAATAATATCAATGCACCACAAAAAATTTCTTGATTCTGACGTAGATCTTGCACTTTACGGTATAATGCTTCTAGCGATTTTTTATGCGTCACTGTACATTCATCCAAAAGAGTAATTGCTGCTTGTTGCAAAACTTTTGCCATCGCAGAATTTCTTGAACTATTGCATGTGGGATGTTCAATCACCTGTTAATTTAAGAATAAATATATTTTACAATCATATCGATTAAATTTTAAAGTGATCAATTAATAAAAATAAGCACACCTGCACATTCAACGATTATTTTAATGCAGAGGGCGCTGTTCGTCCACCATCCAATAGATTAGTAGCGATTCCCGACGAAGCAAGTGCCAAAGCAATTTTTCGTTGCGATCGAATGACTGCGAAAATCAGTGATATCACAAATGATTTTCCCGTACCACCAGGCGCATCCAAAAAATATAATCCACCGACTTCATTTTGTACAGCCTGCGTGATGGTATCATAGGCATGTTTTTGATGGTCATTTAAGTTGGGAACATTCAAATTCACAAATGTTTGCATTCATTGGGATCATACTGTTGTTCACGTTGCAATTCTCGATCAAATAAATCATGCATTGGACGAGTGGGTGGTGACAAACCTAATTTTCATAATGCTTTATTTGCAACCGTTAGGCACATATCTTCAATCGCTATCAATGCTTCATTATACATTTCCAATTAAATCAGCAAATCAGCGTTTCTTGTGTGATGAGGCATTCCAATCAAAAAGTCTTCTGCCGTAAAATCTTTGTATTTATTTCACAATTCAAGTGGATTTGATGGAAAACATGTTGATATGATTATGGCATATAACATACATATTTGATGTGGAGAAGAAGCAATCTATGCATTATGAAGCATTAAATCCCAATGCGCATCATTTTCAAGTAAACCTAATTGCTCACATGCTTCACGATACGTCACACATGCTTCACGATACGTCACACATAAATGAACATTTACTCTTCACAAATGTTGAAATGAACGTAGTCCAGCGACATTTACTAACAACAGCCGCAAATAATAACATTCTGCATTGTTTGGATGAACTGTGGATAATCTTCCCATAGTATCTGCAAAAAAACACCCGGATGGCCATTAACAGGTGTTCCTTGTTTACGTCGTTGCCATTTCTTTGCAGTCCATGTGAAATAATGCGTTACATCTGAATACAGCAACGTTGTGGCAAATTCATCGATTTCGCACAATTGAAAGAATGCTGCTCTCTGCTTTACATTTGCATCGGTAAAATGCACACGGTGACCATTTTCAAGATGAACAGCCAAATGAACAACAGCAAGATATCGCTCATGAATTGGAAATGAATGAATTCTCCAAAGAGCTTCATTAGTGCAACGTAGTGTCCCATTTGATATTGAGCGATTTCATCATTGCTATTGTCACCAGCAACTCCAAAAACAGCCATATCACTGCATTTATTCACATATTTGTAAATGTACTTAATCGACTTCACAGAATTACAGTACTCAACATTTATGTGAGCCTGAAATACTTTTGACAATAGTGGAGAATAAGGCACAATCTAACGATTATCAACTTCAATGTCTTGATTGCGTATTTTAATTGTTATTGCATAATGGCCATCCGGTGACCGACCGACGTCGGTATAACGGGTATCCGTCGTCATCTGTAATTGTATCCGAAGTTAATGCTCTTAGAAAAGCACTGAAGAAGAAATTACGTTCCTTTCGAAACGCGCGTATGCAATTCAATAAAAATCTAATATTCACCTAAAAAAACGCTCTTAGATACGTTTTGTACATTTTCCATCGATCATGCATGGTGAATTCATATTTATTTGACCGCAAGGGCCATGGAACATATTTTTGGTGGCAACTTCAAATAATTCTGAATCGCTGATTTCATCTGGAATTTCCGCTGATATAATCTTATCAATTTGATCGGATGTTGTTTTACGAACCAGCCATATCAAGATGTGCGCGTGCGGCAGTCCCCTCTTTTGCCATTCAATCGAATACATCTAGCAACGCACCTCTCCAAAAATTAGCAATTTGATAATCAAATTGGTGAAAAGTTTGCCACATCGCATAATAAAATTGTCTTCTTGTGGGCGAATCTCGAATCTATAAGAATAATAATTCATCCCACTAACTTATATTTCTACCTCACGACCTATGATGAATACATTATCAGTAAATTAAAATCATGCCTTCTTATTTTGAAATAAATACATATTAAATTGAATTCATATATATTTAACCGGTTGGTGGACCTATCATTCGTATATTGATATGATAGCCGTTGTCACCTTTCCAGTGCAATAATGGGTATTGTAATGCATCATATCTGCTCTGAAACACGTCGTAATTCTTCATTTCTTTGATGTAGCACAATATCGCGAGTTTGAAACTGGTCCCCAACAATTGCAATGGCCGCTTCGTCAACTGTTGGTGCATTAAATCGTCTCGCATGCTCTCCAAAGGGCGTTTTGTTTGCTGTTTTGCTGCTCAGATTGCATTTTACATATGATATTCCCCATGAAGTAATCTCCTTAAACGTCGGCATGAAATTGTCTCTTACAATTTTGGTCGCACCAAAAGAAGTCATTTGAAATGCCGCATTGTATTCTTGAATGTGAGACGAAAAATGCTTAGACGTTTGCGACGTTCCAAAAATGAATGAATGAAATGGATCGGGGGGAGATTCAAATGCTGGTAGTCTCACTTTGCCATTAGCACAACACATGCCAGGCGTTTCACCTTGAAATTTGCCTGCATCACAATTTGGGCATCTCACCGTCATTCCACCAATATTGGCATGTTCACTATAATCATTTTCGCTATTGTAAGCGAAAGCAGCATTTTCCATCTCTTGCACAGCACGACGTGAAAGTCGTGTCGTTCGTTTTGATGCAGAATTTAATGGATTTGACGACGTGCGTTTCGTAATTGTTGTACTTGATTTTGTTGTAGGTGTTTCTCTACACTTTGCGCTCTCCTTTGATTAAATCTATAGGCAGAATTACGCGTACGTCGGCCTACGAGTATAGTTGATCGTCGCATTTTTCTAAATCAATGAAATTAATCCAATATGAATTAAGGATTCTTTATTTAAGACTAATTCAAAGAAGTATTGTTGTGTGAGTGCTGTTATGCGTTGCATCCAATTAAACTTTCCCAAAAAATCATTAAGGTAACACAAATTAGTTTTGATTATTTAGAAAATATTTTGCACTGAACACACCATACCCAATCGATCACAAAGTGTGTGCATGGGGTTTGGGGGGGAAAGTGACCTTATTTTTTCGCTCAGACGCACCGTTTTCGATATATTTGCAATTTTTCAATTTTAAGTGTATTTGTATTTGTTTTACAAAGAGCGAGTTCATTTCATGAAAAAAACTATAAATTATTTTAATATATATATATATATATATATATATATATATATATATATATATATATATATATATATATATATATATATATATATATATATATATATATATATATATATATATATATATATATATATATATATATATATATATATATATATATATATATATATATATATATATATAGATGAAAAAACAAACTAATACAGCCCATGCAAACTAATACAGTCCCAGGAAAAGGACTTCCCCGTAATTGCAGAGTATAGAACTATCTTAGTTACGAGGAGTTAAAAAAACGCTAGGAAGTCAGAAAATAGTCAATAAAGATCAATAGTGTGAAAAGGTAGATCAAAGAACCCCTTGGTTATGTTGGCGCTGCTGACCATTTATCATGTCATTTATAAAATCTTAATATTTGCAGTGTCAATGTAAGTTCCAAACTCAACAATCAACTTCCTGTCGTTTTCTAACAGGATGTCCCTTAAGGGGTAAAATCCGTTGAATTTATTAAAGAAATCAAACTCGTCTCTATTTGTATGTTGTATTTTCACATCTAAAAAACTTGTAATCGAAGTCGTCCACGACATTGCAGGACCTGTACATTTCCGAATCTACCCATTTTGCCTTGAAAAGTCTCAAGTCGTTATATCCTTTTTTGACCAGAATTCTATTCATTGATCTAATGGCAGGACTGCTGATCTCTAGGGTGTGGAACCACGGGTTTTCGCCTCTCAAGTGGTGGGGCTCATTTCCAGATACACTCAGTAAGTCCGCGAACTTTCTCTAGGCAGCGATTTCTCCAATCACTTTTGATGCTTGAGGCGATAATATCCATGATAGTATCCGGCTCTGAGTGGGTGTGTTCCAATGGGCCTCTCCTAGCCCCTTCTTTAACGTGAAAATCAGCTAGCGGCACGTCTCTATCCCTTTATACCCAGAGGTGCATAGAAGGTTAAATTTTATATTTGGTTCGGTATTTATAACCTGCCAGATGTCATATACTCGGATTACTTTCTTACGGTTTAAGTTATTTCCGATGTTCTGTAGTGGAATTCTCTGGAATCTGTGAACAAGTTCAACACGGTGGTTGAGGTTAAAGCAGGATCCTTCAGGGCGAACAAAATATCGTGCAATTCGGCGTTGAGTGCAGCAACGCGCTCATTTAGACTTAAAGTAGAGGCCTTGTTGTTTGTGAGGCCGCCGTGATCATTTAGCGTATAGCAAATCGGATAACCAACCTCCAGAAATACCTTAAAGTTGTTCGGTCTACTGACAGCGACAGTGGGAATGATTTCGTCAAAGGAGGCTTTAAATTTCTGATGGACATGAGTGAAACTTCAGGCAGTGTCTTTTACTTCTCGCTTACTCGTTTTCCCGGCAATTATTGAAGAGGGCTTTGCTTAGCTCTCTTGCTGTGAGCAGTTCGGCTCTATCCTTGGTCATGAGCTCTTCGGCAATTTCAAATGTCTGTACATTGGCGGTACTACGTGCGAGTCCGAGGCAGAGTGTTAGTACATTAGCTTTGACGGCATCGACTGTTCCTAAAAAATAGGTTGGAGCATTTGCAAAGGTAGTAATTCATATACTAGTTTAGATCTGATTAAGGCTTTGTATAGTTTTAGGTCGTCATTTGGTTTGAAGTTGTTCATTAGTCTGCACAACATACGGATCTGATATTGTTGGTTCTGTTTGATGATGATTTCAAAACTCCATTCTTCGAAGGATCCTGCTCTGTTAATTCTTCTACCAAGGTAAAGAATTCTGCTTTGCCATGCGATCTGACCTCCGTTTATGCTGAGGGTGTGCTGTGGGTGTTTATGCCTGAAAAGTTTATCGCTTGTGCTTTGACTGGGTTTACTTTCAAGCCCAGTGAGTCACGAATTCTGCTGAAGTCATTAAGCTTAGCTTGCAAGGCGTCCGGGAACTTTCTTCCTTCTACAAGCATGAGGCAGTCGTCGGCGCATTGTAGAACCGTGGTCCTTTCGTTTGTAAACTGACTTAGAGCGGTGTTGTACAGCTTAAATAGGAGTGGGCTTAAGACATCTCCCTGTGGTAGACCGTTGTTTACGGTGACCGTTTAATTGTTTAATAACAGGGTTCAATTCAACTCAATTCAAGGTGCTTTATTAAGTAAATCCATAACATTTTTTTATAAAAACATAAAGCAAAGTTTCAAAAACATTATACAATTAGAAAAAATTAATGGCCCACATGGCACTCTAAATTTAAACAATATCGATACTAAAATTGATTTATAAAAACATTATGTGAAATTAATCTAATGAATATTATTAAATATGATTAATCAATTGGAAAAAGGGGAAAAAACCAACCAACGCTATTCAAAAAACCAACCAACGCTATTCAAAAATTAAATATAATACAAAGAACACAAAATAGGAATCTTTTGACTTATATCTAATATGTTGTTACTTACGTCTAATAAAATTTACTCAAAAAACTAACTTATCCTACTATAATACTTTTACAATACTCCTAACCTACAAAGTAAACCTTATCTCTTAGCCTAATATAACGAACATCACAATATACCTATTCTAAATCCTATAAGCGGATTTTAAATAACACAAACAAATAACAATTAAATGTAGCAATAATGAGCTGAAAATAAAAAGAAAACAAACACAAACGAGACATGCGAAAACGAATAAGTTAGTCATTGTCATTCAGCCACCAATACCGTGCCAGCTCCCTCCCAGCTCGATCAACCTCAACAAATCTCGCAAATGAGTATCGCCATTGTAGGTCGTGGTCTCGCAAGCTCAAATTCGGAGGATATTCTATCTTCTTATCGGTGGCCCGTCTATATATATATATATATATATATATATATATATATATATATGATATATAATCGGGACACCGTCAGAATCAAAAACATACCAATTCATGTCCAAATACACGAATGCTTCTGGAGGAATGAAGCCAGTATCGAGACAAGTCTCAATGTACCCGTCTGTAGGGTGGAACGGCTGTGAAATCCAGGGGTTTTCACTCACAGTTACAGATCTTGCGATATGATTTCGAATGAGTTTCAAAATGAAGATATCGACTCTTGTCACTTTAGCAGTATGATAAATTCTTCTGTTAGATATATAATGTTTCCAATCCGTCTCAGGTTTTCTGTACAGACCAGTACATGCACGAAGACATTTCCTTTCGCAAACTCTTAACTTTTCCATTGTACTAGCACTCAAGTTGTACCAGATTTGGCATCCGTATGTCAAAACTGATCTAACTAGGGTCTTGTAACGGATAATTGACCTTTCGGTCAATGTATCTGGAATGAAAGAGTCTTCGAAGGGACATGACTACTTTTAGTGCCTTACTGAGCATGATTTTAACATGTTCGTTATAATACAGATATTGATCGAGATAAACACCGAGGTATCGAACGCAGGATGTATGCGGAATCTGTTCTGTACTACCCTCACCAGCCATTATGTGGAAATTTTTCCAATTACGTTTCAGGTCTTGACTGACCAACTGCAATGTTGTCCGAAATAAAATTGTTTCGCACTTTTGCGCATTGATTTTCATTCGCCAATTGTCGGTGTAGAGCTGCACGTCATTAAACATTTTTTGCAGATTGCTCTGAACTACTGTGGCTTTCCGATCTGCCGTATAAATGATAAGATCATCAGCAAACGCTACCAATGATCGCGTTGGCGATATGTTAAAATCAAAGCCCTTCAATAGCTTGCGAATGAATATCGAGAAAAGCAGAGGCGCAGTAACTGTTCCTTGCTGTAGACCTTTAATAACAGGGTTCTATGGCTAAAAAGTTCTATGATCCCGTTTATGTATAGAGTGCGAATACCAATGTTAACTAACGAATGTTTTAACAGATGAGATCTACATGTTCATAGGCGTTGGCAATATCGAGATTGACTGCTATTTTAAAATTGGAACTCGTATCTTTCTCTAATTTGAGTATTAATGTGTTAAGGCAGGCCGAGGTCGACTTATTCTTCCTATAAGCGTAGCAATTTGAGGACAAGATGTTGTTTTCCTCTATAAAGCGGTCCATTTTGATTTCAATCAGTTTGTTTATCATTTTAATTGGAACACTTATTAGTGAGATCGTTCTATAGCTACTGAGCTGTGTTGGATCCTTGTTCGATTTTAGTATTGGGCGATTCTAATCGACCTGCATGTATCAGGGATTATGCACTCAATAACCGCTTTATTAATAGCCTCAAGCAGGCATTGAGGGAGGTTTGTAGCAAGAATTTTTAACATACCGTTGTCAATAGAATCAACGCCAGGTGCCATGGGCTTCCTTCGTTCGTTGAAAATCTCTTGTACCTCCTCAGCTGTAAATAGGTAGTCTGGGTTAACGTCGGTAGCAGCTTCCTCGGTGATGTGGGTGCTGGGATGTTGCTTGCACCTAATGTCCTGGAGGAAACGAAGGCTTAGTTCCTCGTCCATTTGGTCACTAGGGTCTTTGTTTTTATAATTTTTGATATCGTTAATGAAAGTCCAGAACCGTTTGCTGTTACCGTCGGCACAAGCATTAAGTACGGCATTTTCCCATCCTTTCTTTTTGGCCTCTCTGACCGCAGTTTTCCACTCATATCTGACCTCGCTTAAGGGAGACCAGTTTTCCAGGTTTTCAACCTTTAAACTTGTTTAAAGCAGCATTTTTTCTGGTCCAGATCTTCATGAGCTTATTCGACCACCAGTACTTGTTGGTGTATTTGATTTTTTTTGCGTTTTGCGTTGTTAATAATTTGGCTTACTACATTGATGATGTCCTCAAAGTTTTCGTTGAAATGGCCAGTCGTGATATCATTACCAATCTTGGCTCTGTCCCGACATAGCCGTCAGGTGCTAGCATCCATTTTGATTGCAATTTTAATGGGGGCATATCCGCTATTACACAGGCCATCCTTGACTTCACACCAGTTGGTCATCTCAAAATGTACGTTTGACAAGGTAACATTCGGCAAATATTGAATCCATTTCCCCTAAACCGTGATTCTTTTCGAGGTGTAGATTCCCTATTTAGTATTCTACATCACAAGTTCTCAACCCATTCAAGCAGGTATTTACCTTTAGTGTTTGAGCGGTAACAATCCCAATGGGCTTTTTCAGACGCAGCGTTAAAAGTGAGCGTTAAACAGGTTATATGGGCAAGAAGAGTGAGAGGCATTGAGGGGACCTGACGGTAAAAACAAGCCAACATTTTGTAGGGTGAACGAGCGTAACACACATACACAAACGCATTTTGTTGATCATTTGGTGGGGGAAATTTTATACAAACGCCGGTAATCATTCCGAATTGAACATTTGGTGAAGAAGGTAATCGTCATGAAACGATTGCCTTTCTTTAATTTGCGTGCAAAAATGGATGCGTGGACGCAAGAAGCTACGCGTTATTCAATAAATTTATAAAAGCGGAGGCCATGTTCAATTTCAGGAAACAACACGTGGGGTCCATGTGTACCTGTTTATTGGTTTTATGTGCATAAATGCATGTATAAGTGAGCACGTAACGGGGTGAATGAAAGCATAGAAGACTCTGCAACTAAATTGGAAAGACGCATAAATAAATATGCAAATAGTCAAACAAATGGGGGTCATTAATAGATAAAACAAGTTGGGTAAACAGACCTACGCTCATGTCAGAAGGGTTTTGTATTCAATTTACAAAATGCAGTCACCAGATCGAATGAAACCAAGAAACATGTCAAAGTCGATTTTATTGGAGAAAATATGAAATTCGAAGATCATACTATTGTTAACAAAGTTGAACGAATTTCAACTTCTGAGGTTTTTGTTATTGTTAAACTCATAAGTATCTCCCTTGATAATTATTTCAGATGTCCACTCGCGAGGGAAGAAACACATTTTTCATGTATTTCCCCCCTGTGCCCCCACTGAAGCAAAAACTGACAGTTTAAGAACTGTTTTGAAATGCTCCCATGAAAACTTTCATTTCATATTCATATCGGCCACTCTTCTGTACTGTTATCATCGATTAATGGCCAATTTTTTTTTTAAAACAGCCACTATTTTGTTTTACGATTACTGATACCACTAGCTGAACCGATTCTCAAAGATATTCATGATACCTATCATTCCTGAAATTTTCATGCAAATCCTAGTAAAATTGTAGTGTCTGAGTCGGTAAAAAGCGCATGTTGTTCCATAGCCATATGTTGCCATAGTAATAAATGCAGCGCATATTGTTCCATAGTAATACAGGAAAATTCAAACCACTATAACTTCGCTCAATATGATTCAATCTTTATGAAACTTTCAGGATAGATCAATCTTATAAATAGTCATCTGTGTACCGAATTTCATTGAATTTAAGGGTATCGCTAGGATTTTATTCAAGAAAACATAAAATCGATAAATCATACTATTGCTAACAAAGTTGAGTGAATTGCAACTTCTCACGTATTTGTTGTTGTTGTACTCACCAAGGCCTACATTCTTGATTTGTTTCAGATTTTTCGGATGGAAGGTGTCCAATCGCGAGGGGGGGGGGGACACAAATTTTTCGTGTATTTCCCCTCCCTGTGCGCCCCTCGAGGCAAACTTTGCCAAACTAAGACCTGTTTTGAAAAGTTCTCATCAAGACCTTTCATTTGATACCCATATCGGCTACCTTCAATGAAATTTTTTTTGGGGGGTCACTCCCGTATATGGGGAGACCCCCCTTAAATACCTTATAAAATTTTTTTATAGTTGAACTTTGAAGAGAACACCACTTTACACCTACATACAAAATTTGATGTTTCTAGCTTAAGTAGTTTCCGAGAAAAACTGCTGTGACACACGGACGGACGGACGGACGGACGGGCGGAGACAGACGGACAGACGGAAAAACAGAAATAAATAGAATTAAATAAAATAACAATAAATGGACGAATTAATGAAATAAGAAGGGGAACACGGATTTATAAAAATAAAGAAAATTGGGTGAATTAATAAATAAAAGAATAACCTGAAAAAGAAGAAAAGAAAAAACTGTAAAATAGGATGAATAGAAAGCTGACCATTTTAGGTCATTGTCTCCAGCGGCCCGGCTCAAACCGCCGTTCCCTCTCTGCCTACAATATTATTTGCAAGGGTGGTCAAGCCTTTGACAAGCTTTTTTAATAGAAGTGAGTTCGCTCCCTTAATGGTGTGGTCGAGCGATAGTAGAAGATTTTTGAATTCTTCTCTAACTCTTTCTAATTCTGGGGCTATATGTGGGTTTGAGTGTTCTGGTTTTGGATTTAATTGTATAGTTTCTACGGTCGGGAAAACATTATTACTGGTAGTTTTAGTAGGATACGTGTATTTGGGACGTGTGCCCGCAATCTTTGTAAACGTGAGTTTCATGAGGACTTTCATTACGTCTCCAACTGGGTTGCGTTTATTTATGAATTTATCTTTTGTAAGCTGCGGGAAATCGAGATTAGTGATCTCCTCCAGGTCTGGTCCATCATCTCTTTTTCTATTTATGATGTTTCTGGCTTCCTTATTAGTGACATTAAGGATAGAACTAACTTCGATTTCATGTTTATATTTTTGCCATTTTGAGCAGATTTGATCAGTTGCCACATGCTTATTGCTGTGACAAAGAAGACATCTCGTTTGGCATGAGCCACCGTCGCATTCATTGGATCCGCATTTGAGACATTTCCGTATTCTATCCTTGCAGTACAGAGCGGAGGAACCCAACCTGCCACAGGTTCTGCACTGTCTTGGCCTATATGTATTTGTACTTTACACTTTGGTTTTATGATACGCGATATTCAGATAGTTAAACCTGACCGCGTTCACGATTTTGATGTCGGTTAATTCGTTTCCGATCCTATTGCATGGTTTCACAAGTTCCAAAAACTCAGTCAAGTCGAGATCAAGATCTATGTCCCTAACTACTCCGTATCTGAAAATGAAATTACCAGGTATGAATGCATTTAGGTTATGATTTTTATACGTTCCATTGTCAATCGCATCATTGGCATCCTTTGGCGATCTGAAGAAAACTTTAAGTTTCAAACCACTCTACTGTACGTCAGATACTTAAAAATTCGCCTCCTTATTGATCAGAAAAAAAACGGGATTGGGGAAAGTTTAATAAACTTTCCATCAAATCTTCTTTCGAACGTGACCGGAAAAGCCTTCTCTTTGGAATCTGTATTGCATCGATTTGTTTTGGCTCTTGGTGTCGCATTAGCGTTACTCTTGTCTCCGTTTGCTCCCGGGCCATTGGTCACGCTTTCCGACCTCATGGACACATTGTCCTGCACGCTGTTGCTAGGCTGCACTGGGTTAACGGTTTGCTCCATTGACGTGTTTTTTCCGCCAAATTCTTTCTTCTCCTCTTTACTTTGCATTCTCTGCAGTCCAGAGCTTGCATTTTTTTCTTTCTGTCTATTTCTTCAGCAGCCGCCTTAGTTGAGGCCCTTGTCTCACTACCCTTACTTGGGCCGGGGCTCAGAGGGCGCCCTCCCATGTGGCCTCCCAAATAGCTGCACATAGATTTGAAACAAAACCCACTATAATTCCCCGTGATTTTACCCCTACTTATTTGTATTTGGTTTTCAGTTTAATTTATTTATAACTAGTTTAGTATAGGGACTCCAAGTCAAACCAAATAACTATATAATAGAGAGCCAAAGGTATTCACCGGGGTCTGTCGATAAAAACCTATAATTTAGGTTATGCTTGTTGATAATGTGCTTTAGCACTGTTTTCACTTTTAATTATATTTCTATAATAAACGTTCTTTAAAAGACGTTTCGTAACAACAATATCACAATGCAGAACATTGAACACCATGAAAAGCGATTGAAAAAATATTTTATTTGTTAGGTGTATTCTTCGGCGTATTTCGCCTCTTTCATTACTGGTTCTCGTTATTTTGGCGCCTAAATACACGAATTCGCTCACATTTTCGATACTGTATTCGCCAAGTGTGATATTTCGTGTATTGAGGTAGTTTTCCTCGATTGCGTCATGAGCTTTGCTCTATTTTCATTGATTTGTAGCCCTACGAGTTTTGCTTCGCTGTCGAGTTTCAGGAAGAGTTCTTTGGCAGTTGTTAATGACCGTGACAAAATGTTGATGTCATCCGCATAGGCTACTACTTAGCTCGACTTGTATGGTTATGTACCTCGTGTATCGACAGGTAGCTTTCTTATGTCGTACTCCAGAGCCAAATTGAATAGTAATGGGGTCAGCCCATCTCCCTGCTTTAGTCCGATATTTGTGTCAAAAACATCGGTGCAGTGGTTATTGATGCGAGCATGGGAAGTCGTCACGTCATTGTTATTTTGGTAAGACGGACTAATTTGGCGCAAACTCAACGAAAATTTGGTGTACGTCTATGTTGAACTCCCAGCATTATTCAAGTACCTGCTTGTCAGTCAACAGTTGGTCTATTATCGATCTACTCGCTCTAAAACTACATTGATTCTCCCCAGTAATACTGTTGCCGTATGATCCGATTTTATTTTCTAAGATCTTTGAAAATATTTTGTACGCCGTACAAAGCAGTGATATGCCTCTATAATTTTCGCGCTGCAGGTTATCACCTTTTTTGTGGATAGGGAATATAATTGATTGGCTCCACTCGTTTGGCATATGTTCTTGTTGCCAAATGTGCTGGGTGACTTTGTGAATAGCTTTATGAACACTGCTGCCACCATATTTGATGAGCTCCACTGGAATCTCATCGATGCCCCGCAATTTATTATTCTTTTGAGCTTTGATGATGGAACAAACTTCATCCAGTTGGTGGGGCCAATGGAAGCTCTTCGCAGATATCTATAGGCTCCGATGTTCTGGAGGTGTGCGGAGTGTTAAGGAGGTTCTTGAAATATGATGCCCATCTTTCCTTAATCTTGGCTTCATCAGCAATGATGTTGCCCACGTCACCACGATAGAGCGTGGTTTTGAGCTGATAACCACAATTCAGGCTTTTCACTACTTTGGATGCTTACATTTATACTTCTATACTTCTCAATTGGTCGTCATAGTATTTTCTTTTCTTAATTCTAATTTTCTTATTCGCTACCCTTTTGAGATTTTCATTTTCATTTCGTCCTGGTTTTCCTACCTACATATTCTTTGTACGCCTGATTCTTTTTATCTAACTTGATGTCCGATTGTCTGTTCTGCAACGGTCTTAATAGCCGCTTTCACTTGCATCGAGAACTCGTTGGTTGTCTTTAACAATGTGTTTGATAAGATGGGAGCCAGCTGGCTGTCGAGGGTCTCCGTGAAATTTTTGGCCACAGACGCCGTTTGGAGCCTTTCGATGTCAAATTTTTGTAGCTGGCTGGTCTTCGCTGAATATGCCTTTGATATACGCCATCGATAGGTGAACTTGATCAAATAATAATCTGAGTTACAACTGGCTCCTCGGTATGTACAGACGTCAAGTATACTTGAGGCCCAACGTTGTTGGATGATCAAAACATGATCGATCTGGCTTTGTGTATTGCCATCCGGTGATACCCAGGTCATTTTATGAACGCGTCGATGTGGAAAGCAAGTCGAACGTATGACTAGATTTCTGCTACATGCAAAGCCAATCAGGCGCTGGCCGTTGTCATTTGTTTCATCGTGGAGGTTATATCCTCTAGTCGTTTCCCGATGAGATAGCTCATTACCAACCTAAGCGTTGAAATCACCCAGAATTATCCATCCCGGCGGCATGGTTATTACTGCGATTCCGATATCAGGCTCGGAAGACTCGCCTTCACTCTCTTACGTCCGCACAAAGGAGGTATAAGGATTTAGTAGCAGAGCTGTAGATGTATTTACAGTTATTAGTATTTCTCGGCAGTTAATGTCCCATTATTGGGGAATCAGTAAACCCAATGTGCGACTCGCGCAAATGATGATTTCGTGAAACTTAGAGTTAAAAAATTAACTGCAGCGGATCGGAATTTTTAACATTTCGACGGTTTCGTGTGTGAGAATTAGTACCGATCATCAACAGTCCAACAAGGTTTGATGAATAATATCGCTGCCTAGCTTCCAGAACCGCTATCCGCACTTGGTATAAGCTGAAGCCAAAAATTTGTAGACTTATTAGTTCAAGTATTTGGCTCTGGTCAAATCCTTTTCGCCACCAACTTGAGTTTCAATGAAGTGATCGCAGTGAACAGTTGATGGTATGACAATTTTGAGACTACACCTGGGTTTGCAGCTAGTTGAGCCGCAGTTATGTTAAGCGAGCGTCACTAATTACTCCACAGATAATCGCTACGGTAACGACACATCGCCTGCGACCTTGATAAAATTAGCTGTGAAATCCACTAAATCCCGAATATTATAAACTTCTCTTTCGTTTATAATTAACAGAGATTGATAAAGGTTTTTAGTTGATTTGCTTTTATTTATGTATCAGTAAATTGAAATAATATTATTTTAACATTTTAAATTACAATAACATATTAATAAAAAAACTATTTCCTTTGATCAATTGTTTTAAATAATATGACCGAAGTCATCAAAGAATCCAAGAGAATAATCTAATATTTTAATTTTTTGATTATATTGACAATTACTTCATTTGATTACAAATTTCGTGCTTGGTGTCAAGATGAAGAGTAAATTGATTCCAAGTGTATTTTTATAAATGATTTGTCCGAATGAGTAAAAGTTAAGTGTGTATATAGCGTATATAACATAAATAACCGCCACAGAACTAACATATATACTTACCTGTTTTATAAAAATAGTACCAATAGTGTTAAAGATTGCTTAAGAAGATTCGAATCCCCCGAATGTGGGTGTAGTGCAAGCATTACATTTTATGAATGAAATTCGATTTCGGTCATACATATGACCCCCACGAGCCCGTTTACAGTGGTCGTTTCTTTGGACCCAATTTTCCACTCTGGCACACATTCGATCGGAATGTTGGTAATTTGGCGTTGGCTGTTGCTTTAAGCTCTTCAAAAGTAGCTGGCTTGTTGGCATAGATCAGTGACTTGATATGGCCCCAGAAAGAAATCTAATGGCGTTAGATCACATGAACGACGCGGCCATTCGACCGGACCATTCCTCGAGATAACACGTTCACCAAATTTGCGTTTCAAGAAATCGATTGTGATGCGTGCTGTGTGGCTAGTGGTGCCGTCTTGTTGAAACCACATATCGTTGATGTCAAGTTCATTCAATTCTGGCCACAAATACTACTCCAAAATAACACGATAGCGCTCTCCATTGACGGTAACATGACGGACGTTTCCATCCACGAAAAAATACGGTCAAATCATACCTCCGGCATGAAAACCGCACAAAGCAGTAATTTTTTGCGGATGCAACGGTGTCTCAAGAAGAACATGTGGGTTTGTTGCTGATCAATAACGTATATTTTGCTTATTAACAAAGCCATTGAGCCAGAAATGAGCTTCATCGCTAAAGATGATTTTTCGATGAAATGCTTCATTTTCTTCAAGCTTTGCCAGAACCCAATTGGAGAAGTTTCGGCGTTTCGAATGATCAAGTGGCTTTAGTTCTTGGGTCAATTTGATCTTGTAACCATGTAGGCCAAGACCTTTTCGCAAAATACGCCTCAGTGTCGTTTGAGCGATGCCCAATTCTCGAGAACGACGTGCAATCGACTGATTTGGCTCATTATGCATCGATGCACTGACGGCTGCGATATTTCCTTCGCTTCAAGCGGTACGACGTTTTTTTTTAGCACCGGAACCTCCAATAGTGTAAATTTGGACTCGAATTTATCCGCTATAGCACGCACAGCCTCTCTAGTGGGACGATTATTACGTCCGAAAATTGGAGTAAGCGCTCTTAAAGTTGCGACCACCGACTCAGAATTTTGATAGTAATTTTTAATAATTTCCAAACGTTGCTGGTTCGTGAACTTTACTATGACAAAAATGTTGACTTTTACTAACGTTTTGATATTAACAATTCATTAAAAAGGTTTGAGGGTGCGTTCATATAAAGATACGAATTGTTATATCCCTAATGGAAAACCCTATACTAAAGGTCCTTGAAGTGGAGGTTTGTAATCCCCGAGCGTTTTTAACCAGCAGTAGTAAGAATGCACAAAAAAAAAATTCAGTCTTGATGCTTTGACGTACGTCTGGCAGGGGCAAGGTCTTAGATTTGGTCTTAAATCGTGTCCATCAGGTCTTAGTCGCTGCTCTGGAGTCTGGTATTGTTAATACTTGTATAAAATAGGTAACCACATGACATATATAAATTTCAGCTTTTATACTATGACACAACTTAGATCATTTTTGGGAAGTTCAGGTTTCTAACCCGCGAGCATTCTTAACTATAGTAGTGGGAATACACACAAAAAAATCAGAAGCAAGGCCCGACAGCTTTTCAAGTAATAAGTGAATTGGCCTGCGGATATCAAATAAACAAAATATTGACTACTCAAGCTAAGTTATATTTTAACGTATGTTTGGTAGCCAAATATGCTGGAAACTTGTGTAAACTATACTTAGTTAGTAGAATAATCAGCATTGCAGATAATAACCGCCTCAATAATGAAACATGAGAAAGCGCCTCATATAGATGATTTAGTTTTGCTGTATATCAATGCGATTCATGGCATACAGGTTCGATTCCAGCCCAAGTCCAAGTGAATAGATGTTTGAATGAATGAATATTTATCAAACTTTAAATAGAATGTAAACTTGAAGTTCCAAAATACTTGTATGTTTGCGGCGGAAGGCAGACTCCATAATAAATTGAAGTTTGCTTTTTTAAATGAGCGATTGGACAAACATTTTTGTAATTCAGCTAAGCGATTAGTATAAAATAAATTTTAAAAATATTTTTGTAAGCTTGCCAAAGAGTTTTGCAACCCTATATATGCCTTAAGACGTTTACTTTAGCCTAACACAATATCCAAAAAAAAAATTTCTGATGATGAATCTAAAACTGTCTAAACAAAGTTTCATTTTAATGCTATATGTTAATTTTAATCAATCTTATTCTCTATTTTTTCGATTTTCAGAAAAAGCACCAGTTGTATCCAAACCTATCTTGCCAAAAGATTTGGAGAAAAAGGTTGCTGTCAAATTAGTTCCAGCTGATACACCAAAAAGAACGCCAAAGAGAACTCGTGGTTCAATGTCACTTGAATCGAATAGTCCATCAACAACGCCACCGCCTACATCGAACAACAAGCGCCGAAGAATCTAAATTTCGTCTAATGCGGTAATGTACACATCCAGAATAATTATACTAAATTTTAGTCAGAGAAAAATGGTACGTGAGATGATAAATCCGTAGAACTGTTAAACATGATAAACCAAATCAAATTATATAATAGCACAAATTAATCTAATATATAAAGGGGAATAACATTGTAGTGTTATATGTAAGTTTAGAATCTTAGGAAAATATTTTAAGATTAGATATGTACACATATACTCGTATATCATATTATGTAAAATCGAACACTTGGGGAGAGTCAAATCTAATTTACTATATACTTTGGTAATGTTTTAAACATTCTATTGTCAAAATATTTCAATAATAATTTATGTTTACGCAAACAGAAGGTTTAATTCGATGAGTACAATAAATGTACTCTTAATATCAATTCAAGTTGAAGACACAAGTTTATCTTAACATATGTGCCTTATATATGTAGATGTAGTGCCTTTAACATGTCTTAGCGACATGTGATTCCCTTCAATATCGTAATTTCATTCCAGATTCTGTATATGCGCCGATAAAATTAATAACACATATTGGGTCTTTTTTTATTTGATGCTTTAAAATCCTATTTAGGCTGGAAAAATTATGCAATGCTTTGTGAAATATTCTGTTGCAATATTGATTTACGTGTATGCCCATCTATTAGAATTTTGCTTATAAGCTTTGTTATAAAAGCTACTGATTTCAAAATGTAATCCAGGAAATTTTCATGCTTAATAGATTGCTGGATCAAGAAAAAGTAGAAAGTTTAAAATCAGAATAGCGCAATTGGTCAAAAAATATATTCACCCCTAATGAGTAGAATACCAGAATTAATGGGAACGAGGTTTATATATATTATAAACGCTTCTACTGCAAAAAAAAAATTTTTTTTTTCTAATATTTGCCTCCTTTCGATCTTTTTTTGGAATCATTTTTTGTAAATTCGTGAGTTTGCGTTTGCTGAAATCATTAATAAATTCCCAGATAAAATCTTTTGCGAAAATTCGATCAGCCGTTGGCAGATTCATGAGTCTGTAACACTTAAAAAAATAATATTAGAAGTAATAAATAATACCCAGTTGTACTTTTTTCTAGCTAGGTTCTGGATCTAGCTTTAGTTGTGTGCGCACTGAAGAAGGCTGCAAGCAGTAGTCGAAACATATATGTAAAGAAATCAATAAAATATAGCTAGAAGAAAGTACAACTGATTATTATTTATTAATTAAAATCACAAGCTAGAAAGTTCAACACAAAAAAAATTCATTAATATTAAAAATTTTAAAACGAAAAAAAAAACAAAACATGAGAATAATTTACTTCACTTTTGTGCAAATATGAGTAGCTTAATAGCTTCTTTACTGCTTTTTGTGTAAACGTGATCAATATTCTAATCAGTATATGTAAAATAATTACATAACATATTCGATTTCTTCAATAAATTTTTTATTAATTCTTGACGTTATAGTTTTTAGTACGAATAATGTATTCAAAATATCTTCTAGATTCAAATTAAATCTAATCTAAAGTATCTACTTAAATAGACGTGCTTTTATTGAACTTAATAATACTACACATAGAGTCGTCACAGACCGAGAGACATATCGAAACCACAGGATATACAATTTCTACTTATATAATTTGGAAGTATTTTCGATCGAGAGTCGGATCCTGGACGTCTGCCTCTCTGGATCAGTTGCGGTCAAATGTGTCGGACTAACCAAATTTAAAAAAATGTATGCATTTGAATGAGGGCACATTTTAAAGAAAATTCAATGCCGAATCCGAATTTAAACGTCTGCCTTTCCAGTTCAGTACTTTTACTGCGGCAGTCGCATTCAGAGTCCCAAAAAATTGCAAGCAAGTTAACTATATAGTTTCGGATAAAGGCTTACTTTAAAGAAAATTTAGTACTGAAGCTTAATGTACACGCCTGTGTAGCCGGTTCTGTTAGGTTTCTACGGTAGACGTCGCCAATGATAGAAAAACTTTGGGAACCCGAAAAACCAGCAGAAGACACGCCACAATTCATTTAAAGATACAGAACAATTACACGATTAGATAATAATTCGCTCGCCCAGCTGACTAGTTCTCCAGACTTCAAAACTTGATTAGACCTTGTGAGAAGTGAAGTTCTCACGGAAAATTGTTTGAAACTTTTTTTTTATTCTTGTTCTTCCTGCCGACCTGCCGTCACTAGCCGCCGCAGTACTCACTCCCAAGTATCTGACATCATATTCTTGTGTCAGGCATGATTCGTTTTGAATGGTGTACGTATGGAAGTTTGCAGCTGGAAGGGTTTCTTTCTCGTGTACCAAAACTGCATGGTTTAAGCGTTTGTTACGGCGTAAAGTCATGTAGGTTAAATTCGTGACTACCACGAAGGGATCTTGGCAAGACTTTACGCAATCAGCCGCGAATAAACACAAACCCCACGCGCAGAAAGCGTAAAGTAACGTACACGAAAATGTATTAGATATTCTGAATTTGTATCTTGTAAACTCAACATACACAAAGGAAAGTGTAAAGTAACGTACATGAAAATGTGTTAGGTATTATGAATTTGTACTAGGTGAACTCAACAAATTCTGAGAGTGGCTGGCCCGAGCCATGGCCATGCGGATTGTCGTGTTGGCGGAGTTCGGGCCCACACACCAAGTACAAGTTGAATGGAGAGACATTTGCAACATTGTGACGGACCCTCCAGAAATGCAGAACTTCATATACCGTCCGGGTGTGATGGATTTGAAACGCACATCGAACCCGAACCATGATAGACTAAGCCCACAATATCATCATAACAATAATAAAAGTAGCAACATCAACAACTACAGACGAACTTCAAAAGCCAATAACAAATAATTGCAATACATATTCACAACAAATTGAAAGGGATCGATTGGAATGTGCCTATCATCCACGACGTTTCATTTCATCCATCTTATGTGGTCATATACCGTACGGCAGTCGAAGTCACGTTCTAACACAAGCTGAACGTAAAGAATATCCACCACCATTAATTGAAAAGCCACCATCTATCGATCGAGCTACACCGTGTGGAGAAAAAGATACAAAGGACGAGGATAAGGATTAACACAATAAATTAACCGTTGATGAAAAGCCAGTTGTTCCAGAAGAGGAGCCACTCAGTTTACCGAAGACTAACACCACCCACCACCTGCGGCGGATACACGTATTGCAACAACGGCTGGGACTTCCTGCAGAAGTGCAATTAGAATGGGAGACATGGTATTAAAAATCCATTGGCAATTGAAAATACTCACGGGCATCGACATCGCGAGGATGAGAAAAAGAATATTGTCATTTCCGAAGATGATTCTAACAAATTGATATGTCGCGTATGTTCAAAAGCATTTACACTGCAACGACTCCTGAATCGTCATATGCAAAGGCCATTCGGAAATCAAACGATACCTGTGTACGTTTTGTGGAAAAGGATTCAACGATACGTGATTTGAAACTATCCACAAATCCATCACAATATAGGAAACTATCCACAAACCCATCACAAAACAAACTTCAGCGACAACAGCAACAAACCCAAACTGTCAGTGAATCGTCTTTCTCCAAACTTGTTTAGTAGGATTGAGATTCCATAAACACCCAAAAGCACAGATTCTCTTGATGGGAAACTACATAGCCGACCACACGTACTGGGATTTTTAAGGTCTTCGACCTACCCGAATGACGGAAGGATGTCCCGTTCTTATTTCTGGCAGAAAAAATCATCCGGTGAATAGTGCGAATGGAGGCAGGAACCTTCCGGAGGAACGCGATCGAGGAAATTGGCAGCCGAGATCAGGAAATAAATCAATCAGTGAAGAAAGCAAAAACCAAATATTTGGGAATCCTCACATCAGCGGCAGCGGAATCACCGGCGAAAGTGTTGGACAACTGTTTTTCTTTCTTTCTTAATATTCTATTATATATTTTCTTGTGAAATTTGAAAGTTTAAAGTTAAAGATTAATTGAAGTGAACTTTTTCCCGATTGTTTCCTATACTGTTTTTATTTCTGTTTTAGCTACTCGTACTGTGAACTTTCTGTTCGTGAGCGGGAATATATCATTTTTTTTTTTCCCAAGAAGGGAATTTACCGGCGTCATTAGAAGCCGCGGGGTTGCCAAGGGCCCGTCGTGGTCTGGCTTTTCCAGCGTTTCATTCAGGTGTTATAGGGAATTACCATTTGGTAGAATAGAATCTGAGGTAGGTAGGATTCTACTCTTTGTTCTCTGGGAAGCCGTAACCTCGTTCGGCGGCTTCAATCGGGCTCCAAGGGGGGCGAGTGGCGCCTGCGCCGTCTCCGACGGAGCTATCCGGGGCCGAAAAGAGCCTGACCGGAGCACCCCTTGTAAAACGGTAATACGTTCTACGGAGACGTTGGCTCCATGGATATTGAACACTCGGTCGCTGATTTTTTTTAACGGTCTTGAATGGTGGCTCTAATGATTTGCGGACTGTGTCGGTGCGAAGGAAAACACGCGAACGAGTCCGTAGCTCCTTAAAGGAAAATAGCGTCTGCCTGTGATGATTTACTGTAGGTGTGGGTTGCAGTATTCGCATTTTCTTAACGGAATTTTTCGACAAATTCAGTGAGATCAGGAGAATCCAGATCGGTGAATATGAATTCACCAGGAATACGATGCATCGTTCGGTAGATTAGTTCTGCTGCTGTGTGACCTATGTCCTCGTTAAAAGCAGTACATACATTTTCCCATCCAAAAAATTGGAACAGGCTGCGACGGGACCTTTACTAGGAAAGAGGAGAGCTCATCCCGTATAGTGTAGTCGCGGTGATGCTTGGGTCGGTTGACAAATGAAACTATGTGGCACATTATGTTCCGGCAGTCCTGAAGAAGAAAAAGGACTCACAGCAGTCGAGGACGTTGGGGCTGGGGGATCATTTATCCAGCAATTCCCTTATCTCTCTCCCCTCCCGCTAGAGGAGGGATTCCCCAGTTTGAAGACGTCCCACTGCGTAGCAAAATGAGACCTAGCCCGAAGTAATATATCAAACGTTTCCAGGCTAGGTTCTCCGGTTGAGAGGGGAGGTGTTTAGTGTGTGGCCCAGTCACTCGCGAGCATAGGAGCCCCACACTCAGTGTGTAAATGGCATTCACTTCCGAACTCCCAAAAATGGCCGTTCTGAGCCCCAACAGAGCAGTACCCAGAATTTCTGTCCATCCGCTCTCTCTGTGACCCCATTAAGGCTGCTTTCAGTGTTTTGTGTCATTGTTTCACTAACCAGGTAGACTGCGGCCTATCATCCGTTGTCCGAGTGGGATTACATCCCAAAAGGCGAGCCAGGGCTACGAACAGTCATGTTTCAAATTGAATTTCCTAGCCAGTTGTGATCGTTTCTGGTGCTATGAAACGAAGGGCCCAGCGACGAAAAAAGGCTGATATGACATTGTCCGCATCAGGGGAAATTAATGGCACCGTTTCTGCTCGTCGCGATAACACGATCTTTCACTGTTGGAGGATATCTGCAGCCGTTGGATGGAGGATCTCTTTGAAGGTACTGCGATACTGGCTGGGCTTGTCGGGAGATACCATGAAAGCAAATTTTTTCCCACTTACGTCCTTTTTGAGGATCGGCCATACGAATTTCTTTTGAATTAGTTTGCTGGCCATTCGTCTGCTTAGATGCGCAGCGTTGTGAATCGAATCAAAAATCTCCTTGGAAATGCCTTGGGAATATATGGCTGTGACCACTTCATTGCCCGAACTATTGACACGCACCTTTCGTAATACAACCGCTATGTCCGATTCCATGTCCTTCATCTGAGCGGCTACCAGCTGCTGTGCTTCAATGACCACTGGGTGCTCTATTGCTTCCACCCGAGAAAGCATATCTACTACGATGTGGTCCTCACCTGATATGTAAGACCTTTGTAAATTCAGAAATGAATTCCAGTTCACGGACTTGTCTTGGGGAAGCCTTGAAACTATACATTAAGGGCTTGTGATCCGTCCTGAATTTCTGCCTTTGACATGTGCGGAAAATGCCTGACACCTTGAAAAATTGCTAACAGCTCCCTTTCGTAGGTACTTTAACGGGTTTTTGTCTAGTTACATATATAAATCCAGTGATTCGACATTTGCAACTGTGACCATTGTTGGTCGCCTTCTATTTGTAATGCACCTGGGGGAGCTTGAACCTTGCAGAAGTACTCGTATATTCACATCGCATCTAGCTAAGTGAACGCGGATGTTGATCGGTGGTCGGGTTATTTTGCAGAAAAACTCAACCCCCTGCACTTTATACCATTTTGTCGCGAGTTCATATTCCGAAATCGAATAATATTGATCCAGATGCAGATTGTTATTTGAAAACTGTGGCACTGGTGTGTTTTTTTGTGTCAGTGATAAGGGGTAGTTTGATACGAAAGATAAAATGATCGCTGGTTAGTCGTCCCTGGATGATAATAACTCCATATAGCTCGACTAAATTATCGGGCTTTGCTGGAGGACACAGATGAGCAAGTAAATTGGCTTTAATCAACTGTAATTGATGATGTAATTCGCTAGCACTAAGTAGCAGTGGACTAACTTGCCCATAATGTGTGTCAATCAAAACATTCAGTAGAGTAGTTTGAATGTGATACAGATTAGATATTGCAATAATCAGGCGGATCGACAATGTATTGAAGATTTCAAACAGCTTCTGATTGTCGATTGCCTTCCTCACGACATTGACATTATCGGCAGTCTTATTGAGGAAATCATAAAACTGCTGGAGCCTTCAGGTGGTATCAAGTGAGCTTTGAATTACGAGGTGTGACAATTAAGTAATGAGACTAATTCTGCCATCCCCTTCAAAGTAGTCCCTTTGGGCAGCTATACAACGATTCCAGCGCGTTCTCCATGCTTCGTAATATTTCTGGAACGCTTCGACTTGGATGTCCGCGAGTACCCTCGTCACGGCCGCCACGACTCGAAATGGGTTCCTTTGACCACCAATTTTGTTCTCATCGCCTGTAATAACTCGACATAGCAGCGTGGGACCGTTTTCCACTTGTTCCAAATAGTCTTCTGCGATGGTCATTCGATGCTGCTTTTGCTCGTCAAAAAGGTTCTTTGGAATAATATTCGCGCACAACTTTTTCATCCAAATATCGTCGGTTAAAATTTGTTTAACTGTTTCACGGTTCATACCCAGTTCCGAGGCCAACATTCGAACTGTTAAACGCCGATCTTCACGGATTAGGGCGCGCACACGCTGCGCATTCGCGTCAGTCCGCACCTTGACTGGCTTCCCGCTCTGCGCCTCGTTTTCCACGCTTTCACGCCCCTCCTTAAACTCTTTATGCCATCGAAACACCTGGGCACGACTAAGAGCACTATCACCATGCACTTTCGCCCAATCTGGCGCAAAATTTTATCAAGACGCGTTGCTCTTGATTTCGTTTCTCCATTTTCGTGACGAGCACCATCAACACACGTCTTCTCAACACGATACAGCAGGCGAACTAAACAAGCTAGAGTAATGGTAAATATATCAATGGAGAGGGGAAGGATGCCTCATTACTTATGTCTCATAACTTAATTGTCACACCTCGTATGTTCGCGATAGCATTTATGATGGTAGTTTGATTCCTTAGAAGATCCAGGAGATGCTGGTCGTTATTTTTGAGCTGATTTAAAATTATTGACATTTTTCTGCATATTGTGAATCCAAAACTCCAAACAGCGAATGTGCTATACGAGTATTCCTGATGACATCTAATGGTGATCTCCTGCTCCTCTTCATATTTGTTGATAGTACTCGTATGTCATTGTCAATTCTTCCAGGGTGGATTGAAGGCATCACATAGTCTGCTCGCATGATTGAGGGTCTTGCATTTGTATACAGAATGCATGCAGTCGTTTTGCATCCTGACATTGCATCGCATCCCAAAAGGCTTTTTGGAATAGAATACTAACATTGTCCCGTCATCGACAATCAGAGATATAGACGCGAGGCGTTCAAAATAAAGCCCAGGATGGTTTTGGGACGGTGTGATTGTTATTGATGGCGTTGTCGCTTTCACCGGTAATATGATGCATTGTAGTGAAATATGGATAAATATAAGTCCGTAAGGGACTGCAGCGATGGTCTTCTGCCTCGGTGAAAGAGGATGGGGGCATCCGCCGAGATTTGAACTGCACTCCATTGTCCGAGTACACGGTTTCTGGTACACCAAACACTTGGAATATCTGACACTCTAAAAACTTCACAATAGGTGGAGTCGTGAACTTGCGAATTGGTTCTACCAGCGGGATTTTAGAGAGCTGGTCTAGCACAACGATAGCTCCAGGTTGTTCTGGCTAAAAGAAGTATTTTTAAGTCGCCGAAGCGTCCGACCGTAGCTACCATGGGCACTTATGGGATGGTCGTATGCGCGGAGGTTCAGATTGTAGGTCATTTCCTCCGGCACCCAGAGTTTCCAGGACTCTTCTTCCTGCAATTGATCACCGGTTGCGTATTCATTACGTCGATAAACATAGCCGTCTATTACTTTCAAATCAGGCAACTGTGTTTGATGGGTTACAATAGTTTGCCTCAACTCGTTGTAGCTGTCTGAATTAATATGCGGGCTGTTTACTGTCGATTCTGTTCCCTCGGGTGAAAACATTCGCGAGAGAGTATCGGGCACAATGTTCTGGGTCCCTTTTCGATGTTTGATGAAAAACTTAAACCCTTACAGTTTAAGAGCTGATCGGGCCAGACGTCCCTTTAGATCCGCTTGGTTCATCGGGCATTGTAACGAAGAGTAATCGGTGATGATTTCAAACTAGTGGCCTTCGATGTACGCTCGGAATTTCTTGACAGCCATCACCGCTGCCAGACATTCTTGTTCGTACACGGTGTAGTTCCTTTGGGCCGAGTTCAGTCTTGTGGACATGAAGCCAATAGGAGCGTCTTCTCCCTCTTCGGTCAATTGCACTAGCACGACCCAACTCCCATGTTGACTTGCGTCACAATGAATGGAGAAGGGTTTCTGAAAGTCAGGGCTGTGCAAGACTGAAGCAGATGTCAAGGCTTGTTTGAGCTCTTTAAATGCCTTTCGACTGAGTCCGGTCCAAATGAACTTCTCTTTCCGGAGCATGTCCAACAGATGCGCTGAAACTGTTGCGCAATTCCGAACGAACCTTCGGTACCAGCCGCACACTCCAAGGGAACGTCGTAGCTGCTTAACGGTCTTCGGTAAGGGAAAGTCATCAATCGCCCGAGTTTTGTCCGGATCCGTTTTGATGGTACCATGTCCGATGACATGGCCTAGATATCGGACTTCGTTCATAACAAACTTGCTTTTCTGGACATTGATGACGAGTCCCGCCTTACTGATATGCAGAGCTACTTCTTACAACAGTAGAAGATGTTGGTCAAACGTTTCTGCGATGAGTAGAAGGTCATCCAGGTACACGAACACTTGATGTTTCAGATGAGGTGGAATTACTTTGTCCATCAGCCGGGTCATCGTCTGTTTAGCCTTATACAGGCCAAAAGGCATTGTGACAAACTGGTACATTGGTCGTCCGGGCACTGTAAAGGGGCTTTATCCCTCAACCCTTCATCGAGTGGAATTAGCCAGAATGCATCTTTTAAGTCGTTACTTGTAATGTAGTTTGGTTTCGGCAGTCTTCCCAATATTCCATCGATGAGCGGAAGAGGGTAAGCATCTTTAACGGTCACTGCGTTGACTTTCCGGGCATCTAGACAAAGACGGACTTTACCTGGCTTTACCACCAAGGTTAGCGGTGAGGACCAGACACTTTTGGACTCCTCTATAATCCCCAACTCTAGCATACTGTCCAACTCTGCGTACACTAGCTTTTCCATGGCCGATGAGATGGCGTAGTGTATCTGCTTTATTGGTTTATTATCGCCAACATCGATGACATGTGAGACCAGAGTAGTGCGGCCAAGGCCTTGCGTAGCATAAGATAAAAAGCCGCAATGGATGCTTCAAGACGTTGTCGGTGGTTGATTCGTGTCTGTCGGGCATAGAAGCGAGTTCATGGACATATCTAGTATTAAAGGATGAATCTGTGAATAGATCTGGGGCCAAACCAAATTGAAGACCGAAATCGACGACAAGGTACACGTTCTGAGTCAGTGAAGGGATAATGAAGAAACTAATATCCTTAGTCTGACCTCTGAATGTCACGGGTGTTGTCAATCTACCCTGGGTAGGATGTTGCGTACCATCAGCCGTGCTGATTTCAGAGCGTCAGGGTTTTACCACCGTAGGATGTTGATGGAGTACCTTTGAGCCGAGGCTTGAGGCAAGGCAGCTAATACTTGCGACCGTGTCAATCAGTGCAATAGCGATTTCGCCCAACACTTTGATTGGTGCGTAAGGTCTGGTGTCATTCTCGGAAACCTCCGAAATGTTGCATAAGTTCAGGGTTTGACGGTAGGTGCGCACTCTCTTGCGGAAACTCCGCCGACGAGTGGACCACTTTACTTTGCGCGAGCGAAAGGTGACTTTTCGGAAGCAAAGATTCGCTCTCGAGACGCACGGTATTCCTGCAGTCGAACATGAGATGGCTTCAAAACGCGAATTCGTGGCTGCCGGGGTTCTTCAGGCAGTAACTGCGGTGGTCGCTTCAAAAGTGAAGAGAGGGAACCCCCGCAGTCATAATTGTCGAGGCTGGCGTATTATCGTCAATATTGGGGTTTGCACCAAGCTGACAACCTAATGCGGAGCTTTGGAGTCCCGCTGAGGTGGTCGGGTATTCGCTCGTCCGTTTTATGAAGTTGCGCAATCTGGGCAATCCAGGAAGTAGGTGTCGGGCTTACCGCCTCCGTATCAGAAAACCGTACGCTCTGCCCGATATGTAATAAACCGATGTCCGGTTTGCTTGCAGTTCCAGTAAATCGTGAGGTTCCCCATCGCGGCTACCGTAGGCTCGTCTGCCTCCCTGACGGCATCCTCCAGACCTGGAGAGTCGGTCTCTTTTACCACTTTCGCAATTTCGCGCCGCGGACCCGGTCTCGTTAACTGTAATGACCGTTCTCGGAGGACCTCCTCGATTCGTTCTTGCCGACTGACGGCTCTGAGAAGCGATGCCATGTCCTGAAGGTCGGAGTTCGCGACGTGAGGGCGAAGTTCCGGCCTCAAATTGCGTTTTAGCACCCGCAGCAGTTGTGTTTGATGATTCTTCATACGTCAGAGGTTTGTTGGATGCTGTATTATAAAACAATTGCTTGGCCAATTTTACTGCGGCATCCGATAAACCACCAAAATGGGGCGCGCGAGGAGGAATGAACTTGAAGTTGATTCGTTTTGGCACACAATAATTTTGTATCATTTCAGCTGACTTCGAATCGTGAGTTATAGTTTTCAGTTCGTTTAACTGGTTGCTTGCTCCGACGAAGTTCGTAGCATTGTCACAATAGATGGTAGAAGAATTGCCACGTCGCCCGATGAATCGGTTTAAAGCTTGAAGGAACGCATCACTCGTAAGATTTTTCACCACTTCTAAGTGAACGGCCTTGGTAGCAAAGCAGTTCTTTAAAGGCGTGGCTAACAAAGCAGAATCGGGTTGTTTTCGTTCCAAAGTAGAGTTAATTTCGAATATGGGACCGAAAAACCGCTGTTGATGTTGGTTGAACCTTTCAGGAGTAACTCCTCTTGAAATCAAGTCTGCCGGATTTTGTTTGGATGGAACATGTTTCTACTGGGACTCTATGGTAAGTTGTTGTATTGCGACTACTCTGTTTGCAAATTTCTGCAGTGACACCGCTGGAGATTGTAGCCATGATAGCACGATTTCTGAGTCGGTCCACAAATGACTTCGGTCATTCCATTTTAAGTCAGTTTCCACTCGGTGAAGTAGCTATGTTCCTAATTTCGCGGGGTATAATTCTAATCTAGGTGAAGTAAGATGTTTTAACGGAGCTACTTTAGACTTCGCACACAATAGTGGTACAATTATTGTACCATCTCCATGCAGTGACCGGATATATATTGCCGCTCCGTACGCTTTTTCGGAAGTATCACAAAAGGCGTGGAGATGTCTTGCTTTTGGATGGTAGTGCGCCGAAACCTGACGAGGAATTGATATGTCCGATAGTGCCTTGAGATTGTGTCGAAATTTACGCCAATCAAGCGCGTGAAGAATGATATCGTTCCAGTCTAATTTGATATTCCAGAGCCTTAGAAGCATGAGCTTAGCAGTATGGGTAACTGGTCCCATCAACACTAAGCGGTCAAATAGGTGGGCAATGTCAGATGGCACCTGCCGTTTCGTAATGTTCACCATGTCTTGATAGATAATCGTTACACGTAGTTTGTCAGCCTTTGGAAGTCATCTTAAATCGAGTGCCTTTACTTGTTCTTCAGCTTAGCCCACGGGGTCCAATTGCGCAGCTACCTCACTGCTAGGAAGATCCTTTATGAATGCTGCATGGTTGGCACACCATTTCCGCAACTTGAAACCACCTTGGCTAAGGATTGCTTTTATCTGCTTTTGTGCTTTCAACGCCTCACTTAGGATGTAAGCCCGAAAAATCGCGTCATCTACATACATGTTCTCGTATATGGCTTGTGCTCCGAGTGGTTTGTCGATCTTATTGTCCTCGGCTAGTCGGTGAAGGCACTGGGTAGCTAGATATGGTGCTGTCGTGAGTCCATACATCAAGGTGTTAAGGCGCAGCCCCGACTGAACGAATTTTTCGGATTCTGCACAGAGTTTCGGCTGCACACACTGCAAACCAACAACTGGCTCGTTCACACACACAATCCATTCGATTCAGCCTGCATACAACTTGAAAGTGTGCACAGATGATCATGATTAGGGGGAGCACAAGTGTTGGCCATTTGCCGTGCGAAAAATTGCCGCAAGCAGAAGCGCCCATATCTTCTTTGAGGCATTTGCCACTCAAATTGAGCAGAAGTGTTGCAGTCGGCGCGCACCCGTCCGAAAGAGGATTGGGTCAGATACCTTATGATTCTATTGCTGGTGGAAAGTGTGTGAATTTTACAACAGGGAAATTCATAAATACTTGCTTTTCATTCATGACTATTCATATGCCGTACTAGTAGATTGGATTGTTTTAGGTAAATTTCTCGAGAGTAAATTTCTCAGAGAGAACTCTATATATATATATATATATATATATATATATATATATATATATATATATATATATATATTGTAATGATTTTCACCTTTTAAGTCCAACGCGGAACCGACCTCTCATCGGTTCTAGACGTTAAGTCTGAGTAGTGCCAACGGATGGTACCAACCGGTCAACCAATCCGTGCACCGTAACCCATTCACGCGGTGGCTGCTTGTCGGCCAGCTAGTTCGGAGAGGATTTCGGTCGCGGGTCTCCGAATGGGTTACGCTCAATTACAATATTCAGCCACCTATACACGCCCATTTTTAAACGCGTTACAAAAACAAAATCATACGGAGAGGGAACCTATTCTACGTTACTCCGTTTTTCTTTATTATCCAGTCAAAAGTACCAAAGCTAATTTTTATTTCGCGTTCCCGAATTTCCGACGCGGTACCGAAAAGTATGCTACGTTTCTAAACCCTACCCTCGCGACGGCATACCTACCCTGCACTTCCTTTCCCGCTAAAAAAAGAAGAACCACTGAAAAGGAAAGTCGTGATTAAGTTTAGCAATTCATTTTAATTTTTATATCTTTCATTCCTTTTTTTTTCGGTTTACTGATGTTTTACATTTCTCATTATTTTACCAAGTTTTGGCCCATATATGAGAAAAAAATTTGCAATACTCTTATCATTTTCATTATTCTCGTTATAGGTCAAAAACTACCACTTCCTAATGAGTTCAGGCACCATGCATAACATCATCATGTTTTTAGTATTTCCTACCGTCTTATGTTCGGGATATATTCAAAAAAAGTTATACTTAACATCCAATTATCGTTATTTAAGCTTAGTTATAGTTACATAAAAAATGGTTTTCATAAATATAACGCTTTTTCCCTTACTTGAAGAATGTTATTAAAATAAACATCAAGTTTTCCAAAAAGAAATCAGTTCAAAACAGTCCACTCGTCAAATTAAATTTTGTTTTTGTCTTATTTAAATGTTATTTTGAACGCGATATTCTACTGTCCACTGTAAAAACTTCCTACACTCTATAACGTTTAACTGTTACCCTTTTCTTCTGAAAAGATTTTTTTATAATTACGATTGTGACCTCGGTTATCCGGGATCAGTTTTATCTTTACTTTTGCGTTCATCTCCCCTATGACAGTGATTCTCAATTATCAGTTTAATTAAAATGATTCAAAATCAAACCTCACTTTTATATACAAGAAAAATTAACTAAAACATTCTATGTAAGGCCCCGTAGACGGAATTAACATTGGAAAGAACAAATAACTTAAACTTCTCTATGTGCATGCTAATAAAATAAAGTTACAACAAACTGATAAAATTTTCAATGGGCTGGCAGTCTTTCTGCGAATTGAAGTTTAGAATTTGGGTTGTGAAGAACGAGACAGATATGGACAATTTGGGTGGCATTGAAATTTACGTCATTAGTGTACCGACGAACTGAAGCGCAAATTTAATGGAGACAGTTTTAAGTTTATGATATTTTTACCGTATGCGATCGAGCTTACCGCTTCCACCGATACAGATTTCGACTTAAAAGCGTATCCGTATCTCATCGAAAATACCAGTAAAAGGTACATTCTCCTGACGAGAATTATCCGCCAAATTTTAAATGAGTAATTAAGTACTTTCTATTTATATCTTATATCTTCTTAGTAAGTACTGGAAGAAGATTAATGGCCAATTATCAAATAATAAGCTTGAAGTCTATTTCAATCGTCCAATTGGAATCGCTTAATGGAATTCAGCGGATTTTCTAAAAGTTTCTTTTTTTTTCTTGTGTCAGTTAAATTGATTTAAACTATCTGCCCAAGACAAACTCACTTGCTCTTCTAACACCACTCAACGTTGAGGCGACACTGGTCATTCAATTTTCCCTTGGTGTCGATTCAGCTACACTCATAGCAGATGCGAAAGGAGTTCCATTGTTTGAAGCTTCACAGTCGTCCATTGGTAACATGGCATCCATACAGCTTTTTGTATCGTTGTATTTTCATCACCATCGCTAAAAGCCGTTCCGTCGTTTGGTTGTGCTGTATCCAAGGGGTTTTGTAATCACAAATTCCTCCGGAACAAAAATTTCAGCCCAATTGGTCCAGCAGTAAAAAGTTGAGAAACCATTGCTTCAACCTACGAGTAATTTCATTAGTCGATACAAAATAGCTGCATCAATTCTGATGTCATTGTACCTAGCAACGAAGCTCTACCATGCCTTCGCCAATTATATGTAACACACTCACTATATCCAGAATATGTCTTGCAACAGGACCGGAACTTTTGCAACTTCTTCCGTGTCAATGCCGTCTCTGTCTTTACTACAAATGGACGGTGGCAACGAACAGCCACTTAGAACACGGATATAAAGCAAAAAGATGACACTGGAACTAAAATGCCTCGTGTGGTTTGTTGATGGCGCACTTTCTGTCGAAATACAATTCACATCCGCATTCGATCGAAGTTCATTCGTCCGAAAAGGTAGCATGCGCGCAGTTCAATCGGCTTGCAATATTTTATTGGGTGTTGAACGGTTTGATATAAATATTCGCTCTCACTTTCTTAAGCTAACCGTATCCGCGACATTTTTCCTCCGGATCGGATGATGTCTCTACGCCGACGACACTATTCGACCAGTTTGCACGTTTCTGTCTATTCGACGTTTTGATGGCAACTGTGGGAGGCATTGCCAGATAGATATGCTTCGAAATGTATCGGAGTTTAATTAATATTATTTTTCAAATATTTATATCCACAGATGCAAATATTTGAAAAAAAAAAAAAATATTTTCTGCGCAATGATATCTGCACGAAAGATGAAGTCCGCTTGCACTTCGAAGTCATACGTATTTGGCCGGTTGCCAGGGTTCGGGATCGGAATCACTTCGATTCCCGGGCGTAGGCGTCACATTACAATATATATATATATATATATATATATATATATATATATATATATATATTGTATATATATATATTATATATATATATATATATATATATTGTATATATATATATTATATATATATATATTAATATATATATATATATATATATATATATATATATATATATATATATATATATATTTATATATATATATGTATATATATTGTGTATATTATATATATATATATATATATATATATATATATATATATATATTTATATATATATATATGTATATATATATTGTGTATATTATACATATATATATATTTATATATATATATATATATATATATATATATATATATATATATATATATATATATATCCGGGATGTAACGAAATTTGTAAACACGGTGGAGATCGCAATTTGCTTCGATTTCCACCAAACTTTTGGGAAAGGTGTATTAGACAAATATTTAAGGTAAGTTCATTATCCAGCAAAATCGGCCGCGCGAAAACAAAGTGGCGGCCCTTTTAGTCAAAAATCCGTCAATTTTTGACTAAAAAGGAAGTCGAAATTTTAATTTGTCTTTTTATTAGCTACTATTTTGAACAAAAATCGTTGATTTCTGACCAAATCATTACTACAATATGGACGAAATTCGGTTCAACGGATGACTAAACTTGAGATGGGTCTCCGGAAAAATAGTGCAAAACAAAAGCAGTATCCCTAGAATAATTTATAAAAAATCAATGGCATACGTACCTACGAATTGAACAATGTTTTTTAGTTTGATGATGTTGAAGGTTAAAAGGCGTTAACTGCAAATCAATCCTACAGCGCATATTTTCGTCAACTGTAGTTGCCGTTCTTTTCACCAATGGGTTTGTATTTTCATCATCTCGAATTGTCATGTTCCTGGTATGCCTAGGGTCAACAATTTCTGGCAAAAGACAATTCATGTAAAATAATTTGAACTTATCTTCCATAATCGTCTGCTAGAAAATGTCATCCCTGTCTATTGTTTCGACTGTTAACGGTATGTCTTCACCATACCAAATAGCTAACAACCATTGGCTTTTGCGAGCAATGTGTAGTTGCCCTTGTACTTGAAAGTAAAATCATGATGTTGACTGATTACATGCTTTCCATCTTTAGTTTTTTTTAAAAAAGGGCAGCTTTTTTAACGCTAGTGCTTCATCAAACCCTAGTTTGTAGGCACTATATGGACACTTTATTTCAACTAAAATATCAGTTCCTTCGACGATACCGTCTGGAGAAGCTACTAAATATTGTAGGTGCTCATCTATATGGACGCCTGAAGGTTTGATTTTTATATTATTTTGTTTTCCAAGCTGACTGATAGCAACCTTCTCATTTTCTTTTCCGAGCCTAACAACACGAACGTTTGAAATATTTTGCTTGTAAAGTAAGTCAATCACAAGTTTTTTACAATTTAAAGAATGTCTCTTCTTTATAATTCTTCCAAAGTTTGATGCAGTCAAAAGACTTCTTCGGAATTCGAGCCATTCACTGCTATCACTTTGACGAATCATTTTGCTCCAGATCAAACTTCTTTCCTCCTCAGATTTCATAAATGTATGTGTGCCATATCTGGTTTCTGGCAGGAAGGACCGTAGCTGGTTTGATTTTCTTTCATTGAAAAAAATCTCCTTGCCTTTCTAGAATGCCTTTTTACCAGTTTTTGCAGCTTTTTCTTTTCAAATCTTTTTATGGTAAGAGATGGGCTCTTACCAGTCACGGATTTTGACAATGTGCTCAATAATTTGGAAGTGTTGAAGCTGATAGCAGCTGCCTTACACCTTGATTCGTATTGATTTTTTGGCAAAAATTCACTCTTTTACCTCCAACTAGTTTCGCTACAACATTGCTGTCTACATCGTGGATCAGCGATCGCGAATGACTTGCCAACGTCGTGAAGATTATGACAATTTTTTGCCTTACCTCGCTACAAAATATATCGGAAACAATTTCAAGTTCTGCGTCTAATTGGGAACAGAAGAAGGCCTTGCACTTTGTATGGTTTCCAAAGCTATGGAATGGTGCTAATAAAATTGCCTCATGTAAGCTATTAACAGCTTCATAATTGCCTTGATTTCCAAATGTTTTATATTCTTCTATTGCCTTAGTTATAACTCTCCGCATAGAAAGAACTCTTTTTTGTGTTAGTAGCTTACGGAACTTTAAGGGATACTTGGTATCTTTTCTTAGCAACTCTAATTTGTTACACAGGTTACGGAGTAACTAACTATCTATGCCGACAAGTTGATTCCTTTTATATTAACCGTAACAAAATCAAAAGTTTATTATCAATTTCTATAATTCTAACGTAAGTTGTACTTGACACGAGTACCGTTTTTAAAATAAAAACAACTTTTAAAATGTAGCAATAGGCTAACATCTATTCCAAAAAGGGAAATTCTATTGTCCGTTTACATATTAATAACATATTACAAATAAATACAAAAACTATTTTTTAATTTCAACAGTTAGTATCTTCTTGTAAAAAAATTCGGACATGCCTACATCTATCTGATACTCACTTCAACAGTTCATACACAATCCGCACACGTATCACATATCTTCTCACCTGACAAACGTTCACACTTCTGCGCTCGCTCAATCGTAAACAAACTTTAATATTGTTCCTTCTGCTCGAGTCGCGTCCAATCATTCATAGATTTTCGTTATTGCGATCCCGTAAACAAAAACACATTTGACATAGATCCCACGTCCAATTGTGTCGGCAGTTCTGCACACACTGAACAAATATCATGTATGCATATTAATTTATATGAAATTTTCAGATTTTGTTCTAGGAAATTTTTGGCTACAAAATCTTGTCGAAATGTTAATAAGTTAATTCAATGTAAATAATTTAGAGCTATCAAACGTTACTTAAATCATCTCGATACGTTAAGTAGTTTTATAGATTTAGAACATTTTTTAGGCGAAAACATGCTATTTTGTTTAAATTTTCTCATTTTCGCTATAATGAGTTAATTCAATCGTAAAATCTAATGAGTTAATTCAATAGTAAAAGGTGTAGTATATAAAAGGAGTTAAAAAAGGGTGAATGGGCGGAAATGGTTTTCAATTTATACTTTTGAATTTAATACCCGGTCTTTAAATGATCTTGACGGCACTTTTACCACACTTTTCACACCGCACGTATTTTGCACCGCGATCCCGTGCCCAACCTGTCTTTCTCGCCTCGCGGCTGTAAGTCGAGTCCCCTGATCTTTTATTGACAACCGTTCAATTCTCCCGCTCGACACACCTGAGATCTTCCCGTTTTCCTCGAAATTCATTTAGTTTTCACTTTTTTCTCTTTTTCTTTCACCTGCTCATCAAACACTTCCACTGCACACAAATTTTCATTTATGATATTTTTAGCGTGAAACTTGAATTCCCTAGCTCAGAGCACATGTTCAACGCGCGCAATGACGACCACCAGGCAAGCCCTTTTTCCTAATTCCTATTAGAATACGGTACTTTTTCTTTAGCCGATTCTGTTTAAGAAGCCTGTACAATTGTCGCGAGGTAAACAAAACACACGAAGAAGTTTCCGCGTCTTAGCGCCAAGTTCAGAAAAATCGTGAAACACTCAAATTTAACAAGACTGCAAACAAACAGCTAATTCTGCTTTCCACGCCAGCCAAGCCTCGCTCGACGTTTTCCCATCGACCTTTCAAATGCGACTCCGTTCGATTACCTGTTAATCCGGCTCCGAACGATTCGCTTGTCCCCTGATGCCATATGAGAATGAAGCTATGAAGGCAGCTGGATCTTTCAGAGTATGCGGGACGACACGTGATAGGTTTTCTAAACGTATCAGTATCGATAGCAGCTCTGTTACTTGATATCTCTGTTTCAATCGTTGTTGAATTATGATGGCAGATTTTTTTGTTGGAGATCTGACGAGTATTTTTCATAATTAGGTATGAGCGGAAGAAACGTTGAATCAGGATAACTCGCTTTTTTAAACTGAATGTAATCTTCGATAGTTTTTTCTCATAAGAATGGTTGCGCGCCATCGATTCTGTATAATCTTGGTAGCATTAATAGTTAGTAGATATAATGCTCGTTGTTTTCGTTGAAGCGATGTTCTTCTCCACCATTCTTGGATTTGAACTATGGAACGATGTTGGAGGAGATATTGCTGTCGTGTCTGTTTCATTAGGAAGTAATTTCGAATAAATCGTTGTATAAAAATTGTTTTCGATTTCATCTCGACATAATGAGAGGAGACAAACTGCATAGATTTTTGTGCCCGGAATCTTGTTTGTATCACAATTCTGGCTTGATTTTAATGACAAAAATGCATGCCTTTCATTTCTCATAGCCAATAGAGCTCTGAGACGCTGTTGTATAACGATAGCCGCGTTCTTCGATGCCATAAACTTCTGCCGCTCTACTCGCATTAGCACCTGAGCAAGATAACGTCGTTGAAGGATAATTGATGCCTTTCTTAGTTGCAAGTATTCATCTCGTTCCTTTCGCATTAATTGATTGGCTCGAAAACGTTGTTGAATGATTATCGTGTGGAATTGTAAGGAAAGGAATTTCAAACGTACTTTACGAGCTAGAATTGTGGCTCTTAATTTTCGTTGAATTTTTATCGTACTGGAGTGAAGTGGCAGCGCTGCCTTTTAGAGCCATAGCTCCTCGGTTATTACAGGGCAGCTAATTTTCTCGCGATCCCAAGGCGATGCGGATTGCGAAAAAGGAGCTGAAGGATCTTTCTGTGTACCATGGGTTGTCTCCGCGTCGGGACTAGAAATAACGGACAATAAACGAAAAACACAATTGACAGACGGACGGACTGACTCATGTCTATGTTTGCCCGGAAGTATACAAACCTTGCGCGTTTTTGAAAATATATGCGGACGGACAAACAGACGTGACTAACTATCTATCGGCGCAGGTCTTTCGCGTGATATATGCCCACTTCTTTTCCCGATGGATCCGTTATCAGGTAACGGTTAGGTCCCATTACCTTTTTTATGCGGCTTTTCAAGAATCGCCTGTCCAGCTTGGCGTTGTAATGCCCCGCGGCGTCACTTTGGCGGAAATTTCGCCGGAAAACTTCATCTCCTTCTTGGAAATTAGCAGATCGTGACCGGAGATTGTACTGCGCTTCATTTGCGCTGCCTGTGGCCTTAATCTTCCGTCCGATTTGTTGGCGGAGGTCTCCTAAACGTTCGTGGGGCTCCAGCGCAACGACGGGGTCTCCCAAACACTTTAATTGCCGTAACAGCCGGTATGATTTACCGTGGCAAATCATGTGCTGTCCAAAGGCGGCAAAGTAAGGGGCGACACCGGTGACGGAATGATACGAGGATCGCAGGGCGCATGTGATGGCAGACAATCGCCGATCCCAATCCTTTTGAGATGGGTGGACGTAGGAACGGATCGCGGCCAATAGGGTGCGGTTCAACCGTTCTGATGCGTTGGACTGAGGAGAGTATATGGGCGTCAGTTGGTGTTCAACGCGATACTGCTCAAGTAGGCTCTTAAACTGCCGAGACCGGAACTGTACTCCGTTGTCTGAGTACACGCTCTCTGGAACACCGAACACATGGAATACCCGGTTCTCTAAGAATTTCACGATCGATGGAGTTGTGAATTTACGGATAGGTTTCACCATTGGGAACTTTGAAAGCTGGTCTAGAACGACTATAGCTCCGATGTGTCCCATGGAAGACCGAGGATATGGAAGTAGATCGATGTATAGACGTTGGAATACACGTTCTGGGACGTTGAGTTGACCCATAGGAGGTCGAAGAGGCTGGTTGGGCGCTTTGGTGCCTTTACAGGTCTCACAGGCGCTCACGTAGTCTTTGACCTGAGATGCCATTTTAGGCCAAAAGAAGTATTTCTTGAGTCGCCGTAACGTCCGACCGTAACCTCCGTGGGCACTTAAAGGATGGTCATGTGCGCGGAGGATCAGATGTTGTGTCATTTCCTCCGGTACCCAGAGTTTCCAAGACTCTTCTTCCTGCCATGGATCACCAGTGGCGTATTCATTTCGTCTATACACATAGCCGTCTATTACCTTCAAATCAGGCAGCTGTGTTTGTTGGGTCGCTATGGTTTGCCTCAACTCTTTGTAGCTATCTGATTCGAAATGTGGGCTGTCCAAATCTATTTCGATGGGGTCCTCGTCATTTATTGTTATTTCGGCTCCCTCTGGGGAAAACATCCGTGAGAGAGTGTCGGGTACGATGTTCTGGGTCCCTTTCCAATGTTTGATGGAGAACTTGAACCCTTGCAGTTTAAGAGCCCATCTGGCTAGGCGTCCATTTAAATCTGCTGGTTCATCAACCATTGTAGTGACGTGTGGTCCGTGATGATCTCGAATTGGTGGCCCTAAATATAAGCTCGGAATTTCTTCACAGCCATTACCGCTGCCAAACATTCTTGCTCGGAAACAGTATAGTTTCTTTGGGCCGAATTCAGCTTATTAGACATGAAGGCGATGGGAGCTTCCTCTCCTTCGTCGGTCAATTGCACCAGCACGACTCCTACTCCATGTTGACTTGCGTCACAATGAATGGAGAAGGGCTTCGTGAAGTCGGGGCTGTGCAAGACAGGAGCTGATGTGAGGGCTTGTTTAAGCTCTTCAAATGCCTTTCGACTGAGCTCGGTCCAAACGAACTTCCCCTTCCGCAACATGTCTGACAGGGGCGCTGAAACTGTTGCATAATTCCGAACAAACCTTCGGTACCAACCGCACACCCCAAGGAAACGTCGTAGCTGCTTCACAGTTTTTGGTAAGGGGAACTCATCAATCGCAGGAGTTTTGTCTGGATCCGTTTTGATAGTGCCATGTCCTATGACATGTCCTAGGTATCGGACTTCTTTCATGACAAACTTACTTTTCTGTACGTTGATGGTGAGTCCCGCCTTACTGATGTGCAGGGCTACTTCTTGTAGAAGTAGGAGGTGTTGATCGCACGTTTCCGTGATGAGTAACAGATCATCAAGGTACACGAACACTTGGTGTTTCAGGTGAGATGGGATGACCTTGTCCATCAACCGAGTCATCGTTTGCGGCGCGTTACACAGGCCAAAGGGCATTGTGACGAACTGATATAATGGTCGTCCAGGCACTGTGAAGGCGGTCTTGTCCCTCGACCCCTCATCGAGTGGAATTTGCCAGAAGGCGTCTTTTAGGTCGAGACTGGTGATATAATTGGCTTTCGGCAGTCTCCCTAGTATTCCATCGATGAGTGGAAGAGGGTACGCGTCCTTGATGGTAACCGCGTTTACCTTACGGGCATCAAGACAGAGGCGGACTTTACCCGGCTTCACCACCAAGGTTACCGGTGATGACCAGGCACTTTGGGACTCTTCTATGACCCCCAACTCGAGCATCCTATCTAGCTCCGCATACACCAATTTCTCCATGGCCGGTGAGATGGCGTAGTGTCTCTGTTTAATCGGTTTACTATCGCCAACGACGATGGCGTGTGAGACTAGGGTGGTGCGGCCAAGACCTTGGGTAGCGTAAGATGGGAAAGCAGCGATGGATGCTTCCAAGCGTTGTCGTTGGTCAGGCGTCAGGTCATGCCTATCGGGAATAGAAGTGATTTCGTTGACATTTCTAGTTTTTAAAGACAAATCTGTGAATAAATCGGAGGCCAGTCCAAAGCGAAGGACGAAATCGACGCCAAGGTATACATTCTGAGTCAAAGACGGGATAATGTAGAAACTAATATCTTTCGTCTGACCCCTGAACGTCACGGGTGTGGTTAGTTTACCTCGGATAGGGTGTTTGGTACCATCAGCTGTACTGATTTCAGTGCGCCAGGATTTAATCAAGTTCGGATAGTCTTGGAGCACCTTCGAGCCAAAGCTCGAGGCAAGGCAACTGATACTGGCACCCGTGTCGATCAATGCAAACACGGTCTCGCCCAACACTTTAATTGGATGATAAGGTCTGATCTCATTCTCAGCAACCTCCGAGATGTTACAAGAGTTTAAGGTTTGACGGCAGATGCGCACTCTCTTGCGGGAATTCCGCCAACGACGGGTTGACCATTTTGTCGTGCGCGGGCGGGAAGTGACTACTTCGGAAGCAAATATTCGCTCTCGAGCCACCCGATATTCCTGCAGTCTAACATGATAAGGTTTTAGAGTGCGTATTTGAGGCTGCCGGGGTTCTTCAGGCAGTAACTGCGGTGGTCGCTTCAATATTGTCGTTGGCGAGGTCTCCGGAAGAGAGTGAACATCCGCAGTCATAGTGGTCATGGCTGGTGGGTTAACGTCAAGTTTGTTGGGGTGAGCAGCTGGCTGAGGAGCTACTGCGGGGGCTTCGAGTATCGCTGAGGTGGTCGGGTACTCTTTTGGCCGTTTTTTCGCGCGGCACATTCAGAACAGTCCGGGAAGTAAGTGTCCGGCTTGCCGCAACCGTAGCAGAAAACTTTACGCTCTGCTCGGCATGAGATGAACCGGTGTCCGGTTTGATGGCAATTCCAGCATGTCGTAAGACTTCCCACTGCTGCTACAGCAAGCTGGTCCTGGTCCAAATCTTCCTCCAGATCTATGGTGGTATAATCTGGGGCCAATTCCGCGATTCCTCGTCGAGGACCCGTCCTCGCTAGTAAGTATGGCCGGTCCCGGAGATCTTCCTCAAACCCTTCTAGGCGACGCACAGTTCTCAGCAGGGCCTCCATACTCTGTGGATCGGAGTTCACGATATGGCGACGAATCTCCGGCCTTAGATTGCGCTTTAGCAGGCGCAGTATTTGGGTAGAAGACAACGGCTCTGACAACTGGTCATTCAGCCGAAGGATATCGGCTCGATATTGATGGAAGGACTCGTCCGGACGCTGCCATCTAGCATTCATCTTGTCCAGTACTAATTCGTCCATGTCGACCGTAGGGTATTCCATGCGGAGTACCTCCTTCAACCGTGACCAGCGTATTGATGGTGGGGCCGAATGTATTCGCCAATATGTCTCAAGTGCTGCTCCCCTAAGCAGCATTGGCAAGTATCCTGCGAGCGCCGTGTGGTCTCCTGCTAGCATCTGCTCAATCAGCGACTCCACCCGACTAATGAAGACTTCCACCGTTATAGTATTGGGTTCCCCACTGAAATGCAGATTCCATCCCTGGATGATGCTGGGGATCTGTGTCGGCTTCAGCCGATACATATCGTGTGGATGGAGGCGTTGGTACAGCGGAATCACTGGAGCCTGATTTGGTGGCGGTGCTTGGCTCAATCGGGGCCGGTATACTGGAGCCAACGGATTCATTGCCGCACCTGGCCGGATTCGTTCGTGATCGCGCCGCGAGTCTATCGGAAAATCCCACGGATTTGGGTCCAAATCCCACATAGGAGGCGTTCTTGGCCGAGGTGGTACTGGATTCTCCTTCTGGCTTTCCAGCGAAGCTACCCGGGTGGACAGGTCCTGCATGAGCGCCATTAAGTCTTGTAAAACTGTCGCCTCCACAGCCACAGTGGGTCTCGCCTCTTCCGCAGGCGGAACTGCTTCGGCTCGGCCCATTAAGTCAGGCTCATCAGCCGCTGTTGGAACCTGCTCCCGCCGGTCCTTTGTTTTGGGCACCGCACCTTGAGCAGCTGGAAGCTCTAGGTGGCTGGAAGGTCGCTCCGCTGAGGTGGCTGGTTGTCGGCATAGAGGGCAAGTCCGGCTGACTAGTAAATGCTGGGTCACGCAGGCTTCATGGAACTCATGTCCGCACGCCAACGTTTGTACGGACGTTCCATCATTTCGTGCTTGCTGGCAAATGACACACAATGCCGTGGGCCCTGCTTCCGAACGCAACCTGCGCTTGTCTGGCGTGCGTTTGGTCGACATCCTAACAATGTTGACGCTAATAATAATAGAATAGTAAAAATGCTAGATGAGGCTATAAAAGAAATAATTAAATGTTATTAAGACAACACACAAAAGTGGCCGAAAATGGCGAACTATTCACTCCTCACAAAAAAAAATTTAAGGTAAAGGTTTTCAAGAAAAAGTTTTAAGTTATCAACAAAAATATAACCGGTCTTTCCCTTCCGTCCTTCCTCCCAAGTATGGACACCATGGCACAATCCTTCTCAAGCGTTTCAGGGACACTCTCTTGTGGCACCATGAAAATCAGGGTTCAGAAGTGATCCCTCATTAGCAAATTTCTCAAGTTGCAACTTGTTAGTCCAGGGTTGGATTCTAATCCACAAGCAGCGCGTGTCTTGTCATGGATAGTCATGGATTAGCTAATCAGCCAATCACATGAAATCAAAATCCATGTAATTTAAGACACCTAGGCACCGCTGGTTTGGGGAGCGGATCAGAATCCTCCGCAAAAAGTTGTTGGGATAATAACCTCCGAACACAAAAAGGGACTCTAATATCATTTGGCCTTACTAGTTATACAATGGTGGTAAACCACCAAAGTATAATTCAAAAGCAGGACCAAACGATATTGATGTCCGAAGACAACACACGTTCGAAAGTTACTATTTGCTGGGGCACGATCAGTGCAATTACCCTCAGGAGTTATCTACCCGCCAATAATTCTAACACCTAGTGGGGACACCTAGAGACGATGGACTGTCTCGTGCTCTCGACTGATGATACAGCCGGGCATTTCGGGCCCCACGTTGGGCGCCATTTGTAGTGAATAAAAGGAGTTAAAAAAGAGGGTGAATGGGCGGAAATGGTTTTCAATTTATACTTTTGAATTTAATACCCGGTCTTTAAATTATCTTGACGGCACTTTTACCACACTTTTCACACCGCACGTATTTTGCACCGCGGTCCCGTGCCCAACCCGTCTTTCTCGCCTCGCGGCTGTAAGTCGACTCCCCTGATCTTTTATTGACAACCGTTCAATTCTCCCGCTCGACACACCTGAGATCTTCCCGTTTTCCTCGAAATTCATTTAGTTTTCACTTTTTTCTCTATTTCTTTCACCTGCTCATCAAACACTTCCACTGCACACAAATTTTCATTTATGATATTTTTAGCGTGAAACTTGAATTCCCTAGCTCAGAGCACATGTTCAACGCGCGCAATGACGACCACCAGGCAAGCCCTTTTTCCTAATTCCTATTAGAATACGGTACTTTTTCTTTAGCCGATTCTGTTTAAGAAGCCTGTACAATTGTCGCGAGGTCAACAAAACACACGAAGAAGTTTCCGCGTCTTAGCGCCAAGTTCAGAAAAATCGCGAAACACTCAAATTTAACAAGACTGCAAACAAACAGCTAATTCTGCTTTCCACGCCAGCCAAGCCTCGCTCGACGTTTTCCCATCGACCTTTCAAATGCGACTCTGTTCGATTACCTGTTAATCCGGCTCCGAACGATTCGCTTGTCCCCTGATGCCATATGAGAATGAAGCTATGAAGGCAGCTGGATCTTTCAGAGTATGCGGGACGACACGTGATAGGTTTTCTAAACGTATCAGTATCGATAGCAGCTCTGTTACTTGATATCTCTGTTTCAATCGTTGTTGAATTATGATGGCAGATTTTTTTGTTGGAGATAATTCTGACGAGTATTTTTCATAATTAGGTCTGAGCGGAAGAAACGTTGAATCAGGATAACTCGCTTTTTTAAACTGAATGTAATCTTCGATAGTTTTTTCTCATAAGAATGGTTGCGCGCCATCGATTCTGTATAATCTTGGTAGCATTAATAGTTAGTAGATATAATGCTCGTTGTTTTCGTTGAAGCGATGTTCTTCTCCACCATTCTTGGATTTGAACTATGGAACGATGTTGGAGGAGATATTGCTGTCGTGTCTGTTTCATTAGGAAGTAATTTCGAATAAATCGTTGTATAAAAATTGTTTTCGATTTCATCTCGACATAATGAGAGGAGACAAACTGCATAGATTTTTGTGCCCGGAATCTTGTTTGTATCACAATTCTGGCTTGATTTTAATGACAAAAATGCATGCCTTTCATTTCTCATAGCCAATAGAGCTCTGAGACGCTGTTGTATAACGATAGCCGCGTTCTTCGATGCCATAAACTTCTGCCGCTCTACTCGCATTAGCACCTGAGCACGATAACGTCGTTGAAGGATAATTGATGCCTTTCTTAGTTGCAAGTATTCATCTCATTCCTTTCGCATTAATTGATTGGCTCGAAAACGTTGTTGAATGATTATCGTGTGGAATTGTAAGGAGAGGAATTTCAAACGTACTTTACGAGCTAGAATTGTGGCTCTTAATTTTCGTTGAATTTTTATCGTGCTGGAGTGAAGGGGCAGTGCTGCCTTTTAGAGCCATAGCTCCTCGGTTATTACAAAGGTTCATTCTGATTCCCACTCAAAAAAGTCCTTAAAGTAGGTTTGCAATTATTTATATCGTTTCTGAGATGGACGGCTGTAAAGTTCACCCAAATTCGCAGTTTTGCTAGGGGCTGCGCCTGAAACTGGTAATGTTTCAGGGCTTCGTTTGGATTTTCACGCCAGATGATCATTTGATATTTCCTTTTCATCCACGAGCACTTGGTGGTACATTTTTTTCGATGTCTGCGCTGCAGAAGTATCGTGGCAGCCGGAAGCCGAGCAAGACTGAGAATACGTCTCCTTGAATCTTAGGGCCGGTGACGTCATTGAGAGACAACTTGGATGATGTTTTAGCCGACCCATCGAACAACACTCTGAGCTTAGTTGTATTGCTATCAGCCTTATAGACACTGTTGTGTGCTCGCAAGAAGGCGACTGGACTACCCTCTAAACACCTTCCCTGTCAACTTGAGAACCCAGCCTGGAACAATTTGACACATTACTTCGGGCCAGGTCTCGTTTTGTTGCGCCGTGAGTTGCCTTCAAGCTGAGTGATCCCATTCCTAGCGGGAGAGGAGAGGGGAAAAGGAAGTACCAGAAAAGCGATCCCCCAGCCCCAACGCCCCCGGCTGCTGTGAGTCCCTTTTATATTTTAGGACTGCCCGAGCATAATGTGCCACCTGGTTCCATTTGTCAACCGATTCGAGCATAATCGCGACTATATTATCCAGGATGAGCTCTCCCCTCTCCCTGTAGAGGTCCCTTCGCCGCCTGGCCCATTTCGTGCACGCAAAAAATGTGTGGCAGGTATTGTCCTCCTCTCGTGGGCAAAACCGACAATCGGAGGACCGTGACTTACCAATCTTGTGCAGGTAAGACTGAAAACACCCATGCCCGCTCAAAAGCTGGGTCAGATAGAAGTCAGTCTCATCATGCTTTCGATTTAGCGACGGTCTCACATTCGGGATGAGGCGCGTAGTCCACCTTCCCTTCGTGCGATTTACACAAGACTGTTGTCAATGTTGTGTGAATGCTGTCTCTCCTCGCGGACAACTATCTCCCTCACATCCTCGTTTCGGCGCAGGTAAAAAGCGCGGCGCTCTCTAGCAAGGAGGGCGACAGATATCACGCATACAATAACACATAAATAAGAAATTAAACATGATATCTGCATATGATTCAACATAAGCAGATGCAATCCATTGAAAAGTTAATTTATGTCGGACACTTGATCTGACCAATACAAATCATTCATCGTACTGCATATTGTTCAGCATATGCACATGCATATGCACAAATTGTGTGATCTACATCCACAGTGAGTAACTCGCATGTTATCTTGTCGCGTGCTATAAATCAAGTTCAAGAGCATTGAATTATTGAACTGGCGCCTACGACATATGAGACCACCCATGTGTTTGTGGCTTTGTTAACTGAAAGTCACATTAACACACGGTATGAGTGTTAATAAATGTTTTTAAACTTTGAACAGTATTGTTTGTGGGTTTAGATTTCAAGTGAAGTAAATTTAGGGCATTGATTTATTGAGGATATGAGAATGAAAATTTGTGATAGCTTTTAGAGTAGAGAAATTTTGTTGAAATAGTCGTAGGAAGTTGTTAACATTATCACTTGAAAATAAGACTTATAGAGAGCATTATAATTTGCTCCGCCAAAGAAAAAGAATACTGATTTATTTTCTTTGAGTAGAAATCAGTGCACAGAGCTTTGCTCGATGCCTTTGCATTGTGCTAGCAGTTAATTCAGATTTTGTCAGTACAAAGGAATTAACTACGTTCATAATAATATTTCCTAGTTCTATGTAGTCTGTGTGGTCTAGTGATTAGAGTATGAACGCATAAGCCGAAGGTCCCAGGCTCAAATCTCGTTGGGAGCAACGTGATTTAGTTCAGGGGATTTTTCGGACAGACTACGAGTGTTCACTTAGTGGTGATATGTACTGATTTAATCAGATCATATCTAGCTGAGCAAGCACATGGGGAGCATGGTGCTGACCAAACCAACTTCCGAAAAAAATCAATACGGTCACGAAAATGAGATACTCTAACTATCTCTAAGCGAAGGCCCGAGAGGGGCTGTAGTGCTACAAAGAAGAAGAAGAAGCTCCATGTAGTCTCGCATAAAAATTACATACTGTTCTTTTAATTCCGGATTTTTATTTAGTCTTCTTTCAACGGCAAGAAATCTCCTTTTAGCGTGCTCTTTGGAATATCCTAACTCTGAAGGGTCTTCAGCGAAAGGGAGCCTAATCACGAACCTTCCGCCGTGTTTTCGTTTTGTGTGTTCAATGAAGTGAGCTTCACACTTAATTTCGGCACGTTTTCGGGACGGCACCATGTTTTTGACAGTTTCTATTGCCCAAAACCGTTCAATTTGCCTGTTAAGGTCGACTGCTTCCGTTGTACCAATGAAAAAAAAGATGGCGTTGAATGCTTGGAGACCTTAGATAGCTTCCGTGCAACCATCCAATCGAAAGCGACTCGTTGTCCTCCAAAATTGTTTCTCGGCTCCTATAAGAAAGTCAATAGAAGCTGGTTTGTAGAAATCTGGATCGGCTAATTGGACATCTTTTGGAAGATTCCATTTCAAAATATTCAGATGCGTGGATGGTTGCTTCGCTGCAATTTTTGGTAACACATACGCTTTTATGCTGAGTTTGTAGTCAGTTACTCGTGATTGTATCTGAAAATTAACCCTAGTCTGAGCGACACTACTATTGGCCCCAATTCCCTGGATGTTGATTGGGTCGGAGACTCCAGTCGCTGCAAGTCTCTTGGCTACTCTTTCAGTTACGAAATTGAGCTGTGAACCTGTGTCCAGTAGGTCTCTACACACAATAGATCGACCATTCGTTGACTTTAGGGTAATCCGGACGGTTCCCAAAACAACATGGTATGATTCATTCACGGCTGATTGTGATATGATATATTTTATTTTGGGTTGCACGTCCACTTGACGTTTGTAGCGTTTTGTGCATGAACCTTGTGTGGACTTCTCGGTTTGATGATCAGGTCGTAGGCATTTCCTACATAGGTGGTGACGTTCAATGATTTGTAGTGAAATATGTATAGAAATATCCGTGCAGAACTGCAGCGATGGTCTGCTGCCTCGGAGGAAGAGGATGGTGAGATCCGCCAAGATTGGCCTTGTCTGGGGACGCGTGAATGCGCTGGCAGGCTAGCGTTGCGGTGTCGTGGGTAGGGTTCCTTCCCCCTAGCACAAGGACCCACTAAGAAAAAAAAAATTCGCGTTCACGAATAAAAGGGATCGAATGCCGATCGACTGGTGTCGAGGCCGAGGTAACCTACTAAGGGTTGAAATTGCTTGTTCAGAGAACAAGTTGAGACGAGCAAAAACGGACGGACTGGCGGAGACTGCGTCATTAACGACGATCCTTATGGCCCACAAATAAGAGTGGGGCATCCAGATGGAGATGGTGCCCCCTCGCACCCTACCAACCGGATCAAGATCCAAACGTAGACGTGGCCGTGTGTTTCCCATTTGAGAGCACAAACATAACGAAATTAATCTATAGAGTCTATGCAATGAAATCACATAACCCTATATTATAAAAGGGCACGCGAGCGGAAGGCCACTCTAGTCGGCAAGAGCCCCTGGTAAGCGACAAAACGGTGGAGCGCGCCCGATGGCTAGCCCATATCCGCGAAAGAGCCTGTCATCGATGCGGGTCCTATACCCGGTCCGGTAGTACAAAATGGAAAGACCGAAGTTCAAATTTAACTAGCTAAACATTTTTATTTCCTTTTCTATCATTCTCTATAACAAAACTTTTTTCCAATCTCAATCAAAAACTTCGTTCAATCTAAACAATTAATCCGCATTCAATCGCTTTTAACTTTCCTTTTTGTTAATATTTTCCCTTTTAATTCTATTCTTATTGCTATTTCATTTCGCAGGATAAACTACAACGTGTGCAATGATCGGCAAAAATTAAATAATTTTGGTCAACAAAAGTTCAGAAATATATATAGTTTACTCCATTTAACATGATGCTGAAATTCCGGTATTTGATATTTTCATGTCCTAATCGTTTCATATAATCCAAGGGAAAAGAATATAATTTGAAACAGTTTTAATATAAACATTAATAAAATAAAGGCAAACGGTGTACTCTCCTACATCCTCGCCGGGCGCCCGCTGATGATGTGGTGAAATGTTCATAAAGAAGGAGTAACTATTTTCTTAACCGCCTTTACAACAATAAAACTTTCTTTTAACAGATATCCCCCTTTTATCTTATGACATTTCATTTCTACTACAATCAGTTACGTTCCTCTACTATCGCTACGATACGGATTAGTTTGATTTTGCAATGCGTCGCTCTCAGCGATCTCGATTTGTAATACAGGTTCGAATTTTTCTTGAAATTTTAATAGGAAGAAATGGAATACATTTTGTTGAAGTTTCGTTAGTGGGTAGGCATTTTGGGGAAAAATTTAGTCTTTCAAGAGAACACTATCACTGAACTGGTAGAAACACTATCACAATAATCCGCGACTATGGAGGAATTAAGCATTGCAGGGTTATATGTTTACAAGTTACAATTACTCGTTATAATATATTATCCACAAGAATTTTTATGCATTCTCCGAGTATTCATATAAACTGTCATTCTCCCGTGCTTCTCGTGTCCAGTCCAACTCTACTCCACGATCCGTCCCCAAAACTTGTCTTTTTCTCTTTCACATCCCGTGTATACGCATGGTACAAAGAATATCAAGGTATACTCAGTCATGCGTCTGTGACGTCACTGGGAGTCAGATGAATAGAGCGAAAATTGTAAACGCGCTGGAAGTCACAGTTTTGCTTTGATTTGCACCAAATTTTCAGGAAAGGTATATTAGACAAATATATTAGCTGAACTTGTTAATTTTGTTCGAAAAAAAAAAAATTAGGTGTTATTAAGCGAAAATTTATGATGTCTTGCTTTGACCAAATTATAGCTCTGATTTGAATAAAATCAGAGATTTTTCTTAGATTTTATATTGCAGTAAGCAATAAAAAATTATAAGTTGAATAGTTCGAAACAAATTGTTCAAATGCCAATAAAAGTGCAACATTTGTTGTCGTTATTATGACCACATCGCTCGTCCGATTTTACTGAAAATTTGTAGTGTGGTAGAAACTGAATGCATGTTAACAACTAAATTAAATTTTTGGGGTCAATTGTTAACTTTCAAAATGGTGAATGATTAAAGTTTGGAGGCCCAATAAAACCATAGTTTTTGTTTGATTTATATTAAACTTGAAACAATTGCAGATGCTGCAAGTTTTTTATAGTGCTGTAATTTCGAAATAACAGCTTTTAGAAAAAGCAAATTTTAATAATTTCGTGACCCACTAGCAGGAAATGTTCCTTACGGAATTCGATGAAATTTGTAATTTAATAGACTCATGTTCCTTCTCCTTGTAAAAAATTAGTTAAGAGCAGATTTAAAATAAGAAAGCCGGAAATTTAAATCCACATGTTTTTAGCAGCCATAATGATAGTTAGTAATAGCTTTTTTGATTCAATTAAAGCTCCGGTTTGAACAAAATTAGGCTTGGTAGTGGGTCAGACCATAGAAAAAATCTTTGAAAAAATTTTCATCCTTCAAGTTAGAAGCCCAGTCATACTTCGTGGTTTTTGACGCAATCAAAACGCTGAATATATTCATTTTCACCGTAATTTATTACACGACTTAGGATGTTTTAACGCAATGGTACAACCAATACAACGTGTGTTCACTCCAGAAATAAATTTTCTGCCGTTCATCACCAAAACCATACCTTGAAGCGTTTTTATTTTAATTGATTGTAAAAATAAAATCCACATAGCTTTAGGTACATATTTTTCTCATTTTTTTATTTTTTCCCTTATATCTAACTTCGTTTTTATGTGAATTTAAATGAATAAGTCTGTAATATGTTCTACATCGGAAAAATACTGTCTCAGCCTTATTGTTAGTTCAACACTTTGTGAAGTTGAAATTAAATGTTGAATAAATCCGGGTCTTATTGTTATGCTATTTTTTTTTTGGTAGGGAGGTGAAGGCAGTTACGCCCGCCGAGTCTGGCAGTGTGGGACTCCCATGGAGGATACCCTTGGACTACCCACTAAACACCTCCCCTGTCAATCTGAGAACCTAGCCTGGAACCGTTTGACACATTACTTCGGGCTAAGCCTCATTTCTCTACGCGTTTAGGCGCCACCGGGCTACAGGGATCCCTTTTCCAGCGGGAGGAGGGGAAGGGAGAGGGATTTCTAGAAAAGAAACCCCTCCGCCCTGGACGCCTCCAGGCGCTCAAATATGTTCCTTTTTATCTTAAGGACTGCCCGAGCGTAATGTGCCACCCAGTTCCATTTGTCAACGGATGTGAGCATCTCTCCAGTGTGTTCATCCGGAGAGAGATCTCCCATTTCTTCAATGAGGTCACCGCGCTACCTTCCCACCTCTTGCATACAAAAAATGTGTGGTGGGCATCATCGACCTCTCCAGCACAGAATATGCAGTCAGGAGAACGTGACTTACCAATCTTGTGCGGGTAAGACCGAAAGTATCCATGTCCACTCAGTAGCTGAGTTAGATAGAAGTCAGTCTCACCATGCCTTCGATTGAGCCACGGCCTCAGATCACCAATAAGGCGTGCGGTCCACCTACCTTTTGTATCGCTCACCCATGACTGTTGCCAATCACTGAGTGAGCGTTCTCGTTCTTCTTGGGCGACAGCATCTCTGTCGCATTTGTTCCTCCGCAGGTAGATTCTGCGGCGCTCCTTGGCAAGGAGGGCAATGGGTATCACTCCTGCGATGACCAGCACTGCCGACTCCGAGACAGTCCGATATGCGGAAGCAATCCGCAGCGCTCCTCGTCGCTGCACCTGTGCCAAGCGCTTTCGATACAGCTCCTTGTTGAGAGCCTCACACCATATTCCAGATCCGTACAACAGCACAGATTGTACTGCACTCATCAGAAGTCTCCTTCTTGATGAGGCGGGACCCCCTTTGTCGGCCAGTAGTCGGCTGAGAGCCGAAACACTCGCTGCAGCCTTGTCAGCTATTGCCCTGATTTGCTCGGAGAAACGCATCTTCGAGTCGATCAAAATGCCCAGGTACTTCACTGCTAGTTTAGTCTCAACGAGTGCTTCCCCAATGTTGATCATCCTTACTCTAGGGATTCTCTTCTTTGTCCAGATGACTACTTCGGTTTTCTCCAAAGCTAGGCTGAACCCGCGAGCAGTCATCCAGTCCCTCACTCGGCGCATAAGCATACCCAGTCTGAGTTGCGCTTGTTCAACAGTGCGTCCCGCAACTAGCGCCGCGACATCATCTGCATAGCCGATCAAGTGCGACTCATCCGGCAGCTCGATTCTCAGTAGCCCGTCGTACGTGATGTTCCACAGGTCTGGGCCAAGGATGGAGCCTTGTGCAACACCCGATGTAACTTCCATCCTCCGCCGACCCTCCTTCGTCTCAAAGAGCAGGCTCCGGTCTGTCAGGTAGTTCTTCAAAATCTGCATCAGATATTCTGGAACTTGAAAAGAGTTTTCCAGTGCTTCCAGAATATCCGCCCATCTAGCGGAATTGAAGGCGTTTCTGACGTCAAGCGTCACGAGCAACACAACCCTTTTGTTTGACTGGCAGTGAGCCTCCGCTCTTTGGACCGCGCTCACTACTTCCGCTATCACGTCAATAGTGGAGCGACCTGCTCTAAAACCATACTGCCGTGGAGATAGGTCTCCGGCAGAACGGACCGCGTTAGTGAGTCTTCCCTTGATGAGTTTATCGAGCACTTTCCCAGCCGTGTCTAGCATACATAACGGGCGGTATGCAGACGCCAACTCAGAATTTCCCTTCCCCTTGCTGATCAGTACGAGCCTCGCCACTTTCCAGCGTTCCGGAAATACACCTTCGTAAAGGCAAGCGTTGAACATAGTGAGCAACAAGTCAGAACAAAGCTTGTAGACAAGCTGCAAAACCTCAGCAGTAACGCCATCTGGTCCCGGTGCCTTCCTTGCTTTCATGGATAGAATTGCCTGCTCCAGTTCCATCATTGTGAAAGGTAAGCATTCTATTGGTGTTTGTGCATGAGCTGAATCGACACGGACAGGGTGCGTGGGGAATAGTGCCCGTACGATCTCGTCCATCTTCTCTGCTTCATGTAAGCAGGGCTTCCGTTGGGCACCAAGTTTTCGCATGACCTGCTTGTAACCTAGGCCCCACGGATCCCTATTTACATCGTCCACGAGGTCTTACCAGCATCGGGCCTTGCTCTTGTTAATAAGCCTGCGAAGATATTTCCTGCCGGACCTGTATGCTGCTAGCCTAGTGTCTGCCTCCTCCCGTGTTCGCGCCCGCTGGGCCTCTCGCCGATGTTTGTGACACTCGCTTCTTTGTTTGGCGATCTCGTTTGACCACCAGTATACTGGAGGCTTACCGTGTCGGGGTCTCCGACGGGGCATGGAAGACTCGCAAGCAGTTATGATGTTACTCATAGTTGAGATCACCAAGTCCTTGGCTGTAGGCCCTCCACTCCCTGGCGGAGCTCCCAGCAACGGCGCGCCTGCCGTAAGCGCGTCAGCGAACCTCTCAACGTCCATCCTCCCAGTCCTCCATCCGAGGTTTGAAGTTTGGGCATATGCAGGCAGAGTGGCACCGTCGTGAATCTCAACCGCTATATACTGGTGATCACTAGCCGAGTAGTCCTCTAGTACGCGCCAGTTGTGTACTCCAGGTACCAGGGACTCCGAAGCGAGTGTCACATCGGGTATGGTTCCTACGCAACCCCAGCGGCGGAAAGTAGGGGTGTTACCAGTATTTAGGACAAAAAGCGCTGTTCTGGCCGCCATGTCCAAGATTTGCTTTCCCCCTGGGTCGGATTGTGGCATACCCCATTCAATGGTTCTAGCGTGTGGCCCTCTGTGTTCGAGACAGCGTCCTCCAGGGCATCGAGTTTGGTTCGAAAAGATGGCATTGCCTCATTAGGCGTCAGATAAACACTGAAATATGTTATCCCTGAACACCGCACCCACACAAAACCATCCCCGCGTCCATGGCCCTGCACCTGAAGGCGGGCGTTGTCTCGAACCCAGATGGCCGAGGTACTAGATTCGTCAGGGTACCACGCTTGCGAGTCCTTGTTATGATGTTGCTCGCTCAGCAACAGCAGGTCAGCTTTCCTGACCTGTCCTGGGCGTTTGTGCTTCGGTGTCCTGGGCGTTTGTGCTTCGGTGCAAATTGACCTGCAGGATACGGATCATTTGAGTAGCGATTTGGCTTTAGTTAGGGCCTCCTTGAAAACCCAGCATCTCCCTGTCCCCGGCTCATGTTTGAGGTCGCCGGGTGCTAGCTTAGTATCCTTGTAAAGAATGCATTTTGCCGCACTCCTTCCTTTTGTGCCCCGTTTCACCACATTTGTAGGACAGAGATCTCCTGTCGGGTCCCCTACAGCCATACGCGGCGTGTCCGTATTCGAAGCATCTGAAGCAGCGGATAGGGACCGCTCTTCTCCTAATCCTACAGATCACCCAACCTATCTTAATTTTGCCCTTCGCCAGGATTTGCTGGGCGTCTTTATCAGCTAGTTCGACAATAGCCATGCGTTGCCCCCTTGTGTTTTCACGTGTCAGTCTTGCCTTGACTTCACTTAAGCTGGGGAACTCCCTCCTAATGGCATCCTCTACTTCAGCTTTGTCCGTGACACAGTCGAGGTCTCTGATTTCCAGGGTGGCCATTGGTTCGAGCGAGGCAACGGTTGCCGCATCTCCAAGAACTTTTTGAACCGCGTCACGGAATGCATCTTTGTTTGTGGCCTCTGACCCGAATTCCACCACAGGCCACCGTTATGATATTAGAATTGAGTTTAAAGAATATCGAATCTAATTTCTTGATTTCTTGGAGAAATCGCTCTGATGGCTTAACCAAACCACCTTCAGAAATTTCGTCGATCATGGATCGACGAATGAATTTCTACTACTATCAACGCATTCATTTTCATGAGAACCTCCACATTTTCGAATGATGTATCCGGCCAAATTTTCCAATGCATCTAAATGTAGTTCATCGAATTCGCTATTGTTGTTGCCTTCTACACTACAATCAACTTGTTCCTTGGAGATTGAGCCTAAAAGTGAATGACTCATCACAGTGTCCTGAGCTTCTGTGTAGTTTTAATCTAAGGCATCATCGTTATCTTTTTCTATGTTCGATGAATGCAGTATTGACTCGTTACGTCCTTTATATCGAAAAACGAAGCTAATGATCATTTATTCATATGAACGATATTGAATGACAAGACAAAAAGGAGCACAGACAACAAAATCAGAGGCGACGTAATAATATAGTAAATTAACAAGCAAATACGACCGTTATCTATACTTAAACTGCAACACTGTTGGATGATCATTTAGTCCTCCTTTAGATCTTATGACACTGAAAAAGTTTTCAAGCACATCCTGGTTCAAACGGTTCGTTTAAATAAACTTAAAATTATAATTAGTCTTTAAATATTGGAGCATTTCTCTCAATGATTTATTTTTAAACAAAATGCCTTTTTGGAACGGAAGTAGACAAGACTTGGCAGGAGGTCTTAGATTTGAAATCAACACATCAACTGCTTCTAAAATTCGATCCTGCTCTTGCAGCGCGAGACCATATGCTTTTTTCCGATCTCGCATTTCAATTTCCGGTACTTTTGAATTAAATATATCGAACAACTTATTCATCATTTTCACAAAGTCTGCATATTCAATTGCATTTTCGCTCTTAATTTTACCAATTTGCGTAAATCGTCTTAAGCAGGAAGAGACAGTATGTGACAAAAGTTGCGCTGCTAATCTAACATTCTGTCTAGCAGCATCTCGCACAGTTAGATGTCTGAAGCTTATTTTGTGCGTTATTTTCAAATCGGTGCTGTTTGTAGCATTAACTATTTCTATGATATAGACCAACTTCCCATTTATAACAAAACCAGTGTCCAGAAAGTGATTCCTTACTAATTTTAGTAGGTGAGGAGCATCCGCAAAAACAAATATTTTGTGTTCTGGTAATTTAGGATGAGGAAATGATGTATTTTTCATATCTATTGATAATTGTTTCCAAAAACCTTGGTTACCAGGACCCATATCTGTTGGAATTGATCTTTGTGTGATAAGGATGAAGGAGTAGAAATGATAAAACACTTGATTTGTTCTCTTTTAACAGTGATGAATTTTATTTACACTATCAACACTCTCACTGTGCGCTCTGCACTGCACAAACAAATGAACAAAATAATAAAGAAAAACCAAAAGACAAAGTTGTCGAAAAATTAGTAGCGCTAATCAAATACAAAGAAAATTATTTGCGAGCTCTGCTCAGCGGCAAGGTTCTCTATCGAGTGAGGCAGACACGCGTGTGCTCGTATGGAAGGGGGAGAGAGACTCGTGCGAAATCGCGTCGCGCGGTCGCCTCGTCCACTACTGCCCTCTCACACACTTACACACACGGCTCACACAGATACGGCGATCGCCGACAATATCAGAAAGAATTGCAGTGACAATATATCCTGCTTCATACAATTCTGAAAGAGAATGGGTCTCTAGAAGAAGGGCATATGTTAAAAATTCAAAATTTTACAGGAGGAATGAAAAAAATAAAGCGCGCAGCTTAAGATTTTAATGAACATCAAGTGTAACATGTGCCCTTCTTCACAATCGTTTTGGGTAGTAACAATAATACTATAAGTTTCATTTTTGATTTTTTGAATACTATATATTAACACCATGAAACTTTCAAATACATATTCAAATAATTTATACACTTAAACAATTTGTAGGAAAATATGTTAAACAGGACATTATTACTCAGTTGGTAAATTCTGATAAAAATTTTTGTGTTCTTCGTTAACCAAAAACTGTACCATGTGAAGCAAGTCCTTCTTTTTTTCCTTACTGATGGGAAGCGGTCTGTTGTAAAGTTGGGGTAATATTGGCGACGGAATATTGTATTTGAACAACTGAAAACTCTTCCATGGCTTGAGCATGTTGTGACTTTCCCTCACGAACACGGAAGTTGGGTCGTTGAATGACATCATAAACTACAGATATTGTGTGATTTGAAACTTACTGTTTTTTACCATATAAGTTTGAGGGAGAATGTCCAAATCTGTGAAGTCACTGCATCATTTCTGTTATGGTGAATGGTGTACTGATGTTAGATGAAGCGATGATGTACTTCCAATCTTGTGGCACTAAAGCTTTAGTCTTCTTCTTTCTATGTTCAATTAGTGCGAAATCACGGACGCATGGTAGGAAACTGTGGCCAGATGTCATCAATTTTTGGTGTATTTCGGAAAAATATCTAGCTATGATGAGGAAAAAATACAAAGTAAGAATAACTTTATTGTTATTTTGGCCGACATAGCGATCTGACCACACAATAAGTTTTCGTTCGTCACCTGCACTCAGCGGCTTCCATTTTGAAGGTATTATTAAACAAAGTCTTGATTTAAAACAGTTCAATTAGTCTTTATTAGCACAGTTCAAACACAGTCTTTTTTTGCTAAAGATAACATAACTATTCACTTGTCCACGATTCCGCTTATTCACCGCTGACGCTTCTGTCTGTAATAAAAAACAAAGGGAGGTGAGCGTCTTCACTCAGTGAGTAGTCCAGGCACGCGAAAGCAAACATACACCCACACACACACACACAATCTACCACCCCTCCGCGACACACACGGAGATCCAGTCGCAAGACAAACTCGGACTCACAGGATCATGACATTCATGGGGCCATTCCGTTCGCACATATCGACTACCTACACTACCCACCTTTAATCCTATCACGATGCAGTCCAACTTACGAATGGACTTAAGTGACAGGACATCAGTTGGGCACACTTCTTCTGTCACATCAATCAGGACTGCTATACTTACAATATTACCATGCATATGATATTGCCATGCATATGATATTGCCATGCTTACCATTTTCCTCATAAAGCTAACAGCTCGGCTATCCTGACTTAGTGACGGCCCTCGGTCACTGCTCCGTTTTCCGAGTTGTCATTCTCTGAATGTGATTCCTCCCGTACATTCCAAATTCTCATGTGCTCAGCAGACTCCACATTCTCATAAGGTGCCCTTCTACTGCGTGTTGATCCCGGAAGTTCAATAATCACATAACGGTCATTTGGCAGCTTCTTTTTCACGATAAAAGGTCCCTCATACTTCGGCAAGAGTTTCCGACTTTTACCATCACCAAATGCGGATTTTTCCACCAAAACGACATCGCCAACTTTATACTCCACCGCAGCTCTACGTCGTTTGTCGAAAATTGCTTTTTGCTTTTGTTGATCACGCCTAATTTGCTCTACTACCTTTTCCCGTAGCTCGTGAAGATTTTCAACTACAGGTCTATTTGCTTGAACTTCTTTGGAAAGGATTGCATCAGATGGAGCTCTTGGTCTGTAGCCAAACAGCAACTCACATGGTGTGGCTTTTGTTACGCTATGTATTGTGTTATTTATTGCAAATTGAATTTGGCCTATTGATTGATCCCATTTGCTCTAGGTGTTGCTACCGCTGTCTGTATATGTTGGATCCCTTTCTCCGTGCAAAATTTTGCAAATAACCTTGCTGTGTAACAAGTTCCTTTATCCGTTACTATCCGATTTGGCGTCCCAAAACTAACTATCAGCGACTCCAAAAAAAATAAGACTGGTTGTGTTTTGGTACTTTTGACAGCGCGAAGGCATGTATACTTAGTAAAGCTTTCAACTACTACAATCAAATATTGATTTCCTCGGGTACTACGAATGAAAGGTCCCAAGTGGTCCATGTGAATTGTATGAAATGGAGTCACTTCCTTCGGTATGGGGTGTAGCAATCCTTGAACTTTCCCTTTCGGCCTCTTGTGGAAAAGACATGGTATACAACTCTTGATGTACTTCGTTACATACTGACGCATTTGTGGCAACCAATACGATTCTCGGATTTTATTTAATGTTTTGTTCACAGAAAAATGACCAAAATCATCGTGGGCTGCTTTCACAACTTGTGACCTCATCGACCTTGGGATTACCCATTGATTCCCAGCTTCGTTCACTTTGTATATCCGTTTATTTTTAATTATGAACTCTTGATGGATCGATCTTTCGTAGTCTGTTTCCGGTTTACGTTGAAGAATTTCATGCATCAGGTTCAATTTGGCATCACTCAACTGACCTGCCAACACCCAATCAGCTTCTTCAATCCGTAATATCTCGAATCCGCTTTCGACATCTACTGCATCGTTATCCACAGGATTCCTACTCAGTGCATCAACATGCTGCATGCGTTCTCCAGCCCTATGCTCGACTTCAAAAGCGAATTCCTGCAAAAGGAGCCACCACCTTGCAATTCGAGGTATAAGATCCTTCTTGCTCGCAGCTCCTTTCACAGCACTGCAATCTGTAATAACCTTGAACTTTATGTCGAGCAAATAAATCCTAAACTTCTTCAAAGTTTCGACCACAGCCAACGTTTCCAATTCATAAGAATGGTATTTGGATTCTGCCACTGTTGTGTGCCTACTATAAAAAGACACAGGCAAAAGTTTACCATTACTTTGCTTTTGCAATAAAATTCCTGCAATCCCTGACTGGCTAGCATCTGTGTGAACTTCAGTCTCAGCGCTTGGGTCATATATGGCTAATAATGGTCGTTTTGTTAGCAGCTCCTTCAGTTTTTCAAATGAGTTGTTCTCTTCTGCCGACCATTTCCATGTCATATCCTTCTTGGTTAGGTTAGTTAAAGGCCTAACCAAATATGCGTAGTTCTTAATAAATTGCCTGAAAAACCCCGTTAATCCTAAAAACTGACGAACTTGATGAAGATTTGTCGGTTTTGGAAAAGCAGTAATGCTTTTCGTCTTATCCTCCCCTGGACGCATACCATCTTGGTTAATTTCAAATCCCAGATAATTAACTTTTGTTTGAAAAAAGAAACATTTTTTTGGATTCAACGTGAGATTTTTCATGGTTACAGCTTCCAACACTTGTTCCAACCGCATCAGGCCTTCCTCAAAATCTTTAGAAGGAATTAAAATGTCATCGAGATATGACAGAGCTATACTGCCACGAAGTGGCCCAAGAATTTTGTTGACCATCCGCTGAAACACACTCGGGGCTGTCGTTATTCCAAATGGCATGCGATTAAATTCGTATTGTCCATCGCAAGTTACGAATGCTGTTTTGGCTCTCGACTCCTCTGCCACTGGAATTTGATAATAACCGGAGGTCATATCCAAGCTGGTAAAATATTTGCATCCGTTCAATTGATCTAGTTGATCATCAATACGAGGCAATGGAAATCTATCATTTCTTATCTTCTTATTTAACATTCTGTAATCAATACAGAGTCTATAATCCCCATTTTTCTTCCTCACCAACAAAACGGGTGAAGCAAAAGGTGATGCTGATTCGCGGATAATGTCTCCTTCTAATAAATCCTTCACAATTTCCTGAACCTTTTTTCTATTTTCAGGTGTCATTCTGTATGGCCCGTAGACTACCGGTTTTTCATCGTTCAATTCTATCTCCAATGTTGCGGCTGTTGTTTGTCGCAAATCTTTTAATGAGTTTCCGAAAGATTTTTGATGCATCATAAGTAAATTCATTACTTGATTGTTTTCATCGGCAGTCAACTCTTTCGATACATTAAATTGTATTTGTTTTTCCGTGGCATTCTCTATGGTTGGTATGTTTTCCTCTCTACAAGATTGACCTCGAGCACATACAAACTTTGGACGTAAATACAATTCCCTGTCGCTTGTATTTATAACAGGTATAACACATTCTTTTTCATCATTGACTCGCGTCACACATTGCGGTAGAATGTACTCATTGTGAGGCAGCATCCTCACACTTGTATCAATAAAAATATCTCCAGAGCTGCTCGCTTGACATTTCACATTGGCTGCATGTTTTGGAGGTATTAGTGTTGCATCCTTGACCGACAAAGAAACTTTTGATGACGGAGACTCTGCTACATTCGGCAATTCGTTCCAGAAAAACCGAATACTATCGTTGTCTTTATACACAGCAACGTTCTGCTGTTCCAACACGGCCTGTCCAATAATGATGGGAACTTTCTAAGTATCGTTCGGGACCACCAATAAATCCGTTTGCACTGCAACCTGGTCCAACACAACCCTGACATCTCTCACAGTCCCCAAAGTCCTGATTCTTCCACCACTGTATCCCTTGATCTCCGTTGTTTTGTCGTCCACATGCAGCTCTAAAGAACGTGCAGCATCCTCTCGCACGGTATTGCAATTTGCACCCAAATCAATGTACGCGCTAACGTTTCGACTATTTATACAAATATGCTTAAAGTATTTCTCACCTTTGTTTGCTGGTGCAATTGTAAGCACTTCCATGGTTCGTGATGTTGACGTACATGTCCCTCGATGACGTTGTTTGCATTTTCCGCAAAAAGACGGTCTATTCGGACACTCGAACATTAAATGCGCCTTGCTGCCGCAACTATAAAATTTACGCCTATCCTGGCTAGACTTTACGACGCGCTGTTCCTGAATCGCCTTTGGAGCTTTTTCCTCGTTGAATTGTCGGCGTTTCGAAAATTCGGACTCTCGACGACTCTCTGCTGGGCGGAATTGTTTTCAAATAACTCAGTAGCCCTTCAGGATTTTCGTAGTTTCCTACTCGGGCAGCGGCTTGTATATTTGTAACAGGAATCCCAGCAATAATGCATGAAACAGCCTTTCTCCCAGTTATCTCACATACGTTGAGTAGAGCGAGTTTTTCATAATAAAATTTGATGATGGGCTCATCTTTTTGCCATACACGGGCAGTCATCGCCTCTAGTTGTTGGGCGAAATCCACTTCACCAGGAAATGCACTGAGCAGGATATCTTTCCATTGGTCCCACGAGTAGTTGATGGAGGGTAAACTGGAATACCACGTTGCGGCATATCCTTTTAACTTGTTGGTGGCGTAATGCGATGTCGCGATGTCACTCCAATCGTGAATTGCCTTCAATTCGTCTACTTTTCTCAGCCAACGCGCCATATCTTGTACTCCATCATCAGGACAAAATGGCGGAATCGCCTCACTGCCAGCCACTGACGCACTACGACCACGGTTAGCTCCTGACTTCTCCAACAATGACGCGATTAGTTCGGCCATATTGGGCCGTTCGGAACGCTCTTCGCATCGATCACTCCACTCAGAGGGGATATCTTCTTCACGCCACAATGCCATTTTATTAAGATTTACTTAAGATAACCGTATTAACCTCTGTTATGTAAAGATGCATCACACATGAATTAAAAGTACATGTGTTATACATTTACATATTAAATTCTAAAAACATTAGATGCATCACACATAAATTAAAATACAGTTAGTAAAGATTAGAATTCGTTAAGAATTCATTCACACATAATTTAGTTTGTATTTTTAATCTACGTACAAACAAGTCACATATGCAATCCATATACCTACCATTCAATGTAGACGTCTTTGCGGAAGTACACTTGAGTACTTTTCACACTGGCAATGAACTTATAGTAAACAATACTCGACCTTACTCAATGTCTTGTGCATACCATTCATTGAGTATGAGGTAACTTGGAGTTTTGTTTATATGGTGCTAATGCACTTTAATGATAATGTTTGTGGTCTGGTGACGACGGGTCGTTAAGTAGGTCATCAGAACATGTGAATGTTTTGGATTGCATATGGATAATTTAGAGTATGTCGTGTTTTATGTTATTGGATATTTTAAAAACATTTATTACTTAATTTAGGGTATTGCTAGATTTTAAGTAATATTTTATATTGATTTATGGGTTAAGATTAGGTATAAAAGAAGTAAGTAAATTTGTAGAAAGAATCAGTTGTACGGAATACATCATACTTGGTGCTACCATTTTGGGCACAAGTAAATTGAAAGAATAAGGTGAATTTTTACTTGATACGCTGTGTTTCGGCGTAAGGGAGTTATTTTAGAATACACTGCGGCATAGCAGAACTTGGCTAGTTTCTTTGGCCATTGGTGCCATTGAACGTAATTTGGCCAGGTACCAACCGGGCTAGTGTTTACACTGTAGGTTCACAGCACGAGGAACAGATCCCACTTCTGAGTTATTAAACAAAGTCTTGATTTAAAACAGTTCAATTAGTCTTTATTAGCACAGTTCAAACACAGTCTTTTTTAACTAAAGATAACATAACTATTCACTTGTCCACGATTCCGCTTATTCACCGCTGACGCTTCTGTCTGTAATAAAAAACAAAGGGAGGTGAGCGTCTTCACTCAGTGAGTAGTCCAGGCACGCGAAAGCAAACATACACCCACACACACACACACAATCTACCACCCCTCCGCGACACACACGGAGATCCAGTCGCAAGACAAACTCGGACTCACAGGATCATGACATTCATGGGGCCATTCCGTTCGCACATATCGACTACCTACACTACCCACCTTTAATCCTATCACGATGCAGTCCAACTTACGAATGGACTTAAGTGACAGGACATCAGTTGGGCACACTTCTTCTGTCACATCAATCAGGACTGCTATACTTACAATATTACCATGCATATGATATTGCCATGCATATGATATTGCCATGCTTACCATTTTCCTCATAAAGCTAACAGTAAATATTTCAAAATACATGACCCAATTTCCTTAGAGCCCCGTTTAGCAGTCACTTCATGCCATAGAAACATATTGGATGTGTTACTAGTCATATTAGGAACTGCGAAGTTGTAATTAGAGTATTGCCTCTGATAATAAACGTCCGAATGTGATAAATTTGGAGTGAACAGGACTTGCTGTAGATCGACGCAGAGGGTTATAAAGCCGGAGTTTTTTCCGTCATCAGCAAGTTGTTTGTAAGCTGCATCCGCTTGCATATGATGTATTGCACTATCTTCTTCTATTTTCTTTCGTTCCTCCTCATTCGGTGCAGCAATGAGTTTGACATAGTTCAAGTCACAACGTTTGCATGTGTCGGAACGTGGGGATCCGAATCTCAAGTTGAACTCCCGATTGAAAATTTTTCGGTAGAAGCTTAAAGAGATAGTAGATTCAGGATGTGTCTGTAGAAAAAGGCTATGCATTTTCCTCACAGAGAGGTCCATATTCAAGCACAGCTTTGACGATAAACGTCGGCTGTAGTGGCTTTCAATAAAGCTTTCAATATGTCGTTTAACAGCACTTCTATCTTCGTAGTTCACAGCCAGAGGCCGATTCATATGTTTTCCTCCCTTATCCTTGGGTGCTACATCACCGTCTTTTAATTTTAACTGAATGACACGGATACGTTTGAGTTAGATCGAAAAAATATTTGCAAGTGTTTTGAGGCAAACAGCTTTTCCATTGACGTTATAGTCAAACCCTGCATTTTTCTGTGAAGTCGCGTCTGTGTAGCATGCTCTCCTGCGCTTTGGCTCCCGAAGATTGATGAATTTCAGCAGGAAAAGTGTTTGACCATTATAGTCAAGTTCATAAAATTTTTTAAACAATTTGTGGACGTAATCTAGAGAAAGTAATCGGCCTCCAATCTTGGTGCAACTTACTTGACATCCTCGCACGTGCACTGGAGCTTCTTTCGCGGCCACAATTTTGCGTTTGCCACGCTTGTTTACGTATTTCTTGCTCGCATTTCTAAGTGCTTTCAGGTTCTTATCACGCCACTGTTCAATGTTTAAAACACGTCTCTTGCCAGAACTCAGGTTGCTGCATTCACTTACCGACAAATTTGTATCACCCATTACACAATATTATTCAGACTCCGCACACACAATAGTAAAGGAATTAAAAATAGGATTACAAATACGAACGATAAAAAACGAAGAAGGCGACGGAACACTAACGAGAGTGATAAGAGAATGTTAAGATTACAGAGACTAGAGCGGAGGGGAGTTGTTACATATGCCCTTCTTCTACTATTGTTGGAAATAAGGGAGCTATTTGCGATGGTGAAACACCTATCACAATCTATATGCTGATTAAGTATAACACCTAATCAGCTTCAGATTAGAAATTGAATGTTTGTAATGGTGAAACACCTATTACAATTGAATTTCTCATTAGGTGTAACACCTAATCAGATTTAGATGCGAATATTACCTGTGAAAGAAAATGATGATTATATATTTCTTGAATAAGTGTAACACCAATTCAAGTACTGTAATCAAAACACCGCGTTTAACTAATAACAACACACTAACTCTTTTCTTAATATCTCTAAAGAATTTATACAGAAAAATTGCTTACGACAATCTTAAAGCTAGACCAAACAAAATTGCTACTTGCAAAATATACATTCCCACGAGAAAATTTCAAGTTATGAATCTTTCACACGTTTAAAGATTCTAATATTACGTCTAGACTCGTGGGTATAATGTTACATTTGAAATTACGGGAATCGTTAAGTGTTTATATTCTAGTTCTGAAAATGCTGAACATAGCAAATTAACGCCGATGAAATGAAATGTGAAATAATTGGAATGATTTTAATTTACAGTTGAGGAAATTGTATTTGTAGATACGGATAATTTGATTGACCTTGTAACAACTATCTTTGCACTTTTTTCCATACTGGCAATGGATATTTCCGACATCTAGCGTCTGTGAGGGGAACTAAATTCTTACCTACTTGTTTACCATGCTACACTTGTCCTTCTTCCACGAAAAAACCAATAACGACAAATTTGTAACATATGCCCTTTTTCTAGAGACCCATTCTGTAGTAAAAATTTGTAATAGAATATAAAAGTGAGCAATTTAAAAGTAACGATATTCAAATAATTAATATGTTCATTATGAATACAGTATTTTCTCCCTCCTTTAGAGAATTTTTGATCTTCAAGTTGGTTTGTAGAAGTTTGGTGGATGACGTTGTCGCATCGATCTTCGTAGAACTGCATTTGGCTGGTTATTTTCGATACCTGGTGGTTCACCGGCTGGCGGAAATTGTACTGGAGCTTCTTGACCTTGTTTTACCTTTGGTGCTGGTTGATCAACAAAATCTGCCGCTACTGGTTGCTCGTGATTTTCATAGAGATGAAACTGTCTGTTTGATTCTGCCGGTTTGTTGTTAACTTCTTTGGATTCCAGTTTGTTTTTTTGTTGTTGATCAAGTGGTCGAAAGCTTCGCATTTGATCAACATGTCGTTTGAAGGTTTTTCCATCGTGACTGATGTGATAGTGTAGGTCACCAATTTTCGCAGAAACAACTCCGTAGATCCATTTGTCCATTCTGAAGTTATTAGACATGAAGTAGACCATCTGCCCGGGCTGGAATTCTCGAAAATTTGAGTTGAATTTAGATTGTTGCTTCTCAGTCATTTGTGTGTGAATGTTTTCAGGGCGTACCAGATCTAAGCAGGTCCGAATGTTTCTACCAAGAAACAGCTGTGCAGGAGATTGTCCAGTTGTAGAATGAGGGGCTCCTCTATACTGCTTCAGGAATTTATTTAGGTCTTGTTGTAGAGTAGCTTTCGTGGTTTGCATTTTGTAAAGAGAATCCTTAACTGTACCAACATATCTTTCAGCCTGGCCGTTTGTAGAAGGATGGTATGGAGCAGTTAGTTTGTGATATTTAACTCCGCTCATCTTGAGGAATGTAATAAATTCATCAGAAACGAATTGACGGCCATTGTCGGTTACTACAGTAACAGGAGAGCCATACGCAGCAAAAAGCTCATCCATAATTGAAATAGTTGCAGTGCTGGTAGTTGAATTTGTCGCTTTTACTTCTACCCATTTACTGTAGGCGTCAACCACGATAAGTAGCATTGTACCAGCAACAGGTCCTGCGTAATCGATATAGATACGTTGCCATGGACCCTTTGGATACTCCCAATGATGCTCACGAAATTTTGCTGGAGCATATGCAAATTTAGCACACTCAGTACACGCTTTTGCGATCCGTTCCATATCAGCGTCCAGACCTGGCCAATAAACATATGATCGAGCTAAACCTTTCATTTTGGTTATTCCAATGTGTGCTGCATGCAGATCTTGTAGTATAGGTTGACGTAATGAAGTAGGAATTACAACTCGATGCTCAAATAGGAGGCATCCGGATGAAAATAAATAATTACTTTCTGGAGCTTTGAGTCCACTTCGAGTCAAGTCTTGTCCATCTAGTAGCATTTGTACTATTTTTCCAAGATGTGGGTCTTTCTTCGTTTCTTTGGCGATAAGTTCCGCTCCTACAGGAAGTTGATTGATTTGACGTAGGATGAATATGTCCATTCCATCCAGATCCATAACTTCTTCCTCCCTTTGTGAAGTGATTTTACGAACAAGTTGTGGCTTATGAAGAGCCCTAGAACAGTAATCTGCGTTAGCATTAGCTTTTGTATTTTTGAATTCCACTGAGTAGTTAAAATTAGCTAAGTAATCTGCGTAGTTGGCCATTCTACTTATCCATAAAATTGGAAGTGATTTCTCTGGATGAAGAATCTGCGTTAATGGTTTGTGGTCTGTTATAAGAAAAAAATGCCGTGCATATAAATAGTAAAAGAACTTCTGACAACCCCAGACTATAGAAAGCGCCTCTTTGTCGATCTGTGGATATTTTTGTTCTGTTGCGGTCATTGTTCGGCTAGCGTATGCTATTGGACGTTCTGTCCCGTCACTAAGTCGATGAGATAATACTGCACCTAAGCCTACCTGGCTAGCATCTGTAGCGAGGACCACTGGTAGTGCTGGATCATAAGGCATCAGGACTTGAGGCGAAATTAGAATATTTTTCAAGTCAGCATATGCTTTTTCTGCTTCGTCCGTCCATTGAAAAGTTTCCTTTAGAAGCATATCCCGTAGCGGTCGTGCTCTAGTAGCCAAGTCGGGTATGAATGCGTTGTAGTACGTTGCTTTTCCAATGAACAGTTGTAAATCTTTTGGTGTGCTTGGTTTAGGCGCATCTCTTACTGCTTTAATGTGTTCGTCAGATTTGTGAACTCCTTGTGCATCAATTTTATGACCAAGAAACTCGACTGCGGAAGCAGCGAAAGTACATTTTGAGCGGTTTAGGTGAATACCATTTTCCTTGAGTTTGGAGAGTATAACGTTAAGATCTATCAGTAAAGTATCAAATGAATCTGAAAAGACAAGCAGATCATCAAAAAAATTCAAGACAGAAGGCATATCTTTTATAATCGACTCCATTCTGCGTTGCCGAATTGCAGGTATGTTTGCTGCTCCATAAACTGCTCGAGTTGGTCGTATTAAACCATGTGTAGGAGTGTTGAGTGTTAGTGCTTTACTAAACTCTTCATCGACAACCAAATGTGTGTATGCATCTGTGATATCCAAATGACAAAATATTTTCGCTCCTTTCATTTTGTTGAATATATGCTCTTGCTTGGGAATTGGATGTTCGTCGATGATCATTCGCGGATTCAAAGTGGGTTTGTAGTTGCCAGTAATGCGAAGTTTGCCAGTAGTTTTCTTGGTGACAACATGCGTAGTAAAAGCCCACTCCGAGTGATCAACTCTCACGTAGTGACCAGCTTCTAGTTTTGCATCAATTGCTTTTGCATATGCATCTCGAAGAGCGTATGGAATATCTCGGGCGCGTGCAAAAACCGGTGTGGCTCCTGGTTTTAAATGCATTTTTACTGGCGGGCCCGAAAGTTTGCCAGCTGAAAGATTGAAAATATCTTCGTGCCTTTTTAGCAGCATATCTAAACGATCGATTTGCTCTTTCGTAAGTTCCGGAGGTGCGACAGTAAGGTTATGTACATCCATTGGAGCGAACATTTCATTCATGTTAAGTTCGGATATGAATTCTGCGAGCCACTCTCGACCGAATAACGAGTCATAAGCCCCTTCGACTACATAGAGATTAAGTCGGCGTGTAAGATTCCCTACCGTCACATTTACAGGGAGCCGTCCAATGCAGTTGAGACGCTGATTCGTGTAACTTGCAATTGTCTGTCTGTTGGCTTTAAGTGGAAATTCTGCTTTATCTTTCGTAATGAATTACTGCTAATGATGCCACAAGGTGCTCCCGTGTCAAGCTCCATTTCGAACTCCACTCCATCGATTTTAACACTGATCATTTTTCGATCTACTAATTTTGCAGCATGAAAATCTTCGATTTTATCAATTCCATTTAATCGAACTGTCGTGTTGATTTGTTGTGATACTGTACGAGTATCTTGAATTTGGTTAACGTTGCGTTGTTTAATTTTGGCTCTACACACTTTAGCAATATGCCCCTTCTTCTTACAAAAACGACACTCACTATTTAAGAATGGACATTGAGCACGTAAATGTGCATCTCCACATCCGTAGCAGTAGAGGGGTTTTCGGTTGTTTTGTTGAAGACTTTGGTGTGAGTTATGATTAGCAGTATTTGTTGCAATTTTTCTCTGTCCGCGCGTTTTCGGTTTAACTTTTGCAGTGCCTTTATTTTGCTTGTATTGCTGTGTTGTTGATAGCAGTGTGTGTATAGTTTCCGATGGCAGTGATTGTAGCTTAACCTCCTCCGATGTTTTGTGCGTCGACTCAAGAGCGTGAGCGGCTGCGTAAGCTTCTGCGAATGTAGTTGGTTTCTTTGCAATAATCACATCGCACATGGAGCGATCACAAAGACCATGAAGCATTTGCTCGATGAGCATTCTATCAAGAAAAGAATCGTATTCGCAATGCGCTGCTCCTTGCTTCAACCGTAGAGCAAAGTTGGCAATCGATTCATCTTTCTTCTGCATGGTATGTCTGAATTTACGCTTTCAGCGTATTTATTTTTCTCGCTGTCGAAATGTTTTGTAAGCGCTTGTACTATCTCGTTGAATGAACAAGATTCCGGAGTTTTTGGTGCTATTAAGAATTTCAAGGCATCATTTAGTTCGGTGCCCATGTGCACTCGAACGTAATCTGCATGGATTTCTTCCGGGATTTTGCTTAGATTTAAGGCCCACAGAAACCGTTTGAAGTAGTCTGTAACTGTGGCACCTTCACTTGAACGGAATTCTTGAAATGAAAATGGTGGTGGCTTGGACTGCCCGGCATCGCCTGTAGATGCAAGTGCTGTAGAATTAGCATTTTTCAAAGCAGTGGCAAGAGCTTCGACTAACTCTCTCAATTCCTCCGAAAGAACCATGATTCATTGCAGGGTTTTATTTTCTTCAGTATTTGCACTTTGAAAACACATTCATTATGGGCTCAATTCACGTGTGCTCGAATCACTTTTTTCTGACACCAAATATTATTTTTTTTTTTCTAAACGAATATAAGGCACAAAGAATGGTTATAATAAGGAGCCGATCCCTCAATATTTAATGGGATATTGTCTTCATGAGTTTATCTGTAAATTGTATTTGGCATACCTAGTATTTAAGTAAGTAACAATTGTTTGTTGGAGGGAGTTCCATGCATCTGCATTGGGTCCGTTCTTGATTCGTTCCCAGTTATTTGGGTAAGCATCTGGATTAGTTATGTACAGCATATCGAGGTACGTGTAGTTCATCGTTCTTAAGAACATTTTCTGAGGGCAATTCCCTAAGGGGAGATTGTCATATGTTAAAACAGTAACAAAAATTAACATCAAAGATAAGATAAACATGATTTGTTTGTCCATTATGCTGGATGTCACGGTTATGATGGCTCTATGTCTATAAAGGAGGTAGCTTGTTTTTGTTGAGTTTGAAGAGTTGGCATTATTGGCATTGATGATCCTTGTTGAGCTGAGAGACGTGCAGGTGCCGGGGGTGGAACAGAAAAGGGAACTTGCTCTCTTCCAGTCAACTTGACAATGTGTGAGCGGATCTCATTCAATGCGGCTTTGAACTGATCTAAAATTACATTTATTTCTTTCCCTGGGTCAGCAAGTGCCATAGGTCTCGCTGTACTGGGTCCAACCTCACGCCCTCACGATATAACACATTCAATTATATTATTTAAAATAGATGACGTCATATTACAATCGTAATTATAAAAAATAGGCTGCTTCCACTTTTTTACAAGCCCTCTTGGCAATAGCAACTTGGGCATAATTACATGGACTTATAACATAATACTATCATTTCCACGATCATATTCAAAGTCCGATTTTATTTTCATCTCGTCAAAAGACAAAACGCATAACCTCTCTGTTTTATTTAAATGAGCTTTTTTCATCAATTTCAAAACACCTGTTAAGACTCTAGGCTGAACGCCAATTTTCAAGGCTCACTTTCTCAACGTTGACATGCCTGGTAAAAGGAAACCTTTTTTATATAAATATTTATAAGCTCGCGAGCCAGCCGAGTGTAAACGTATTGCTGACGAAATATCGTCAACATTCCATTTGAAGCATTTGGATGTTTTTCTCAATTTTTTTAATTGTCCAGATGTAAATATATGAAGCAAAGAATTTTCTAACTCCGTACGATCTGTGTGGCATTTTTCCACTTGTTTTTGTAGATCACTAATTGTTCTGTTGGCGTCCTTCAAATTAAATATTTCTATTTGCAACTCACACTCAAGACTTCCTCTAGAAGAGTTGAATTAAATTAGAGTTTTGTATATATATATATTCTATTATTGTTTATTTACTCTGTTTGAATACCTGCATTTACAGTTAAAGATGATTTAGAACACGTATTTAAAGAAACTTGAAGATCGTTCGTATGGTTGTCAATTCTTAATTTTATGTCCCATGAAAATTTTCAAATTAAAATTTCTACCATTGAAAAATAAACAATACTTTCGAATCGACTCGTTTAAAATTCTATCAATTTCAATTTTTCTGCTAGTTTCGTTTGCATTTTCTGTAACTGTTACTTCAAGTGGTAGATACAGACTTGGCACTGCACATTTATTTAACAATTCCCTTTTTATACATCCACTCAAAAGCCTACTTTTTAAGGTGTAACTTTCCTCACTAAAATGTATTGCACAAATTCTTGCAGTTTTCTGATTTCGTATTTTCCAGTTGCATCCATTCTTTAGATACTTCAGTCTTGGGGAATCTACGAAATTGTCCACTAAATTTATTTTTTAACTTAGGGTTATTTGTATTAGTACACCGACTAACGCTACAGTGAACCATTATTTAATTTTATTTTTGTTCAAATTCGTAGCAACACAACACACCAAAAATCCACATTGAATCAAGAATTGCATAGAAAACTAATATTTTACCCAAGCAACATTCAATATTACGCAGGCGTGCTCCCACTGACGTCACAAATGCTTTAAATGGCGGCAGCACTTCGGTGAGCGAGCATACCTAAGTTTCTGTGTACCATGGTGTATACGGTGAATCGCATCAGCTGAGCTCTATCAGCCCAGTTAGCTTGTCTTGATGTAATACACCGCTGGAGTTTATTAGATCAGTGTTCCCAAACTCGAAATTTTATGTGCAGATTTAAAATTTTTTTGTAAAACAAAATTTAATTCAAGTAAAGAAAATTTAAATGAAGTAAAGAAAATTTAAATGAAGTAAAGAAATGACGATTTTAAATAGTAGGGAAACATTTAAAATTTAATATAAAGGAAAATTGATATGAACTAACATTTAATAAAAATAATAAGTAGAAGCAGTATTCTACAAATTACGAATATTGAGTCAAAGCAATTACATTTTTTTTTAAATCTGCCACAAAATTCCGAGCAAGAGATAGGAAGGTTTTTGAGCAGTTTACTTGTGTGACTGCTCGATTAATACAGATTTTTAGGCGATTTTCATGGGATTTTTGGCGAAAATCTTTCCAGGCGAATAATTGATGTGATTCGGGACATACAATGCACTGTGATCTTTCGGTGTTTGCGACCAAGGCCGATTTCTTCGATTTTGTGCTGACCTTGTCATCTAATTGTTTGTCCTTCATGGAACCGAGTCTCCAAGAACATATTGCTGACCATGTCCAGCGCTCTTGGATTTTCCAAATCTTGCTCGTAGAGCATGTGCATGATTTTTTCCATCTTCTTTAAGGTGATATGCGATACGATGGCATCCGTGTCCACACTTAGGCTCTGTAATCCCATGAGGCACTCATATGTGATATCATGCAACTTTCTGATGCTAGATGCTGAGTTGGCTTGGCTAGATGAATGCGATATCAGTTTGTGAATAAAAGAGTTCACAAGCAGTCTGTCATTATGATATCGCTGTTTAAGGAAAGTCCAAGCTACATCATAGTTTCGGTCGCACACTGGCACATGTTGGATGAGAGTTCGAGCTTCACCAGATAAACCGCTTATAAGATAGAACATTTTCTGGGCTGAACTGATGGAGTTATTGTGGATCAGTTCTTCTTTGAACTGAATCCAATTGATATAGTTGCCTTCAAAAGTTGGCAGACAGATTTTCGGAAGCTTAGTGCGTCGGGTTGATGATGGACAGGCTGCGGTGTTGTTGCAAAACTGTCAATATGTTGAAGCAATTTGATGATTGTATCCTGAATTTCACAATCCATCTCGTCATAAACTTGTTTGTCCTCACTATGCTCGTAATTAGAGTATGTGGTCCATACAGCGTTTGAGTTTTCGTTAAGTACGTCCTTCTGCTTCTGCAGCATTTCAGTCTTAAATTTACAATACTGCTGAGGTACGCTTGTCTTGAGTTTGGCCTTGATCTCAGTTAGCATTTGCTTACTATACTCTATGAGCGCCTTTTGTCGACGTAGTGATGTAATACCTCACTACTTTCCTCAGCTGAAAATTGAGTTAAGTTCATCAGTATGTTTTCGTACAATCTCTCCTATTTGATAGTAATGCTAACCGCTGAACTGTTCGGACGTGCTTCTCCTTGCCGCTCGACATAATATCAATATTTACTGTTTAAGTATCTAGCCCAGTTTTCATCGGCCTATAATATAAAAAAATAATAAGCATAAACTCCATTACGCGAATTTTCTGTTCGCGGGTACTTTTCTTATTTAGTGTTGATATTTACAATTCAATGTTTAAGAATCTGACCCGGTTTTCATAACCCTACTACAATATATAGAAAGAAAAAGTGAAAGTGCAGTGCTCGAATTTTCTCTTGACCTGCCTACTAAGTAAGTGTGTAATTTATAAACAAACATGCTTATGTTGCACTTTTAAGTGAATCAATAATTTTTCGTAAAAATAACAATTTGTTGATGCGTGCAATTTTCATTTACGGATATTCATTCAATTTTACAGACTGTTTGACCTTGAACAATTTTTCATTAACGTGCATTAATAGTAAAGTTTCCAATTTTGAGACCGTTTAACCTTGAACAATAAATTAATAGTTATGAGCATAAAGTGCAGCCTTCCGAATTGTATTACATTTGACCATTCGTTTAAATCTGTCACATGCAAAGACTTTTGTAACAGAAGGCTTCATGGTGCATGCATGAATGCACCTAGAGATTGGTACCGTCCATATATGGAAATTCATTTTATGTGTAGTGATTGCCAGGGATTCGACAACACCCTAAAAAATATCAACGACAGGCTCATAGGCTGCATCGAAAAATTAAACGAAGAAAAAGACCATCTGATCTCACGGCAGCAAACACAATCTCGAGCCAAAGACGAAAGCTTTGTGGAAATGGCATGCAGTTTCGATGAACTAGCTGCCAGAATTTCCGAAATCAACGTAATGAAATGTTTTTATCACTGATCATATCCATTAAAGCGGCTGTTTCATGCCAATCGTCGAAGGATAGTGAATGCTGCAAGAATTCTTCGTCTCTTCATAGCACCATCGTGGAAACTTTCGACAAATATGAAAAAAACTTTGAGAAATTGCCTTCATCCTTAAACAAGGCAAATCATCAAGAGGAAATGTCTCAGCTTTTAGTCAAACTCGATAAGGTTGAATAGAAGTGCAACAAAATAATGAAGCGTGACAAAAAACTCAAAAAGATCAACATAAAATTCAAAACGTGCCGCAGATTCCCTGTTCAATTGATACACAGCCCAGTAGTCCGCCACCGCCAAGTCCAAAAAGCCAAAAATACATCTACAAATTTGGAACCTTCTGGTCAGCTGAAGAATGGGAGAATCGTATTAAAAGACTTGCGAAGTTAAACCATGAGCCATATTTAAACCATGAGGTGAACTTCTGCATTTTCTTTGTGAAAGGAAACTGAAAGATTTGTAATGAGGCCATAGTACGAAAAACGATTCAAGATGCCCTCCTTATCAGTGGAAGCAAAGTTCAGGAGCTACCCTTCGCAATCAGCGAAGACGTGGATTCAAGGTTTTTATTCCAATACGATATGCCTGGCTCTTCAAGAATTTCAAGAAGAAGAATGGCGTTTGCTCCTGGAACGGCATGATTTTCAAGGAATCGATTGATCAACTTGCGAGCCCTGGATCCAAAAATGGCAGAAAAATAAATAGCTCTAAGAATGTATGTAAGCCCGTTACCATTACAAAGAATTTACTCTCTACTACTAACATAAATCCCAAACCTCTATCCCCATTTTCTCCTAAACGCTTGAATGACTGTGGAACTTCGTTTGTTGACCCAAAACTACACAATGATAGTGGTTGTCAACTGGAAGCAGTCTTAGACTCTGAGGCGTCTTCTGCAAAAAAACTAGAAGCAGCTTCCTGTTCAAATTTTAAATCTTCTTCTATACAGGGTACTTACAACAACTTCGTGCGGGGAGAAGACTTAATGCCAATTTCATCCGGATCAATTTTACAGCCCATATCACTTGCCCCATCCAACACCAACCCATCATTTTCAGACCTGCTGTTGCCGCCTACAGTCAAGGCCACTATGGTTTCGGGTGCTGACCTTGAAAAAAGATATCTAATATCTCGACTTAGAGATAATAAAATTTATGAATACGTTCGGCTTTACCTGTCATATATGCACAAGGCACCAGAAACAACTTGCATTCATGGTAAAACGAAAACAAGTCTAAGAACCGCGATTCAAAGAGAAGGTATTCCAATTGATCTTGAGGCTATTCGCCTTCTGTATTTTTCCTGCCATGAAGAACTGGATATCACCCTAAACGAGGCAAAAAAAGAACTTGAAACCTACGCATCCCACGTTGGTTCTAACCATATCTCGTCATTGCAAAGGGCAAGAGGACAACACCATAATTTTTTTCGTCTCCAATAAATAAATTTTAAATTGTTTTACCGTAACTGTGGTGGTATGTGTAGTAAGTTAAACAAACTTTTTCTTGACGCAAAATCGTGCCATTCTAATATCCTTACCCTTTCCGAAACATGGTTGAATGATTCTCATATTAACGAAGAGATCCTTGACAGTAACTGGAGTGTTTACAGAGATGATAGAGATCCTCATAGCACAGGATAATCACGAGGAGGTGGTGTATTAATTGCAGTAAACAATCCTTTTATGAGCGAATTAGTAACCTCCGCGGAATACAAATTTTTCCAGCATAAAGTAGTTAAAATAAAGCTGGAAAGATATAACCTATATATTGGCGTATTCTATGTCCCCCCAAAATCCAACGATACTGTCTACAACGGCGTTTGTCAAGTTGTAGCTGGAATCACAGCAATTACAAATGAAGAAGATAAAATTATCATTACTGGCGATTTTAATCGGCCAAACTTATAATTTGTGGTCGATGAAGAAGACGATCTCCTTCTTCCTATCAATCTCCTAGATAGTAATGATTTCAATCTCATAAGCACCTTTTATAGTAACGATTTGCAGCAAGTAGCTCCTTACCAAACCAAAATGGCAGATGGCTAGACCATATTTTTTTCGAACGCTTACGACGAGGTAGTGGCAACGAGCATTTGTTTTCTAATTCAGTACATCACTCTGCTTTTACTGTTGAATAGTCCACTCCTGATACTTTTAATATATTGTGTATGACTTCCGAAATGGCAACTATGATAAAATTAATAGTCTTTTATACCGAGTGAATTGGAATGATATGTTCTCAACGTTAGATTTGGATACAGATCTACCCACCTTTTATACCATAATCTTTGACGCCGTTGAATCATTCATACCAAAAATAAAGAAAAAAGTCAGAATTTCAGAACCGTGGCTAGGGAGTGATCTCAGGCATTTACGTAATCAAAGAAATGAACTCTGTAAGCTCCTAAAAAGGAGGAATGATGCCAGCGATGAGATTAAGAGTAAATATAACAATCTTGTTCTAGAATTCAAACTTAAATCGCAAGATGCATATCAATCGTATGTTAACGTTGTAGCGGAGGAAACCATTTCTAATCCTAAAAACTTTTTTGACTTTGTAATCCTTAAGTGTAAAACTTATGGCCACCCTTCGATAATGACACACAAAGACTCGATGTCATCTAGTATAGAACAGTTCTGTGAGTTTTTTGCAGACCATTTACTCCAATCTTGCTACTTCACCAAACGTAGACCCGCCGGAAGTAGCGTCAAGGATCCTTATAGAAAGCGTTTCTAGTTCTGAGGATTGAGGATCTTGATTTGAATGAAGCACCTGGCCTAGATCTGATTCCACCCTGCTTTTTGGCTCTCGGCAAAAGTGAACTGATTAAACCTCTCTCATTATTTTTAATGTCACTATCTAGTGGTATCTTTCCTAAGCTTTGGAAGCCATCCTTTATAATACCAATTCATTAAAAAGGTGAAAAGCGGCTTGTGATGAACTACAGGGGGATTGCCATCTTGTCTGCTATGCCAAAACAGTTTGAGAAAATTATATGTAGTAAAATTTCTCCCCTTTTTGAACCATTTCTTAATTAACAGCAACATGGCTTCTGTAGAAACAGATCAACTACCACTAATCTAATCACTTTGATGTCAGATATTCTTAGGAGAATGGAGCAAGGAAATCAGATTGATACCATATACACAGATTTCAGCAAAGCATTTGATAGAGTGAACCATGGAATTCTGTTAAACAAACTTCGTAGCTTCGGCATATCTGGTTCGCTGCTCAGCTGGATCCAGTCCTATTTGAAAAACCGCACACAGTTTGTCAGTTGTCACGTGAGATTAATGCCGCCTCTGGGGTTCCAAAGGGCAGTCATCTCGGTCCATTTCTATTAAATATTTCCATCTCAGATCTCAAACTGTATCACAGAATACAATCTTTAACTGATGTATCTTTTCTCCAGTCCAAATTAACCGCCTTCCAACAATGGTGTGATGTGAATCACCTTGAACTTAATTTGGAAAAATGTCTCGTAATACGCTTTCCAATAAAAAGAATGTCATCAGACACAATTACGAAATTAATAACACACAACTGAGAAGAGTTGGCGTAGTCTTAGTCTCCAAACTCAGATTCAACCTTCACTATGATGAAGTACTGTGTCAAGCTAACAAGCTGCTAGGTTTTATTAAACGGAGAGCTAAAGAATTTATGAATATTTGGGCAACAAAATCATTGTTCACCTCGCTATTCCGTCCTATTCTCGAATACGGCTGCATAATCTGGGACCCTATATACGAAATCTATAGCCGCCGACTTGAGTCTGTGCAAAAACAATTTTTACCTTTTGCCTTAAGATCTCTGTACCACCCGACTTCTGTTCATAATCTACCATCTTATGAGGATCGACTTCGAACATTAAACCTGACATCATTCGCTTCCAGAAGAGTCACTTTTTCTGCTTGTCTACCTTTCGACGTCTTAAGGTGTAATATTCAAGTTAGAAGAATAGTTAGTCGATTCTTTTCATAATCCTGCGTCTTTCGCTCCTTGCCGTGTTTTTGTTGTGCCTTCGCTAAGACCTCCATAGTTAATTATTGATCGCTATATGTGGTGTCGCTATCACGTCGGGGTCACCAAATGTTGAAAATAAGGGAGCTATTTTGCGATGGAGAAACACCTGTCACAATTTAAATGCTCATCAGGTGTAACACCTAATCAGCTTCAGAAGGGAAATAACAATACACTAAGTTTATTCAACAAATTTCTATTCTATGTATATGTATAAATTTGCTTAGATGCTACTTATTCTACTTAAATTTCCCACACATCGAACAGAAAATTTTCCAACTGAAAGAAAAGATTGAATTTCTGAATATTATATTGCTGGTGACAACATGGAGGTGTGGGAATATTTTATTACCAACAATTAATATTCGCATGAAACAAACAGTAATGTAATTTGAAATTGAAATCAAATATACAGTATGGTCATTAGTCTAGACAAGGTAGGATTTCGCGTTACAAATTATGACGAGTGAAATTGAAGAAATTGAGAATTATTTAAAGTAATTTTTATACTTGACTAAATGATGGATGATTTGGCTGACCAGAATTGTCGCACTTGGGAGAGCCGTCTTGCATTCATTGAATGCTTTGGTGGCGTCCTCAGTCCACGGACGCCGACACCTCTGCATCATTGTCAATGAGGTGAAGGAGGCTGGTTTACGGTCGTGAATATGGAGACGATTAGTCTGTTGGCAGTCAATAACCTGCATGTGACCGCCATTTATGTTTTTTGGAGTGGGCACCTTGAACGTGTACTTGCCTTCGCACCTCCGGGCACTGCTGCCAAAACGTCTGCTGAAGAAACAGATTTTTGGGTGATCTCTCTTCTTTCTTAATCCAGGCTTCTGCATACACGTGGCCAATGCATCCACTGCTACTTATGATGCGTTTCAGTCATTCTTGCCCGTGGCTTGTGAACCTTCCGGATCAAACTGACCTTGCTCGTTCATCGTACTTTCACAGCTGAAGGCCGAGATCGCGCTTTTGTCTGATGGAGCGTCTGACTTTGATCGGCTTGTTCTGTCAGCTCGTCAACACTGGCGGCATTTTGCATGACGAGATAAAAAGAAGAAAATAGCGCGTGTTGGAACTTATTTCCATCTCAAGCAAGTTCAATATTCATTGATTGAACTTTACAATTGATTTGTCGTTGCTTAAAATTGATTGAGATGGCAATAATTTTACATAGGTGAGTTAATTGTTCGAACGCGTGCCGGATGGGTGGATTAATATACAACCATAATTTTTATTGGTTTTGCTGTCGATGCAACTTCAAATGAACTTTTAAGAATTTGAATAATGATGAAATGATTTGATATAATTATGTTACTGGACATTGAATGATAAAACATACTATTTTTAAACGTTAAAATAAAATCGATTTTACCTTAAACCACAGAATTTATTTAATAAAAAGGTAAATGTACATTTCGGAAACAATCGTGTTCCTTCTTCAGTACCAACTGACTTATTTGTCTAAAACATCAACCTTATATACAAACAACATTCAATGAACGAGAAAACCAATTAAATAGTAATTACAAAAGACAGTCATAAAAAAACCTAATTGCTGAGGATATACTCAAATGAACTTGAATAGGGGTGATGACGCGTTACCTGTATCATGATTCATTCGCTGTTGTTGTGGAATTTTTAGAATCTCAATACTTTCGATGATATCTAGCTTCCCTATGTCGCTTACCTGGCTTATGACCTTCAAATTGTCCGTCTTGATCATATGTCCTGATTCGACAATGTGTTGCGCGACTGCCGATCGTATGTCGTTATTCCCTCTTCGCTTTTTAATAGCATTTTCCGCCTCGCTCAGATGTTCTTTGCACCTTGTAGTTGCTGGACGTCTTGTTTGTCCGATGTAGACCATGTTGCATTCGGGACAGTTGATCTGGTACACTCCGCATTGTTCGTTGACTTTGCGAGGATCCTTGACAGACCTGAGAAGGCTTCCTAATTTAAGTTTCCTGCTAGATGGTACCATTTCGATGTTTACAGATTTCAATATCTTTTTCATTTTTGTTGTTACGTTAGCGTTTTAACCGACTTCCAAAAGAAAGGTTATCAATTCATCACGTATATTTTTTTTTTTGCTTTTTTTGTATGTTCACGCATAACTTTTAAACGGAGATAGATAGAAGAGTCCTGTTTTTGGCAAATGATACGTCTTTCTTCCAGTTAGGTCCCGTTTAAAGGATAAGAAATTCAAGTAACGGTAAAGGACTTTTATCCTTAAAACTAAAAAATTTCCGACTTTCAACCCGATTTTTCAGCATAACTGATCGACGCGTGTAAGGATTTTGATTGTAGAGGTTTCAAATGAAGGATGACATATTGGTCTAAAATGTATCGGAACAGAATTTTAATCCTTCCAAGGACTCTCTAAATACGATCAGTTCAATATGATACATTGGTGTCGAGAAATTGAGTTTAAATCCTCGCTCAGATGTTCTTTGCACCTTGTAGTTGCTGGACGTCTTGTTTGTCCGATGTAGACCATGTTGCATTCGGGACAGTTGATCTGGTACACTCCGCATTGTTCGTTGACTTTGCGAGGATCCTTGACAGACCTGAGAAGGCTTCCTAATTTAAGTTTCCTGCTAGATGGTACCATTTCGATGTTTACAGATTTCAATATCTTTTTCATTTTTGTTGTTACGTTAGTGTGTCTCACTGGTGCGCGTTTGATGGTATCCATGTGTTTGTTTTGTATACCAAGTGTCGTTAATCCGTTACGTTTGAGTTGATTTTCCTTTTTTCTGACTATACTCCGGATCGTGTCACACTTGTTTCCGTTCATTTCTGCGTTCTTGGTTATGTAGGATTCCTCTTTGCGTCGTTCGTCACTTGATAGCGGGATGGTCAGCATACGGTGAATCATAGCATGATATGGTGCCATCTTTTGAGAAAAACTGTGTGAGGACGTTGCTGGAATTGTCCTCTGAGTTTGCGTTGCTTTTCTATGAATTCCAAAACTCAATGCCCCATTGTTCCTGAATATATTTATATCCAAGAATGACAGCTTGTTGTCCTTCTCCTGTTCCATGCTGAACTGTAAATTTTTGTGGATCGAATTGATACTCGTGAGTGTATGCTCCAATTTGTCCTTATCTACGATAGCTAAGATGTCATCAACGTATCGGATACAAAATCTGGGAAGGAAACCTAGTTCTTCTAGGGTCATTTCAATATTGGTCATGAAAATGTCACTTATGAGCGGTGATAATGGATTTCCCATGGCTACGCCACTTGTACCTTTAAAATATCGCTCTCTGACGGTGAAATAATTTTCACTCATGCACAGATGCGTTGGCTTCATTAGACTGCGTACCTCTTTGCGCCACTCCCATTCATTTGGTCTCAGTTCTAAGAGACGGTGTTCTAATAAGACTAGTGCTTCCCTTACCGGAATACTAGGAAATAATGCGTTTACGTCGAACGAAACCAAAAGTTCCGCATCGAGTATACTGCCGCAATTTTGGAGTCTGATCACCGCTTCTTGACTATTTCTGACGGTTCTGACGCTTATATTGTTACCAAAGATGTCGTTAAATCGCTGTAACAACCATTTCGAGATTTTGTGAGTCGGGGAGTTCACCGCAGCAATTATCTCCCTCATTTCGTTTCCGGGCTTATGAATCTTTGGCATACACCTTATTCGCGGTAAACACGGGTTGGACACTTTCAGCTTATGAAGGTTCTCGATGATATGTTCACAGTCTTTCAATGTTTTGTTGATCCTTTTAATAGAGTCCGGAAGAGGGTCTTTCCTTAATTCGAGGAATTTCCCATTGCTAAGAATGTTGTTCACTGCTTCATCATATTGTTGTCTATCCATGATCACAATCTTATTTCCTTTGTCGGCTTGGATACAGTAGACTGGTTTACTGTTGATTTCTTTGATAAGGTTTTCTTGTTTGAAGTTAGGTATTTGTTCAATACCGTGAATGATCTGACCCACTTGGTGCCTGACGTTGTTCTTGATTTCTACATTCTCGAATTTGACTGCCGCCTCCACGTCTACTATGACATCCTCTACTGCTCCTCTGCAACTTGAAATTGCGAAGTTGAATCCCAAATTCAATAATTTTAACTGTTCGTCAGAAAATACCTCATTCGATTTGTTCACAACAAAATCCGAAATTACTGCTACCGTAGATGACATGATAGGTTTTCTTCTTAGGAGTTCGTTTAGCTTCTTCGTCAGAATCATACGTTTTTTGGCTTTGATGCATTCAAGGGATTTATTCACTTTTTCCAGAATGTCACAAATATCTCCTTTTCTCCTCGATGTGTTCGCTAATTTCATGTGCGTGGCATAAATATTCAATGTTTTATTATTTTGTTTGCAATATAATGATTTTACGCTGTTCTTAATGAGCGTTCGTTCTAATTTTTGTTGCTGTTGCTTCGAAGATGTTAACGTCTTGTTCAATTTAATTTCATGGCTTTTTGGGGTGATACCGAATTTGAGACATAATCGTAAAAATCGTATATCCTCGCTCACTGAACCGAGTTGTTGTTTTAGTTTAAGCAGTTCGCTGTACTCCGATCTGGGCCTGGTCGCCATGATCAATATGTATAGTGTCGGAATTTTTTTGCTGCGGTACGTACAAACGTTAAAATAAAATCGATTTTACCTTAAACCACAGAATTTATTTAATAAAAAGGTAAATGTACATTTCGGAAACAATCGTGTTCCTTCTTCAGTACCAACTGACTTATTTGTCTAAAACATCAACCTTATATACAAACAACATTCAATGAACGAGAAAACCAATTAAATAGTAATTACAAAAGACAGTCATAAAAAAACCTAATTGCTGAGGATATACTCAAATGAACTTGAATAGGGGTGATGACGCGTTACCTGTATCATGATTCATTCGCTGTTTTTGTGGAATTTTTAGAATCTCAATACTTTCGATGATATCTAGCTTCCGTATGTCGCTTACCTGGCTTATGACCTTCAAATTGTCCGTCTTGATCATATGTCCTGATTCGACAATGTGTTGCGCGACTGCCGATCGTATGTCGTTATTCCCTCTTCGCTTTTTAATAGCATTTTCCGCCTCGCTCAGATGTTCTTTGCACCTTGTAGTTGCTGGACGTCTTGTTTGTCCGATGTAGACCATGTTGCATTCGGGACAGTTGATCTGGTACACTCCGCATTGTTCGTTGACTTTGCGAGGATCCTTGACAGACCTGAGAAGGCTTCCTAATTTAAGTTTCCTGCTAGATGGTACCATTTCGATGTTTACAGATTTCAATATCTTTTTCATTTTTGTTGTTACGTTAGCGTTTTAACCGACTTCCAAAAGAAAGAAGGTTATCAATTCATCACGTATATTTTTTTTTTTTGTATGTTCACGCATAACTTTTAAACGGAGATAGATAGAAGAGTCCTGTTTTTGGCAAGTGATACGTCTTTCTTCCAGTTAGGTCCCGTTTAAAGGATAAGAAATTCAAGTAACGGTAAAGGACTTTTATCCTTAAAACTAAAAAATTTCCGACTTTCAACCCGATTTTTCAGCATAACTGATCGACGCGTGTAAGGATTTTGATTGTAGAGGTTTCAAATGAAGGATGACATATTGGTCTAAAATGTATCGGAACAGAATTTTAATCCTTACAAGGACTCTCTAAATACGATCAGTTCAATATAATACATTGGTGTCGAGAAATTGAGTTTAAATAATTTTTCGCACGAAAAGTGTTAATTAGTTGGCACTGTTCAAGGATTTGATGGAGATACCGAGTCCTTTGGCAGCAAATGATAAAAATTATCAATATCCTTAATATGCTGCCCAAACGGTATATTTTATTCAATCGTTTCTACCGGAAATAACCAATAAATTACTTCTAAATGTGGCATAAATACAATTCAACAATAGTTAGAGGGAACATTTCAGGATGCTTTTCTCTTCCAAAGTCATCCTTTGCTTACTGATGAGCTTAGTTAAGGATTCTTCTTACATCCTTAGATGTAAACGTTAAACATAGGATTTATAAAACTCCCCGAAGAAATAATAAGGACTGAGTGATTTCAAATTATAGAGTTGATTCGTTACTTTCCAGCTAATATTATACATTATAACATATGCCCAGAAATCTAAAATTAGTAATTTCCATACTAAAGACCGGCGAGAATCACAACCTAAAAAGATATACTTTTCCTTCTATAACTGATCATAACTTTACATATGAAGATGAAAATGCATAGCCGATTTTTTTTTGCTTTTTTTTTGTATGTTCACGCATAACTTTTAAACGGAGATAGGTAGAAGAGTCCTGTTTTTGGCAAATGATACGTGTTTCTTCCAGTTAGGTCTCGCTTAAAGGATAAGAAATTCAAGTAACGGTAAAGGGCTCTAACCGTTAAAATTAAAAAAAATTCCGACTTTCACCCCGATTTTTCAGCATAACTGATCGACGCGTGTAAGGATTTTGATTGTAGAGGTTTCAAATGAAGGATAACATATTGATCTAAAATGTATCGGAACAGAATTGAAATCCTTTCAGGGGCTCTGTAGATATTAACAGTTAAATATGATACATTGATGTCGAGAAATTGAATTTAAATGATATTTCGTACGAAAAGTGCCAACTAGTTGGCACTGTTCAAGGATTTCTTCGAGATACCGAGTCCTTTGGTGAGGGATGATAAAAATGAGCAGTATCCCTAATTTTCTACATAAGCGGTACATTTCGGTCCATCATTTGTACCGGAAATAACCAATAAATTAATTCTAATGAGGCATTAGTACAATTCAACAATAGTTAAAGGAACATTTCAGGATGCTTTTCTCTTCCGCATTCATTCTTTGCTTACCAATGAGCTTGGTATAGGATCTTTCTTACATCCTTAGAAGTAAACGTTACATAAAGGATTATAAAATTCCCCGAAGAAATAATAAGGATTGAGTGATTGCAAATTATAGAGTTGACTCATTACTTTCCAGTTAATATTAGATGTATATTACAACATATGCCCAGAAATCTAAAATTAGTGATTTCCATACTAAAAACCGGCGAGAATCGCAACCTAAAAAGAGATACGTTTCCTGCTATAATTGATCATAACTTTACAGATGACGATGAAAATGCATAGGCGAGTTTTCATTGAACTATATGATATGATTTTCTTCAAACTTTCATAAAAATTAGGTGCCATAGTTAATTGAAAACGAAGGCGATGGGTATCGAATAAACGCGGACGAATGATGCGGTTAAGAAGGATATTTATAAGTAAATTTCATGAGATTGATTGCGGAGTGACCTTTATGTTTACATATATAAATACATATGTCTATATATATATATATATATATATATATATATATATATATATATATATATATATATATATATATAGATATGTATATATATATATATATATATATAGATATGTATATATATATTTATATATGCATATATATATATATATATATATATATATATATATATATATATATATGTATATATATGTATAGATATATATATATATATATATATATATATATATATATATATATATATATATATATATATATATATATATATGTATATATATGTATAGATATATATATATATATATATATATATATATATATATATATATATATATATATATGTATATATATGTATAGATATATATATATATATATATATATATATATATATATATATATATATATATATACATAAACACACACACACACACACACACACATATATATATATATATATATATATATATATATATATATATATATATATATATATATATATATATATATATGTATATGCTTCGATTTTCGCCAAATTTTCTGCAATATTTCTGTTCTGGCCATAGTATAGCTCCAGTTTGTATCAAAACTAGTACAACGACTTATTCAATTGTGTGACAAAGCTCACAATAATAAATCGAAAGTCGAACAATTTGAAACGAAATGGCGGCCGCTCAAAGGTCACAAAAGTTGAACGATAAAAAAGCGCTTCAGGGTAAGATCAGAATGCAAAATTTGAAAATTTTTCAAGGCTACAATTCATATTGGATTATTATGAAATCTAAAATCAAGGTAGACGTTGATGAGATCATGGATTAAATGTACCAAAATTAAATTCGATTCCAATGAACGGTGCAGATTTTAGCCGTAGTGGTTTTTGCGTTGCAGTAAGAAAATTATATTTTAATATACGAGAACATGATGCAATGTATTCAAGAAACTAAGTTTTGAATGGTTTGAAATGAAAAAAATTGCCACTGAAAAGAGTGAAATAAAAAATTTGCCACTAAAAAGGGTGAAATAAAAAACTTTTCGAAAAAAAAAGAAAACCGACTTCAAAATGCCCTAAAAAGGGTGAAATAAATTTTATGGAAGCGGTGCCATATCATATTTTCCCCATTCTTTTGTGATGGTGAAGATTTTGGAAGTATTTATGTTGAAATGGGGAAATTGATTTGGCACCGCTTCCATAAAATTTATTTCATCCTTTTTAGGGCATTTTGAAGTCGGTTTTCTTTTTTTAGCCTTGTATAATAAGGAATCATTCTATTTTAAAACTAATAAGTTTACATAACCGCCCACCAAGAACCGTCAGGGTCTTAAAGTTGATGTTCGTTGTACCAGGTGGCGAATGAGGATGGTTGTGATGTGCAGTGGATTCCTCTGGTTTTGTTCCGCATGTATCGGTAGATGAAAGTGATACCCAGAGTGGCAAGGATCAGCCCAGAAAGTGTTATGGAAATTGTTGACAACGTTTTATGATGCTGGACCGTTTTCCATTCGATATTGTCAATTTCTGCTGCTAGTTCTTCCTGCTCGGTTATAAGCGCTGTGAAGGACTCCTCTGTCCCGATGATGGTTGAAATGTCTAGCTGCATGATATTGGTATGTTGTAGTGTAGTATTTAAATCCGGCTGCGTTGGTGAGATGTTTATTGGAAAAGAGCGTCCCGATGGCTCTGGTCAGCTACGAGGATGAATTCTTGGGCTTGCAATTGGCAATCCTGTGTGAGTCTGATAATTCCTGTTCCGTTGATTAGAATAACCTTACGTACTCCCTGGCAAACTGTCTGAGCATGAACTGGTTGTGGAGTGAAGAATAACCAGACGTTCGAAATGATGTTTGGGGACATGTAGGTTGATTGTGTAGATTGTGCAGCTCCCGTATTACACAATTCGCCTTGCTTTTCATGTCAATTAAGATTGTGCTGGACAGAAGAAAATTTCCAGTTGTAAGCTCTGGCGCTCTTGCTAGCTCGTTTCAAAGTATACTTGGTCGCTGTAGTTGACTCCTTTAATTGAGCTGGAAATGCTAAATGTTGTAAACAGCGTACGGTTCTGGTGGAAGGGAATTTGTGTAGCCTTGATGAGGTTGAACTTGCGATTGTCGATGATCGGTAAATAGCCATGAAGTTTGATACTACTCTCCGTTGATGCTGTTATGAGTCTTGACGTCACGGAATGTAGAATAGTAAGGTGAGCTAGCAAAAGGGCTTGTGTACTTTGAATGGTTGCTTCAAGGTCTGCGAGTTTAATGCAATCCAGTATTCCTTCCTTGCTATGGATTGCTATCAAAATAATGTTGTATTTATAAGACACATCTTCGATGAAATTAGTGGCGCGTTGATATGTTGCTAAGAATTGGATGGTTAGTTGGTTTATATCTACCTTAGAGAACCAGTTTTTCGATTCGTTGATTTGTTCGAGGCCTTTGTTCAGTTGATCGGAGAATCTTCTAAGCTGGCGGTCGATTCTTCTGGATGTTGTATTAAGCTTCTTTGTGGCTTGAAGTGTAATCTTCCCTTGAGGGTTGATCAGGTTTTTGAGAGCCTCCTGGTTTGTAGATAAGGTTTGTATGCCTGCGATGATTTCATCGTTGACTGCGAACACTGCTGTGAGCATTTGGCCAAAAACTCCACGTTTCCTCCGGTGGTGCATAAAACGCAATAACTTCATTTTATGTTGAGTATCGTGGATCATCTCCGATATGTGGTGGACTGAATCCCAGCAATATACCTTTTCAGTTGTTTGCTTGCCCAAGAAGCACATGGAGTGTAAGCTTGCATTAGCACTTCACATATTCTTTTCATCGGTCGCCAGATCAGATAATGGAAGCTCAATGTTGAGTTGTAATGCTCCTCGATTGATATTTCCTTTTTGAACCTCTTCTATGTCGAGGCCACCGTTTAACTTCGTTATACTAGCTTCCGATAATGTGGGAGGTGGAAAAATTCCAAGGGCTAAAAGCGTGGTTAACAAAACTGTTGAGATGCTGGGTAGGGTTTTCTTATGTCTCTTTTTTGTGTTAGCAGTTTCCGCTTTCAGACGTTTGATTGCCGGAGTGGATTGCTGTTGATTTTCTGTTATATGTGCTTCTGGCCTTGCATCTGGTGACTGTTCTTCCATATCATTAAATGACAATTTACAGATTTTAACAATGGGTCGTTTTTTGATATTTCCGTTCATCTTCACGGATACGGTACGAACTAGACCGTCTTATCCAGGGTGTGTTGCTATGATCCTCGCTAACGGCCACTTCATCGATGGAATGTTGTCCATTTTCACTAGCACAAATTCCCCTACTTTCAGGTTATCTTTCTCCAACCACTTTGATCTCTGCTGAAGACGTTGCAAATATCCTTCTGTCCATCTTCGCCAGAAGGAGTTCTTCATTTGCTGAACCAGGTGCCATCTTTTCAATAAAGTACAATTGACTTCACTAGGGTCATCCTTGATTTCGAAAAGGTTGTCTCCAGTTAAAAAATGGCCCGGTCTTAATGCAGCCAAATCGTTCGGGACATCACTCACTTGCGTTAGTGGACGTGAATTCATACAAGCTTCAATTTGAGCTAAAAACGTATTCATCTCCTCTACATTCAAGATTTGATGCCCAATTGTCTTGTAGAAATGAGCCTTCATTGTTTTTATGCCGGGTTCCCAGAGTCCACCGAAATATGGACTATTTCCATTGTATGCCTTGGTTAGTGATTTCAGAACGACATGCTTGAAGAGTTGCTTTGTAGATTGCCTGAAGCTGTTTGTTGGCTCCTAGAAAATTAGAGCCACAGTCACTGAATATTATTCGGCACTTTCCACGTCTTGTGATGAATCGCTTGATAGCTGCAATACATGCATTTGTTGTCAAATCAGACACCAATTCTAAGTGAATGGCCTTTGTTGCCATGCATACAATAATTGCTATGTATGCCTTCGTAGTTTTGGCTCCTCTTTCTCCATTCCATTTTATAGTGAAAGGTCCTGCGTAGTCAATACCTGTTTGTAGAAAGGGTTTTTCTAGTTGCACTCTAAAGGATGGCAAATTTCCCATAAGTTGATTCCCAGGTCTAGCTGTCATTTTAAAGCATGTCATGCACTCTCGCAAAACCTTCTTTACCAATGTTTGTCCTAAGAGTATCCAATATTTGAGTCGTAACGTTGCTAAAGTTAGTTGACTCCCACCATGTAGCGTTTGTTGATGAGCCTGTCTTATCAAAAGAGACCCTTTAGGATAATAACTGGGTGTTTAGCTGTCTCTCCAATTAGTGCATTGTGAATACGACCGCCCAACCTGAGGATTCCTTCCCTATCGACCCATGGAGATAAGGATTTAATGCGGCTATTTGTCTGAACCCTGTCATTTTTAGATATGTGCAGGATTTCTTCTCTGGATGCGTACCTTTGCGATATCTTAATGCATGTGTTAGTAGCTTCTCTGAGTTCTAACTGCGACAAGTCTCATAAGCGTTCCATCTTGGGGTGCTTGCCGTTAAAGGTGAATCGATGGCATAGCGCAACAGTCCTTTGTAGTTGGTGAAAGGATGAATACATTGTTAGGATTATTGGTGGTTCTTCTGTAGTGACACTTAATGATGCTAGCTTTTCTTCTTCTTCTACACAGTTCGTTAACGGTATTGCATACGTATAATGCGTGCGCTGAGCCATGTTGGTCCATTCCGCCATAAATTTGATGAAATCAACTCGTTTGGGTACATTCCTCTTGAGGCAATATCAGCTGGGTTGTCATGAGTGCTGACATGATTCCAGCGTTCTTTGGAGCTATGCTGTTGAATGATGCTCTCACGATTAGCGACATAAACTTTCCACTTAGCAGCTGGGCTGCGAATCCATGAAAGAACGACCGTAGAATCCGTCCAATAAAATCGGGGAGCATTAGTCCAATTGTGTGATTTGACAACTTGAGTTTGTTGTTTGAGCAAGTTGATCTCAAATATTAGAGAGTAGGATACTCTACTTCTAATAATGAAAGTCGACCAAGTTCTGGTGTTGGATGTGTGTGTCAAAATATTAGAGAGTAGGATACTCTACCTCTAATAATGAAGGTCGACTAGGTTCCTGAAATAAGAATGCTGAAATTAATAATCTCCTAGAAATATTAGAGAGTAGGATACTCTACTTCTAATAATGGAGTTATTTAAATCTGAGACAAGAGAGCAGGATTCTCTACTTCTTGGTGCTTTTGGTTTCTGGAGCTGTTAGACTAAAACACTTTCGCTTTCGTAACAACTCTAAATTATATTTGGGATTTCCAAAGCTTAAATACAAAATTACAGTTAACAAATACATATTTCATGAACAGACTACGGTTTTTAGACTTTCGGTAAAACAAAAATGCTGACGCTAGATAAGAACAAGTTGGGTAAACAGACCTACGCTCATGTCAGAAGGGTTTTGTATTCAATTTACAAAATGCAGTCACCAGATCGAATCAAATCAAGAAACATGTCAAAGACGATTTTATTGGAGGAAATAGGAAATACGAAGATCATACTATTATTAACAAAGTTGAACGAATTTCGACTTCTGAGGTTTTTGTTTTTGTTATACTTATAAATATTTCCCTTGATAATTATTTCAGATGTCCATCCGCGAGGGAGGAAACACAATTTGTTCGAATCCTAGAATGGTTACAAAACCCTTTTGCTAGGAGCTCTCTCCCGCCTCCTTGACTTGTTTCACTTATGAGCATCAATTGAAAGTACTCATTTTCAGTCATTCATTAAATTGAATCAAGTGTTCAAAGCATGCACCTTAAACGTTGAAATTGGGAAAAATAACTCAAAATTATTCAATCTTCGCATTTAAAACAGCCACTTTTTGGTTTTACGATTACTGATACCACTAGCTGAACCGATTCTCAAAGACATACATGACACCTATCATTCCTGAAATTTTCATGCAAATCCTAGCAAAACTGTAGTGTCTATGTCGGTAAAAAGCGCATTTTGTTCCGTAGCCATATGTTGCCATAGTAATACATGCAGCGCATATTGTTCCATAGTAATACAGGAAATTTCAAACCGCTATAACTTCACTAAATATGATTCAATCTTTATGAAACTTTCAGGATAGATCAACCTTATAAATAGTCATCTGTATACTGAATTTCATAGAATTTAAGGGTACCGTTAAGATTTTATTGAAGAAAACATAAAATCGATATATCTTACTATTACTAACAAAGTTGAGTGAATTGTGACTTCTCATGTATTTGTTGTTGTTGTACTCACCAAGTCCTACATTCCTGATTTTTTTCAGATTTTTCGGATCACAGGTGTCCAATCGCGAGGGGGGGGGGGGGACACAAATTTTTCGTGTATTTCCCCTCCCTGTGCGCCCTTCGAAGCAAACTTTGCCAAACTAAGACCTGTTTTGAAAAGTCCTCATCAAGACCTTTCATTTGATACCCATATCGGCTACCTTCAATGAAATTTTTTTTGGGGGGTCACTCCCCTATATGGGGAGACCCCCCTTAAATACCTAACAAAAATTTTGTTGCAGTTGAACTTTGAAGAGATCACCACTTTACACCTACATACAAAATTTGATGTTTCTAGCTTAAGTAGTTTCCGAGAAAAACTGCTGTGACACACGGACGGACGGACGGACGGACGGACGGACGGACAGACAGACGGACAGACGGACAGACAGGACGCGATTTTAGAAGGGTTTTGTAAAATTATTTTACAAAACCCTAAAAATGCACAATAATTATCCCATGCATGAAAGAAATTAGAGTGTGCAGGTATGAAAGTAATTTTGCTGGCGCGATGTCTAGTCCCAGAAAATTCGCATGAGAAAATTATTGCGGTACAAGGTTGGTATCTTTTTACATGGTAATAATTTGAAATAGTATACTATTTTATGAATTCGTGAACATGATCATTTTAACAAACTTTGAAATGAATGAATTTTAGTAAAATTAATTGTAACGAAAAAGGGAATTTAACTGAATTGAAAATGAGTTGAAATTGAAATGAATCGGAGCCAAATTGATTTGGAGAGTCCTTGGACAGAGTTCTAATCTTGGTATTGACTGAACCTTAACTGGAGCAACTTTTGATTTGGCTGCTAGCAGTGTGACGCTTGTTGATGTTGTATTGACTACTCGGATATATACTACAGCAGCGTACGCGGCGGACGATGCGTCACAAAACCCGTGAAGTTCGAACTGGTAAGGTGGGCTGAAGTTTATCCATCGTTTTATTCTTAAAGCACTTAGAGCAGGAAGTTGCTGTCGTAGCTGTACTCATTCTTTTATTGTGGTAGAATCCAATGGATCATCCCAACTTTTCTCTTCCAGCCATAATTTTTGGATTGTTGCTTTCCCTATGATGTAATGATGTGTTGTATCTAGCCAAGAGGATCGAATAGTTTCGCCACTTCTGCTGGAATGATTCGCTTTGTAAAGACTTTCTCATTCTTTGGACTCGTTATAGTGAACGAAAATTCATCTGTTGCTGGATGCCATTGAATACCCAAGGTCTTGATATCTTCTGTTGCTGCAATATTCAAGGGAAGTTGGATTTCCCTTTCCGATGTTGAGATGCGCTCTAACAGTTTCGGGTGGTTAGAAGACCATTTTCCTAGGTGAAATCCTCCCTTCTTAAGAAGATTTCGGAGTTTTGTTTGAAGCTTGAGAAGGTCGTCCAGCTTATCAGATCCAGTTAGCACGTCGTCAACGTAAAAGTCTGTGGCTAACGTATGTGCTGCATTTGGGAATAATTTGATTTCGTCTGCGGCTAGGTGATGTAGTGTACGGATTGCAAGATATGGTGCGCATGCTGTCCCATAAGTGACTGTTCCCAATTAAAAGTGCTGGATGGGTTAACTTTAATTGAATTTCCATAATATCCTTTGAAAATTTTGGTCCATCGGTCGGTACATCTTCTCAATATCAGCGGCAACGACTAACTTATGTTGCCTCCATCGCATTAAAAAGTGTAATAAGTTTTCTTGTATTGCATGCCCGGTGTGAAGAAGATCGTTTTAGGAGTTTCCTTTCGAGCCCTTTTGGTATGCGTTAAACACCTCTCTTAGCTTAGTGGTGCTACTACTTTCCTTAACCACTGCATGATGTGGAAGATGGTATGCGGTTGTCATTTTCACTCGATCTGCTGGTACCTTTGTCATGTGACCCAAGTCAAGATATTCTTTCATGAAGCTCCGGTACTGGTCGTACAGTGCAGGTTTCTGTATCATTCGCTGTTCCTATTGCCTAAATCGGATATATGCAATTTTTTGGGTATCACCGATATCTGAGAACGGATCCATTTCATTCTTGAAGGGTAGACTAACAGAGTATCTTCCTGTTGGTTGTCGATATACTGTTTGTACGTAGTGATCTTCATTTTCTCTTTCTTCATCGGTCAAGTGTTTTATAGCTGGAAGCTCTTCGGTCTCTCAAAATTGACGCAACGTTTCCTCCAGACTTTGATAAAATATGAATGCCCTTACTGCTGTAGATGGTTCGCATGGAACTGTTCCAAAGAGCACCCACCCAAGTTTCGTCCTCTGGGCACATGGCTGACCAGGCAGAAGTCCTGGTAGCAATAACCTTCCATAAACATCTGCTCCAATAAGGATGTCCACGGTTGACGGCTCATTAAATCTCGGGTCCGCTGAATCATGAATCGTTAATCCCTGTGGAATAACCAGAGGGATTTCGGTGTACGGCAATGGTGTGGTTATTGTTGTGAGAATAAGTGGTGTAAAAGTGAGCTCTTTCCTTTGTCCGCTTTCCAATTGAATAATAGCATGAAGTTTGGTTTCTCCTCTGGAGGTGACATTTTCAACTGCTCCGATCCCACTGATCTTGAATTTGGAGCCTTTGCGTTTCGCCTGTAACAGTTGAACTGCTGATTCACTTATAAATGATCGCTGTGCTCCAGAATCTAACAATGCTCGAAATTTTAAGCACCTTCCATCAGGACGGCATACTCGCATTTGAGCCGTTGCAAGCAGCACGTAGTTTTGCTTGGTGTAAATACTATGACCTTGTATTGCTGGTGAAGCTGCAGCATTAAGTTGTAAGAGAGATTCTGCCTATGGTAAGTGCAACAGGGTGTTGTGCCTCTTGCTGCAAATTTTACAACCGTGGGTAGAAGTGCATTTATTCGCTGGATGTTCTCCAAAACAGTTGAAGCATAGATTGGATTTTTTAATCACTTCACGTCGTGCTTGAAGTGTGGGCTGTTTAAATGAGTTGCACTCAAAAAGCTTATGTTTGGCTTTGCACATTGGACATGAGGTTTTTACGTTGACTTGAATGGTGTTTGCTTTGATTGGTTTTGTTTTCAGTTTTATTGGTGACACCGCTTCTAGCTTCTAAAAGTCCAAGAACCTTTGTAAGTTGGGAATCTCAGTTGTATCCGAAATATCTCGTTGCCATTTCCTTCTGGACTCTTCATCAAGTTTTTTGTTTAGCAGAAAAACTCTTGCAAGCGCGAATGAGGTATGGAAATTTCTGGACTTTTGTTAGCTGGGCATTCTTGTGCAACATGCTTTGAAAAAGGTCACGCAATGCAAACCAGTCCGCATAACTACCATTGTATGATGGTATTCTCACCCTTTCTAATTTAACAGCATTAGCTGGTGCTGAAGTTATACCTGTTGCTGGAGCTATACCCTCTGGTGAATAGCCGTTAATTTTGGACTGGAATAATGTAAGATAGTCCATGACAAGGTTTTCCAACCTCTCAAATTCCATGTTGTACTGATCAAGCTGTTCTTCATTGCCTTTCAGACATTTACATTCCTCCTCATGCTGCTCTTCGCACTTTGCCCATAACGCTTTCAATCTTTCCAGTCTTGTTTGAAAGTATGCGAGGCTGTATCTCGACTCGCTATCTTTCTTGAAGTTTGAGATCAGCCTCTGTATTTGTTTAATGGCCGTTCAACTTCTATCAGATTGATTGCCGTGAGTCCAATTCGAATGAATTGCTCCCAGTTGCAAAGTTCGCAACTCCAAGTGTGCAGAATTTCTTTCAAACAAAAGTCCAAGTACGGAGATGGTACGACAATGCTATTTGCAAGTCCGACCTTGTTGAGTTGCGCCAAAATGCAAATTGTTATGGATTCCTCAAGAAAATCACTAATGCACAATCATTTTTGAACAATTCTTTATTTACACTATTCACTTGTTTACTTCTTGCACAATATAGATACAATTCTTTCCTTAAGTAGTTTCAACAATTTCACTTTGAACAATACTTTGAAACAATACTTTGAACAATACTTTGAACAATACTTTGAACAATAACTTCGGCCAGCACTATGTCAACTCTAGAACTCACAATTTCATATGGCCCTTTTATAGGGCTTTAATGTTTACAAAAATATATTTCACAATATATTTGAATTTAACAATTCCGCACGCAAATTCCACCTCCCAGATTGTTTATAAAAGTATTAATTTCGCGAGATTAATTTGCTTCGATTTGTTTATTAACTTTGGTACGAATCTACTTGAGATATATTACATTTCGCGTAGAATTTGATGCTATGTCGCAAGGCTTATTGTAAACACAATTTGGCGTATTGTGCTGATTGGATTTGCAAACGTCGCAAAAATATAATCTTTCGTATGGGACGTTGGTACTTTTGGATATATTGTTTCCAGTATTCGGCATTGTTTATCTTTCTGGAAATTATTAGATTTGGGAATGTGAGTTTCTAAGAATCGATTATTATTTATGGACTTGATACTTGAACTCATAAATAATATCTAATTTATGAGTTTGGCTAATGGAGGCATTTGCTGGCTTGCAAAATTGAATGTCAAGAACGAAGGTAAGTATGGGGTCACTGTGGCTAATGAAAATACATTGGTAGGAGAGTAAATGGAGTATGGGGTCCATAACAACACCCCCTTTTTTTTTTTTGTGGTAGGGAGGTGAAGGCATTTATGCCCGCCGAGTCTGGCAGTGTGGGACTCCCATGGAGGATACCTTTGGACTACCCACTAAACACCTCCCCTGTCAATCTGAGAACCTAGCCTGGAACCGTTTGACACATTACTTCGGGCCAGGTCTCGTTTTGTTACGCCGTGGGGCGCCTTCAAGCTGGGGAGTCCCTTTCCTAGCGGGAGGGGAGGGGGGAAGAGGAATTGCCAGAAGAGCGATCCCCCAGCCCCAGCGCCTCCGGCTGCTGTGAGTCCCTTGTATATTTTAGGACTGCCCGAGCATAATGTGCCACCTGGTTCCATTTGTCAACCGATTCGAGCATCACCGCAACTATATTATCCGGGGTGAGCTCTCCCGTCTCCCTGTAGAGTTCCCTTCGCAGCCTGGCCCATTTCGTACACGCAAAAAATGTGTGACAGGCATTGTCCTCCTCTCCTGGGCAAAACCGACAATCGGGAGACCGTGACTTGCCGATCTTGTGCAGGTAAGACTGAAAACACCCGTGCCCGCTCAAAAGCTGGGTCAGATAGAAGTCAGTCTCACCATGCTTTCGATTTAGCCACGGTCTCACATCCGGGATGAGGCGCGCAGTCCACCTTCCCTTCGTGCAATTCCTCCAAGACTGCTGCCAATCGTTGAGCGAGCGTTGTCTCTCCTCGCGGACAACCATCTCCCTCGCATCCTCGTTTCGGCGCAGGTAAATAGCGCGGCGCTCTCTAGCAAGGAGGGCGACAGGTATCACGCCTGCAATCACTCTCACCGCCGAGTCGGAGACTGTTGGATACGAAGATGCAATTCTCAGTGCTCCTCTTCTCTGTACCTGTGCCAATCGTTTTCGGTATACCTCCTTGCTGAGAGCGTCGCCCCATACCTCTGCTCCGTACAGTAGCACTGACCCTACAGCACTCATCAAGAGGCGTCTTCTTGATGGGCTGGGTCCCCCTACGTTGGCCATAAGTCGACTCAGGGCCGATATTCCCGAAGCAGCCTTCTCAGCCGTTGCCCTGATTTGCTCAGAGAAACTCATCTTCGAGTCGATCAGTAGCCCCAGGTACTTCACCGCTGGCTTCGATTCGATTTGTATATCTCCAATACTGATCATCCTTACTCTAGGGATTCTCTTTTTTGTCAAGATGACCACTTCGGTTTTCTCCAGTGCTAGACTGAGCCCGCGAGTAGTCATCCAGTCCCTCACTCGGCGCATTAGCATACCTAGCCTAAGTTGCGCTTGTTCAACGGTGCGTCCAGCGACCAGAGCCGCAACATCATCCGCATAGCCGACCAAGCGCGACTCATCTGGCATCTCAAGTCTCAGTAGCCCGTCGTAAGACACGTTCCACAGGTCCGGACCAAGGATAGATCCTTGGGCAACACCCGATGTAATTTCCATCGTTCGTTGGCCCTGTGTGGTGTCGTAGAGCAGGCTTCGGTCCTTTAGGTAGTTCCTCAAAAGCCGCATTAGATATTCTGGAACTTGAAAAGAGTTTTCCAGCGTATCCAGAATATCCACCCATCTAGCGGAGTTGAAGGCATTCCTGACGTCGAGTGTCACCAACAGGACGATCCGTCGCTTGGTGCGACTATATGCCTCTGCCTTTTGGACCGCGTTCACCACCTCTGCAATCGCATCAATGGTAGAACGTCCTGCTCTAAAGCCGTACTGCCGAGGAGATAGGTCCCCAGCAGCACGAATCGCGTCAGTGAGTCTTCCCTTGATGAGTTTCTCTAGCACTTTCCCAGCCGTGTCTAGCATGCATAACGGGCGGTATGCAGACAGCGATTCGGGATTTCCCTTCCCCTTGCTGACCAGCACGAGCCTCGCCACCTTCCATCGTACCGGGAAAACCCCGTCCCGTAGGCAAGCGTTGAATGTGCTGAGCAGCAAGTCAGGACAATGGTGATAGACGAGCTGCAAAACCTCAGCTGGAACACCATCTGGACCTGGAGCCTTCCTTGCCTTCAGGGAGAGGACTGCCTCCTCCAGTTCCAGCTGTGTGAAGAGTGGGCACTCGACTGCTGTTTCACCATGGACAGCGTCAACACGGACGGGATGGGCGGGGAAGAGTCCCCGAACTATCGCGTCCATCTTTTCCGCGTCATGTATACAAGGCTTCCGTAGGGCACCAAGTTCCCCATGACCAGCTTGTAGCCAAGGCCCCACGGATCCCTATTTACATCGTCCACGAGGTCTTGCCAGCATCGGGCCTTGCTCTTGTTAATAAGCCTGCGAAGATATTTCCTGCCAGACCTGTATGCTGCTAGCCTAGTGTCTGCCTCCTCCCATGTTCGCGCCCGCTGGGCCTCTCGCCGAAGTTTGTGACACTCGCTTCTTTGATCGGCGATCTCGTTTGACCACCAGTATACTGGAGGCTTACCATGTCGGGGTCTCCGGCGGGGCATGGAAGACTCGCAAGCAGCTATGATGGTACTCATAGTTGAGTTCACCAAGTCCTTGGCTGTAGGCCCTCCACTCCCTGGCGGAGCTCCCAGCAACGGTGCGCCTGCCGTAAGCGCGTTAGTGAACTTCTCGACGTCCATCCTCCCAGTCCTCCATCCGAGGATTGAAGTTTGGGCATATGCACGCAGAGTGGCACCGTCGTGAATCTCAACAGCTATATACTGGTGATCACTAGCCGAGTAGTCCTCTAGTACTCGCCAGTTGTGTACTCTAGGTACCAGGGACTCCGAAGCGAGTGTCACATCGGGTATGGTTCCTACGCAACCCCAGCGGCGGAAAGTAGGGGTGTTACCAGTATTTAGGACAAAAAGCGCTGTTCTGGCCGCCATGTCCAATATTTGCTTTCCCCTTGGGTCGGATTGTGGCATACCCCATTCGATGGCTCTAGCGTTGAAGTCTCCCCCGACCAGCATGTGGCCCTCTGTGTTCGAGACAGCGTCCTCCAGGGCATCGAGTTTGGTTCGAAAGGATCGCATTGCCTCGTTAGGCGTCAGATAAACACTGAAATATGTTATCCCTGAACACCGCACCCACACAAAACCATCCCCGCGTCCATGGCCCTGCACCTGAAGGCGGGCGCTGTCTCGAACCCAGATGGCCGAGGTACCAGTTTTGTCAGGGTACCACGCTTGCGAGTCCTTGTTATGATGTTGCTCGCTCAGCAACAGGAGGTCAGCTTTCTTATCCCTCGCAAACTGCTCAAGTAGGTCCTGGGCGTTTGTGCTTCGGTGCAAATTGACCTGCAGGATACGGATCATTTGAGTATTGATTTGGCTTTAGTTAGGGCCTCCTTGAAAACCCGGCATCTCCCTGTCCCCGGCTCATGTTTGAGGTCGCCGGGTGCTAGCTTAGCGTCCTTGCAAAGAATGCATTTTGCCTCGTTCGTGCACTCCTTCCTTTTGTGCCCCGTTTCACCACATTTGTAGCACAGAGATCTCCTGTCGGGTCCCCTACAGCCATACGCGGTGTGTCCGTATTCGAGGCATCTGAAGCAGCGGATAGGGATCGCTCTTCTCCGTATCCTGCAGATCACCCAACCTATCTTAATTTTGCCCTTCGCCAGGATTTGCTGGGCGTCTTTATCAGCTAGTTCGACAATAGCCATGCGTTGCCCCCTTGTGTTTTCACGCGTCAATCTTGCCTTGACTTCACTTAAGCTGGGGAACTCCCTCCTAATGGCATCCTCTACTTCAGCTTTGTCCGTGACGCAGTCGAGGTCCCTGATTTCCAGGGTGGCCATTGGTTCGAGCGAGGCAACCGTTGCCGCATCTCCAAGAACCTTTTGAACCGCGTCACGGAATGCATCTTTGTTTGTGGCCTCTGGCCCGAATTCCACCAGCAAGCCGCCGGTCCGGGTTGGTCGAACTGCTTTGATGGCAGTTTTGGTGTCGTCTGGCTTGACCGCTCCTTTAATTTCACGGAGGACATCTGCGTAGGTTCGGCCCTTAGTGGTTTTAATAAGCAGTGCCTCTCGCAAGGGTTTGTGCCGCGGTTTGCTTTTTGTTTTCTGCGGTATAGCGGGGGGCTCCTTGTTCTCTTCGTGGTTGAGCTCTTTGTCTGTTTTTTCTAGGAGTAGCTTTTTGGCCGCTTTTTTCGCTGCCTTGTTTCGCACCACATGAAACTCCTCGCCTGGAGTGTCAACTTCGTTTATGGTCTCATCCTTCCTCCTTTTCTCACAGTCGCCTTCAATTGGGCTACCGGCCATTCTTTTGCTGCTGCTAGGACCCACTGATGCCTCGAGGGAGAGCGTGTGTTTTTGGTGCTTCTCGGCTGCAAGCCACCTCCGCCTGTAGTGCGTTATGCGGCCAAAAAGCTCCTCCAGTTCAAGAATGCCATTCTTGACACTCTTGCCTATGTTTTTCTGCACTTCGCAGGCAGCCCTCAGTTGTTTGACGATATTCCCCGCTTTCCGAGTAAGCCGCTCCTCTTCGGCGCGGTCAAGGGCGATTGTGTTATTTGGCGCCACCTCTTGGGAGAGGCCCCCGTTTCCTAGCCCTTTTGCTTCTATCGCTTGGATCGCGTTTGAAGTGGCGTCGGCCAACGGCAAAACTTCTCCCCCCCCCCAGTCTTACACTGGCCTCCGTTGGTGTTGCAACTTGATCCGGATTGTGTACGTCTTGCACTGGGCGCTCTGGGGTGCGCATAGTCCTTCTACTGCGCCCAAAGGCTGCAATGATGCCAGGTTGCACAACGCACTCTGCCTTCTTTCGTTCGTTAGTCCGTCTGTGGTCTGTCTCCGATGATTTAACCTGTGGTGTTGACTTTAACAGTGTTTCTGGGGTTTGCTGCCTCCCCCCGCAATCGGTGACTTGTTTTATCGGTGTTCTTGCCAACAGCGGTTTTTGCCTGAAAGGGTTCTCCGTGCTAGCGTCCTGTTTGCTTGTGGTTTCATTTGTTTGCTCCATTTTATTGGGTCCCCCCTCGGAGCCGCTATCTCCGTTCGTGTGTGTAGTCGCCTTTTTGGTCCCATGGTTATCTTTGCAGAGCAGGGAGGCCATGCGAGGGTTGGCACAAGCCCTTATGGGGACAAGTGCTCAGAGCCAGACCAGCGCTAATCGGGAGTCCGTCTCAACCGAACCTACACCACCAACCCAATGGTGCGAACTTCGAACGTACTCCGAGGCCTGCCAAGGTTTTACCGGGACGGAGACGGTATGATAGTTGAATTGGAGCCGTTCACACACGAGTTTCACCTCGGCGCTACTGTGCAAAGCAACTAGGTCCAAACCATCACATCCGCCAGCCCAAAGCGTCAATTCCAGTTCGTTGTCCAAAGCGTAATCCAGATACAATAAGAGGGAACCTCACGGCACCCCCCATATCCTCGGGTCCGTGGGGGCGGCACTCCCCAAAGAATGCTAGCCTCCAAGAATGTTCTTGTCGACCGGCTTTCTCCCTGCGGGAATTTCCTCGGGTACAACCACGGTCGATTCTCATATAATTCGGGAGAATCGGTTTTAGACATTTATAAAATTTGTAGGGAATATATCCAAGAACTGATATTACTGCTATAATGTATTTATACAGGATTCCATATCTATAGAAATGAGGCTGGTTGTGCAGTCTGTTGACTTGCTCATTTAAATCATCGAGCTTATGAGATGCAATATTTAAATCATCCAACTTAATGTTCGATAAATGAATCTGCTCTAGATAATAGTTAAAATCTGTTTTGTTGATTTTATTCTCCTCACAACAGTCATCTTCGATGATATTTAATTTAGGGACTATATTTTCATAATATGAGATTATCTCGTTATGAGTAAGCAGTTGCGTTTGTGCCGAATAAGCTTTGCAGCCTTTTGCGAGAGTTAAGATTCCGGTTTTTGAAATTTCTATGTCCTTAATCGTGTCATTACATTGGATTGTAAGCATATGTGGTTCGCTTATTACAAATATCCAATTATTATTCACGAGATTTTGCCAGATTTCTGATTTTCCGGTTAAAAATTTAGTTGCACAATCAATTGGTATTTTCCTATTTATTTGGGTAAGCAAAGATATCTCACAAATAGGTTTATTTAGTGTTGAATAGATGATATAGTTTTCGCATATATATTTGTCGTACTTGTAGTAATTGAGAAGGGAGTACTCATCCCGGAAATAATGCGTGAACGTGCGAAAGCTGAAAAATGTGTTGCTGAAGTAAAAGCGTTCGAGTCCTGCTGCAAAGAAAGCAGCATACTTATGGTGATCACATGGCGAAAGGAAAATTCAGCCCTGAAATCATGTTTGGAGAAGTGGTATCGGAACGAACAGTTTCAAAATGAATGCTAAGATATATACCTGGAGGAACGCGCGGAATTTCGACGTACCGGACTAACCAAAAAGAAAAGACAGGCACTTGCAGGAGAAAATAAGTAGCCCGCCTAAGCTTGAAGAGCGTCCCGAAAAGGAGTAAATTCTTATAAAAAAAAAAAAAAAAAAAAAAAAAAAACGCGACAGTTCACTTAGAAGTCACAAAAAAAATAACTTCTCTTAATCATATTCAAATAACAACATAATTATTCTTGCCATAAAAATATTTTTAAATAGAATATTGCCACCCAACGACTTTGTACGTATAAATAACATAAAAAGCTTTTCGCGACAGATATGCTTGATGAAAAAGCAACTGCATACAATTTTTTTTTGTTTAATCTAACATAGAAGCAACGACTTTGCAGTGAAATTGAAATAAATTGAGCATATTCTGACCATCAACGAAAAATCAATCATTCCCATATATTTTAAAGGATAACTGTAATCAAAAATAGCTCTTAATTGTTGCCGTCAAATCTTACCGTAACTGGTTTTAACAAATATACTTTTCCAACTATTCCTTTAGTATGGCTGATAGTTGATTCTGTTGTTAAAATTAAATGAAAAATCACATAAGCGAACCCTAACAAGTAGTAGCATCGTTAACTTGTTTGTTAATTTAGCTGTTGAATGCTGGAGTAACAAAGTGAGATTGCGAGAATAAATATTTTATTTATTGAAAATAGATTAAAGAGCAGCAACTACCAGCATCAGATAAAACTTGAAACACTTACACAGCGTCCGGGACAACGAATGCATATTGCAAGGGAGAACGGCAGAAACGACTTCGAATAGTTCCTCAAATACCCGCGCATATGACTTCTCTATTGAGTGATAACGCTTGATCTCATGTTGACCGAGTTATTCTTCATCTCTCGGAAATCCACTTGTTCTGCCGGGGGGAGTCTGCTCGAAACCGCCAGACAGCGCGGACGCCGCATAGAGAAAAAGGAGGAAAAAGAAACCTCCGTGGGTAGAAGACGGGTCGTGCTGTGTGTCCGCTAATGTGAAGTGTTGCGCGAGAAATTTCTTTTTCTCTGGGCCAGTCGTATATTTCTGCCAGATTCCCGGTTTGTTTGCGTTTCGCGCGGTTTTTAATTTGAATAGCGGAGGTGGATTGTGATGTGTGGTGACATTTGGAAAAAAGGAAAATAAACAGTAAAGAGAGACGGTGGGAATGATACGGGAGATCACGAAGAAAAGTGAAAAGGGAATCGCCGATTGGCAACTGGCGGTAACGGGAGTGGGATTTGCTGGTGTTGTTTGTGCTGTTGCCGGGAGATTGTCGCGAGTAGAGGAGTCTGCTTGGAAATGGGCAACGAGCGCGGATGCGTGGGATGGAAGTGCGGGGGAAGATTGCAGGCTGTGATTGCGGTTTCCATCCGGGAGTTCAAATGCCGTAATCGTTTGAGTTGCGTTAATTATCCCGCGTTTTATCTGTGAGAAATGAATGTTACAGTAGAAACATAGTCGAATGGAGAAGATTACGGAATAGGGAATTTGAAAGGAATACACTCGACGACGCTGCTGAGTGGTCAGCGAATTTAACTTCCGAGTAACTACTAACGAACATTTACCGTTGACGATTAGCCGAAAGTTTTGCATGTGACCTCGTAGATGTGAATCTGATTTGCGATTTTAATTTAGTGACCGGTCGGGAAATAATCGAATTTTTCTTACATGTGACCTCAATTAGACGTTTTGCTCTGAAACTTTCTTGTGTGCTGCTACTGCTGCGGCCTGCGACCATCCGATGGATGGATGAATGCATTCGTCTTTGATCGGGGATCTTGTTTAGCTGGTGTTTCTATAATTCAAAATAATTGAGCCGCGAGGGCAGTGACAAAAGCGGGAAAAATGAAAACAAGCGGAGAGTGATTGAGAACGAGTGGAATTGTTGCGGGGTTTCGCCGTGACCATCGAATTAACAAGATACAAATGCGAATGTAAATAGGAGAGTAATTTGGTTTCTGGGAATTGCATTGAATACAACTCCACGCTTTTACAATAACACCGGAAGTTTATGAACGAATGAAGCACTTCAATAAGTCGGCGGGTTTATTAGTATTTATTTTTGCATGGACTGTTTAAATGACTAATAATCTTTGTTATTCCTTGGCTTGTGAGTCGGGGAAAATTTTATTTTTGGCTTTTCCCGAATTTAACAGAAGATACCTGCACCCATCGAGCGCTCGACGGAACATGCAGGTGAGTACCTTTTTGGTTGCCTAATTTTGTTATTTATAATATATACAAGTATATTAACTCTAATTTCCTACATGATCCGTTTGGTTAAGTAAGCACACACAAGATGTATTTCTGCAGGACAAGAAAATATTTAGATACATATATTAGATTCTAGAAAGAAAAAAAAAAAGAAAAAAAAACTAATCGAGTTATTATATTATTTGAAGAAGTAAAAAAAAAAAATATATCTTATATAAAGAAACAAAGAAGAAAAGTAACATAAATAATGAATTAACACATCCATGAAATAAATTGAACTACGATTATTCAAGAACCGATTTATACCACTAGTGGTTTTACTCCTCTGTAGAATTTAAGTATCATTCGATTCAATATTAGATCAAAACACACTCCCTCAGATTCGAAGTTCCTTTCTGTTGAAAAAGGAAATGTCTTTAGTAAATTAGCTTTTGGCTCAGCGTAGATCCACATCTTGTCACCCCTAGTTGTTGTTTTTTTTTTTTTTAAGATCGCGTTCGACAGTAGAGTTTTGATTTCAAATTAATTGGAAGCCTAGAAATTTAGTTGACGCGTTTTCATTAGCTGAACTTGATTAAAAATAAACATTTTTACTTTGTTGGTTGAAAAGCAACTCGGTTATTTCAAAAACTTACTAAATAATTAAGAAAAACTGGAGGAAATCTTAAGATAAGAAAAATTAACTTGAAAAGCATAGTATAAACATGCAACATTTGGTAGTTTTATACTATAAGTAATATGAGCTCTCACTTTTTTTTTTACTCGAAACATGAATACTTAACGATGTATTAAACAATCGATTTTTGGCGGTCCTTTGCTTTAATTTATTTCCTATCGCAAAGTTTGAAATCTTTACATTTTAAAGCGAATCATTTTACAATAAGTGACAAATTAACATTCTTGAAAAACATGCAAATTGTAAATAAAATAATTATTAAATCTTAGTTTTTTTAAATATATAAACTACTTTACAACATTGAAAATTTATGGGATGATGTATTCAATAAAAATGAATTAATAACGTACCCGAGGGTCTTTCCTTTCCTCCATTTCTAATCGGGTATAGGACCTGGTACGGTGGCAGGCTTCTATCCCAAAACATGAGCCAGCCGCCGGGTACAATCTAATTCCTGCTTTTGTTTCAGGTGACGTCATGGGTTGAGTGGCCCAAACAGAGTGCCTTTTTATGGCATAGATTTATGCAATCCAATTGTATAATTCTATGACATAAATTGGTCACCGGGGTACTCCCCTTCTGATGGGAAGGTTCATACAATTCAAGTTGTATGAGTTTTCCACTCAGAAGAGGAATACCTGGCCACTTCAACAAGCTATCAATGGATTTATTCCGGTTGGGTGGGTATGAAGGGGCTCCACCACCACCCGGTTGCCCCTCTTTCATTTGTGGGCCATGAACTTCGTTGGGTAAAGACGAGGTCACCCCAAGTTCGCCTTTCTTCTCAGGTTTCACTTGTTCTTGTAACAAGTACGTCTCCTTCGGTGAGGTTATCTACTATTTTGCGACTTCGGTCGCCTTTTTTGACCTGAAAGCAATTCGTGAATGCGAAATTTTTTTGTAGTGGGTCCTCGTGCCGGGGAAACGAACCCGCCCCACGACACCGCAATGCTAGCCTGCCAGCGCATTCACGCGTCTCCGGACGAGGGCATTCTCGGCAGATACCTCCATCTTCCTCTGCCGAGGCAGCAGACCATCGCTGCAGTCCTTCACGGACTTTATGCAGCTATATAGGATTCTTACGGAAAAAATCATCCTGTAAGAGATATCGGTTTAACAATCTTTTGCATAATAGTTCTTTAATAAACTATTTTTAATGAAGTACATATTTTCATTGAAGTCTCCTCAAGTGCCTGAATGAATAAAAGACTGTGAGAGATTAGGAAGAGCATTTTGGAATAGAAGTTGGTTTCAATTGATTGGTGTGTACTTTAAGATGCTTATTATGTTTGAGTTTAATTACTATGTTCTTGTTATTGTCACAGATTTTAGTTATTTCGTAAGGACCTTTCCAGTTGGGAGATAGTTTCTTGGATGTTCCGGGTTTGTTGCTATTATTTTTCATCAAGACACGGTCTCCTTTCTTATATTGTGGGTTATGGATTTTCTTGTCGAAGTAGGTTTTGCTTGTCTCTTTTGATTTCAGAATGTTTTCCTTAGCTATTTGGAACGATCTATTTAATTTGTATTTTAATTGATCAACGTATGAGTCATATGTATACCTGAATTCGGGAGTACTAGTGATTGAGTTGGGAAGGATAGGTTTATTTCCGAAAATTAGTTCGTAATGGGTAAATTTTGTAGTTGTGTGATCGGCATTGCTAGTGGGACATATTCATCCCAGTAATTCTGTTGGTTATTTATGTAGTGTTTAAGGTAGTCTTTTAACGTGGAATGGAATCTCTCAAGAGCACCATTAGTTTGAGGGTGATAGGCGGTTGTATGAAGAAGCTTTATATGAAAGAGCTTTGAAACTTCTTTCATGAGAGTTTAAGTAAAATCTGATCCTTGATCAGTGAGGACATTTTTCGGTATTCCGAATCGTGTACTGAATTGTAGCAATTTATTTGCCACTGTACTTGCTTCATGATTTTGAATTAGAAATGCGTCTGAATATTTCGTTATATCGTCTTGAAGGGTGAGAATGAATCGATTTCCTTGTTCTGTGATAGGCAATGGACCTACAATATCTAGGCTGATTTTTTCGAATGGCACATCGGCTGTGGGGGTTATCTCCATAGGGGCTTTAGTCAGTTTACGGGAAGTCATGTTAAGCTGACAAGAAGCACAGGCTTTGATATAGTTTTTGACGTCCTTCTTCATATTTTCCCATTAATAATACTGTTTAATTTTGTTATATGTTTTGTGATATCCATTATGACCACCAATTGATGAATCATGAAATTCTTTTAATACTTCAGGGATTTGTTCTTTTGTTGGAGTTATTATTTTATTGTGATAGATATTTATTTTAATTTTTTCATTGCGGAAAATAAACTGTATTATATCTTGGAGTTTGTTGTAGTTAAATTGGTTGAAAGCGTCAACTGGGTTAGGAATATTTACTTCGGTAACTTTATCACTGACAAGGTTAAGGATGCAGTGGAAGAAATCTTGATATGAGGATTTCTCAAAGAATGAATGTTTTATGAAACAGTGATAATTGGTCTGTTTATAGATCGTCGCTGATTTCTCTATGTCATAAAGTGCATAGCTTTTATTTAAAATGAATTCTTTATTCAGGCTTCGGTCAAGGAATGTGGCTGTATGGGGGTTCTGTTCGTCCTTATCGATTGCTGTAAGGTACGCAACAGGTGATTTGGTAGTATCAATGGCGTTATTCAAATCGTTATAATCAAAAATATTGGGGGTCATTGAGTTGTAGTAAAATTTTACGTAGTCCTGAAATGTATCGTCTACTTGAGCATGAAGTACGAGGTGGTTAACAGAATTTAGCTCGATTCGAGAAAGAGCGTCGGCATTTGAATTGACTCTTCCTTGTTTGTATACAATATCATAGTCGAATTCTTCCAGCTTTAATCTCCATCTTATCAGTTTACTCCCAGGATCCTTGCAGTTCTGCAACCAAATAAGAGGACGATGATCGGTAACGATTTTAAATTTTCGTCCATAGAGATAGGGTCGGAAAGTTTGGACGGCCCACACGATAGCCAACAGTTCTCTTTCTGTTGTACTGTAGTTGGACTCAGATCGGTTGAGGGTACGGCTTGCATAGGAGACTGGCAAGTCCACCCTCTGGTTACCCATTTGACTGAGCACGGCACCAATTGCATAACTAGATGCATCGGTCGTTAAAATGAATTCCTTACCGAAATCCGGATATTGGAGGATGGGTGCTGAAATAAGTTTTGTTTTGAGGATCTCAAAAGCGATATTTTGATCCTCCGACCATTCAAACTTTTGATGCTTACGCAAAAGTTTGGTGAGTGGCTTTGTCAATTTAGAGAAGTTTTCGATGAATCTTCTATAATATCCGCAAAGACCCCAAAAGGATTTTATTCCCTTCGGATTCTTTGGGATAGGAAAATGTTTTACTGCTTTAATTTTTTCTGGATTAGGTGAAACACCCTCTCTGGAAATAACGTGTCCCAAGTACACGGCTTCGTGTCGCATGAATTCACATTTGGCTGGTTCTAGTTTAAGACCACTCTCTCTGATTCTATTAAAGACACTTTTAAGTTTTACCTCATGATCCTGAATGGAACTTGCATAAATAACAATGTCGTCAAGATAAACAAAGCATTGAATACCTTGCAATCCGGACAAAACAGCGCTCATTAAACGCTGGAATGTTGCTGGGGCGTTTTTAAGCCAGAAAGGCATTCTTAGATACTCATAGTGTCCTAGGGGTGTAGTGAACGCTGTCTTGGAACGATCATCGGGATGCATATTGATCTGGTGGAAGCCACTTGCCAGATCCAGTGTGGTGAAATATTTTGAGTGTCCCAATTGGTCCAATATCTCTGTGATATTAGGGATTGGGAAAACATCTGACTCAGTGACAGCATTCAACTTACGGTAGTCGATTACCACTCTCCACTTAGTTTTACCCGAAGAATCTTGTTTTTTCGGGACAACCCAGAGCGGTGCAGACCAAGGACTATTTGAGGGCTGAATAATATTCTGGTCGAGCATTTTCTTAATTTGCTCATTGACTTCGTTTTTGTGGATTTCTGGATACCTGTAGGTCTTTGCCGATATAGGTTTTGAATCAGTTAAGTTTATTTCGTGTTGACACAGGTTCGTGCTGGTCAACTGATCACCTTCCAGATAGAATATATCGGAAAATGCATGTGCGATTTCTGAGATGGATTCAGCCTCTTCGGGATTAAGGTGATCTAATCTGAGAGATTGTTGGAGTAAATTTTTACGATTTAGGGAATTTGATTTATTTTTTGATGATGGATTTTCCAACTGATTGACTGCATAGATGTTCATGAATTTGCTTGTTTTAGAGCTTGGTGTAATAATTTCTTCGAGATGAACTTTAGATAATTCGATTTCTTGGTCCCGTTCATTTATATTAAGGATTGATATGAGTGCCTGATTTTTATTATCGACAGTGGTTAAGGCTTCGCTTAGAAAGATTCCGGGGGAAAGTTCCTTTCGATTAACTATTCCCTCTTTTATTTCTGGATTCTGTACACTCACTCTGAAGAAATTTATGGAACGAGACTTGATTGCTAACATTGTTTGTTTTCTTGATTGATTATAAAATTTTAGGTTAGGTGTTAATTGATCAGACTGTGTCGATGATTTTTCTGGGCTTTCGGACTCCAAAAAATGTGGAGGTTCCAAATGAGAATCTGCTGAAGATTCATTGATTCCAGACCGGTATCTTTCAGGGGCCGTGTCAAAATCAAAACTCACTGATTCGTTGTTAAATGATAATACGTTTCGTGAGAAGTTTAGTATGCATTTAAATCGGCATAAAAAATCGTAACCCAATAAACCGTCACCTGGAATATTAGAATCCTCGACAATGACGAGGAAATCGTGGGTTAGGTGTTGCTTAGAAAATCGCAGTTCTATGCAGGAGGAGCCTACAGCTGATGCATCTCCGTTTATTCCATGCAGATCCGTGCGACTTTCTATATTGACAAGTGTTCCACCTGCTAGTGCTTCACCTTTGATTATTGACGTTGATGCTCCCGTATCTACCAAGAATTTGAATTGGAACGTTTTCGAATTGGGGCTGGCTTTTTTGAGATAAGGATTTCTTGCATTGCAGTTCATTTCCGATATAGTCCGAACATTTGTGCTCGGACGAGCTACCCCGTTTTTTGAACCATTGTTCAGTGAAATACTATTATTGGTTTGTTCATTTTGTGAGTTTTTAGCTCTATTATTATTAAACTCACGTTTCCTACACTCATGAATCAGATGACCCACTTTTATGCAATACCTGCAGACTTTGTCATTGGCAACGTATACGCGATGAGTTGGATTTTGTTTTTCTTTGCGATAACATTCGGAGGTATTATGATTTCTGAATTTACAAATGTTACAAAATTTCGTCGTCGTATTAAAAGGGGAGGATGTTACGGACTTTGATTTAATTAGGGCGGACAATTTCTCCTCCTCAATTGCAACCTGCATAGCCTCGGTTAACGTCTTTACGTTTCTAGCCCGAATTATATTACTAATTGCAGGATCTATGTTTAATATAAACGTGTGCAGGATGAGATCATCCATTGCAGCAACTCTACCTTTCAACTCCGAGTCGTCCTCATTGGACTGTTTAACGCACACTAATAGGTTTTTCGCGGCGGTCTCGATACGTACGATAAACTGAGAGATAGTTTCCTTCGGGTTTTGTTTGCATTGTTGCAATTCGATCAAAAGGTGGTTGTAGTGTTTTTTATCGCCGTATAATAACTTGAGGAAATCGCACAGCTCGCTCCAATCCCCAAAAGTGTGATTGGATGCGGCTAGTTCGGCTTTTCCCTCTAGTTGGGTTATGGCATATGCCAGCAGGACAGATGTCTGTTCTGGGTATGCCAACTTGAATGCTCGGTTGCATCCAGTTATGTAAGAATTTAATTTTTCTCGGTCCCCGTTGAAAGGCTTGATAAACTTTTTAAGTATGTTTGTATTTATTTTTTCTACACGGACAGTTTCGGAAATGTTATCCGACTCAGATTGTGATTGATTATCGTCATTTTCGGGTTGTGTGGAATTCACGTGCGACATTTTACAAAGTTTCACTCTTTAAATCACTTCACAGCACAATATTTCGAATATGGGTAAATATATGTATATATAAATTTAACAAATATCTATGGAAGTGCAAATTCTTTACTGTTTTTGTTTAATTGATGAATATGTGCAAGAAAGGCAGAAAAAATTACTTTGACTCACGTGAATTTGAATCGAGTTCGTTGGCTTTGTTAAATTGCTCCGCCTGATTTCTGTTTTCCGGATGAATTTGAGTTTGTTCGCCACTTATTGATAGGCACGAATTCCGCAGGACGAATTTGATGAGTTGCAATATGATGAATTTGTTGCTTTTGGGTGAGTTGATTTTTGATCGCTATTTGATGAACTTCAGCAGGATGAATTTGAATTCGTTGTTCTTGAGTTGATCGCTACTCGATGAGTTTCAGCAGGATGAGTTTGAACTCGTTGTCTTTGAGTTGATCGCTACTCGATGAGTTTCAGCAGGATGAATTGAATCCGTTTCAGACTTTTGCTCCCTTAACCATTCAGCTTCCTTGAATGAATAATTCGGATCTTATTGTATCATTGAGCGAAGCAAACAAAAACTGTGAACAGATAAAAGAATGCTCGGTTTAAATTGTTTGGATTTTCTATTAATCACTGGATGGTTGTCTGTTGTGCAACCATCCCACTTCTGACACCAAAAATAATTGTCTGTTATGGGTTCTCCAAGAAAATCACTAATGCACAATTATTTTGAACAATTCTTTATTTACACTATTCACTTGTTTACTTCTTGCACAATATAGATACAATTCTTTCCTTAAATAGTTTCAACAATTTCACTTTGAACAATACTTTGAAACAATACTTTGAACAATACTTTGAACAATACTTTGAACAATACTTTGAGCAATAACTTCGGGCAGCACTATGTCAACTCTAGAACTTACAATTTCATGTGGCCCTTTTATAGGGCTTTAGTGTTTACAAAAATATATTTCACAATATATTTGAATTTAACAATTCCGCACGCAAATTCCACTTCCCAGATTGTTTATAAAAGTATTAATTTCGCGAGATTAATTTGCTTCGATTTGTTTATTAACTTTGGTACGAATCTACTTGAGATATATTACTTTCGCGTAGAATTTGATGATATGTCGCGAGACTTATTGTAAACACAATTTGGCGTATTGTGCCGATTGGATTTGCAAACGTCGCAAAAATATAATCTTTCGTATGGGACGTTGGTACTTTTGGATATATTGTTTCCAGTATTCGGCATTGTTTATCTTTCTGGAAATTATTAGATTTGGGAATGTGAATTTCTAAGAATCGATTATTATTTATGGATTTGATGTGAATATTAGATGAGTTTAGCTAATGGAGGCATTTGCTGGCTTGCAATATTGAATGTCAAGAACGAAGGTAAGTATGGGGTCACTGTGGCTAATGAAAATACATTGGTAGGAGAGTAAATGGAGTATGGGGTCCATAACAATGAACCCGAATTCATATTCGATGGCCAATTAACTAAACTTTGCTTACTGACACACTCATAAGTCTGTGATACACGGTAGTTTTACTTTATAAGTCCGTGCATCCCCGGGGCTACACGGTTATATCCGAGTTTTCCCCGATATATTTTTCGATTTTTATGCATCAGTGATTAGTCGACATCAAATAATGACCAGCAAATGTAAAAACGCATGTGGACATATAGAATGACCCAAAGCGATTGTATAGGGACTGTTAACGTGTTAAGATGTTGTCTGCACTTTTAACTTTGGTTAAAGCAATTGGTCCGGAGTTTTGAGGAAAATAACGCGACCTTCACGAAAGGGAAAACATCTTTAATCCGTTTAGGAATTCATTCGTTTAAAAGAAACATTAAATATTTTAAATATAATGGATGCCATTGTAAGCACAAGACTCAGCTAGGTTTAGTTTCATCTTCGCGCAGCAATGATGCCAAATCGTTGACCGATAATCGCAGCAGGCATACATCACTAAGGTAGACGTCAAGTCAAGTCAAAAACCACTTTATACAATACTAATCGCTATAAATTTTAAAAGAATATTGAGCTGATTCCAAACAATAAAAATACGGGAACTTAATGGCTCTCTTAATTTATACATTATCAATTGAAAACATTAAATTTAAAAAACAATATTAAATTCAAATAAATTAAAATTATTGCATAATTTATGATTCGATTGGAAAAAGGGGAAAAAACCAACCAACATTAAAATTATTTATAATTTTAACACAACAGTGAACACTTTATCCTATAGCTAATATGTTATATCCTAATTCTTATCAATCTCAATAAGCAAACGTTATCTTGTACTAAAAAATGCTTTCAAAATATTCCTTACCTAAACTTTAAACCTTATCTCTAAACCTAATATGTTAAACACAATATATACCTTTCCTAAATATTGAAATCTATTCCTAATTTTTAACACAAACAAACAACACTATATGTAGCTATAATGAGCTGAATCTCAAAACTATGCAACGGAAAATACAAAACAACCAAATGAACACGAATAATTTAGACGTTATCATTCAGCCATCAATACCTAGATCGCTCCATCCCAGCTCGATCAAGGTATACGTCAACACTTAAGGCACGAGACATCAATCAGTAATAGCTAACAGGCCACTCCACTGACTGAATCCCAAACTAGCCAGCTGCAGTAACAGGACACGCCACTGATCGAATCCCAAAGTTTCTTGAACGCTGAAACCCAATCGAATGCGCTCGACATCGCAATTTGAATAGCATCAAAGCGAATGTGGTTAACACTGCCAGAATCCGAATGCAGAAATGCGCACGCGGCACGGGACATTATTCCTCAGAACATCACATCTGAAAACAGAACACTCGCGAGTATTCTTTCACCAACATTTGCGAATGCTTGGTGAAGAAGGCGATGGAGTAGACAACCGGCAAATAGAATAAATTACCAATGGCAGGGCAGCCATAAAAATATAGCACTTGTAAAACACAAACACCATATCTTTTTTGGAAACCTTCCATAGCTGCAAGTGCATTGGGCATGAATCTTTAAGACTTAATCGCCATTTAATTAAAGTTCTTTCCCCGTAACATTTGCGGAGGAATATTTACTTGGAAATGTTGATCGAAAGGAAATGAACATACACGTTTAAAGTATGTTACCATGTCTTCCAAGTGCAAGTTCTCATTAAAAAGACTTCAAAAAACGCCGGCAACTAGTAACCAATCAGGAACATGTAAAATTTAGTTGTTCAAAATGAATACAATACCAAAGGAGCTGGAATCCGAAATGGAACTGATTAAAATTGGAGAACAATAACAATTAGGTGCAATACTTGATAGACTGCAAACTGAACAGCTGGGTTTGTACATCATCAATTTAATTTGATTGAAAGAAATACATCCGACTTACCAATAGAGGGGCAATCTATCATCATAACCAAAGACATATAAATAAATGGACGACCAACGAGAAACTGTGTACTCGTCCATGTGGGAAGCAAATTTAACACATAAATACCTTACGCTCTCGAAATTAAATGATTCCCTCTGCTTCTCCTTCCCCTTTGTTTCCCGAGAGGTTTTTCTTTCCTCTCTTCAGGAGAATCACTTCTCCCACTGACACCCGCGCACACCTACAAAAGTTCGTTTTACGTGCACACGATCGCGCCTTCGTTATCATTCGTTGAACAGTTTGAGTACAACACAGCAAACGTTCTCTCACAACACAGCAAACGTAGAGGTAAGAAAACTCGTACGTCAAAGCTGATGAAAATTCGTAACTTTTGAATAAAACACGCCAATTAAAGTGCTGATTTCGTACACATGATCCCCTAAATCAAAAACTTTATAAACGTGAACATGTTTAGGATAAAGTTGAGTGCAGAAACACAGATGGAAATTAAGTGCAAAAACACAACAAGGCTTCTCTCACAACACAGTAAATATAGAGCTTAGAAAACTGATGAAAATTCGTAAGTTTTGAATAAAAAAGAGAACTAAAGTGCTGATTTCGTGCACGCGATCTTCAAAAAGTTTATAAACGTGAACGAGTTTCGGAGTGAAGTTAAGTCACATATCACTTCAAACCTCAACTTCACACAACTTAAGCGAAGGCTCGCGAACTGCTCCAGCTCCATATATCTACGATCACAACACACAGCACGCAACTTCAAACAAACTTTAACTTTGAAATTGTCTAAAAAAATTCATGTTTATTTTGGCAGATGATAACTGCCCTACTGACGTTTGTTGAATTCACCTTTTCCCTACACGGATGATCGAGCAGGTGAAATGGTCGTTGAGGTGAAAATGAGTTGCAACGTCCAGAAAATGAAATCACCTCTGAGCGGAAAATTAAAACAATTGAGTGGGATGAGAAACGATACGGAGGTTGCAACTTGGGAAGGTGGTTGACCGGCGAAGTCAAGTTGGAAATTTTGGCGCGTGCTTTCGTCTTTCCATTCTCGGATTTTCTCTCGAGATAAGCAGAGGTGGTAGCGGAATGTACAGTGTGAAATCAAATCGTGTCGGGGAAGCTTACTCAGTTCTTGGAAGGTGATTTTTTTCCGGCATCTGCTGCAAAAAGGCTCCAACGAGTAGTGTTTAGTGTAGGTAAGCCGAGTTGATTTGTACAAAAATAGTTTCAAGTGTAATATGTTAAATTTGGAGTTGAGACAAAGTGTAATGTACTAAATTAATTACAATAATAACTTTTGTAAATTTAAAGAACCCGGATTGAGTTTGATTACCCTTTCGACGAAGAAGTTTTTCGGTAATCTAAAGGTCGGGTGAACACTAAATTGACTTAACCGGCAGGAATTGCTAGCATTATATCATTTGCTTAATTAATGTATAAAGTGCTGGCAAAGTGAGTGGGACCAGGTGAACTCCAGGGCTAGGAAGAAAGTTTTTTCCCCAATCTCCTTTCTGTGATTTAAGGAAGTTTTAGGCTTCGAGAAAGAATTTCGAATCAGTGGAGCCAGGCGTTTCGTTAGCGTGCCGCGTCTTCTTGTGTTGTTTTTTTACAGCGATATTAAATAATTTCCCCTGGCGGAATATACGAGATTGAAGATTTCAGCGAGCCGCAAACTTACCCGGCGGTTCTTGGGGCTCACAAGGTGAGTGAGTGGCGCCTGCGACGCTGTAATGATTTTAACTTACTTCTCGTTCGTTCGAGATTCCCCGAAGGAAATCTAAACCATCAGTTATAGACGTGAAGTCTGGGAACGATTCAACAGACTGTACCCATCAGGTCAACAAGTCCGGACACCCTTAGTCTACTCCAGGGTGACTGCTGGCAGGCTAGCTAGTTTGGAGAGGAATTCCGATCGCAGGTTGTCCGAGAGCAGACTAAGTCCAAAATACAAGAATCAGCCACCGATTCAAATGTCCGATTTAAAACGCGTCTACCAACTCTCTATATTTCGACCTTACTTAATTCTACTTTATTTCAATTTTCTTGTTCTTTCGGTTCGAGAAAAAGAACAACACTAAACCTTCAACCAAAAACACGCGTTTCGAATATTCATCGACGCGGTGCCCGATATAAACTACTCGAATCCAACACCGAATCAATCTATTCTAATTAAAAACGCAAAAACCAAACCAAATCGACCGCAACACGAAACCGACCGTTCGCAGCTTATCTAAACTCTACCCCCTCGGCGGCTTACTCACCTTCGTATCCTTCTGAAAAAGAACGAGCACATACTGAAAAGGAAAGGCGTTTGCTTTAGTTAGCAATTCATGTTATATTTCCAGTCTTTTAAATAATAATTGCGTGCTGTAAGGATGCAACTCAATAATCTCAAAATATGGAAAAGACTTATGTTATGCTTTTATGTATTTATGTATATTAAAGAAACATAATATTTTGGCTGGACAAACAGAAAACTAGGCTCTACCTTGCTTAATTTGCATGAGTTTAACTTATGTTTCTACTTTGATGAAGAAACCGAATTACAAATAATTTCTATGTATAGTGCCTAGAAACTAGTTTATATGATCGGCATAGATCTTTGCTTCTCATGAGGAAATCTAATGTACATACACACCTTTTCATGTATTGGTTGTATTTTCATGAATTTTTTTACATTCTTTTGTGTTGATGCATGTTGCCTGGCAACGGAAAAATTTAAAAATAAATATACAGTTTAAGATTAAAAGGTAAGAAGTAAATATTACTAATGCAAATGAAAAAACGTGGACTGTATTGTTATGTAGTTTATTACGTGCTGAGCAGTTGCAGAGTGGTAGCAAGACTGGTATGTACAGGAATGGTCAATTCGAAATTTCTTCTTAGACAAACATCAAACAGCTGTTATTCTTGTCTTGACATAGAGGTGTCGCGCAGATGGCTTTTCTCTTTGAAATGATTTACAGGCGCGGTAATAAAAAATGCCTTATGACTTATAGTAACTATAATACTGAAAAGCAAAAATCTCGAACATTCTCCCCCTTTTCATCCGTCGCAGGATGAACAAAGACAAAAATTAAAGGCTCTAAAATTCTATAGGTGAGGGAGAACTTGACTTTTAGGACTAATAGTTGTAATACATAAAGATGATTGTACATTAAAATAAATTAATTTCATAGTTTAAATTCTCGAATATCTTAACTAGTGTAATAATTCATAAATTGTTTGTATATAATTATTGAATCTGTGCATTGTGTACTCGAAACCGCGTGTTCCAGTAACACGAGCTTGACGATGGGGCGTTTAAGCTCGGTTTCGGCGGTCTTGACCGTAGCAGTTCTAACCAGGCCATCGGCGCCAGAATTTACTTTTTTAACGATTCCTAAAGGCCATTTCTCAGGGGAGGTTGTATCGCTCTTTATACGAACTAAATCCCCGACCTGAATAGAATCTTGCCTTTGAGTCCATTTACTACGATTTTGAAGTGATGTTAGATCCCAGAAATGTAGGGTTATTTGAAGTAATAACTCCCAGCGTTTACTCACTGGGATCCTATCATTGCGTCAGTTAGGTTCAGGGATAAGATACGAAGATCGTTGTATCAAAAAATGAGCTGGGGTCAATGGATTTAAATCACTTATGTCATCACTAAGTGGTAACAGAGGTCTCGAATTCAAGATCGCTTCAAAACGACAAAGCAAGGTAGAGTATTCGATAAAAGTCAAAACTTGATCTCCAATCATTCGGTACACATGGTACTTCATGGATTTCACCGCACTTTCCCACAAACCATTGAAGAGAGGGGCGCCTGGAGGGTTGAAATGCCATTTAGTGCCACTTATGGATAGTTGGTTTTTTGCCCCTTTCGGACCATTCTAAAGCACCTTGAAACATCTTGGTGAGCTCTGAACCAGCGCCGGCTATTCCCTGGTCGGTGAAACGATGTGGTGGTCTTTGGCTAGTTGCTTAATAGTCAAGTTAGCTTGACAAGGCGATGAAGCTAAGCCATAGGTTACCGTATTCAACTCATAAGCCGAAATGGGCTCAGATGGATCGTCCGATAAGTACCACCCTAATCATGATTTGGTGGCGATAGGTTCATTACGTTGTCCTTTTATTAAAAGGCCTTCCACGATTTCAGCGTGAACTGATGCACTTAATAACATATCAATGTGATTGTGATCCATGAATTGCGGATCTGCTAAAACAAGTCCCTCAAGATGAGGTAACACTAGAGAAATGTGCATTGGAGGGGCAATGTAAGACGATACCTTGGAATTACGAGGACTTCAATCTTACTTGAATAAGATTATGTGAAATGAGGTTCGATAGTAACCTCAGCCGATTTGCGTATGGTGGTGGCATGAGAGCCCCCGGTGACCGTGAGAGGTATGTGTGCACGTCGAGGCTTCAATTGCAATCTCTGACATAAAGATTCTGTCTAGGTCGATGAGAGCTCGAGCTTTAATTTCTAGCCCATTGTTCCCCTTTACTCGTATCAGGGCCGTAACTAGCAAAACGCCAGCGGATTTAGCAACATTGTGCGAGTACTTGATTCCCGTGTGATTGGAAGATGAACACGCGTCGTTCCTGAACTGAAGACTGTGGATTTTTTGATTCGGGTTGGCCTTTAGATTTATGGATATGTAACAATGAGTGGTGTCTCTTATGGCAATAATGAAAATTATACTTTGATGTACACTCTTTAATTAGATGTTTGCGGAAACAATAATAATAAAGTCTTTTCGTTCATTAACATCAACGGTCTTAAACGAAGGACATAGATGCAATTTATGACCTTGCTTGCAAAAGAGACACACATCTGAAGAGGTCCTCTCATTATTACCATTAGTAGTATGACTGGTTTGGGTCTTCGTATGGCCTGACTTGAAGCCCTTTTTTGTCACAGGAGTGGGGTCAGGGTTATTTGTGTGCGGCGTGAGTCCAGTAGACTCTAATGTCTCAATACACTTTTGAACGAATTTGCGTAGTTGCTGCAAGGTAGGAGGTTCAACCGTATCACCTAACTCCTTATGCCAATCATTTTGTGTTGCAGGATCACAATTACTTGATATGAGGTACACTGCGAAATTGTCTTTAAACGTCTCTTTTGTACGACCTGTTTTTGCTAGTGATTCGATAGGATCTATCACACTTTTTTGTAGTTTGCTCAATGAGGAAGATGTAGCGGCTTTCATAGGTTTAACGGATAGAAGATCATAGAAATATTTGTAAGTTAAACGTCGCTTGTTTTCGTAAAAGGCTGTCAGGGTTTCGCATGCAGTGAGATAATTATTCGCAGAGATATCGTCGTCTTTTATAAGATCTACTGCTTTGCCCCGTAAGTAAGACTTCAAATAGTGGAATTTTTCAACATTATTCAATGTTTCATTTTGGTGAATAACAGAACAACATAAATCGCGAAAGCGTTCCCAATCGGCTAGTTTTCCGGAAAATGCATGAACATTAATCATAGGTAGTCGTGCTGTCGAATGTACTATGTGTTGTTGGGAGCTATTCGATTGATTTTACTCGGTAGGAACCTCATCGGACGTAAATTCAGCTAAAAGTCTATCAAATTTATTCTTTGTCCTATAATAGGCATCTTCAGCTTGTGAATTTTCTCATATTTCTAGAAAAGTATCTGAATATAATTGAAGTCTAGCCCTAAAATTATTCAATGAGAATTTATCTTTTTCTAAGGGGTCATGATCATCGTATTTTCTCTCTAAGCCATTCAATTTTGCTAAGAGCTGATTTTGAGCTTCGCAATGGTCGTCCATTATGATTTGAATGAATCCGAAGGCTTTCTTTGTTACGCTTGATCTCGATATTAATACTGAATGACAATACACTTGCGTAATAATCCCCGAATTTTAATTCATTATGCATGATTTTATTTTATCATGTCGCGAGACTAGATTCATTTCAAAGCAAGAATATATTTTACGGCTTTAAGATTTCAGAAAAAAAATTCAAAATGTATGTATTTAAATTTTTAAGCACTTATAATTTAGAGAACTTAGCACGTGTTGACATGTATAAGAAGCGCCGGGACCACTGAGAGAAACGAGACAGCAATACCATCTGATGTATAGAACCGTGAAAGACGCGCGAGGGGGACACTTTCCTTGATGTTTGCAAAAATGGCTGCGCGCCGGCAATCCAATGTTATTTACAGTAATATACAGTATAGACGCGCCAAACGCCTTTCCATAACATCTATGCGTTAACACTCGTGGTTATCCAAAATATCGAGATGATGCAATTGACTTTCGATAAATTAGGTTTCCAAATGTTGATTATTATATTATAGACGCGCCACACGCCTTCCTATAATGTAATGCTTGAAAGTTGTGTAAAACAAACTCCAATGGTCGGCACCAGACGCACTGTAATGTGAAAGACGTGTTAGGGGCGACGCTCTCCGAACTGATGCTTAGAAAAATAACTGTGTACCGACAATTCAATGCTAGATATTATAGACGCGCCAAACGGCTTTCTATAATATCGCTATAGTGTATCTCGTGTTAGACGAAGATATACTTGTTGAAACGGGTCTTTGCACCCTGCTGATGAAAGTGAAATGCACTTGGTGACTAAGGCATATAGCGTCCCTTAGTTTGGAGGCACGAGCCAAACCCCATTGCGTAGCATAAATTATAGATGCGCCAAACGCCTTTCTGTAATGGAGTGCACTCACAGAAAAAGCACGCCGCGGATACTCGGCAATATTTGGCGATTGCGCGAGAAAATATAATTTGCACTTTACACTTGTAATTTTGTTCACTTTTGCATCCGGCTCGACGGGCAATGTTTAGAATTAAAAGGTAAAAAGTAAACACTACTAATGCAAATGAAAAAACGTGGACTGTATTGTTATGTAGTTTATTACGTGCTGAGTAGTACAGGAATGGTCAAGTCGAAGTTTCTTCTTAGATAAACGTCTAACAGCTGTTATTCTTGTCTTGACATTGAGGTGTCGCGCAGATGGCTTTTCTCTTTGAAATGATTTACAGACGCGGTTATAAAAAATGCCTTATGACTAATAATAACTATAATACTGAAAAGCCAAAATCTCGAACACATACGACAAAGGAATTTTCAACTGTTTCATTTTTCGACGTTTTGCAAGGGCGACAGCAGGATGGACACACCTGTAAAAATACTTAATAAAAAGAATAGTTTTGATTTTTTTAAATTTTATTGTATTAATAATGTGTAGATCCTCAATTTTTGAGTACAACTTCAAAAACTCTATTTGGGACCAAATCATATAGTTTTTATATGTAATTTAATGGGACTTGATCAAACGCGTGCTCAATTGCTGCGATCAACACTTCTCTGTCTTGAAATTGCCTTCCTTCTTTATAAATTGTTTGAGATAATCATCCCCATAAATTCTCGATTATGTTCAGGTCAGGAGATAAAGCTGGCCAGTCCAAAAATTCCGCATTGTTATGTGCAAATCATTGTTTAACTCGTCCTGCTGTATGGATGGGTGGGTTATCTTGTTGAAGAATCCATCGTTGGCTGCCGAACATTTCTTCGTAATGTATTCTCTGGATTTTTGAAAGTTCAATGTAATCCTCTGATGTCTGCCTACCTACTAAAAAACCAAATCGATGACTCGATAAAACGATACCGCTCAGATTTTCTCAAATCTTGGAAGTAATACTGAAAGCCATGAGGCCCATCCAAATTAAATTTTTTTTCATTAAAATTTTTTCACCTGATAGTATTCTTCCTTCCCACTAAAATGTGTCCGACAGTACTCTAATCTAGCATCTTTATGACGCTGAAGTAAATGTATCTTTTCAATAAGTTTCCGTCGAAGATGCGGACACGCTTTAATCACTCTTTGTACTGTCGGAATACTGGCAGAAGTTCCAACTTTACCCTTTATTTTGCCAACGGTGGCAGCAGAATTTGCGTTAAATTAACCTACGCTCTGGTTCTGTAGTTGGTCTTACTGTGCACTGTTACGGATAAAGTAGAGGGGCATCAACATTACCTCACCCCGAACACTATAAGTCTAAGCCGCACTCGACTAGGGTTTTGTTTCACACTATTAATTGTACTCGCAGCAGTAGGTAAAGTACGAATACTTGTAGTTTTGAGTTTTAAAGAATGAGAAAAATAAATTAATGCAACCCATACTGGGAAATAAGCAGGTTGCGGCGAAAGTATATGCCACTTTGGGTCCGGAAGGAATGCCTAGAACCACTGGCCAACAACATTCACATTCTGAACGAGATGGTACAACGCCGTTTAAAGATCGGAAGTGCCCTAACCAGACGAGTTGTGGAAATGCACTGACCAATTTCAATATTGAGTATCATGACAAAGGATCGCCTGCAACCAAAGTCAAGTCAAGTCAACATCCGAACTTACAACTCTGTCAGAGGAAAACACGAAAAGCGACAAAGCTTCTACGTGCCTACTACAAAAAAAAACGGGTTAGGACACCTCCTAACCCGCTCAACAACCGTACAGCATTATGGTGAGCATGAAGTGAAATTATGGGAAGTCGACGCGAGATTTACCATGCTTGGCAAAAATAACAAGCTCCCGTGCGCGAGATTATTCATGGTTCACGGAATCCCTATGTGTGAGGCCGTGATGTGAAAGACATTGAATTGGCACCCGTCAAAAATGTATGTGAATCCATGATAAAAACAAACATCAGAGATAAAAATCTGAAAACAAACATTATAACCAAGAATGAAAACAACCATCCGAATCAATTGCGAATGCAATCGTACGATTCTCCGCGCTCTGATATTGCCTTCCACCATGTATTTTCAATAATTACATTCTACATGGTCATTTCATGGAAAATTACGCGGGGGACCTAAATTAATCAAATTGTTGCGGTCTTTCATAATACTTACCGAGAAAATTCACTTGCAACCTTCTGGGGGAGGAAACACGATTCGCGGCAATGCCGACCTGAGAAGGACCCACACAACTCCACGACACTTTAGTGACGACGAACGATTTCACTTCATCAACGCGGATGATATTTAACATTTCACTTCAGTTTACACGGTAATACATTTCACTTTTATTTACAAACTGATCTGACAGTACAAACTGTCAGACAATATGTTCAGCCAATTCAGCCGTACTTGTAGTGATCGCCACCAGAGTGATTGAAGGTGGAGTGAAAATCACGCTGCGTCTGATTGAAACCACTCCTCAAGAATATGAAGAACCACTCCGAAGAGGTGGCTGACCCGAGACAAAGGAACTCGGTCGGAGAGCGGGACATTGGCCGTCCTCCTCCTCTTTTTCTTCTTGAGTTTGGCGGAGTAGATTAAACAGCGAAGCGACGAGCGTTGGTGGTGATAACGGACAGAAGACGTGGAAAAGCGACGCGTTGGAAGTTTATTCAACCAGTGGCGATTGAACGTGGGCAGAACAAAGCGACGAGGCAGGATTCTGAGCAACAAGTGGCGACGTAAGAGGATGAACACCAACGGAGGCAGCAGAGAAGGGGCCCCTTTAGGAACGCGCAGTCAGTAAGTTTTCATTCTTAAAAAAAAACTACTTCTTTGGTGAATATTTTGAAGTGGTTAAAGATTTTGCGTAATTTAATTGATTAATGATTCTGTATATTGCAAATTTAAGCCGTGCTATTAAACTTAAAATTTCAGGAAAAGGAAAAAGATTAATTTTATTTAAAGAATTGAATTGAAGTTATGTTTCAGGTTGTGACGGGTGCGGCTTGAGTGGTAAATCGCGTAAAAAGATAGGAGTATCGGAAGTTAGTGACAGCGATCGGGGGTGGAGTGTAAATACAGGTAACAGGTCGGAAGTTTTGTATCAGTGTTCGGGGGTTGTGTATATAGGGTGGTAAATTCGAGGGGTAGTATTTTTGCACACCCCGTAATCGGAATAAAGGGAAGAAAATGGCGAGTGAAGGGGTTTCCCTTATAAATCGAGGGAAACGTAGGAGGGCCTGATAGGGTGAAAAATAGTGTTTGTTGCATATTTAGAAGATCCCGAGGAAAGTGTGTTACGAGGTGCATAGTTTGGCAACTAGCTTTTGCTCGATCGTTAGGGAGTCGGAAGAAAGTGGAGTAGTGACGTTGGTTGGTCCATGGTGTGTGAATAAGAAACCGGCAAGCCGTATTCTCGCTTAGCGGCTTGTTTGGGCCTTGGTGGACAAGCGAGTGGCGCCCCACGCCCGTCTCCGGACGGGCTGAACCGGGTCCATAAGCCCTGCAGCAGCACCCTCATTTCTTTTGGGTGCAATAGTGGCTCCCGTGAAATATCTGGGGGTGTAACAGTACCCTTTTTATATTTTTCCACCGTTTTCTGGATCATTTAAATAACTACCGATTACCTTATTATCTCTACCGATATTAATCGCTACTAGCCGATTTAAATAATTTTTTTGCTTAATGCAGTAATTTAATCTATTTCTTCCTTTGTCAACGTTGAACCTGCACTCATTTTTTTTAAATGCAAGAAAATAAACAGCACCAATTAAAAAAAAAATTGAATTTAAATAAATTTGAATCTCTTTATTGTTTGAAAGTGAAAAACAAACTGATGTGTCCATCCTGGTGTCGCCCTTGCACAAAGTCGAAAAATGAAACGTTAAATTACCGTTGTCGTATTTCGTTGCCAGGCAACGTACATCAACACAAGAGAATTTTAAAAAAAAGTTATGTAAACTATTTCAGGGTGGCCATCCTGCTGTCGGAGAGTCTATATTACTGAAAACTGCACTTAAAGTTTTATTCCCGTACTTGAAGCTTATTCCTAAATTTTTTTTTGTGGATTTCATTTCGCCTCGTGTATATTTTAACTTGATAAATTTGAATTTATTTTCAGAAAAAGAATTTCGTAATAGAACTGTACCCAACGAAGTCAAATATCGGCTTTAAACCTATTCAAGGAGAACTACTACCACTCTTGATTTTTTTAAACTAATTCTGATAGCTTCAAAACCTGTGTAAGCTTCATGAAGTGAAATATTTCAAATATTCATTCGTCTCTTCTGTGAATTCCAATCAAGATAACTCAAGACACATCCCTTTTAATCTCTTTCATTTTTCACTACTTCACAATCGAATATTGAGAACGTTCTTTTCAAGCTAGTGTAATCGTAAATGTCTTAAAAAATGTTATTTTTAATTAAAGCCGTTTCTGTGATTATTCTATCTTTAGCTTTGTAGTAATATGGTTGTAACAAAAGTGCAATAATTTCTTTGTACACTAAATCATTTTGATAATTTTATACATGATGCATGAATTATTGTATTACAAGAATACAAGGAACAAAAATAAATTAACTTTCTCGTGAATTTGATTTATTTTAATCAAAAAATAACATTACACTTGTACGGCTAATTACTTAAGAACACTCGTCCAAACTGGACTCGGTTATTTATGCATTTTCTTATTCAATCTTATCTGTTACGCTTCATAGGTCATTAGTGTTTACATCATACATAGGTCATGTACATGTATACATTTTGCTTTTCCTATCTTATCTATTACACTACATAGGTCATGCTTACATTGGTGTTATTCCCAAGTCTAATCGTGGGTGCATCATGTTCGGACTAATTCGTTGCTATCTATAGTGTAAGTACAAGGGTACGTTAACCCGCGCAACCGTGTAGGGACGTTTTTTCATTTTAAAGTCACTTCATATGTATTCCTTTCCGGGAAACACGGAACTTTCACACGATTGCTATTCACGACAACGCATCGAGTGTACTTTACACAAAATCGCAGGTTGATCAACACGATCGACGACAAGAACATATAAGTGCGTGGATTAAGCGTCATTTCTTGAAGACTTGCGTGCAAACTGCAATCAACGGATACTGACACTTCGTTTCGCAGTACATGAACTGTTAGTCTGAACCGTCACTCGAAATACGTCAATTCACCATCAGGCCGACGTCAAGTGGCGGTTCAGTGGTAGAGATCTGTCATCTAACACTTGTCAGCTGATCAGCAATTGTGGTGTAGGGATGACACAGATCTCTGTTGTGTATCGTTCCGAGGGATCGAAGGTTAGTACAACCCGTCCTCCGAGGAGCTAACCGGGATCAAGCAGCCCCTCCGAAGTGGTAACAAAACATTGATTTCAGGGAACTTTGGCAGATATGATTTCCTAAGAGTGCCAAAAATGACCTAAGTTACTGATCAAACCGTAGATCTTCCTGAAAATTACAAATTATGATAATGGAAACAAACTTTGAAGTCGAATGATAATTTTAATGTACTTAAAGCTATTTATACAAATTTACATTTTGATGACACCTAATAATTGATTGGAAGGTAATTCATGGACATGGCTATATTACAATATTGGGTATTGGAGAGCATATTTCATGATCGAAGCTATTCTTAATGATATAAAGTTCAATTACATTGTATTTTTCGTTGAGCTAATCAATTTGCGAAATTGCAGAAAATTTTAAAAGAATTTAATCAATGGAATGTTATTTAGAGTAAGCAAATTACATTTGAGGCAAGTTCACTGGCATGAGTTTATAATTATGCAATGTTTATAATTATGTTCAATGACATGAACATTACCGGCACCCCTAGAGTGATCTAGTTCGTAATTTGATGTTCGTCAAACCAGTTGCTTCGTGATGTCGTGTTCTCCACTTGGATGGTTTTGCATAATCGCTTCCGGGTATAGTAGGTAATCAGAGCAGTGCCTAGTAGAAGACTTGTCGTTAAGATTGTGACTCCTGCTGTCGTCCCATGATGTTGGATCACCTTCCAATAGGAATTCTCGATGGATGTGAGGACGTTTTGTTGTTCGGTTACGAGCGCCGAAAATTCGTTTGTCGTTGGGACTATAGTGGAAATGTTAAGGTGATATGTAATTTCTGAGGTTTCAGTGATATTACGAGCGGGAACAAATGGTGTGACGTAAGCTTGAAGCTCGACATCTTGGTAAAGTTGTGGAGTGAGGATGTATTCGGCTGTTGAGATAGTACATTTTGATGTCACTCGTAGTATTCCGGTTCCATTCAGCATGATGTTGGTTCTGGTACCGTTGCATACGCTTTGTGCTGGTGTTGGATTAGGCGTGGAAAAGATCCAAGAATTAGGATTTGTTAATTGTTTCCAAACGGGTTTAAACAGCTTGAAGGTGTAAGTTGGACATCGTTTCCCTGTGTATGAATTGTAGATTTCACGGATTATACAATTTAGTCGTATCTTCAGGTTGATGAGTGTCGCTGCTGAAAGCAAGTAGTGGTTCGTATTAATTTTCATTGCGTTGAATACGTCGTTCTCTGTAGTGTCGAAGTAAAGTTCATCGTCGTAGTTGATTCCGAGCATGGTAGATTTAATATCAAAAATGGTGAAGACATCGTGATTTTCTTGGATGGGAATTGCTGAAGCTTTGACTATGTCATATTTACGATTGTCTATTATTGGAAGTTGACCAGTGAGTTGTAGACAATCTCCTTCATAAGTGGTTGCAACTTTTGTTGTGGCGGCATGTACTATTTCCAAATGCGTTGTTAGAAGTGGTTGTAAGTTGTAGATAGCTGATTCTAGGTCTGCTAATTTTACGCATTCCCATATTCCGGACTTTGTGTAAATTGTTCGTAGAATGCTGTCGTACTTATGGAACACGTCGAAAATGTAGTTGCTAGCGTGTTGGTAGAGTGCTAGAAAGCGGATATTGAGTTGATTGTGGTCAATCTTAGTGAACCATTCTTTCGATCTATTAATTTCATTCAATCCGTGTTGCAATTGTTCGGAAAATCTCGAAAGCTTCTTATTGATTCTAGAAGCAGTTGAATTCAATACAGTTGTCGCTTTAAGCACAATTTTCCCTTGTTTTAGAACTAGCTGTTTTAATTTTTCTTGATTCTCGTTAAGATTGGTAATGTCCATAATGACTTCGTCATTCACACCAAATAAGGAAGTCAGCATTTGTCCTAGCAGCCCTCGGGTTTTTCGAGAGTGTAAGAAACGAAGTGTGTTTATGCGGTTTACGGATTTTCGGCATAACTCAGAAAGATGCTGATACAGATCTTAGCAGTGAATTTGGTCATTTACTTTTTGAGCGGACTTACACATTGTTTGTACACTTTCGTCGACTTTCCCAATGTTTTGCTCGTCAAGTTTGAGATCAGTTAAAGGCACTTTGAAATTAAGTTGTAGTGCTCCTCAAAGAAGGTTAGCTGTTCCAACATGTTCGATGTATAATCCTCCCTTTAAAGGTGAAATAGTGACGGTAGATGAGCTTGGGGGTATGCAGCATCCTAGTGCAAGCAAAGTGGAAAGTACAACAGTGGAAAGGCTGACTGACTTTGGTCTTGGTTTTTTATGTTTGGGTTCACTTTGCTTCTCGTGTGCTAAGCTTCTTTTACATAACGAAGAAGGTGCATCAGCTGCTGGCGAAGATGATGAGTTTGAAATGGTAGCTGTGTCATTCGCTGTCTCGTTGATTTCATGGTTGAAAGGAAGGCTGCAGACTTTGGTTATCGCTCGTTTGGCGTGTTTTCCATTCAGCTTCAGGGTAACAACCCTCACTAAACCATCCACTCCAGGATGAGTGGCGATTACTTTTGCAAGAGGCCACTGCATTGATGGTATGTTGGCAGTTTTTACCAATACAATATCACCTTCCTTGATGTTGGCCCGTGGAGTGAGCCACTTTGGTCTCTGTTGAAGACGATTCAAATAATCGCGTGACCATCTGTGCCAAAACGAGTGCTTCATATATTGCACCAGCTTCCATCTTTTGAGCAGAGTAGCGTCGCACTCACTTGGATCGCTTTTGATTTCAAACAAGTTGCTTCCGGTAAGAAAGTGACCTGGTGTTAAAGCGCTCACATCTGATGGGTCCGAACTTATGTCGGTCAAAGGTCTGGAATTCAAACATGCTTCTATCTGAGCCAAAAGGGTGTTGAATTCCTCAATCGTCAAAATCTGCTGGCCAATTGTCTTATACAGGTGTCGCTTCATCGACTTGACACCGGCTTCCCAGAGGCCCCCAAAGTGCGGGCTACCGGGAGGGATGAATTTCCACTCAATATTTTCTTGGGCTAGCTCAGCACCAGCTTTGCGTGTTACTTTGTCGTATTCTTCTTTGAGCTGTTTTTGTGCCCCGCGAAAATTAGTGCCACAATCGCTGTAAATTGTGCGACATTTACCTCTCCTAGCAATAAAGCGACGAATTGCTGCTAGGCAAGTAGGTGTCGACAAGTCAGACGCTAGTTCGAGGTGGAAAGCTTTTGTAGTCATGCAGACAAATATGACCACATATGCTTTAGTTGTCTTCGAACCTCGTCCTGAGCTCCAACGTATGTTGATCGGACCTGCATAATCCACACCTGTCTCCAGAAATGGTTTTTCGAAACGGACTCGAGCTGGTAGCAATAATCCCATAAGTTGTTCGTTCGGTTTAGCTGTCATCTTGAAGCATGTTATGCAGTCTTTTAGAATGTTTCGTGATATCGTGTGGCCAGAGATGATCCAGTACTTCAAGCGTAATGTACTCAGCGTTAGTAAAACCCCTCCATGGAGTGTTTTTAGATGTCCTTCCTTGATGAGAAGCTGCGCTAATGCTCCCTTTGGGATTATGGCTGGATGCTTTCTTTCGTCACCGATAAGTGCATGGTAGATGCGGCCACCTACCCGTAGGACACCATCTGTGTCAATGCATGGAGCTAGAGATCTTAATTTGCTACTATCTGGTACTGTATTCGATCGCTGAAGATGTTTTATTTCTTTGTGGAATGCATGGGCTTGTGCTAATCGAATGCATAATATTTCTGCATCTTTAAGTTCGCCTTTAGTGAGATCTCCTGTTCGTTTAAACGATGTGTTTCGTGTGTTGTGTCTAAAGCGTTGACATAAGGCAACAACCCTTTTCAGTTTCCTGATGCATGAGAAGCGACATAGAATTTCCGGATCCAAGAACGATTTATCGATCGCTAGTGTAACCTGATGGATGGATCCATTTCCCACATCGTCCTTTGTGAGGCAACAAGATCTTGGAATGAACGACTTTCCACTTAGATGCTGGGCTTCGAATCCAATCCAGCACAATGGAAGAGTCTGTCCAGTAAAATTTTGGAACATGCTTCCAACCGTGTGCTTGTACCACTTGATCCATCAGATCTACTAGTAGCTCGGCCCCATACAACTCTAGACGAGGTATGGTGCGTGTTTTCACGGGTGCCACTTTTGCCTTTGATGTAACCAGATTGATACTCACAGAACTTGGTGTGTTTACTTTGATGTAAATAACGCCGGCGTAGGTTTGAGAAGAGGCATCACAAAATCCATGCAATTCGAACTGATCTTGGTTGGAGCAGCCAATCCATCTTGGAACTTTTAATTTGTTCAACGCAGGTAGTTGCTTATGAACAGTGAGCCAATCTTCTACATCTTCTTCTCGTAAAGTATCGTCCCAGTCGCACTTCATTAGCCATAGTTTCTGTACAGTGATTTTCCCAATGATTATACATGGCTGTATCCATCCTAGAGGATCGAATAGCTTAAAAACTTCGGACAGAATGCTTCGCTTTGTAATTTCTTTGGGAACGTTGCGGTTAATTGTGAACGAAAAATGGTCTGCTCCAGGATGCCATTGTAGTCCTAATGTTTTAACGGCTCCTTTCAGGTAAATGTCAAAAGTCATTTGTGTTTCTCTGTCTTCTGGCGGAATGTTTTTGAGCAGATCAGGATGGTTGGATGTCCATTTTCGTAAATGAAACCCTCCACTTTGCATGATATGTCGCAAATCGGCTTGCAAGTTAACTAGTGTATCCAGCTCGTCTGCGCCTGTTAACACGTCGTCAACGTAAAAATCTCTGAGTATCACAGCAGCTGCTTCAGGGTACTTTGGTGCCTCATCTGTTGCCAATTGTTGAAGTGTTCTAATGGTTAAAAATGGTGCACTCGATGTTCCATATGTGACGGTTTTCAGATGTTAATGTCGGATGGGTTCTTCTGGGTTAAAGCGCCAGAGTATCCGTTGGCAATCCACATCCTCCTCATTGATCCAAATTTGGCGGTACATTTTCTCAATGTCCGCCGCTATTACGTATCGATGCTGCCTCCAATGCATAAGCACATGCAGGATGTGTTGCTGAATGGGTGGCCCAGTTAACAGGATGTCATTCAAAGCTTTTCCGCCCTTTCCCTTTTGAGACGCGTTGAATACCACTCGAAGCTTAGTGGTTGAACTGCTGGTTTTCACGACTGCATGGTGTGGCAGATAATAACTTGGCTTCGTATTGATGTCTTTTGAAGGTACTAACTGCATGTGACCAAGCCTGAGGTATTCCTCCATAAACTCTTTGTACTGAGCGTATAAGTCAGGATTTCGGATGAGTGCTTGTTCCAATCTGCGAAACTGTATTTGAGCAATTTTGGTGGTTTCACAGGACGATAGTTCTTCCCTGGCTTTAAATGGTAGACTCACTATGTATCGACCAGTATCCGTACGAAGGCAATGTTCGGTATAATGTTTTTCGGCAAGCACTTCGTCAGCAGTTAATGATTTTTTTCCGTAATATCCTCGATTTCCCAAAATTGTTTTAAATGGCTGTCAAATTCTTCAAAAGAATTCAGAGCATTGATTGGTTGGGGTTTGGATGGAGCTGCAGTAGGTCCGAAAAGAACCCAACCAAGTTTTGTATTCTGAGCGCATGGGTTCCCAGTCCAAAATTCTGGTAGTAAAATGCGACCATATACATCTACGCCAATTAGTATGTCAATTTCACCTGGTACATTAAATGATGGATCCGCTAAGTCTGATTGCTTAATTCCATCTGGAAGTGTATAAGCCACTTGAAGAGAAGGTATTAAGGCTGTTATTCTGTCTAACACTAGCGGCTTAAATTTGATGCTCTCTTCCATTCCATTTTTGTTCTTCATCAAAGCAGTGATTGAAGCTAGACCGTTAGCTGCGAGTTTCTGATTTCCTCCAACCCCAAGAATTGATGCGTTCACCTTCTTTGGCTGGATACCAAGATGTTTAACTGCTGAAGTGGTAATAAATGATCGTTGTGCGCCAGTATCGAGCAAAGCACGAAGCGTTGCTAATTCGCCTGTACGTGTTTGAAAACGAAATAGAGCCGTTGAGAGCAAAAGGTTCGTCTGCTTAAGAGCATGGTTTGCTTGCGCACATTGTGCCTTCACCTCGACCGAAGTGTTTACTATTTTTTTTTAAGCCTCATCATTGTGGAGTAACGTATGATGACGCTTTCCACAAGTCTTACACTTATGTTTTGACGTGCACCCAGTCACTTTGTGCTTGTCACTTAGGCAGTTGAAGCACAGTTGTTTTGATGAAACGAAATTGCGTCTAGCTTGAAGCTCAAGTTGCTTGAACGAGTCACAACTTAGAAGCCGATGACTTGCCTTGCATTTTGGACAACTCTGCTTGACCTCAACATGGGACGTGTGCACGCTAACCGCCCTTTTGGTCCATGGTTTTGAATTCCCTGATAAAGCTTCAAGCATCATCAATCTCTTTTGTATAAACTCCAAAAACGTTGAAAGTGATGGCATGGTTGAGATCCCACTAATCTCCTTTTGCCAATCCTTGCGAGTTTCTTCGTCTGATTTCTGGTTTAGAAAAAAGATTATCACGACATCAAAAGACTCCCCTTCAATTGCCTGCAGAGATGCCTCCAATTGATGGGTGACATCCAACACTCGTTTGAAGCCGTTGATGTCGTTAGAACCACATTTCTGGATATCCCAGAATCGTTGTAGGACTTCCTGGGCAATGGCTCGATGATTGTCATAACGTTCAGACAATAGCTTCCATGCAACACTATAATTGGCCGCAGTGATGCTCAAATGGCTGATGAGTTTCTCTGCGTCATCTTTCACGGCATTCCGGAGATACTGTAATTTTTGTACTGAATTCAACTGTGAATTATCGTGTACCATCGTCTTGTACAGATCTCGGAATCCGAACCATGACGCATACTGCCCGTTGAATGTGGGAATACGGATCCTCTCCAGCTTCACGGATTCGACTGTGCTTGTTTCCATGGATCCCCTGTACTCGTACAACTTGGAACGAAACAGCGTCAAGTATTCCAGAACCAAAGACTCCAATGATTCATATTCCTCGTTATACAGCTTAAGTTGATCTGGGGTCTTTTCTAAAGCTAGTGCAACTCCTCACAGCTTCTCTATTGTTGCTGTAGCTTCTCCAAGCGTGTCTCGAAATAAGCCACTCCATGCCTCTTCTCGCCGTCTTTTTTAAAATTGGAAATGATGCGCTTTGTTGCTGCAATATTTAAATTTTGGGTTTTTTCCGCCTGATTTGCCATCTTTATCTATGTGTGAGAATCTGAAAAGACTTGTGATTTTATATTGAAAATATAATTTTTGCTCGGGCGCCAAATGATCAAACCGTAGATCTTCCTGAAAATTACAAATGATGATAATGGAAACAAACTTTGAAGTCGAATGATGATTTTAATGTACTTAAAGCTATTTATACAAATTTACAAATTTACATTTTGATGACACCTATTAATTGATTGGAAGGTAATTCATGGACATGGCTATATTACAATATTGGGTATTGGAGAGCATATTTCATGATCGAAGCTATTCTTAATGATATAAAGTTCAATTACATTGTATTTTTCGTTGAGCTAATCAATTTGCGAAATTGCAGAAAATTTTAAAAGAATTTAATCAATGGAATGTTATTTAGAGTAAGCAAATTACATTTGAGGCAAGTTCACTGGCATGAGTTTATAATTATGCAATGTAATGGTTTAATGACATGAATAGTTACTATAATTAATAAAAGATGAAATTCGTATATGTTATGTGGGTACCTATTTCATATGAGTATTTGAAATATCGGACTCCTAAGCGGGGACCAAGACCTCATAGGCACAATTTAAGGTGAAATTTTCTCTACCAAAAACCAAGACCCTGCCAGTAACGACGTATGTTAAAGTACAAAGGCTGAATTTTTTTGTTAGACTCATACTACTACTGGCAAAAATGCTTGGGGGCTAAGAGCCTCTACATCGGGAACCACTAGCAGATATGAGGTTCTGAAAGTGCCCAAAAACTGACTAAATTAAATTTATATATGTTTATTAATGAACTATTTTATGCAAGTATTTGACACTGCGGTAGTCGCGCCACCAATAGTCACGCCGTATCCACCAGATCTTTTCTCTATTCCTTCATATTTTCCAGCCTTGCACATTGCATTCTTAAAGAAATTAAAACATATATAGACTTAGGAAAAAATTTATTCATAGCATTTAAGTTAAAGAAGCACAATTTGTTAAATTGAAAATAAAATTAAAAACAAAAAGCTTTCAAGCTATAAAGATTGTATTAAATTGTATTTTAATGTTTTCCATCTTTGTTACTGGTAGTACTTACGGGGCAACCGGTCTTGCAAGAAAAAAAGCGGAATTAGTATCGAGGCACAGATACTGGCCAAAGAATTGACGTCTGTACTGTGCTTCGCTTATGTTTTTCTTCGTGACAGTTATATTTTTTTTAGCTTTTTCTGTGCTTTCGTTATGTTGTTCGTTTGTATTTGTTACAGTGGGGTCCGGACAAATCTCTTGAATTGTGTTTAGAGTTCTTTTAGATAAACAAAGAATACTTTTTATTTTCTGCAAATGCTCTTCTATGAATTCTCTGCCTAGATTTCGCAGAAAGATCCTTCGTATTGGGACATCATTTCCATTTCTTAGATAAATTACTTGTGCGTTGATGCCTGCTATGTTCAGCAAGGAACAAAATTACCATGGGCCACATTATAGCTAGAGAACATTTTATCGAGAATATCTATACCAATCTTTGTTTTGTCGTAAAACGTCAATATTTCTGGTATCATCAAAATGCATACTAGAAATCAACAGCACATATTTTTACTACTCTTGCTTTTACTTTTTGGTATATAAGACACGAGTGTTTCCTCCTTCCGAAAAGCAAAGACACTTGAACAAACAGGTCTCTGTTTTATGTATTTCAACTCCGGTGGAATTTGCCATTTATCTTTTCTAACAATGCCAACAAATGACAGACGATGATTTACTGCAAGACTTTCAAGAAAGGTAATGCCCCTGAACCAATTATATGCAGTAATATTGCGACCAGTATTGTGTATCGCCTTGATTATTCGTTCCACAACAACGGTGCTATTTATGCTACACATAAACGGCCTTTCAGGCTGTTGCCCAACGTAAGCTTCTAAATTTTTTTTAGTGTCCGCTAATGCAAAAACTTTTAACCCATACCTAGCAGGTTTTGGCGGGATGTACTGCAAGAATGAACAGCAAACCCTGAATGCTTCTGGCTTTTCATCAATCGTTGCATATGCTCCAGCTGAGTAGGATGATTCGAAATTTATCAGGAGTAAATCAAACAGTTTTCTGATAGGAGTAAGTTTGTCTACACTTTTCCTTTGTTCTCCGGTTTCTCGGTCATCAAACCGCAGGTATTTAGATATAAATCGAAATCTCTTTAAACTCATAGATAGGCGACACCTTTGTGAGTTCCAGCAAGGTACAATAAGCCGATGAAGGATTTCATTTCTGCGAAATCCGTTTCGAGGGCGTCTCTTTGCCTGGAATAATCATTTTGAATGGATCGGTTATATTGATTTGTATGAATTACAGTTGCGCTTTTTATATATGGCTGAAAATGCAATTCCATGTTTCCAAGATTCCCTTGAGGTTCTTGGCGGGTCCTGTTACTTCTGGAAGCCTAGTCAGTCAATTTTGTTTCATGGTCTTTCTCTAAGAGTAAGGAATTTTTTTCCATCTAAAATATTCAATGTTGTTCTTCCCTTTACTTGTAGAACTACTGGAATCATTTTTATTATCTTCATCGGAGCTGACTTCATCATGACTCTACTCGGTGTCAGAATCGTCTTGCATTTCCTTCATAATTTCTTCTGCATTTGTGTCCGAGTCTTCATCTGCTACCTAAAAGTCAGGAGTTGAAAGACCGTCCTCAACAGCTTCAATTTTGTTATAGATGACAACTTCAAACAGTTGCACAAGCATCCTTTGTACATCTTCTTTCGTGAGGTCTTACAAATGTTTTCCTGAAGCCATGATTACACTGGAACCAAACCAAAAACTATAAACTACGTCAGCAAACAATAGTTAAAGTAAACTGAAATACATATTGCAGATAGAAAATATGACATTTTGTAATAAATTTCTTGAAAACAGTGAATCCATCAAAACGTTACAAGAGTGATCGCGCTACGGTCACATATTCGATTCCACTAAGATTTTATTGATAGAATGTATCACAAATTTACTTTTTCAGGCTTTTTGCGGTAAAATAATCCGATAACTGATAAACACAAACACTTACATTTATGTTCGCTGTGAATCTCGCAGATCGTTGAGATAATAGCGGCGAGACATAAGCAACGAGAAGTTTGTCACTTTGTGGGGTCGTTAGATACTAACCTAATTGGAAAATAGAAGACGTGGTGTCGCGCTGCATTCAAACGAAGTCATGCAGTATCAGTTGCAAACTTTTGTGATCCCGCAGACCAGGGTTCGACCAATGCAGTGTTAAAAATTCAGACACTTGTGAAGATCAAAACTCTTTCAGACATTATTTAAGATGAAATTTCCTGATTTACACGAATGTGTCTAAAATGATTTTTAGTCTCCAAAATGAAGAAGATAGGTCCAAACTGTAAAAATTCAAATACATCTATCTACTATTATATTAGAAAACTTCATTTAGTCAAATCATGTTGTAAAATGATAGCTTGACCCGAAAACTTGTTGTGACGTTGTAAAATTTAAAGAAATTTAATGAAAACAATAATTAACATGTTGGAAAACAATAATTAACATGTTTGAAAAAATATGTTGTTAAATGATTGTTTGAATGGAAACTTTTAATTTTTCAAGAAAGCGATAGTTACTTCCAAGCTCTTACAATGACCCTGGGCGACAGGCCTTCCATAAAATGTAATAATTTGGAAAAATATTAAATGAAACACAATGCTTATGATTGGTCACAATTAGTGTTGGGTCGCACGTGTGTGTGCTGTACAAAACGTGCCGCAAACTTGGCTGTGCTGCACTTGTGCAGCACATAAAATTCGTGCTGCCAGCACACCGCACAGTACGAGATACTGAGCGATCCATCGCACATGTACGTGTCGTTCTTGCGGTGTGCTTCAGAGCCCATAATTTTTTCTACAAAGTACGCAATATGAAGTGGTCAACATAACCGCACATGTGCGTGCAGTGTGCTGCAGAGCTTATACTTTTCTCTATATTTTTGGTTAAGCCAGCCACCGTACCAGCACATAATAGCTGGTTTTGTTTGCTGCATATATCTGTGTACGGTTGTTTGCGATATTGTGCATAGTAAGGCAAATTTTTTGAATTGAAATTTATCTAATGTGAATATGTAGTATTTTATTGACATAAGTTTCTTGAGCTAATGAATCAAATTTTCAATTTGTTTTATTCAAACTTGAAATGAAAAGCTCGAAGTTTAATTTGAAGCATGTACAAACAGAAACGATGAACGGGCCGCAAATACCACAATTTAAATTTACAGGCACAATATTGTTGGCTAGAGCACAAACCATATGAACAGTTGATGAGGCTTGAACAGTTTTAACCCTCAACTGATAAATTTGATGTATCTGAAAATGAGCAAATTTCTATGTAAAAAGCGAAATAAAATGAATATATCATTTCCAAATGATTCAGATCATAATAGCAGATACTAAACAATTTTCGGTTCCACTATCCCTTTTTTAGATGACGAATTTCCATCTGAACGTGCCTTCGAAATTTTCCGTGCATTAAGTGAAACTATTAATTCATTTGCTAATAGGTAAACATTTTCAGGCAAATTTATGACGGTTACTAGGTAATTGGAGCAATATTGTTTTAATGCTGAACTTAGTAAAATTATTAGATTGTCCCATTTGCTTTTGAATTGCTTCAAGCAGATTTTATGTTTTTGGGCTCCTTTAAAAAACTCGACAACTTTTCTGGTCTTCTTTTGAATAAGCTGAATCTCTTTTAGGGCATCCTTTATTACCTTGTTAAGTGTATATGCAAAGCATGGTACATGATTCCAAGATGTTTTTCTGACAGTAGCCACCATATTGTACGCATTGTCAGTAAGAACTGCTTGAATTTTATAATCGATTCTCAAAATTCCTGCAATTTTCTGGAGTTCACTTCCTAAATTTTTAGCCGTATGATTGTGTAAATAATTATAGCATTCCAAAAGGAATGTTGCGTTTTTGTTGTTTTCGTCAATAAAATGCACTGTTATTGATATATAGCTTTCATCGGCTTTTGACGTCCAACTGTCGGGAGTGAAACAAACCGCCTTTGACGATTGAAGGCAATCTGAAACTACCTCCTTTTTTGGATTGTACTGTTGAGGTATGACTTTTGACACCGTTTTTCTGGTTGGTGGCTAGTAACTAGGATTTAATGCATAAATATAATTTCGAAAACTTACGTTTTCGACAATCTGAAAAGGTAAATAGTCTTTCACAATTTTTTTTAATTAACAGACTGTTCAGAAAGGCAACTTTTTTTTGAGTCATTGGCTTGTGAAAGAAGTTTGCTATTGAAGATGACTTCCCAGGCATTGCAAGTAAAGAAGATTTTTTAGCAATTTCATTGCGCTGCAACAACAGAGAAGAAGGAAATTGAGCAGCCTTTGATGGAACAGCGGTTTGAAATGTGGCAGCAGTGGGTGCAAGTTGCCATAAATCTGCATCGATATCGAATTGATTTTCCATTCTCTCACCTTCAATGTGTATCATCCGAGGTGTAAACATGAAATTGCTTGCTTTTCAAATGCAATTTGCCATCTCTCTATCTTCTAAATAAACCAACGGTTTTTGCCAGGAGTCATTGTTGTTTCTTTTTGAATCAATTAAAAAAGTACGAATTTTTTCATCAGCTCATTTTCAAATAAAAATTAAAAGTTTTAAATGAAAAGTCATAAGTGTGGAGCACCAATTAATATGTGAAATACCACAGTTTAAAATTTCTCCCAAAAACAATCGAAATTTAACCTTCAATGATTATTCTTCACACAATAATGCACACGCATAGACTAAAATAGTGCTGTAGCACACCTAACCGCACCGCACACTTATGTTCCCGTAATGCGTTTTGGTGCCGCACAGTGTGCTGCTCGCAACGTGCCGCACACTTAAGTGTGCTGTTCAGAGCACGCCAGCACAGTAGATTGTGTTGTCTTTGCCCATCACTAGTTACAATGCCGTTTTAATATGCCCTTTATAGAATTAAGGTTGATGCTCAATTGACTAACAATACAGTTGTCAAAACAAAAAGTCAACATAACCTAAGAGTGTGTTCACATTTATCAATAGTGAATATTATAACATGTTCACACCGTACAAGTGTTGAACATTATTACAAGCTTTCTTCTTTTTTTTTAAATTGATATATATGGACCAATGATGATCTACTGATTCCAACCATACCTTTGTGGTGGACGGACTGTTAGTCCACTGCGTGTTTTGCAACTGACTATTATTTACATTTGATTCATTATTCTGATATGCAATCCAAGCCGGTTCTGGTGAGCCCATGGCATTCTCTGCTTCAGATTCATCACTGCAAGCCGTTTCATATTCATCCGATGACAATGAGACATTGTTATCCGCTGGCAAATCTGAATCATCAACATTACAATTATGATTGCTTTGGTTGGTGTTGGTATCATTCATGTCATTCATTGGGTGTATAATTTGAATAATGCTCTGTATTTGTTTACGAAATTGTATCACGTTTAACATATTGATATTATTTAAGGGAGATAAATATAAATATTCATTAAAAATATGACGAAAAGTTGACACAATGAGTATAAACAAAATTCATACGCAAAGAAACTATAAAAAATTTACATAAAAAATGATTTGCAAAGAAAACATACAAAAGGGTACTTACCCACATTCCCACGAGCGCTCGAGAACGATGTAGGTATCCTAGCAACTGGAACAATATGAATTTCTTTAAATTGCTTGTTATTTCTGTTCTGCTATTGAAAAAAAGCCGAAACACCAAAGAAGTAAACTATTAATAAAAAAAACTTTCTCCTCCAGGTATCTTCACATTCGGTGCATTTTGTGTTTTCTTCTGATCTCCGATTCCCAAACCCCTGATTGCAAATTCCGCTGTCGTATTTCATTCTCAACTTGTTGCGGCTGTTGCTGCTAGATTTGTTCATGGTGCATCTTCATTTGTCGCTGTTGCTCTTGGTGCAACTTTTCTGTTGCGCGGCGTCATATGCTCATGATCTGCCTTTTACGTTTCCCATGAAATTGTTTATTATGCGTTAGTGTGTCCGCCTGCATCTGCTGTGGTTGCGAGTGCTGGTGTCGTGCTTGGGATTGTTGCTGTTGCATTTGTTGTTGCTGCTGCATTTGATGTTGCTGCTGCAATTGATGTTGCTTAATTATTGTGGTGGAAGCCGTTAATAGCTTGATTAGATTTTACTAACCCATCAAGGTCACCCATGGATTTATGTCGTTGTCGTTTATTTAACGGGAACAGGTTGCTCGAATTATTGGTGGCAGTCTGATACGTAAACCCTATGTCAGTATTTTGGTTGGCGACTTTAAAGAGCATTTTCGAGTCTGCCGTAGACGATTATCATCATGCGGTAGAAAATTCGGGTCTGAGTTTTTCGATTTATTTTTAACGAGTAGTGCACAATCGTAGCGTGCAGTTTGATTTGTATTATAGTGCCTTTAATTAACATTACAGCCCATTGGATTTGCATTATAATACATTTGATTTGTATTATAGCGCATTTGATTTGTATTATTAGTACATTTGGTTTGTGTTATAATGCATTTGATTTGCCTTATAGTACATTTGGTTTGTGTTATAATGCATTTGATTTGCATTATAATTCATTTTGTTTTGATTATAGCACATCTGATTGTGTTCTGGTAAGATCTGATTTGATATGTATCCGTCGGTATAAGGGCCCCAACCAGTCGGAACCGAATTTTCGTGGGTAAAGTGGTACATATTGCAGGCAAAAGGTATGTCTAACCGTCTCAGTTTAACATTAAACACTCTTTTGTTTATCGGTGTTTGTACTTCGACGTAAAATACGCCAACATTCCTTTCGCTTCTCTTTCGGCGCCGACGAAGCATTAGAATCATTTATTGAAAATATTGTTGTATTTACGGTAGTATTAGGTGAAAAAGGATGATTGTTCGTAGTCGTCGATGATGAATTTAAAATGTCGTGCTGTTTTCAAAAAGACACCAGTTTTGGTTCAAAAATAAAATTTGCTCCACTTTTTAAGAATGAAGTCTTGTTCTGCGTTCACTTAGAACATACCCTGTCTTTGAAAACAGGTGCTCGCAAGGCACGGAAGTAGCTATTGTACACAAATTTTCTCTGGCTATAAGGGTAGTTGTGCTTGTTTTCCCGCCACCAAAGTAGAGGATCCTCATTTTTTGCTAGAATATTTTCTTCTAGGTACCTTTAAACCTCCACAACTGCTCTGGCGTTGGCCGTTTGAATAGGTTGTATCGGTGGAGAGCTATTCCGATACGCGTTTTAGCTCAGATTGATATTCACATCACGCACAAATAAATGAAACGAGTCACGAATAAACACAATAAATGAAACACAATATTTTTTTTTACGTTTTTCTCCAAAAAACTCAACCTTCATTTATCACACAGCCTCCTCTTCCAGAACACATCCGTGTCTCTAAAAATGCTTGACTAATATTACTCTTTACATTACGAATATTCCCGACTGACATAACATTGAATCGACCGTTTTATACAGTCCCCGGGATTAAGCATTACAATGGTTAGTATAAATGAACAAATTTAAAATTTTCAAATTTGAATAAAACGGCTTAAGATTCTAATTTGATGCGATTGGTTCGGGGGTGATGTCCACGGGTAGCACACACAACTTCTGTACGGGTCTCTTGAATGTTCCATTCTGCGTCTTCACGAATACGTTTCGAACTAAACCATCTGGGCTGGATGATAACTCTACAACTCGTGCCATTTTCCAATGCGATGGTGGTGCGTTTTCGTCTTTAATTATGACCAGCTGTCCAATTTTCAAATTCTCTCGCTCTCGGCGCCATTTTTTACGTTCTTGCATAGAGGTAAGTACCTCCTCGTGCCATCGCACCCAAAATTGCTTAAATATCTTTTCATGTTCGATCCATAGCTTACGGCTCTCTGTACTATCTTCGTTCACGTATTCAAAACAAGGTGGTGCTATCAATTGCTCACCGATTAAGAAATTTCCTGGTGTTAGTGCTTGTAAATCGTTTGGGTCATCGGTCAGTGGTGTCCGAGGACGGGAATTCATAACAGCTTCAATTTTGCACAATAACGTTCTCATTTGTCGATATTCCATCACACGCGTTCCGACGACTCTTTTTGAATGGTATTTCATGCATTTTACGGCCGCCTCATATATTCCACCTTGATGTGGGGCCCCTGGTGTCATGAATTTCCATGTCGTGCCTCTCGATGCAATCTCACTTACGGTGCCATCTTGTTGCCATTGCTTATATGCCCTCGCTATCTCTTTCTCTGCTCCAATGAATGACGTCCCGTTTCACTGTACATTTTATCACAGCGCCCTCTCCTCGCGACAAATTCTTCGTAACATGCTATAAATGAGCTGGATCTACTATATCCAGATGTACGGAACGAGTCTTTAAACAAACAAAAAATACCATCCAGGCCTTAACAATTAAGATTGGCTTACGATCTTTGTCGATATATTTAACATTAAACGGTCCTGCATAATCAACTCCAGTCACTTCAAATGGTCTGCCGGGTCGCACACGGTCAGACGGTAAAATATTTTAATGTAAGCGGTTTATTACGTACACACTGCACTATTTTAATGTAAGCGGTTTATTACGTACACACTGCACACATTCTCTTGTGAAACGTTTCAATTCATCTCTTAGTTGAGGAATCCAATACTTTTGACGTAGATACTGCATTTGTACTTGGACGCCGCCGTGCTAAGTAAGACGGTGAGCTTGCTCCATAAGCAACCAAGCCAAACGCGATTTCTTTGGGATGATAGCGGGATGCTTTTTCTCGTAGTCCACTAACGATTTATCAATGCGGCCACCGACTCTCATGATGCCTGTACTATCTATAAATGGATTCAACGAGATTAATTTGTTTTTCTCAGAGATACCTTTTCCATTACTCAATGCGGTCCTCTCCACATTAAAATATTTTTCTTGCGATTTCGGGACAAAGTATTCCATAGCATAGGTCATTTCTTTTCTGGTGGGTGGAGCTACCGTCAGTTGGCTCGAACGTGTAGCTTTCCTCGGCGGTTTGTAATTGGCAATTTTAGCGTTCACATATCTTATAGCATAGCCGATGATTCTTTTTGCCTTTTCAATACTACTAACACAATCTAGTATGGGCAATCGTTCCGAACAATCTGTTTCTCCGTTTCTTCGTTCCAGACTTATGCTATCTTTAAATTCGGTAACGGTGTGCACTTTCAGTTCAATTTCTGACTCTTCGGACAACTTCAATGGAAATTGCTCCATTGGCCATTCCATTTCTGGTTGAGATAGCCACTCTGGCCCATACAGCCACAATTTATTATCTACCAGCAGTGATGCTTTAACTACTCGGCTCAATAAATCGGCTGGGTTATCCTTTGTGTTCACATACTTCCATTGCCGCAAGTCCGTATTCTTTTGAATGGATAGCACTCGGTTCGATACATACATTTTCAAATGTCCCGGTTCTTTCCTAATCCAATATAAAGTGGCCGATGAATCCGTAAATAATATGTACTGCATATTCTCAAATTCCATTGATCTTTTGACTTCAACTATCAATCGGGCTAATAATTCAGCTGCTGCTAGCTCCAAACGGGGAATGGTCATAGCTTTCAATGGTGCCACACGTGTCTTTGACATAACTAAACGACATTTGACTAAACCATCTGGATAGACAGTTCGTGCATAGATGACAGCACCGTAGGCCAATTGTGAACTGTCGGAAAATCCAATCAGTTTTGTTTTGGCTCGTTCAGTGGTTCCAATCCATTGATCAATACTGAAGTTTTCCAATGCTTTGGTCTCGTTCCAAAACTTCAACCACATACTTTCCAAGTCTCCGCTCACTGGCTCATCCCAGTCCACTTTGGCTAACCAAAACTTTTGTACAATCACTTTTCCAATCACTGTGGCAGGTGATGCATATCCATTCGGGTCGTATAGTTGAGACATCGAACGTATTGAATTGCTGTTTAGATAAAATCCCGATATTACAATCCAACTATTCAAATTCCTCTTGCATTTCTAGCTTGGCAGCTTCAAATTCAGCCATTGCTATTCAATTATGCTTTATTTATCCAACGATTCAGTGATGCACAATTCATGAAAATAAAACACAAAATAAATTGGAAAAAATAGCGGTAAATACTCCATTGTCATTTGAAATAAAGATCTAAGTGTGTCAGCATCAATGCAACGGTACAATTTGATTGATTCTCTCTCACACGATTCATTCAAGCAACACCAATACATGAAAATCAACCAAACTCCGTTTCACATGCAATTCATGCCAAAACAATCCAAACAAATCCGAAAAAATTGAGCACACAGCCTCCTCTTCCAAAACACATCCGTGTCTCTAAAAATGCTTGACTAATATTACTCTTTACATTACGAATATTCCCGAATGACATAACATTGAATCGACCGTTTTATACATAGGTTTTACTTGCGATACTGCCTTGTCATAGGTACTCCAAAGTGAAAATTCATCGTATGAATTATCTGCAGCAGCTACTTTTTCTCGTTCGGCGGTGAGCGTCAAATTTTCATTTTGGCCACTACAACACTCATTTATTCTGGTGGCAACAATATGGACAATACTTTCTTTGATCCGATCGGCAGTTGATGTTTGCTTGTATGTGATATTTTTAAACCGTGGATCTAAAAATGTTGCAAAACAAAGAATATCGTTATCTTCAAGATCATCAAATCTTTTCGCTAGTCCAGACTTCAGAGAGGAGACTAATGATATTACAGTGGGATGATAATTTCCTCTTAGTTATTGGTTGACCACGTTTTTCAAACCACTTATCAGCACAACGGCGAGAGAAGCCGTGAAATATTTTTCTCCACTCGTAATTTTTGTTATAGCTTCAAATGGTTTCAATGCTTTAATAACTTGCGCTGTTATTTTCCATTTGTTGAAGTGAACCGCACCAACCTCGAGACATTAGGCTCGGCCAATGTCTCGAGCATTACTAACGCTTCACACATTGTTTCTCGTAGGTATACTGCATCATGCGCAAAGGCTTGAGAAGTAAGTGTATGCGTGAGTATGCCATATACTTCGTGCTCGTCCACTAAGCTTGGCATTGACCAAAGCTTGGCATTGACCAACCCACAAACCTGGGGTAAATGGAAATAATACACATAGAAAATCATTTCTCGAAAAGCTCAAGCATTTTTGCTAGTCACCGATAGATGGCCAGGTGAAAATTTCCCATAACAATCCACTGACCTAATTTACTATTCATTGATCGTTATTTTAGTTGACTAAGCAATGAGGTAAATGCACCCAATATGCAATGCAAATGAATGAGAACGAACGTAAACTTGAGGTAAGCATTATTTTTGTATAAATATTCATGGCCATCAACAAACCAAACATTCTTGATACTACGCTCGTCCTACTCAATGCCTTTGCCCGAGTAGAATCGTCTCAAGGCATTTAGCCCGAGGCTGACAAATTCAACAGAGTTCCAGCCAGGATCCAGGTAGCCGGACGGAAAACAGCCTTACGCGCATCAGCCAGCTATTTTGCAGCCCATACGTCCAACAGTCAAACAACGTTACTTGCCCTGCTCAATGCCTTTGCCCGAGCAGTAGTTTCCCTAAGGCATTTCGCCCAGGGACGAGCAAATTAACGTGATACCGATCCAGAGATCGTGCGGACATAGCAATTCGCGCCAAATCGCCATCCGCAACGAATTTATCAGCTCGCACCGCCAGCAGCCACCACGACCGACACGCATCGCCAGCAAACCGACCGGCACCACACATTAACATCGTGCGGAAAAAACAATTGGGCCAAATCGCCATCAGCAACCAGTTGCCCAGTTCGCACCACCAGCAACCGCCACAACCGGCATACGTGGGCGGCGACTGGACAACCACCACCAGCAGCCTGTGATGACGACGCAACCCCGTCCGTCGCTCGAGGAAGCAATTGCTGTGACGCCCGGAGCGGGTCCGAGGCCAATCACGATCGACGAGTACCGGACACGCTTAATCAAGCACCTCGATACGATGGTCGTCGCGCCGGAAGAAAAGCGGCCAAGAGCTGGGCGTATTGTTGAGTTCCGCCGCAAGAGCAGTGATCTGCGCCGATTGGCACGTCTTGCGGTTACCAAAGCGGAGCGGGAGGCATTTAGAGCAAAAATTAAAGCGTTGGAGTCGGATTTCAAGGCAGAACAGCGCCGTAAAAACGTTCAAATTAGTAATTGTAATTGGTAGACAAATAAATATATTTGATGGAGGAAACGTGTGTTTCATTGGGAAAGCTTTGAAGTGGAGTTGAGTGTAGTTTACAGGTATTCCAGAGCAAGCGAGTGGAGACGCGTACGTACCAAATAAATACAAGTGGGTATTTTGGTGCTACGTCCAGCGGAACTCGCCCCAGGTTGGTTAGGGCTTCGTAATAGTCCTAACACATTCATCTGCTGACAAAATTGGGACATCTTTGTCTATAAGCGCAACAGTCGTTTTAACAGCTTCTTCCAGTTCTAAAATTCGTTCAAGCATGTAATAAGTAGAGTTCCATCTGGTCGTAACATCTAAAATAAGTTTTTTAGGTTCTTTGCCTGCATTCAGCTGGTACTGCAAAAATTTATGATTTGCGGTAGAGCTTCTCCTAAAATGAACCACTATTTTCCTAACTTTTACGAGTAAAGATGCAAGAAACTTAAGGCTGTCTTGAGTTACGAGATTTGTACTGTGAGCCAGACATCCAAAATGCTTCCAACCTAAATGGGTAATAATTGCTGGTTTTATATTAGCAGCATTATCAGACACTGCTAGAGAAACTTTTTCTGACAGCTCCCATCCATCAGTAATCTGCTTAATTTTTTTTAGCTAGATTAAAACCGGTATGGATTTCATTGTAGCTTACGCAACAAAATCGACTGGAGAGTAAAATCAAAATCGACGAAATGGATTGTTACTCCTATAAAATTTTCGTTGTTGGTAGAAGTCCAACAATCTGTAGTTAAACTACAACTCAGAACAGATTTCGACAAAATTTTGGCTTCCGTCAAAACTTTCTCATACATCGCAGGTAGCATTGTGTCGGAAATATGCCGCCGATTTGGTAAATTGTAAGAAGAATTTAAAGATTACACGAATCGTTTGAAGCCGTAGTCCTCCACAATGCTAAACGGTTGAAAGTCAACCGTAAAAAGGTACATTAAATTCTCGTTAATATGCTGCTTCGCTGTTGTGGTTAACTTTTTCGGCATGAAATCGTGCAAGGTTCCTAGGACCAATGCAGGTCATTTAGAAGGATATTTTGATTGGCTACTCACTTCAGTACAAGCGTTTGCGCTTGTGCTAGGTTCCAGTGGTTCATTATTTGCCAACGTCACATCTTTATTTTGGATAATTTCATTCTAAAATCTATGAAATAAAAACAAATAATAACTTAAAAACACAGTCAAATAGTATCGCTGGATTTAATTACGCAAATATCCGCTATGCAATATTTTAAGTAATATGCAAATAGAGTAGCCGAAATAAAGCCCAGATCGATGGAGAGACAGAAAAAAACTCAATGTATTTTTACGACAAAAAATACTCACAGTGGCCTTTCTGGAGGTACTGGAAGATGCGAATCTACCAGCAGGGATTTTAATTGTTGAGTGTTTTGTTGACATGTGTCGTTTCAAATTTGTGACTGATGTCTTATATGAAATTTTTGCCTTGCAAATTCCACATTTAGCAAAACAGCTATCATGAACATTGAAAAAATCCCAAATAGCACTTGTTTTTTTTCGATTTAGTTTCCATATTTCTGGAAACAATTTGATTTGTGTACATATGTTAAATAATAAAAGGTCAAAACTCGACTATGAGCAACTAAATCAATGGTTGATTATGTTATGCCGATTTTTAAGAATAAGATTAGCAAATTTCTCGTTTTTGTTCAAAACCTTTTATTCGAGACCAATTTGCTTTATTAAAATAATTATAAATTTTTAGGCTCTTATAACCGATATTTTCTAGTATAAACTGTATTTTGAATCAAACACTTTTTCGAACAAAAACAGTTATTCTAATTATTAGCAACGACATTAATACAAAGCACTACCAATTTCTTGCACAACGATTTCAATTTCGTTTTCAATTCGAACATTGAATGCGATATTACTTTCACTCAAAACTTGATATAATTTCAAACGATTTTGTCTGATTTTATTTGCAAAACAACACTTGCATTGAACGAAACAGAAATTAATTTTCAAAACTAAATAAATAATGCCTTAAGATTTGCATACGCGATAAAGTGAACACTTTATAATAAACCATTTTTTCAGTTTTCATGCTTAAAATATATACAGAAAACATGTGCCAACAATCTTTTATTTGAAACTTTATCAAATAACTTTTCTGTTGAATTCAAAACTTTATATGGAACACGTTTTGAAATTAATTCGCTTTTCAAAATCAAAATAGTTCACAATACACCTTTGATACAATGCGAATGAAAATTACAATGCGAATGGTCTGGAAAAACAAAAGCCAATCAAGCATCAATCGCTTAGAATTATTGTATCTGCTACTGCTCTTTAGAGCATGTTTGCTCTTCTGCTTTTCATTACAAATCGCATTCGCAGTCAAATCTTAATTGCTCCAAATCGCAGTGAACGACATAGCCAAGTTCTTATCAAAAAGAGCTGCGTTTGAATGAGCAGAACAGACCAGCCTAAGCCGCATCGCCCATAAGCGCACATTACGCTTATGCAGCTATGCATAAGTATATATATGCAGCTATGCATAAGACATCGCTGCGATTTAGAGAGCAGTCAGCTCAAAGCATATTTTGCTTATTGGGTGGGTTGTGATTGATTCTTTTACACTGCTCTTTTCAATCGCAGCTCTTTTTCATATGTGATCGCAATTTGTGATTGCTCTTTTTCAATCACAGTGAAAAACTCGCAGGTATGCGAAATAGCATTCCATCCCTATTGATGGTGTTGTTGTCACATTTGAGACTGATGAGTTGATTACTTGTGGGTGTGGCTGCTGCTGTCACTGCAATTTTGGGTAGGGGGTAGGAAGGTTTTCGAGCAGTTTGCTTGTATGACTGCTCGATTACTACATAATGAGGCTCCCCCAAATACCATTTGAATGTTTTTTTGACTGCTTTATTTCTTGTAATAGACAGCTCATGCATGTAAATTTTTCAATAAAAATAAAAATTTAATCTGTAAAAGTTTAAATTCAAAGTAGTGTAGATTTAGTATTATTACTAAATTAATACTAACGATGATAAGGAAGACCTTCTTGAGTCCCCGATCAAAATGCATCATATAAATATAAATATTTAATTTCGACTCTGTTGGACGAGATGGATTAATTCATCTCCTATAAGATATGTAATTGTCTTACAATATTTTTTTAGTTTTTAGTTTTAGATTGATAAATTTTAAATCGTCAGACATTAGGCAAGAGAATTTAAATTCTCATATCGCAGAGGAGTGAAGAAAAAGAAAAGAGAATATTTCTTCACCACAAAATCTCCTGAAAAGGAATACAAATTCACGAATTTTAAGGAAAATAAATATAAATTTATTTAAACAAATCAATTTGTAAATTTATTAATAAATTTTAAAAATGTTGAAAATTCTAATAAGTTGCATATAATTTATCCTAAATCTAGCTAATCTGTAAATTTTTCTATTTATAAGAATCCTCTCTTTGATTTTTTTTAATTAAAAAAAAAAACTTACGGTGGGGCTCTTTCTTCGAACAATTCAATAGTTCAATCAATTTCGTCTTGATAATACGTTTGTATCCACAATCGCTGTTCTGTTCAAAAACCAGAAAATAAATCTTCTTTACGTTTTTTTTTATCTTCTGTTCCCTCATCAAAAATAAAATTAAACATCTTATTTTCGTCTTTTCTTCTGTTCAAAAACCAGAATAAAAATCTTCTTTTCGTTTTTTCAATCTTCAGTTCAAAAACCAGAATAATAATCTTCTTTTTGCTTTTCAATCTTCATTTCACTTTTCAAAAGACTAATCAACCAACTGCTGATTGACTAAAAACTGAACTGCCTATTTTAATTTCTTTTTTTTTTCATCTTTGACGGTCTGTCTGATTTTTTTCTTTCTTGACTACTATTGATTCTATTTAAAAAATTTTTTTTAGAATATCTGTACAAAATTCAACGTTGTGTTGAATATTATATTTAAAAATGAACTTAAACACCTCTATAACTATCGGAATTCAATCTCATTTATTGATACAATTCACACCTAATTTATAACAAAATTAAGCTGACATGATACAATTTCATTAACTAGCAATGTTCAATAAAAAACTACAAATAAAAATGCTGATCTTAAAATGCCAATGTACTTTACGCTATGAACAAAATTGCTAATGTACTTTATGAATAATTAAAGGTAAAAAGTGCTGATTGGAAATGCTAGTACACTTTATGGTATGAATAATTAAAGGTAAACAAGTTGGGTAAACAGACCTACGCTCATGTCAGAAGGGTTTTGTATTCAATTTTCAAAATGCAGTCACCAGATTGAATAAAGTCAAGAAGCACGTCAATGACGATTTTATTGGAGAAAATATGAAATTCGAAAATCATACTATTATTAACAAAGTTGAACGAATTTAGACTTCTGAGGTTTTTGTTATTGTTATACTCATAAATATCTCCCTTGATAATTATTTCAGATGTCCATTCGATAGGGAGGAAACATATTTTTCATGTATTTCCCCCCTGTGCCCCCAATGAAGCAAAAACTGGCAGGTTAAGTACTGTTTTGAAAAGCTCCCATGAAAACTTTTATTTCATACTCATATCAGCTACGTTTGATTAATTTTTTTTTTTCAGGGGCCACTCTCCTGTACTATTATCATCGATTAATTTCCAATTTTTTCGAATCCTAGAGTTGTTACAAAGCCCTTTTGCTAGAAGCTCCCTCCCGCCTCCTTGACTTGTTTCACTTATGAGTATTAATTGTAGGCACTCATCTTCAGTCATACATTAAATTGAATCAAGTGTTCAAAGCATGCACCTTGAACGTTGAAGTTGGGAAAAAATAACTCAAAATTATCCAATCTTCGCATTCAAAACAGCCACTATTTTCTTTTACGATTACTGATACCACTAGCTGAACTGATTCTCAAAGGTATGCATGAAACCTATCATTCCTGAAATTTTCATGCAAATCCTAGCAAAATTGTAGTGTCTGAGTCGGTAAAAAGCGCATGTTGTTCCATAGCCATATGTTGCCATAGTAATACATGCAGCGCATATTGTTCCATAGTAATACAGGAAAATTCAACCCGTTATATCTTCGCTAAATATAATTCAATCTCTATTAAACTTTCAGGATAGATGAATCTTATAAAACGACATCTGCGTACTGAATTTCATAGAATTTAAGGGTACCGTTACGATTTTATTCAAGAAAACATAAAATCTATAAATCATACTATTACTAACAAAGTTGAGTGAATTGCGACTTCTCACGTATTTGTTGTTGTTCTACTCATCAAGGCCTAAATTCTTGATTTTTTTTCAGATTTTTCGGATCACAGTTGTCCAATCGCGAGGGGGGGGGGGACACAAATTTTTCGTGTATTTCCCCTCCCTGTGCGCCCCTCGAAGCAAACTTTGTCAAATTAAGACCTGTTTTGAAAAGTTCTCATCAAGACCTTTCATTTGATACCCATATCGGCTACCTCCAATGAAATTTTTTTTTCGGGGGGTCACTCCCCTACATGGGGAGACCCCCCTTAAATAGCTTATAAAACTTTTTTGCAATTGAACTTTGAAGAGGTCACCACTTTACACCTACATACAAAATTTGATGCTTCTAGCTTAAGTGGTTTCCGAGAAAAACTGCTGTGACACACGGACGGACGGACGGACGGACGGACGGACGGACAGACAGACAGACGGACAGACGGACAGACAGGACGCGATTTTAGAAGGGTTTTGTAAAATTATTTTACAAAACCCCAAAAAGTGCTGATTGGAAATGCTAATGTACTTTATGGTATGAATAAAAAAGTGCTGATTGGAAACTTGCGGGAAAGAATGGGTGAATGTACTGTGTGATCATTATTAATTTGTTCCGGCTGGAACATGCTGGGGGGCGGCAGTTTATAATGCTTGGTCAAATCGTCTTCGTATCGATGATGGTGTGAGCTGAATAGACTCCGCTTGAGTGGGTCCATTTTTAGTGCAGCATATTTTTTTGCTGATGAAATCCTTGAATACCTTCCAGTTTTTGGATAAGAATATTGCCAAAATAACTGAGACGAAAATGCTCGTTGTAGCTGTTACGGAATGCTCCTTCAGAGCAATTCGTGAAGGGTTCTCCAATGATAGCTCAGGTAAGGAGGCGTAGTCGATGACCTGCTCAGTAGGTTGAATTATTACTCCGTGGTGCAGGATACGAGTCATCTTTGAGGTATGTATTGTTGGTATGGAGCGAGTTTGCCTAATGTAACTCGAGATGACCTTGTATTGCTCGTCGATTGTTGACTTTAGTGTGACTTCCCTTGTTTTTATCAAGCAGCTGTCATGGAAGTGTATGATCCCAGTGGTGTTCAACGAAATCTTTTTCCAGGTACCCTTACAAATGAAGGCTACGACAGTTGGGTGGGTAGAAATGTACATCCACGTATTTTTCATTATCAGCGTCTTCCAAACAGTGCCAGTTAGCTGAAGATAATTGGAATCACACCCCTTAGCTGAATGTCATCCGTAAATTTCATCCACAACACAGGATGGACTGCTGTCTATATTATGCACAATGGTCGGAGTGCACAGGTAAATGTACCTTTTATTGATGATGCAAGCATCTAGCTCTTCCTTCTTTAAGGTAAAATAGACCTGGCTATTGAAGTCTATTGCCAAGGTTGAAGCATCTAAGACTGCTATTGAAAACGTATTGTTTCGTATCAGATGTGGAACCGCCGTTACATGTCCAAGCTCGAAAAGTGATTTTTCTAGGATGTGTAGGTAACCGTATAGCTGAATTTCGTTAGGGTTTGCCTCTATTTATAGCCGATGTTGAGGAACATTCGATATATACAGATTAGAATGAAGTTTGGCCGTTGCATTCGCAATTATCTCTTCGACGTTGTGTGGTGTGATGAATTCCAAAATGTGCCCGTTGTCATGCATGGCATTCAGCCATCGGGTGTATTTATTCTCAAGCTCGCGAAAATAGTCCTCAGCAATTATATAGGAGGATATCATTTCTTTACTGATCCTGTTATGATCTGTGGACGCATACCAATTTGCCATCTCATTTACTGAGGTTGTGATACGGGCTAATCGAAGATTCAACTGTCTTAGTTTGGATTCCAGGATGGCAGTTGACTGATTAATTTTGGAATTCAGGAACAGCGCTTGATGATTTGTCGTATGAGAAAGAGCGTTTAGGGTGATATGTAGCTGTTCGATATCTGTATATACTTCGTCATTAACCCCAAAGACGGTGGTCAAGAGCTTCCCCAGCAGTCCTCTCTTTCTCCTGTGATGACTTAGTTGAATCACTTGATTCAAAACCTTTGACAAATTCAACCTTCGTGCTAAGGCTTGATGAAGAAGAGAGTCACAGTGTGTTGTATCGGTCACTTCCTTAGTTTTTTCACACATCATTCTGATTTGATTCGTGATTGAGTCAGCCATTTTTTGATCAGTGAAAATCTCAGTTATAGGTAACGTTATTTGTAGCCTTAGAGTTCCTCGTTTGATCTGAGCATGTCCTAAATTTTCAATATAAAGCTCAGATTTTGTGTCTAGTGTTTCGAAGTCTTGGGCGAAAATGATGGTAAGCCAGTAAAAAATTGACAAGATCGAATATAGTAATTTCGATGACCATATACAAGGGTTGACTCTAACCTTTCTTCTTTTAAAAGGTGGATTTGCGTTATGACTTATCGCTGCCTGAACCTGTTGCTGGTAAACTCGTTTAGCCCCTTGAGTTGGTGAGGTTGTTAAGACTGCCACCGTTTTCTTCTGAACATTTTCTTCAGAGTTATGCATACTCAGCGGTAATTGGCATAATTTGTTAAGAGGACGTTTTTTTACTATGTCCTTGTATTGTACAGAAACGAGACGGACAACACCATCTTCACCCGGATGCAACTCCTTTATTCGGCCTAATGACCATTTTTGCAGCGGTAAATTGTCGTCTCTTACGAGGACCAACTCTCCGACTTCAGGATTTTTGTTATCTACCCGCCATTTGCTCCTTTCTTGGAGTGATGACAAGTATTCTTGCGACCATCTTTTCCATATGTCTCTATGCAATTTGGTAACCAGCTTCCATCTTTGATGTACGTTCGTATCACTTATGTCGGGCTCAGGTGGCGCAATCAGCGGTCGGCCTATAAGAAAATGTCCGGGAGTTAAAGTTTCCAAATTTCTGGGATCGCTGGAATTTTGGCCTAATGGCCTTGAATTTACACAAGCTTCTACTTGGTAAAGTACGGTGGTGAACTCCTCGTATGTCAATAACGTCTCTCCCAATACTCTTTTGAGATGCCCTTTTACTGATTTGACGCCTGCTTCCCATAACCCTCCGAAGTGTCGAGTGGCTGGTGGAATAAATTTCCACTTTGTACCATCATTGGCGATCACTTCCGCAGCATGCCTTGTTGACTGCTCAATTGCAAGCCGCATGTCCTTCTCCATTTTGTTTCGGGCGCCAACAAAGTTAGTACCATTGTCTGAAAATATTTCTTTACAATGGCCGCGGCGTGATATGAACCTTTTATAGGCTGCCAAAAATGCGTCTGTGGTCATATCACTGACCAATTCAAGATGAATGGCCTTCGTTACCATGCAAATGAATAGGGCAATGTATCCCTTGAGCGATCTGGCACCACGTCCTTTTGACATCTTTGTCATAAATGGTCCAGCGTAATCTACTCTAGTATGCGAGAAAGGTGGAGAAGGCAGCACGCGGGCCTGTGGTAGGTTTCCCATCAGCTGTTGTGTGGACTTTTGATTGTATCGCGCACACGTGAGGCACCTGTGGTTTCTAGAATGGACAGTATTTTTGGCGTTAATTATCCATCCGGATATAGTTCAGTGTTAAAGTCGTGCCTCCGTGGAGCGTCTGACGGTGAGCATGGTCGATGATAAGATTTGTCAGATGATGTTTTTGAGGCAGCAAAATTTGATGCTTTGCATCTAGTAATATGTCAGACTTCTGGATCTTTCCTTCAACGCGTAGAACCCCTATTTTATCTAGAAATGGGTGAAGCTTTAGTAGCTTACTTGTTCTGCTGAACGGTTCACCGTTCTTAAGTGATTGTATGTCCTCATGAAACGCTTCTTGCTGCACGATTCTTATAATACACATTTTGGCCGTGCGTAATTCGTCCGAAGATAAATAATTTGCATTTCTTTCCTTCTTCGAAACCCTGCAGTTTTTAATGAACCGTAAGCAATAAGCCGTTACCCTAACTTGTCGTGTAAAGGTATTACTGCTGCTGATCTCTGAATAGGAAACCGTTGAGATGAAGACTTTACTGGTGATCCTTGCTTCTTCTTGTAAGCTTACTTTGAGTTTTTGCAATGGCCATGCATTGGATTTTTGTGACAGCCACAGAGGTCCTCTCCACCATGCTTTATGTGATACAAGCTTCTTTGGTCTAATTCCTCTGGATGCTACGTCAGCTGGATTTTCCTGCGATGACACATATCTCCAGATGCTTGTGGGAAATAAATCCTGAATCTCTGAGATTCTGTTTGCAATGAACGCATCCAAAGTATGAGGGCTCTTTGTTATCCATGCCAGAACTATTTCTGAGTCACACCATGCAAACACATTGGGTGTGTCTATTTCTAGGGTAGCTATTGTCATTTTCAGTAGCCTGGATAGCAGCAAGGCTCCACATAGTTCCAAACGGGGAATGGTAATCTGTTGCTTTAGAGGCGCAGCTTCAGAACCTTCTGGTCGACTTGTAGAAACGATTTTATCTTGTGATTCCCTCCGATTCTTTTGTTTAACGGGTGCCACCTTGGCCTTCGCTGTCAGGATCGTACAATAAACTTTTCCTAGTGAGTCAGTGGTTCGCACGTATATAACCGCTGCGTATCCCTTTTCAGGTGCGTCACAGAAACCGTGCAGCTGGAATTCCTGGTTTTTGTGGTTGCTAATCCATCTAGGAATTCTGATTGCATGTAGCTCCGGTAATTCCTTTTCGATCTTAGTCCAGGCCTTTATTATATCCAGAGGGGCCTGCTGATCCCATTCGATACTATTCTTCCAAAGAGCCTGCATAAGTAATTTCGCTGATATTGTGATGGGTGATAGCCAACCTAATGGATCGAAGATGCTGGAAATTTTTGACAACAGCGCTCTTTTAGTCAGTTTTGTACTAGACGGTTCAACATTTAGCCTGAATTGAAATTCATCCCGTTTAGGGTTCCAGTGGATTCCGAGTGTTTTAATGGAGCCTGAGTCAGTAATTTCGAAGATCTTTTGCTCAACCATATCTCTAGGCACGTTCTTGAGAAGATCCTCACTATTGGAAGTCCACTTTCGAAGGTTAAACTTTCCTTTTTGAAGTAGCTTGATCATCTGGGCCTCTAGTTCCGTTGCTTCTTCCTTTGTGTCAGCTCCGGTCAACATATCGTCCATATAAAAGTCCGACGTGAGAATTCTCTTGGCAATCGGGTATTAATCACCTTCGTCTTCTGCTAGCTGCATTAGAACCTTTACTGCCAGATACGAAGCGGGCCCAGTACCATATGTAATCGTGTTCAGAACATATTCTTGGATAGGGTCATGAGGATGTTGGCGTCAAAGAATTCTTTGATAGTTCCTGTCTGGTTCAGCTATGTTGACTTGTCTAAACATATTTTCGATATCGGCAGTAAATACGTAGCGATGCTTCCTCCATCTTAGCAGTATCTGGATGAGATCCTGCTGTAACTTTGGTCCAGTATGCAGAACGTCGTTAAGACTCAGGCCCGTGGTTGTTTTACAAGAAGCATCGAAGACAACACGAAGTTTCGTAGTAGTGCTATCCTGCTTGTAGACTGCATGATGTGGTAAATAAAAGACTTTACAGTCATATCCCTTGAGTGACTTCACGGGGCTCATGTGTCCCAAGGCCAAATACTCAGAAAGAAACTTGTTGTACTCCTGTTGGTCCGATGGATTTTTCTGTAACCTCGTCTCCATTTGTAATAATCGCGCAACAGCAGTCTTTCTGGATTCACCAAGCTGCTCTTTGTTGTCCTTAAAAGGTAAGCTGACGATGTATCTTCCTTCCTTGTCCCTTCTTTGTGTGGACCGGAAGAAATTATCACAACACCCAAGCTCTTCGTGCGGATTCAACCGATCGTCTGGTTCCCAAAAGCTTTCTAGGCTTTGCTGAATTTCCGCGAGTGATACATAACTCGATAGTCTGATTGACTCATGGGAGCCTTTTGGAACACTACCAAAAAGAATCCACCCTAGCTTAGTTTTTTGCGCCGCTGGCTGCTCCTTAATCACTCCATCCATTACTATCTGGGCATAGACATCTGCCCCCAGGAGAAGGTCAATAGCACCTGGTTTGTCAAAATCTAGGTCCGCTAAGGCAAGGCCATCATATTTACTCCGGTCTATATTTTCAATGCGGCTTTCAGGCAGGCAAGAATTCAATTTTGAGAGGACAAGAGCGTCCACAAAGAGATGAGATGATGCTGAATCCCGAAGCTGGATTTTAATAGTTACTTGATATGATGCTTTCGCGGATTCCGTTTCGCCTACTCCTGTGACTATTGCCTGGATTCTTCGTTTTGGCAGTTTCAAAATCTGCACTGCTTCTTCGGTGATGAGTGAAACCTGTGAACAGGGGTCGATTAAGGCCCTCATTGATTCAAGATGCCCATGCGTGCTTCTTATCCTGACCATCGCGGTTGGGAGCTGCACCTGTGGTAAGTTAGGACTACCCATTTGCAGTGTGACGGCGTCGGCTTTTGCGGAGGCAGTATTGGTGGTGAGATGAGTCGAAACGCCTTTAGCGTCAGGTTCCGATGAAAATTTGCTATTTTCGTAGCTTCGGTGAAGCAAACTGTGGTGTTTTTTGCCGCAAACAGCGCACAATTTTGTAGATCTACATTTTTCTGTCTTGCTGTGCATAAGGCAATTGGGGCATAACTTCTTTTTCCTAATAAGAGCATTCCTGTCTTCTATGCTCATTTTTTTGAAATCGTCACATCGATATATTTTGTGAGACTTGGAGCAAATGCTGCAGCCGTTCTTTATCTGAGTGCTAAAGCTTTTCTTCTGCCCGTTGGTGTGGATATCTTGCCTTTGATGTTTTGTAGTCTTGAGGCAATCGAGGACTTGGTATCTTTTTTCTAAGAAGTTGAAGAATTCGCCAATGGAAGGCATTTTTCGAGGATTGGATAGGCTTTCTTCAAATAGCCGTAGGCTTTCAGCATCTAGCTTCCGCATTGTAATGCATACGATTATTGGTCCCCACTCATCGGTATTGCATTTTAAAGTTTTAAGTGCCTCCATGCATTCTCTTATAAGGTCGTATAACATTATTACGTCTTGCTGCGACCTATGTTCTGACCTTTTTGCATCAATAATTGCGTCGATATAGGTAGCTATTATTTTACGGTTATTGTTGAACCTGGCGCTGAGAAGGCTTAGTGCAGTTTCATAATTGCAGCTGGCAAGTTGTAGATGGCTTACCACTCGTCTCGCATCTCCTTCTAGTGCATTCAGTAGATACTGCATTTTCTCGACATTACTCAAATGGTAGTTATTGTCGAGGACATTTAAGAAGATATCGATGAAGGGCTTCCATTGCTTATAGTCACCATCGAATGCTGGAATCTTGATGGGTGGTAATTTAGGAAAGTTACCGGGCCTGTTAAATTCTTGATATGGATGGTTGGCAATAGACTGAGTCGTTATCGGCCAGTTTACTGAGTGATTTATGTAGCCAAGATTTGCGTTGGAACTCGAGTAGCTTAAGGTGCTAGTTGCTATCGGTAGGCCGGCTGGCGACGCAACTGTTATCGTATTAGCACTGGTTGCTGCTGGGAAGCTTGTTGGAGCCGTTATTGCGACAGGATCTGTTGTGTTTGCTGCATTATCCTCTGTGGTGATTAATTTTGATGTGGCGCCCAATCCAACTTCATTTTTTCCAGGATAACGATGTTTTAAAATGCAGTTGCTGGCGTTTATGCAAATAGCATGAGTTTGCTCGTAAAGCTTTTCAGCGAGATAAGGATGTTCGGCTGGTATAAGCTGTAATAACTGCTTGTGCTTTTCTGAGAACTCCCTCCAATGGTTCTCTAGATCCTATAGCCTTTTCTTCACATACTCCTCCGTTTTTCTTTCAGCAGAATCTTTTTTAAAATTCCTTAAGATTCGTGAAATTTCGTCTGCAGAATTTTTCTGGCATCTGAGAAGTTCTTCTGCCTGTGTAGCCATAATCAAGATTAATTATTCGAGATTAATCGAGTATGGTTCGGTATAGTATTGATGTACCAACAGCGTATCGCCTTGGAACCGATAAATCGCTCTAGTTTAGCTGGCGTGTGTTGAATCTGGCTAATTCTGTAGACTAGGTTGAGCCAAAATTCAACAGTGTGTTGAGTTTGACCCTTGACGTCGGCGTTTGTATTCAGCTCTTGAAATCAGGATAGAACAGTGTGTTGGTTCCTGTTTCGGATGAAATATTGTGTTTCGTTGAATAGGTTGAGCGTTAATTCAACAGTGTGTTGAATTTAGCTTTGAATCTCGACCTGGAAACGGCTTGATAACAGGACCCAACTATGCGGCAAGTCCAGTTTTTTGATGTGTGGTACCACTGGTGGCTGAATCGGCTGTTAATTCAACAGTATGTTGAATTTAGCTCCTGATTGACTCCTTACGATGAGCGATGGATAACGGGTTTCGTTTCATTTGCAGGATATTCAACAGTGTGTTGAATATGAGGCTCGATACAACAGTGTGTTGTATCCTGGTTAAACCTTATTGGAGGTCCTTAAAACGGCAACAGGATATCGATATTCAACAGTGTGTCGAATATGAGATTGATACAACAGTGTGTTGTATCCTGGCTCGAACTAATTGGAAGTCCTTGGAACGGCAACTGGATGTTGATATTCAACAGTGTGTCGAATATGAGATTCGATACAACAGTGTGTTGTATCCTGGTTCGAACTAATTGGAAGTTCCTATATCCGGCTCGACGGACCATGTACAAAATTCAACGTTGTGTTGAATTATGTATAAAAATGAAACTAAACACCTCTATAACTATCGGAATTCAATCTCATTTATTGATACAATTCACACCTAATTTATAACAAAATTAAGCTGACATGATACAATTTCATTAACCAGCAATGTTCAATAAAAAACTACAAATAAAAATGCTGATCTTAAAATGCCAATGTACTTTACGCTATGAACAAAATTGCTGATGTACTTTATGAATGATTAAAGGTAAAAAGTGCTGATTGGAAATGCTAATGCACTTTATGGTATGAATAATTAAAGGTAAAAAAGTGCTGATTGGAAATGCTAATGTACTTTATGGTATGAATAAAAAAGTGCTGATTGGAAACTTGCGGGAAAGAATGGGTGAATGTACTGTGTGATCATTATTAATTTGTTCCGGCTGGAACAATATCTAATTTATATATTATGTATGCGTTATAATGTTTGAGTATGATAGTGTAGATAGTGTAATTAATGTAACGAAATACTGGTGATAATTTGCATTGAAGCGAAAGAGTTTATAAAAGAATAAGAAAATCGTATTACATACGCGACGGCTCTTGCTAGGTGGTTGTGTGGAACGTGATTTTTCGCGAAACATTCGATCCAACGCTTTTCGGCAGCAACACTAGTCTCCTTCCACGATCGGATCTTTTCTTGGGAAACGAATCTTTTCAAATAACTAAACTAATCGAAAAATTCGTTGTCACTCGATTCTATGTAAAATTGTCCCCTCGATGCCATAAATTTCGCAGTGTAACCGGCGAACTTAGGTAGCCGATCAAATCCAATCCACGCAAAAGTCATGACTTCGCCCAAGTGAATAGTCAATTTCTTAATATAATCGATACAAGTTCCTGAAATCCAGGAAATATACGTACCGTGAGCAATATTGAATTGCTGTACCATCTCCAGCTGCGGCTTTCTCGATTTTCTCTCGATCTTCGCGAAATTCGAAGAACATGTTGATGGCACTGCTGACTTCCATGGCAGACTCGCTTTCGCCCTCAATCTGGTTCACCGTCCGATTAAAAATTGTCGCCTGTAAGATACGAGCTCTAGCGACGTCCAATTTTCTCGCAAAATTCGAAAGTTCACCTGGCCGAGTAAGAAAAGTAACAAAATTTTAAGTGAAACGGAGAACTTAGGTCTTCGTTGAAATATTCTTTCAGGTCATCAAAAATTCGTAAAATCGAGTCGACTGCCGAAAGCAGAGCCAGAACTCTGGTCTTACTGTAAGCAAGTAGTTTTTGATATTCCACTTCAACAGATTCACAAAACCGTTTCAGCTTGGCAGCTCTCACGGTGAACAAATAAGAATGAAAATATATTTTCACAACGAAACTTCCACATCGGATGGCATGTTTTCACAGCCTGCATTCAAAGTACTGTGGGCGATGTGTGCCCCACCTCCAACTCCGACCAATCCTGAATGAAGCAGATTCAGCTTAGTGAATGTATTATTAAGGCCAGTGCCCTCACGGTTGCCAAAATTACAGGTCGAATTATCAGCGCAAAATGCAGCCAATTTGTTTCCAATGCCGAATTTTTCCATCGCAGCTTGGACGATTCTGACAACAGTGTCATTGTCTTCGTCGTCTTGAGATGCCAATTCAATTATTCGGACCACCACTCCTTTCTTCTCCTAAAAATAACGAACAAGCACAGGAAAAATTCTGATCTGACTGTAGTTCAATGCGTCAGTGGTTATTACGACGAAGTAACAATATCTCAGGCCCTCTTTCAGTTTTTCCACCACATATGGCGCAAAGACACCAGTCGCAATGGATTCGCATTTGGTGCGCGAGCAGTTAAATTTCGACATACCAAAACAATGGCGAATAATTTTTGATGCGCAGCCCGCAGAACGAAAACTGTGACTGGAATTTATCACGTCGCACGCCCAGACACCCTCGCAAGTCGTATTTTGTTATTCATGTTTGGTGAATGTGGCACTATTGAAAAATTTTGTCAATTTTGCATTAAACGCTTTTTTGTGATGCTCCGATTTTAGATGCAATTCGATGTCTGTTCTGCGGCCATGAGAAATACCGAAATTAGCTTTGCACGCATTACAATGAGCATCACTGTCCGATTTATTTATTTTTTTGATGAACGGATATTATTTTTGCAATTTTTCGTTCAGAACATTTATTCCGCGTTTTATCGGCATTTTATTATGAGTTCAATGATTTTTTTTTACACTGAGATCAGAAACTGCACTCATATATTTTGAGGTTGAGTTAACAGCAAAAATTGATGACAACGAATAAACAAAGAGCACTCGCGCGAATAATGACGTCTCATTAATATGATGTCACGGCATCCAATCCATTGAATTTAATTTCCGAAGATCCTAATTCGATACATGTCAGCCGATCTTGGGTGCATGGTACATGGCCTACCCAATTCGGTACGAGTGGTCACGCTAAGCATAAGCATGAAGCGATGCAAAATTCAGACGCGTTCAATTTTGATCGCGGAATAAAATGAATTTAACACAAAATTATGCGAAAAGTTTATGATACGATGCAGTACAGTTTCTAACAGACTAAATCATTCAATAATGATTCTTAAACCTATGTAAATATTTACAAATGTATATATTTATAGGCGTTTAAGCATTTTCCGCAAATGCAACACAGCGGTAGTTAAACTATGGAATTACGAGTATATGTGAGAAATCTAAAATATCTCTTAGCAATAACGCTGGTAAATAGCATTTATTGGAACTAGGAACAATTGTTACACATCTAATTCAATGGAATTGAAATTATGCTTTATTTAAACCATCCTTAAAATTAAACAAAGATAAAGCAAATTTAGACATAAATGATTATAAAACTTAATGGCCGCGAGGGCACTCTAAATTTATACAGATCTGCTCAAGAATTTAAATTTTACATCGCTGTTTGTACATTTAATATACATTGACATTTGCACTATATAAATTCATTTTCAGCTTGAAAGTTTTCACCGCTTTCATTATTTTCGGAATCATCATTACCCCAATCATCTTCTTCATAACTTCCAGAGACAGCACGGTATTCTAATACTTCTATGGTATTGAAGCTAATATTTTTATTTTTTTTATATTGAATTTTACCACTTACAATATTTGAAAATCTTAATTTAGGTGTTCTGAATTCAATTCATTTCAGCCTTAATATATACAGTTTAGCATAGCTTTCATGATTTTAAAGTACAATAATGCATAATTCCCAAGGAAAAATTAAACAAAAAAAACCTATATTAAAATATCTTAACATTACGTCAACTAGCTTGGATTATGCTGACTGGTAAGATAGCACAATAGCTTTCAGTAATTATTATCGCTTGAAAGTGCGAGTATTAATGGATTGGTTGCAGTGCTTGCTCTGGCCAACAACCTTCTAGTTCGTTCCTGTACACATTTTTCAATATTGCTCATTCTGGCAAGTTGGTGAAGTTTTTCGCTAGAGAAGTAAAAAGGTTTATTGAGAGCCATTTTTAGGCAACGATTTTGGTCGACTTGAAGTTTTGATTTCAAATATTTAGCACATAAGTTCCAAAGGGGTGCTCCATATAGGATAATGGGCATGATTACCCTTTTAATTATTATTGTTTTGTTTTTAGCGCTGAGAAATGATTCCCGGTTTAGCATGGGATATAAGGCTAATGTCGCTTTCGAAATTATGCTACACGTAGTTTCGATGTGATTTTTAAAAATTAGTTTTTGGTCTAATGTGAGTCCTAAATAGGTAATTTCTTTTGACCAAGGTATTTCTAGGCCTAATAAATTTATGTTCCTTGGGGGCAGTAGGTTTTGCTTTCTTTTCTTGGTAAAGAACATTGCCTGAGTTTTCGAGATGTTAATTTTGATTTTCCACCGGTGGAAGTATTGATATAATCTTTGGAAAAATATTTCAAATTTCGTTATCTCATTTGGGTCTATGGATGTAGTATAAAAACATGTATCATCTGCGAAAGCAGCTAATTTGCAAGAATCATGTGTAGGCATATCTGCCGTGTAAATGTTGAAGAGTAATGGGCTTAGGCAGGAGCCCTGGGGGACTCCTGCTGGTATGTTTCGGTGCTTTGAGAAAGAGTCTTGAACTTTTACTGAATATTTCGGGTCATTAAGGAAAGAGTAAATAATATTTATTAGATATTGCGGGAAACCAAGTGTTGCTAAATATGTATAGTGTCGGAATTTTTTTGCTGCGGTACGTACAAACGTTAAAATAAAAACCAATTTTATCTTAAACCACAGAATTTATTTAAGAAATAGGTAAATGTACATTTCGGAATCAATCGTGTTCCTTCTTCAGTACCAACTGACTTATTTGTCTAAAACATCAACCTTATATACTAACAATATTCAATGAACGAGAAACCAATTAAATAGTAATTACAAAAGACAGTCATAAAGAAACCTAATTGCTGAGGATATACTCAAACGAACTTAAATAGGGGTGATGACGCGTTACCTGTATCATGATTCATTCGCTGGTGTTGTGGAATTTTTTGAATCTCAATACTTTCAATGATATCTAGCTTCCGTATATCGCTTACCTGGCTTATGACCTTCAAATTGTCCGTCTTGATCATATGTCCTGATTCGACAATGTGTTGCGCGACTGCCGATCGTATGTCGTTATTCCCTCTTCGCTTTTTAATTGCTTTTTCCGCCTCGCTCAGATGTTCTTTGCACCGTGTAGTTGCTGGACGTCTTGTTTGTCCGATGTAGACCATGTTGCATTCGGGACAGTTGATCTTGTACACTCCGCTTTGTTCGTTGACTTTGCGAGGATCCTTGACAGACCTGAGAAGGCTTCCTAATTTTAGTTTTCTGCTAGATGGTACCATTTCGATGTTTCCAGATTTCAATATCTTTTTCATTTTTGTTGTTACGTTAGTGTGCCTCACTGGTGCGCGTTTGATGGTATCCATGTGTTCGTTTTATATACCAAGTGTCGTTAATCCATTACGTTTGAGTTGATTTTCCTTTTTTCTGACTATACTCCGGATCGTATCACACTTGTATCCGTTCATTTCTGCGTTCTTGGTTATGTAGGATTCCTCTTTGCGTCGTTCGTCACTTGATAGCGGGATGGTCAGCATACGGTGAATCATAGCATGATATGGTGCCATCTTTTGAGAAAAACTGTGTGAGGACGTTGCTGGAATTGTCCTCTGAGTTTGCGTTGCTTTTCTATGAATTCCAAAACTCAATACCCCATTGCTCCTGAATATATTTATATCCAAGAATGACAGCTTGTTGTCCTTCTCCTGTTCCATGCTGAACTGTAAATTTTTGTGGATCGAATTGATACTCGTGAGTGTATGCTCAAATTTGTCCTTATTTACGATAGCTAAGTTGTCATCAACGTATCGGGTCCAAAATCTGGGAAGGAAACCTAGTTCTTCTAGGGTCGTTTCAATGTTGCTCATGAAAATGTCACTTCCATACAGCAGGAAAATAAGAAATTTTAACACGTACGTGAGAAGTACCACAGCTTTCCTGGGTAAATTTTTCAACGCTATATTGGGGATATTGTTGTGGCCCGGCGCCTTGCTGTTTTTGAGTTTCTTAAACAGTTCAGCCAGTTCTCCTGGTTTTAACTTTTCATTGTTAGGAACAGATGTAGGAATTGGTAATGATCTAGCAGTTTCTGCTACCATTAATTCAGTGATTTCACTACGCATAGGGTTGGTTATATTATGGTGCAAGCGAAAAGTATCTGCAAGAAGCTCGGCTTTGCCTTGATTTGAAAATTCATCTTCGTCATTGTTTCCTTTAAGTGGAGGTATAGAAAAAGTGTGATTGCCTTTGAAGACTTTGTTCAGTTTCCATATTTTCCGCGAATTGTAATCTAGATTGCCAAGCATCGAATTGCAGACCTGATTGCGGAGATTGGTAATTTTTACTCGAATTGCACTTGTGAGTCTTGACAGCAATTTTTGCTTGTATATTTCTGTTTCTTTGCCATTTCCTACGTAGCAAGTTCCTCGTTTGGATAAGTCTATACGTCTCATCATCAAGTTTTAAAGTGTTGTAACGAAAGTTTTTCCTGGGTGTACTAAGTTCAATACCTGACCATATGGTTTCATTAAGTGATTGGATATGTGTATTGATTTGGTCTGCTGTACACATTGATTCGGAGGTCTGCCGGTTCAAGAAAATATTTTCATTAATGTGCTTTCTATATAATGCCCAATTAGTTTCTTTGAATGAGAAGTTGTTTCGCGGGTGTTTCTCTATATATTCATCAGTTTTGATGGCAAACATAACTGGAAGATGTGGTAAGGACAGAGCTTGAAGAACTGTAATGTTGGAAGGAACTAGTTTTCCATCACTTAAGGCGATGTCTAATGCTGAACCGATTCCTTTATGCGAATAAAATGTTGGCTCGTTTGGGTAGTGTAAAAATACATTGTTCTCAGATATTATCTCAAATAGAGCTTTGCCAATCTTATTTGATCGAGAGCAATTCCATAATTGGTGCTTTGCATTCAAATCACCACAAAGAAGATAGCCTTGGTTATTATTAATAAACCTTTTCAAATCCGTAACAAAACCGCCTAATCTTTCATTGGTCAACTTGGTTCCAGGAAAGTAAATTGAATAGATTTGAATATTAATACCTTCAATCATAACACTGATGTTTTCAATATAAGGAGATTGGAATGAAGGTATTAGAAAGTGTTTTGTAGATTTTTTGATGGCCAAAGCAGCTCCACCACCTATCTTTCCTACTCTGTCTTTCCTGTAAATAGCATAGTACGGATGCGAGAGCTTATTGTGCGATCTTAGCCATGTTTCAGATATAGCAAATACATTAATTTCATTTTTTACGGCGAAATCAAACGCTTCAATGTGCTTATTACTAATACTTTGAGCATTCCAGAATAAAATTTTAAGATTATTATGAGTAGACAAACTTAAGAGCTAGCTTAACTATAGCATCGTATTGGTCTGCTTTTGTTTTGCAGTTTGAAAGACTTTGAATGAGTTCATGCGATATCTGTATTAGAATTTCAGGTGAGAACAGATCGCTTTTGTCACTATTTATGGTTTTTGACGAGCTTGGTTGTTGTCCTGGCTTTAAAATGGAGCTGTATGGGGTGGTAGAATTTATTAAAGCTCTTTTGTTGAGTTGTGTGGTGCTTGCATTGGATGCTACTCTCGGAAAGCTTGGAAAATTCACATCAAAGTTTTCAGTAGTGTTGTGCGTTGTCGGTTGTCGGGGTGTTGCAATTGGGTGAATAAATGCCAATAACGTCAATTGTACACGCAAACAACTACTTTATTTTTACACAAAGGATAATAATTAACAAGTAAAATAATTACGATGGACGTCGTTGTCTCGATGATTGTTGCTGACTTCATGATGATCATTCTCACCTCGACTCGAGTGAAGTTGTTGCTCGCTGAAAAACTGATCGCTAGCGACGGCAGCGCCACAGTACTCCCCTCCGAGTGACGCTGGCAGCATACATGTCATCGTGTTGCTGGCAGCTGGAACGTCGCGATGTTGTTATTTGTTGAGGACTTTTGAGAAGTGGGCCGCATCCCGAGTCTTAGCCTGGAGCTAGGGCTGGGAGCGGTTGATGGAAACTTCGGTGCCGTTTTGCTGAACCGGTGTTTGAAATGCAAGCGGGGCCAGCTTGCTACTCGGCGGGTATGTTCTCAACGAAGTCGGATGGATGCGACGTAGGGCTGGTGCGGATGTTGTGATCACTCGGGCAGGAGCCGCAGGTGTGCCATCGCGAACTTCGGGCGACGGAAAAGGTTCAGCTTCGGTGAAAGCGGGTTTGAGTCTCTCGGTCGAGACGATGACTTTACGTCCGTTGACGTCGATGGCGTAAACGATATTGGAAACTCGTTCGAGTACCTTGTGTGGGCCTGAGTAGGGCTGCGTGAGCAGCTTCTTGACGGCGTCTCTTCTGAGGAAGACGTGAGTGCAGGACGATATGTTTTTATTGACGAAAGTTGAGCGTGTGTTCCGATGTTGCGGCGGAACCGGGCGAAGCTTGCTCATGGTGTCCCGTAGGCTGAGGAGGAACTCGTGGGGCTCTGACGTGGTGTTACGAGGAACCAAAAGCTCTCCGGGGAACGAAATCGTTGTGCCATATAGCAACTCCGCGCAAGAGGCTGACAGGTCCTCCTTGACGGATCCTCGCAGACCGAGAAGTACAGTAGGGAGCACATTGGGCCACTGGGGGTTACTTTCGTGGCACATTATGGCGGCCTTGAGCGTGCGATGCCAGCGTTCTATCATCCCATTGGACGCCGGGTGGTACGGCGACGTCCAGTTTTTCTCGCAACCCATGAATGCGGTCAGCGCCTTGAACAAGGACGACTCGAACTGCTTGCCCTGGTCCGTTGTGATCGTGCGAGGCACGCCAAATGGCGAAACCCAGTTATTGAAGAAGGCGTGGGCGACGGACTCAGCTGTTATGTCCACCAGTGGAACTGCTTCGGGCCATCTTGAGAACCGGTCAATCATTGTCAGGCAATACTTGAATCCTTGTGAGGGAATTAGCGGGCCGATGATATCCAGGTGGATGTGTTGAAACCGCTCCTCTGACAATTGGAAAGTTTGTATGATGTTCCTCTGGTGACGGCCGACCTTCGAACGCCTTCGAACGAATGTCTCTCCTCATGTTGGCCCAAACGAACCTTTTTGCTATCGTTCTCTGGGTGACGCGTCCACTTGGATGCGACGGATTGTGGAAAACGTCGAAAATCTGTTTTCGCAAGCTCGAAGGCACAACGGGGCGCGAGTGTGGCAGTGAAGCATCTACTATCAATTCCGTGCTTCCGGCAACGACCATCCTTTGTAGTTTGAGCGAAGTGACGTTGCTGTCAAATAGCCGTTGGAGTTCGGTGTCACCCCGCTGTTCTCTGGCCAAATGTTTGATGTCGATGCCGGCTGGCATTGTGATTGTTTCAATTCGGGATAACGCGTCTGCCACCTCGTTGGTGGAGCCCGGTATGTGTCTGATGTCCGTGCAAAATTGCGACACAAAACCCAAATGCCGCAGCTGACGAGGAGAAGCTTTCGTGGCTGATTGCCTGAACGCGTACACCAACGGTTTGTGGTCTGTTAGGACGTGGAACTGTGTGCCCTCCAAAAAGTGGCGGAAATGGCGAATGCTATCGTAAACCGCCAACAATTCGCGGTCGTATACACTATAGTTGGTTTCCGAGACGGACAGCTTTCTCTGGAAAAAGGCGAGGGGCAGCCAGCATTCTCCCTGCCGCTGCTCAAGCACCGCTCCTATTGCCACGTCTGAAGCGTCTGTGGTAAGTCTGAGTGGTTCATTTGCTTTGAAATGAACTAGCAAGGTGGCGTCAGCCAAACTATTCTTGCACCTGAGGAATGCCTCTTCCGTTTCCGATGTCCATTCAATAGGAGTTCTGTCATTTTTCTTTGCTCCGACACAGTACCTGTTTAGCGGAGCCTGTAATCTGGCGGCGTTGGATATAAAGCGGTGATAGAAATTAATCGTGCCCAAGAAACGGCGAAGCTCGTTCACGTTGGAGGGCTTCTTGAAGTTGCGGATCACTTCTACTCGTGACGGGGGCGGTGAGACACCATGCTCGTTGATCATATGGCCCAGGTATTCAACCTCCCGGACTCCAAACTCGCACTTGGCCACATTCAGTAGTAGGCCATATTTCGCCAGGCGCTCAAAAATTTGGCGTAGATGATCGACGTGTTGCTCCTCTGATTCTGAGGCGACCAGTATGTCGTCGATGTAGCACACGCAGAACTCAAGGCCGAAAAGTACCCTGTCCATAAAGCGTTGAAAGGACTGTGCCGCGTTACGCAGACCGAAAGTCATTACGGTAAACTCGAAGAGGCCAAACGGCGTAATGACTGCCGTTTTCGGTATGTCGCTTTTCTCGACGGGGATCTGATGGAAAGCCTTGTATAAGTCAATTTTGGAAAATATTCGTTTGTCGGCCAGCTCGATTGTAAGGTCCTGAATGTGGCGCATCGGGTACTTGTCAGGCACTGTGACCACGTTGAGTCTGCGGTAATCCCCGCAAGGTCGCCAAGAACCGTCTTTCTTGCGGGTGAGGTGAAGCGGGCTCGCCCAAGGACTACTAGAGGGTCGGCAGTAACCCCGCTCCAACAGGCATTTGAACTCCGCTTTAGCGGCTCTAAGTTTTTCGCTGTTGAGCCTACGCGGGTGTTCTGCTACCGGTGGGCCTATCGTGGTTATGAAGTGTCGGACGTCGTGGTCGGCTGGTTTGCATTTGGCGGCAGGATTGGTTAAGGCGGGAAAACGTCTCAGCAGCGCGTGGAAACGTGTTTTAGCGCTTATCGTTGAAATGGAGTGGTGAGGGTGCTGATGAATGAGGCCCCGAACTGATCCGCGTGAGCCGGGTTCGGTAAGACGCTGGTTCTTAAGGTCGACGAGGAGGCCGTGCTCTCTCAAGAAATCGGCCTCTAAAATTGGTCGCGATACTTTAGCGACGTAGAAGCTCCAACGAAATTTTCGCCGGAACCCGAGTGACAGGTTCAACGTCGCTCTCCCAAAAGTGTCGATTGGTGTGCCGTTGGCGGCGAACAGTTTGAATGAAGATAAATTCCGTTTGCGCCCAAATGTTGAAGCGGGAATAACGGATACGTCCGCGCCGGTGTCGACGAGGAATGACAATTTCGTGCCTTGGTCGTAGATCAATAGGCGATTTATTGTGGAACCACCAGCCATCGCCTGCCCGTCTAGTGGTTCAATGCGTTTCCCGGCGCTGAAACCCGAAAGGCACATGGCGAACGACAACGTTTTGCTCTGTCGCCGAATCGCTCGTGGTAATAGCACCAGCCGCGGTCCGGCCTGGGCGATGCGGGTGTCTTACGTCGCGAGGTGCAATGGCAAGTGTTGGACTGGGCAATCGCTGCCCCAGTTGGAATGGACTGCATCCGCTTAAACTCGGAACGGGGCTCCGCTATTTGCTCTCTGAAGCTGTCACTGTCTGGGCCCTCGGTCGATTGCCCGTCTGTACGGCGCAGGATGCTAGCGACTACCTCCGTCGATTCAACGCTTGCGATTCGATCCGCCGCGTCCGCGAGCTTCTCGATGCTGTCAGCGGCTGAAACTGCCAAGATGGCGCGGAAGTTTGCTGGCAGTCGTTGCAGCCACAAGGTTTTTACCATGGATTCCGGTACTAGGGTTCCCGCGATTGACTGCATCTTACGAAGTAGCTGAGATGGGCGCTGATCATTTAGCTCCAAGCCGTAGAGCATCTGGTGGAGTCGCTCATGATCTTTAGGCGCGAAAACGGATAGCAGCCTAGATTTTAATGCCAGATATTTACCTGATTCGGGTGGGGTCTTAATGATATCAGCCACTTGTGAGATAGTCGCCATGTCCAATTCCGCCACAATCCTGTCAAAACGTGCTTGGTCCCCCGCAATCTTGCTCGTTCGGAACAATGCCTCTACTCGGGCAAACCATAACTCGGGCTCACTCTGCCAGAACGGTGGAAATTTTACTGCAACGGCGCAAATCTCGAACGATTCCGCCGGAATAGTTGACGCTGTGGATGATTGGCCGAAGGCGCCGCTGTCCGCGTCCTGGAAATTATCTTCGGCCATTGCTAAACTCACGTACGTGGGTCACCAATTGTGCGTTGTCGGTTGTCGGGGTGTTGCAATTGGGTGAATAAATGCCAATAACGTCAATTGTACACGCAAACAACTACTTTATTTTTACACAAAGGATAATAATTAACAAGTAAAATAATTACGATGGACGTCGTTGTCTCGATGATTGTTGCTGACTTCATGATGATCATTCTCACCTCGACTCGAGTGAAGTTGGTGCTCGCTGAAAAACTGATCGCTAGCGACGGCAGCGCCACAGTGTTAAATTGGTGAATTGGTTGTTTTTTGCTTATGGGTTTTCGTTTCGAGAGCTTTTGCTTGATTTCTATGTATTCAATCCTGCTCTTGCATGTAGAAGAATTGGCGTAATGGGAGCCACCACAGTTTATGCATTTGATTTTATCACTCTCTTTGTCTGAAACTGGGCATGATGAGTATTGGTGATCACCACTACATATAGGGCACTTCGTTGGTAGATGACAGTGATGATATCCGTGGCCATAGCGTTGGCAATTTCGACATTGTGTCGGACCCGTGTTTTTATTGCTGTGGTAGTTCCACTTCACGATTGTGTGAAATATTGTTTTAATTTTGCGGAAATCATTGAGCTTAATTCCACGTTGTAAATAAAGCAGATAATAAACACTACCACGGTGTTGTGCTTTTGAGCTGAACTTTTTTATATCCATCGTGGTTATGTTGTGCTCTGTTGCTAGAGCTTTTCTTAACTCTTCCAGGGGCATGTCATGGAGCCCTGATAGAACTACTTTCAATGGACGCATATCTGGCCGTTGATATGTGAAATAGTTAACTTTTTTCGAGTTTAAATGTTTTTCGGTAGTTTCGTAGTCCTCTATATTTGAGAGAAATAGTCGTCTACCAATCGACAACAATTTGATGGAGTATGCGCTAATTTTAAGCTCCTTCATTATAGCTTCAACCGTTTCATGAGGCAAATCAATAAAAGTTATAGGCGGTACTCTCACCTTTGGTTTGCTTTTGTCCACAGCAGATTCATTCTCGTGCCCGTCGTTTTCGTCAAGGTCAGCCAGAGGTGAGAATCGATTCGATGATTCAGTTACTGCCGTTGCAGAGCTTCTTCCCATTTTGAAATGATCCCTAAGGAGCATTCCTGTAGGCGAAGAACCTCTATTTCGCTTCCTGCTATTAGCAAGAGTAGTAGTTAAGTCTGATGTAGGACTCACTATAATCACTGAATTTGTCCCGACATAAGTAAAATTAATTTAACACAATAATAGAAAATAAGGTCCGGTTATATAAATTCCGTAAATGATCTAATTCACTAGACAAAATTCAAAAACCAAGTGCACGGCTCAAAGGTCGATGCAAGACTGAAGCTAATAATACCTGTAAAATGTTATAAGCCTTTGGTAGTTTTTTGGCATACCTTTGAAAACATGAATAAAAACCACATTAATTACCGAACAACTTAATAGTTTATTTTATGTGTTCACACGACGGGAAGCGAAATCTGACTACCAAATTCAAGGTAGATATGTTGAAATTGGCATGAAAGAAATGAAATTAAATACCTCTTTTACTTGTCAGAATTCAATCTGATTTATTAATACAATTCGCATTTAATTTATAACAGAATTAAGCTGACATGTCACAATTTAATTAACCAACGTTTAATAAAACAGATAAAAGTGCTGAGCATGAAAATGCCAATGTACTTTAAGTTATGAAAAATGAATTGAAATAAAATGATCGATCAATTGAAAAATCGATCAAATAAATTGAATTAATTACGAATGGGTTAGTTATTACAGTGCTAATTAACCTTAAATAACTATGTAAGTTGATTGAATCGCTGATCTTGCCGGATCATGAAGGGTGCTCAGCGGTGTCAGGAACTCAACATCCACACCCGCCCCGTTGAACGGTAGCGTCTAGGTAACGGCACTGGTGGTTGGACATGCAGGTTGTATTGTTGGTTGCAGGAACGCCAGCGGTGGTAGATCGCCAGCATGACTAATCCGAGAATGCCAAGGTATGGGCTATGGTTGTTGAGCCTTGTGTTGGAGAGGCGTGCGCTATGGGAGCTAGCAAGCACATCAAGAGGAGCGCCACAATTGACTTGCCGGGTCGCATCGATCGCCACCTTGTCCTCAGGATGTCGTCGCCGCATATCTGGGACCCTTCTTTTGTCAAGTGGGGGAACTTGCTTGTGATGGTTCTTCGTTAGACTGTGCGTCTTCGAGTACTGGTAAAAAGGCCAGTTTGTGTATTGGCCTTCTCAAAATTCCGGAGGTGCTTTTGACATCAGCGACTCGTACGAAACCATCGGCGCCTTCGTACGTTTTGATAATACGTCCCAGTGGGGACTTCGTCGATGGGGTGTTATCTTTGCTTATGATGACCACTGTTCCCGCGATCGCATTGGGGTGTGACTATCTCCACTTGGCACGATGCTGCAACTGCGCCAAGTACTCGTGCGAACATCGTCTCCAGAATTCGAGTTTGAGGTGATTGATTAGCTTCCACCGGGCATGGAGACCTCTGGTGACTGGCTCTGCGCGACCATCCACCATGGCTTTGAAGGGTTCTCCGATGAGAAAGTGTGCTGGAGTTAAGGCTGCCAAATCATTGGCATCGTTTGACATCGGGGTCAGTGGTCTAGGATTGAGGATAGCCTCCACCTCAACCACCAGGGTATGTAGCTCCTCGTAGGTGAGAGCTGCCGACAAAACGCCTCGGCTGATCAAATTTTCGGCTGATTTGACCGTCGTCTCCCACAACCCGCCAAAATGAGGTGCACGTGGAGGAATGAAATGGAAATCGTTCCCCGGCTGGAGCACGCCGTTGTTACTTCTTGACGCGGTTTGTTGGAATATAATGAGGACGACAATTCTAACAGCTGATTGTGAGCTCCCACAAAGTTGGTGGCGTTGTCGCAAAATAGGTTTCGACAGTGTCTTCGCCGTCCCATGAAACGCTTGAGAGCACAGAAGGATGCCTCTGTGCTTAGATCGCTGATTAGCTTCAGACTGACGGCCTTTGAAGCAAAACGGCAAAATATGGCTAGGTACCCTTTTTGCGGTCGGGTACCTCTACCTCAGTAATTGATCATCATAGGCCCACAAGCTGTCACTGTCTGGGCCCTCGGTCGATTGCCCGTCTGTACGGCGCAGGATGCTAGCGACTACCTCCGTCGATTCAACGCTTGCGATTCGATCCGCCGCGTCCGCGAGCTTCTCGATGCTGTCAGCGGCTGAAACTGCCAAGATGGCGCGGAAGTTTGCTGGCAGTCGTTGCAGCCACAAGGTTTTTACCATGGATTCCGGTACTAGGGTTCCCGCGATTGACTGCATCTTACGAAGTAGCTGAGATGGGCGCTGATCATTTAGCTCCAAGCCGTAGAGCATCTGGTGGAGTCGCTCATGATCTTTAGGCGCGAAAACGGATAGCAGCCTAGATTTTAATGCCAGATATTTACCTGATTCGGGTGGGGTCTTAATGATATCAGCCACTTGTGAGATAGTCGCCATGTCCAATTCCGCCACAATCCTGTCAAAACGTGCTTGGTCCCCCGCAATCTTGCTCGTTCGGAACAATGCCTCTACTCGGGCAAACCATAACTCGGGCTCACTCTGCCAGAACGGTGGAAATTTTACTGCAACGGCGCAAATCTCGAACGATTCCGCCGGAATAGTTGACGCTGTGGATGATTGGCCGAAGGCGCCGCTGTCCGCGTCCTGGAAATTATCTTCGGCCATTGCTAAACTCACGTACGTGGGTCACCAATTGTGCGTTGTCGGTTGTCGGGGTGTTGCAATTGGGTGAATAAATGCCAATAACGTCAATTGTACACGCAAACAACTACTTTATTTTTACACAAAGGATAATAATTAACAAGTAAAATAATTCCGATGGACGTCGTTGTCTCGATGATTGTTGCTGACTTCATGATGATCATTCTCACCTCGACTCGAGTGAAGTTGGTGCTCGCTGAAAAACTGATCGCTAGCGACGGCAGCGCCACAGTGTTAAATTGGTGAATTGGTTGTTTTTTGCTTATGGGTTTTCGTTTCGAGAGCTTTTGCTTGATTTCTATGTATTCAATCCTGCTCTTGCATGTAGAAGAATTGGCGTAATGGGAGCCACCACAGTTTATGCATTTGATTTTATCACTCTCTTTGTCTGAAACTGGGCATGATGAGTATTGGTGATCACCACTACATATAGGGCACTTCGTTGGTAGATGACAGTGATTATATCCGTGGCCATAGCGTTGGCAATTTCGACATTGTGTCGGACCCGTGTTTTTATTGCTGTGGTAGTTCCACTTCACGATTGTGTGAAATATTGTTTTAATTTTGCGGAAATCATTGAGCTTAATTCCACGTTGTAAATAAAGCAGATAATAAACACTGCCACGGTGTTGTGCTTTTGAGCTGAACTTTTTTATATCCATCGTGGTTATGTTGTGCTCTGTTGCTAGAGCTTTTCTTAACTCTTCCAGGGGCATGTCATGGAGCCCTGATAGAACTACTTTCAATGGACGCATATCTGGCCGTTGATATGTGAAATAGTTAACTTTTTTCGAGTTTAAATGTTTTTCGGTAGTTTCGTAGTCCTCTATATTTGAGAGAAATAGTCGTCTACCAATCGACAACAATTTGATGGAGTATGCGCTAATTTTAAGCTCCTTCATTATAGCTTCAACCGTTTCATGAGGCAAATCAATAAAAGTTATAGGCGGTACTCTCACCTTTGGTTTGCTTTTGTCCACAGCAGATTCATTCTCGTGCCCGTCGTTTTCGTCAAGGTCAGCCAGAGGTGAGAATCGATTCGATGATTCAGTTACTGCCGTTGCAGAGCTTCTTCCCATTTTGAAATGATCCCTAAGGAGCATTCCTGTAGGCGAAGAACCTCTATTTCGCTTCCTGCTATTAGCAAGAGTAGTAGTTAAGTCTGATGTAGGACTCACTATAATCACTGAATTTGTCCCGACATAAGTAAAATTAATTTAACACAATAATAGAAAATAAGGTCCGGTTATATAAATTCCGTAAATGATCTAATTCACTAGACAAAATTCAAAAACCAAGTGCACGGCTCAAAGGTCGATGCAAGACTGAAGCTAATAATACCTGTAAAATGTTATAAGCCTTTGGTAGTTTTTTGGCATACCTTTGAAAACATGAATAAAAACCACATTAATTACCGAACAACTTAATAGTTTATTTTATGTGTTCACACGACGGGAAGCGAAATCTGACTACCAAATTCAAGGTAGATATGTTGAAATTGGCATGAAAGAAATGAAATTAAATACCTCTTTTACTTGTCAGAATTCAATCTGATTTATTAATACAATTCGCATTTAATTTATAACAGAATTAAGCTGACATGTCACAATTTAATTAACCAACGTTTAATAAAACAGATAAAAGTGCTGAGCATGAAAATGCCAATGTACTTTAAGTTATGAAAAATGAATTGAAATAAAATGATCGATCAATTGAAAAATCGATCAAATAAATTGAATTAATTACGAATGGGTTAGTTATTACAGTGCTAATTAACCTTAAATAACTATGTAAGTTGATTGAATCGCTGATCTTGCCGGATCATGAAGGGTGCTCAGCGGTGTCAGGAACTCAACATCCACACCCGCCCCGTTGAACGGTAGCGTCTAGGTAACGGCACTGGTGGTTGGACATGCAGGTTGTATTGTTGGTTGCAGGAACGCCAGCGGTGGTAGATCGCCAGCATGACTAATCCGAGAATGCCAAGGTATGGGCTATGGTTGTTGAGCCTTGTGTTGGAGAGGCGTGCGCTATGGGAGCTAGCAAGCACATCAAGAGGAGCGCCACAATTGACTTGCCGGGTCGCATCGATCGCCACCTTGTCCTCAGGATGTCGTCGCCGCATATCTGGGACCCTTCTTTTGTCAAGTGGGGGAACTTGCTTGTGATGGTTCTTCGTTAGACTGTGCGTCTTCGAGTACTGGTAAAAAGGCCAGTTTGTGTATTGGCCTTCTCAAAATTCCGGAGGTGCTTTTGACATCAGCGACTCGTACGAAACCATCGGCGCCTTCGTACGTTTTGATAATACGTCCCAGTGGGGACTTCGTCGATGGGGTGTTATCTTTGCTTATGATGACCACTGTTCCCGCGATCGCATTGGGGTGTGACTATCTCCACTTGGCACGATGCTGCAACTGCGCCAAGTACTCGTGCGAACATCGTCTCCAGAATTCGAGTTTGAGGTGATTGATTAGCTTCCACCGGGCATGGAGACCTCTGGTGACTGGCTCTGCGCGACCATCCACCATGGCTTTGAAGGGTTCTCCGATGAGAAAGTGTGCTGGAGTTAAGGCTGCCAAATCATTGGCATCGTTTGACATCGGGGTCAGTGGTCTAGGATTGAGGATAGCCTCCACCTCAACCACCAGGGTATGTAGCTCCTCGTAGGTGAGAGCTGCCGACAAAACGCCTCGGCTGATCAAATTTTCGGCTGATTTGACCGTCGTCTCCCACAACCCGCCAAAATGAGGTGCACGTGGAGGAATGAAATGGAAATCGTTCCCCGGCTGGAGCACGCCGTTGTTACTTCTTGACGCGGTTTGTTGGAATATAATGAGGACGACAATTCTAACAGCTGATTGTGAGCTCCCACAAAGTTGGTGGCGTTGTCGCAAAATAGGTTTCGACAGTGTCTTCGCCGTCCCATGAAACGCTTGAGAGCACAGAAGGATGCCTCTGTGCTTAGATCGCTGATTAGCTTCAGACTGACGGCCTTTGAAGCAAAACGGCAAAATATGGCTAGGTACCCTTTTTGCGGTCGGGTACCTCTACCTCAGTAATTGATCATCATAGGCCCACAGAAATCAACGCCGGAATTGATGAACAGACGAGCTGGCTGAATACGTGCACTCGGCAGGTTTTCCATGACTTGTGAAAACAGCTTAGGCTTGACTCGGGTACACCACACGCACCGTTGAGCGATCGATCTCGCGAGTTGTTTTCCTCAAATTGGCCAGAACCGCTGTCTAGTGGTAGCGAGCAGTGTTCGCGTACCTAGATGGCAGTGGTCGGGATGGATGTCCATCATCAGCAGTCTTGTGAACGGATGTTTGAACGGTAAGAAAATGGGATGTTTGGCATTGAACGTTATGTTGGCAGCCTCCAGCCTCCCACCGACATGGATTATGCCCTCTGGATCCAGGAATGGCGCCAGCCCCACCTACGGACTGCCTCTCCAACCTGATGTCCAAAAGTTCGCAGTTAAAAGTTTGTGATTGTACATACCTCACAATGATCTCCAGGACTGTGGATAATTCATCACTCTTGGGCGCTTGATTTGTCAGTTAAGATTGCTTGACTGCCGGCTTGAGACCACAGATTAACCGCATCATGTAGACCACTATGCGCTGCAGCCTCTTGAAGGAGTTGCCGCGTTGGATCCGATGAATAAAGTGTGTTTCAGGAGCCTCTGCTGCTACCCTAGCGGTCGCAAGGGCGCTTCGATACTCGAAAGGCCAAACTGATTCCGCCCTGGATAAAAATGGTGGTCCTTGCAACCACATACTACAGCGGCTCAATTCAGCCGGCGCCGTCCCATATGACTGGATGTCAGCTGGGTTGTCTTCAGATGCTACGTGTCGCCCTGAGAGGGTTTGTATGGCCGATACCCTGTTCGCCACGAAAGTATTGTAAGATGATGCAGTAGAGTTGATCCACGCCCAGACAATCTCTGAATCGGTCCAGAATATCTGAAAAACTTTCTGCAGATTGAGCGCTGTCTTAACTCAGCGCCTAACAGTATCGGCGCGGAACAGTAAGTGTTTTGATCGGAGCCACTCTTGACTTGGCGCACAGCAACCTGACGACGACTTGACCGCTCCTCCGGGTTGACCCCATACGAGTATACAATATATCGCTGCGCCATATGCCTTCTTGGAGGCATGACAAAATGTTTGCAACTGTACTTGCACGGGTTTCTCGCCTGTACTGATGTGACGAGAAAATCGAATCTGCTGTAATGATGGCAGATCACTGTGGAAATCGGACCACTAGGTATGGGTCTCCGCTGGTAATGCTTTGATTTTAAGGTAATATTCCGGCTTGTTGCGATGCTGTCAAATCCGTTTCGTTACCTTAAAATCAAAGCTAGGATCAGCTAAGGACCCGAAATCATTTGGTGAATCGAGTGGAGTGTATAAAATAACTTGCAAGAAATGCCCGAAAATTTACTTCGGACAAACGGAACGGTTGATCCCGATAAGAGCGAGAGAACACTTCAGGGAAGCGGTGATTGTATGGAGGAATCCTGGAACAGCGATCAGATCAATGGTCGCAAAGCATATGATCGAGGAAAACCACCACATCGGCGACGAAAATGTGATGATGATAAAACGAGTGGAAAACCCATGGCATCTTGATGCTATTGAGTCACTGAAAATTATGCAGATACCTGACGCACTTAGAATGAATAAGGATCAAGGAAATTGTAAGTCAGTGTTGTTTGATGTAATAAAATAGAACATTGGAATGTAGGGTGATTAGGGGTAATAAAACCAATTAAAATAGCATTAGAATAGTTAAACGTTACATGTATAAATATGATACCTAAATCGCCCAATAGCTGCTTCATTTCCATTTCCACCACATCCTTTAAGCACATGGGGTAAGGATACGATTTTGAATAAACTAGGGTATCGGTTGTAGTTCGAATTTCTCCCTGTATTCCAGTTATATATGTTAGCTTCTGATTGGGCTCTAACAATACTTTCCGTCACTTACCGAATATGTCCATCAATCTTCGTCTTTGCTTTTTCATCATATGCGATGTTCTGATGTTAATAGCATGGACGGACTCTGATATTTGTTGCTTCAGAGGTATACGCAGATCAGGATCTATTACCATGAACCCTCTGCCAGTATGAATTATTGCGCCCAGTTCCCTGAGGCAGTCATTACTGATAATGTCATCAAAGGAGCTTAGGCCTTTTAGCAAGAACAATTTCAGGGGTTTTTCCGTTATTGAACAGGTCGATGAACGAATGGTGGGTAATCTGGGTATTTTCATTAACAGAACTAATCGTAAAATGTTTTGCGTTTTGCCTATGATTTCTAATTTATTTTGCGGTATACATAATTCTTGTTAGGTCCTGTGTCGATCAAGAATCTAAACATTTTTCCGCTTTTCGCCATATGTTCTATGTAAGGCAGCAAAGAGTTCGCTAATCCAAAAAATTTACATCTGCAAAGTCGACTTCGTCTTCCGGTGCCATATGGCAGGCATGTACCCTCATCCTGTTTTCCGTCTTATGCAGAAAAAGGCTTGCTGAAATTTGCGTCGTATTCATTGATTTGCTATTCGTAATGCTCCATAGAACTTCCCGCTGTGGGTATGTGGTTTCCTTCGGTGTAAAGAATCCTTTGCACCTTGTAGCCCCATTGTTCCTGTCGTGGAGGAAGACGTTGCGGTACAGTAGCTGACTCCTCCCTATTTACTTGACCGGATAAGTCATCGCGTAGTCCCCGAATAAAGATGTCGAGAACCCTATCACGATAGGAAGGACATCCCTAGCTTCTAACCCCATTTCCATACTGGAAACTCTATTAGAATTCAGGAGAGGTTCTGGTATACCAAATGGTAAAATTCTTGAACTGTCTTGTTCCCCTGTACCAGCGCATTCATCTGGTACTCCAATGTGCTAATATCCGTTTATCGGCATAATGGAGAGTCACGCAGCAGGAAATCCTTTCCCAATTCAATGGGGTGTTGTAGGACTCAAGGGCCATACCTGCTTGTCGTACGATTTTATTTCTAATTACGTTAAGAATTCCGTAATATCTTCGGGTCCCACGAAAATGTTCATAAATTTGCAGAACCCTTCCTACGCTTTTTCTCCAGGAGCTAAATTCTCCAGGCTGCCCTGAGAACTCCCTACGGCTCTTCACTTTATCAGAAATTTAGCTCATTTCGTCAAGATTTCCTCTATATCCTCTATTCCCTGGTTCATTTCCAAGGTAGGATCCAGATCGGGATATAGCAATCCGTGTAGAATTCTAAGCCACTCTCGTACAATTACTCCTTCTATTACGGCCTCCAAATGCCCCGGTACGTTCGGGTTAGGTGCCGCTGCTCTTTGAAGAGCCGCTGCAGGAGGAACACCCCTCGGAACATCCTGTTCGTCAGGATCGTTTCCGAACTCTAATATTGCTGGTCGAATGAGGTTCTCCTAAAGCGCCATTATCAGTCGACACTACACTTAAACACCACAATACGAGTTTCGATTTTCAGGAAGGTTTATCAAAAATTTTCTAAGTCTATCAATCAACACTACACTCTCACTTTAACACCACAATATTAATTTTGATTTTAACACCGCAATATACTCGTAAGTTTAAATTTTTCGGGAAAGGTTTATCAAAAAAAAAAAAAAAAAATTGTAAACCTATTTAAAAATTTTCCTGGAAATAATATGCATTGAAATACAAGTATATGCGAATATAATGAAATATATACGAATAAGGCTTAGCTTTCTAATTCAAAACTAGCAACGAGTAATTTAATATTCTAAAGAACTTACAACAACACTACTAAAGTGTGCATAATAAGGGAGGCGGCTGCAATCCTTAATTGCTCCTTTTTGCGCGTTGGCTACTTGGTGGCCTTGTTTCCTCCCTGTTGTCCGGAACCCTACACATACCACGACACTTTCGTATCCCGCTCGCGAATTTCTTTCCGTTACAAATCACTTTCGTATCGCGCATTTACTTTGATTTTCGCGTGAATACTTTTGTAGATCTGTTCACTGCAGATTGCGTTTATTTCAAACGCATGTTTTACTTTTGTGCGTACAGTTATGTTAGGGCCCCACGTTGGGCGCCAATTAATTAAGTGTTCACGATTTTTTTTATAAAAAATTAAATGTAATTTTTGGATCGTTAATAACAGAGGTTCACCTAAGACTAATTCTAGATTCTAAGTTCTAACTTATGCTAGAAACTGCCACTGGTACGTTATCATAGAATCAGCACATTCCTGATGATCGAATATGAGACAGGTGTCTAGACATGGTGTCATCATGATTTCTGGTCTCATGGCCAGGTGAGATGTTTGTTGACTGGCATGTGGCTGGATCGCGTTACATTTTTAGATTCGTAGATTGTTAGCTTAACATAAAAATTCCTAACGTTCAGTCAAAATATACTCACATCCTGTTTTCAGTGTCCATATCCTGCAGAAAAAAGAGTAAATCCCGCGACTTCCAATATTTTTTGGAGTGCTTACTGCACTTTCTGAGGTCATGTACGTCTTTTGTTTGCGATAAAATATATCGCGCATTGTTCGCCATTCGGCTGAAATATTTAAATTTTAAAATATCTTTATTATATTTTGAAGAAAGAGATTTTTCTCACCTGGTATATTCAAACCCTTCGAAAGTTCTTGAAATTGTTCATCCCTAAGGACACCATTTTTATAATTACTGTCCCTTTAGTTCTAGAAGAACTTACTATTTTTAACAAACTCAATCAGCTTCTCTTCCATTTAATTTGCAGTCACTTCTGAAAAGTAATATCTTGATTTCTCACTTACCACTGTTTTTCTACGTTTAACTTGCAAACGGTTTCTCACTCGAAAATTGCTTTTGCTTTTGTTCATTCATACAATGGATGTCAAAATGAAAAACTCAGCAGCTGATGTGAGAAAATGAGCTGCCATACTAAAATTCCCCGGGAAATTAAAACGCTGCGCAGCGAAATTATATTTTGCAACAAACTGCAGCGCTGCAGTTGAATGCCGCGGTTTCCATGGAAAATATTTTGCAGCATGCAGCGTTCTGAACATTTAATTCAGGCCTAAGTCAATGAATCAGTTTTTGGAAAAAGCGGAAAGTGCCATCCCCGTTAATACAAGAGTTCAAGCCGCTAAGACAGAAACTTGATTCTCGAGAAGTTGAATACCTTAAAAATAGAAGTGTAAAAATCCATGAGTTGCTGTATGAATATTTGATTAATTTAAAATTTTACTTTAGTTGTTAGTAATAAGCTCCCAAATACAAGTTAAAATGTTAGATTAATAGTTTTATTTTTTAATTTTCTATCAAATATTCTTTCAGTTCATCTCTTAAGTTAAACGCATGCCGTGTGCAATTGAAGCCGGTAAACAGACGAACTTGGGGAAGGGCATCTGTTTCTCGCCGCCAAATTTCTTCAACTAATACACTATTTGCATCGTGGTGGTCCACATAATTTGGCGGGCAGTAATTCATGTCATTGCTCTTCGCAAAGTTATGCAAAAACAGCGTTGCCTTCACAATTTTTTTCTGCATTTTCAGGAAAACAATTTATGGAATTCATAAGCACTCTCCATTTTGCTGCTAGAATGCCAAATGTATTCTCAATTTTCACCCATGCTCTGGATAGCTTTTTATTGAAAATTCTTTTTCCATTCGGAAGCAGCCGTCCTGGATACGGTCTCATCAAATTCGTTTTGAGCGGAAAAGCAGCATCTCTTATGAAATAGTACGGGTATATTGTTAACGAATTCGGCAGATAAGTATCGCTGTGTTATGAGCTCTTACCTGGGGTCCTGCCGGCCACTTTCGGGGAGCCCCGTGGTACTTCCTACAGTTACACTCACCTACGCAACTGTATTTGATCAAAACAGACCTCCTGGAACTTGCAGCAAAACATACAGTTAATGTTTTTACTCAATTTTATTATAATTGTAGCGGTTTACACTGTTATGTACAGGATCCTTAGAGTTGCTATTTGTAGGGGGCTGAGGACGTGCCTCAGCGCGATGTCGGTTTGAGACCTCCCTCCGGATTCTTCGGCGCAGCTCCTTCGCTTGCCGATGGGAAAAGGCTAAAGGATAAGTCATCGCGTAGTCCCCGAATAAAGATGTCGAGAACCCTATCACGATAGGAAGGACATCCCTAGCTTCTAACCCCATTTCCATACTGGAAACTCTATTAGAATTCAGGAGAGGTTCTGGTATACCAAATGGTAAAATTCTTGAACTGTCTTGTTCCCCTGTACCAGCGCATTCATCTGGTACTCCAATGTGCTAATATCCGTTTATCGGCATAATGGAGAGTCACGCAGCAGGAAATCCTTTCCCAATTCAATGGGGTGTTGTAGGACTCAAGGGCCATACCTGCTTGTCGTACGATTTTATTTCTAATTACGTTAAGAATTCCGTAATATCTTCGGGTCCCACGAAAATGTTCATAAATTTGCAGAACCCTTCCTACGCTTTTTCTCCAGGAGCTAAATTCTCCAGGCTGCCCTGAGAACTCCCTACGGCTCTTCACTTTATCAGAAATTTAGCTCATTTCGTCAAGATTTCCTCTATATCCTCTATTCCCTGGTTCATTTCCAAGGTAGGATCCAGATCGGGATATAGCAATCCGTGTAGAATTCTAAGCCACTCTCGTACAATTACTCCTTCTATTACGGCCTCCAAATGCCCCGGTACGTTCGGGTTAGGTGCCGCTGCTCTTTGAAGAGCCGCTGCAGGAGGAACACCCCTCGGAACATCCTGTTCGTCAGGATCGTTTCCGAACTCTAATATTGCTGGTCGAATGAGGTTCTCCTAAAGCGCCATTATCAGTCGACACTACACTTAAACACCACAATACGAGTTTCGATTTTCAGGAAGGTTTATCAAAAATTTTCTAAGTCTATCAATCAACACTACACTCTCACTTTAACACCACAATATTAATTTTGATTTTAACACCGCAATATACTCGTAAGTTTAAATTTTTCGGGAAAGGTTTATCAAAAAAAAAAAAAAAAAATTGTAAACCTATTTAAAAATTTTCCTGGAAATAATATGCATTGAAATACAAGTATATGCGAATATAATGAAATATATACGAATAAGGCTTAGCTTTCTAATTCAAAACTAGCAACGAGTAATTTAATATTCTAAAGAACTTACAACAACACTACTAAAGTGTGCATAATAAGGGAGGCGGCTGCAATCCTTAATTGCTCCTTTTTGCGCGTTGGCTACTTGGTGGCCTTGTTTCCTCCCTGTTGTCCGGAACCCTACACATACCACGACACTTTCGTATCCCGCTCGCGAATTTCTTTCCGTTACAAATCACTTTCGTATCGCGCATTTACTTTGATTTTCGCGTGAATACTTTTGTAGATCTGTTCACTGCAGATTGCGTTTATTTCAAACGCATGTTTTACTTTTGTGCGTACAGTTATGTTAGGGCCCCACGTTGGGCGCCAATTAATTAAGTGTTCACGATTTTTTTTATAAAAAATTAAATGTAATTTTTGGATCGTTAATAACAGAGGTTCACCTAAGACTAATTCTAGATTCTAAGTTCTAACTTATGCTAGAAACTGCCACTGGTACGTTATCATAGAATCAGCACATTCCTGATGATCGAATATGAGACAGGTGTCTAGACATGGTGTCATCATGATTTCTGGTCTCATGGCCAGGTGAGATGTTTGTTGACTGGCATGTGGCTGGATCGCGTTACATTTTTAGATTCGTAGATTGTTAGCTTAACATAAAAATTCCTAACGTTCAGTCAAAATATACTCACATCCTGTTTTCAGTGTCCATATCCTGCAGAAAAAAGAGTAAATCCCGCGACTTCCAATATTTTTTGGAGTGCTTACTGCACTTTCTGAGGTCATGTACGTCTTTTGTTTGCGATAAAATATATCGCGCATTGTTCGCCATTCGGCTGAAATATTTAAATTTTAAAATATCTTTATTATATTTTGAAGAAAGAGATTTTTCTCACCTGGTATATTCAAACCCTTCGAAAGTTCTTGAAATTGTTCATCCCTAAGGACACCATTTTTATAATTACTGTCCCTTTAGTTCTAGAAGAACTTACTATTTTTAACAAACTCAATCAGCTTCTCTTCCATTTAATTTGCAGTCACTTCTGAAAAGTAATATCTTGATTTCTCACTTACCACTGTTTTTCTACGTTTAACTTGCAAACGGTTTCTCACTCGAAAATTGCTTTTGCTTTTGTTCATTCATACAATGGATGTCAAAATGAAAAACTCAGCAGCTGATGTGAGAAAATGAGCTGCCATACTAAAATTCCCCGGGAAATTAAAACGCTGCGCAGCGAAATTATATTTTGCAACAAACTGCAGCGCTGCAGTTGAATGCCGCGGTTTCCATGGAAAATATTTTGCAGCATGCAGCGTTCTGAACATTTAATTCAGGCCTAAGTCAATGAATCAGTTTTTGGAAAAAGCGGAAAGTGCCATCCCCGTTAATACAAGAGTTCAAGCCGCTAAGACAGAAACTTGATTCTCGAGAAGTTGAATACCTTAAAAATAGAAGTGTAAAAATCCATGAGTTGCTGTATGAATATTTGATTAATTTAAAATTTTACTTTAGTTGTTAGTAATAAGCTCCCAAATACAAGTTAAAATGTTAGATTAATAGTTTTATTTTTTAATTTTCTATCAAATATTCTTTCAGTTCATCTCTTAAGTTAAACGCATGCCGTGTGCAATTGAAGCCGGTAAACAGACGAACTTGGGGAAGGGCATCTGTTTCTCGCCGCCAAATTTCTTCAACTAATACACTATTTGCATCGTGGTGGTCCACATAATTTGGCGGGCAGTAATTCATGTCATTGCTCTTCGCAAAGTTATGCAAAAACAGCGTTGCCTTCACAATTTTTTTCTGCATTTTCAGGAAAACAATTTATGGAATTCATAAGCACTCTCCATTTTGCTGCTAGAATGCCAAATGTATTCTCAATTTTCACCCATGCTCTGGATAGCTTTTTATTGAAAATTCTTTTTCCATTCGGAAGCAGCCGTCCTGGATACGGTCTCATCAAATTCGTTTTGAGCGGAAAAGCAGCATCTCTTATGAAATAGTACGGGTATATTGTTAACGAATTCGGCAGATAAGTATCGCTGTGTTATGAGCTCTTACCTGGGGTCCTGCCGGCCACTTTCGGGGAGCCCCGTGGTACTTCCTACAGTTACACTCACCTACGCAACTGTATTTGATCAAAACAGACCTCCTGGAACTTGCAGCAAAACATACAGTTAATGTTTTTACTCAATTTTATTATAATTGTAGCGGTTTACACTGTTATGTACAGGATCCTTAGAGTTGCTATTTGTAGGGGGCTGAGGACGTGCCTCAGCGCGATGTCGGTTTGAGACCTCCCTCCGGATTCTTCGGCGCAGCTCCTTCGCTTGCCGATGGGAAAAGGCCCGCTCCGTAAGTGTGACACACAGGCGGGCTAGTCGCCTTAGCTCGTATAGCTCCTCTCTCGTATGCTCCTGTCTCGTACGCTCCCGCTGGCCTCCGCGAGGACGCTTCGGTTTAGTAATGTCCAGGGGCGTCTTCGGTACGTTCCTGCGAAGTTCCTTCCTAGCCTTGAACCACTAACTACTGCAGCGGCTGCTTCACTTGGCCGGGGACGTGCTTCGTTCCCTGAAAGAAAAAATGGAATTAGAAATGGTGGCTACACAGCGCTAACGCTAAAAGCCAAAAAGAACACGACAAATTGCCAACACCTCACCATTAGCTAATACTTTTATATGAATATAAGCCCTGCGGCACGAGATCCGATGTGGGTTCCTGCTCATACGATTTTCAACTGCTTGCATATATAATAATTCGCGTCTTTCTGATCTTTTAAATTGTTCCGTACTGAGATATAGAATTTATTATTTTTAATTTGGTAAATTTTTTCATTTGCTTACTTAACCAAGCGGCCGGGCCGCAGAGAATGATGGCGAGGAATTTTAAACTCCACAAACGCCATGGTTTCTAAAACAAATTGAATTTCGCTACTATTCGCAGCGGTTCCGCAGTAAAACACAATGTTACGCGTCTAGTCAAAAACTGTGAATATTTTCATGACTTACATTGGCATTTATACATTGCCTTTCTTAAAAGCTAAACATAAAATATAAGAATTTATTGGTCATGAGCTACACTCGTATTGATTTTAAAAATGACCCAATTCTTAACTTATTATTCATACAATTAAAACACTTGAGCAAAGAAAATGCCACACATGAACCCACATGAATCATCCTTGCACATAGTCATACACCTGGTTCTTCGACATACGGGCAATACTGACTCATATATTAAATCTCAAGTGTCGCGTGCCATTCGTAATGAAAAGGAAAGATGAGATTTTAGTTCACACACTAAGTGTGAATGAATTTCCATGAGTCTTCGTATGAGATTCATGCTACATTTCAAGGTGTGAATGAAATGGGTTTCACGTTCAAAATATTTATATTCATTGGATATCTGATATATTCTTTGAACTCAAGCAAAATTTATTGTTAGTGTTTTTATTGCTATTGCAGTAAATTAGTTCTGGGTGATAATCATTAGATTAATTGAGTAATAATGTAATGATTGAGTATTAATGTAATGATTATTATTTTCTAAAAATGGATATCATTACACATACTTTGCCCAAGAACTTTAAATATCGTTCTTTCGTGAGCTTTTTAACCTCAATTCTCTTAAAACCCGTGCGCTCTCGTTCCACAAAAGCTTTTCCTTCCCGCTCCATCTCGCCTGCTCGGATGGCGAATATGGAATTGAGCGAAGGAGTGCTTTTCGCTTAAGCTTTCGTCTTGCTCACGATCTTTTGGGGTGAATTGGCGAAACTGGGGACATTGAACGAGAGAACGTTTTCGCCTGAACTTTCAGCTTTCCCTTCAGCTTAACTCCCTTGGAAGCACACACAAAGCTTGTTGTTCACGATGTGGTGATTCGTGTGAAGTGCGTTGCGGGTTAATCTCTTTTATTTATTTTTCCGCTTGCTTATTTACTTTTACGCTTGATCACTGGACGACATGCTTCGATAACAATGGGCGTGTGTGCTTGCTTGCCTAATTTCATTATCGCAGCGCGAGTATATAGGCAGTGTTTGCTCGCTCGCAACTACTTGAGTGATGAAGCGTAACTATATACGAGTATGTTCTATTTGTTCGCTCGCAACAGCTGGGTAAATTCATATTTTCCTGAAGAATATGTTTGCCAAAATATACCCCCATCGCAGCAGTGAAAAGATAGTCATTATCGCAAGCAGCTAGCAATACAATGCTGGAATATTGCTTGTAGTTGTAGTACAAAGTTCCAGAGCTAGGTGGACATTCCAATCCGATGTGTTTTCCATCGATCGCATCAACTGCTTTGGGTATTCATGACCTGTCGTAGAAGTTGTCGGCTATTTTTACCCATTCAGCCTGTTTTGGCGGCGCCAAGTAAATCCCGCTCAACTCATCCCAAATTGTGCCGTACACTTGGTATATGATGTTTCGGATAGTTGTAATTCCAACACGAAAGGACCACCCCAACATTTGCCAACCAGCACCTTGTGATAAATATCTGAAAGTGTGAAAATTAGTCAATGCTTCATACTCTGGTGAAATCGGATTTCGCACGCAGTTTTGCTTTTTTATTTTTTAAGAATCCTACAAAGCAAATCGAACTTATCAACTCTCGTTCTTGTGGCTTTTCGAAATTCGCTAAAATCATGCAGTTTAATTGCCTTAAACAATTTTTTAAACTATCTATGCAAAGTCCGTTGATTTTCCGTGAAAATCGTTCGAGTCCAAATCCTATCCTATCCTGTATAAGCCACTAATACTGATATCATCAGTATCAGCTTGTTCACGAAATTGAATCTCCACTTCCATTTCTAATGTTAAATGTCAAACATGACAAATATTCGACTAAATGCTGCACGCAGCGATTCTGCATATGTTGTTCAGCCTTGGTACTGCAAAATCAAGCATAAAAAAGTTAAGAATACTAATTAAAACATGTAAGAACAGAAATTAGAGGCTAGATGAAAGTTTGAAAAATTGCGTCATAAGGAAATATTAATCGCAATTCCCAAAATGTAACGTCTTTAATTTATTTTTGAGAACCAAGTAGTACGTGGATAGAGAACCAAACTCGGGGTTGTTATGCTTTCTGATAATTCGCGGCATAATTGACTGAAAATATAAATATGTCCGGCCGTACGGAACCTCGAGAATGCACTTAGATCGACTAGGACACGCAAACTATCTGTAGTGCAAGTCTCCGCTTAGAGTGGAAGCAATTCGTTCGTGTTACAACTTTTAAACGAAGCATTCATCTAAGAAGGTTCTACGGGACGACAGAGAAGAGAGACGAAATATGGATAAACGACGCTAATAGGACTCATATGAAGGTTAAGTTGAATTTGAAGAATAAAATACGGGTAAACTTATGTTGAACAGTTTCGAGTGAGCTCACAAGATGTAAGTGTCTCGGAAACCATACTACTGAGCAGTACTCAAGAATCGGGCGGACAAGACATGTAAACAAGCGAACAGCGGTTGCAATATTTGCAAATTTGTGCAAATGCCGCATAATAAAACCAGAAACTTTTTATGCTTTGGTAATCATGCTAAAAATATGGGCATCGAATTTAAGCTTAGGATCAAATATTACACCAGAAGAGGGATTTTAGCCATTGCACACTCAACAGCACGATCGAATTTGAAGTCAGCGCACAGTAAGCTATCAAGGGTTTCGCAGACTGCAACCAACACTCCCCCACCATTTGATTTATTAGTTACGTTAAGGTCACGATCCTCTGACAGCGATTCTGCAACACCGCTGCTGTGATCAGTGAAATCTACTTGTCGTTTATGTCGTGACCGCCACAGTACTCCCACCTTAGTGATATCGTCATGGAAACAGAATATCACGAACAATTTCATGATACGGTTTGGCGGCATGTGACGTCGTTTTTCGATGCGGCGGCATGCGGTTGGGGTGACTGCGGGTTGATGCTGCGGTGGTGACTATTTATTGGATGCGGGTTGGGGCGATGACGGGTTGTTACACCGTAAATGTCGCTGATCAGGGATGCGGACTAGTGCGAGGTTGGGTACGCGGCCTGATGCGAGGTCGGGCATGCGACGTTGTGCGACTTCGGGCACGCGACGTAGTGCGAGGTCGGGCATGCAACCCATGACTGCAGCGCGATATTGGACATGCAAATGCAACGAAGCTGTCGGGCACGTGATGCGACATTATCGGGTATTCAATGCCGAAGAAACTCCGCGTGACCGCTCCGGGTCACCAATATTGAGTATACGAAATATCAAAACAGGAATCAAATTTATTTAAACTGACTATAAAGGTGAAGTCAAGATGGCTGGTGCCATTTATAATAATTGGTTACGGGGTACGTTCGGTACGTCCGGACTCGACTAGATGTAGATGAAGAGTGAGTTGATTCTGCAACATCGCTGCTGTATTCAGTGACATCTACTTCTCGTATATGTCGTGACCGCCACAATATCAGGTTCTTGCTTAGCTTGAACACAAACCTAGTATTCTGATCCACATATACTCCACAAGGGGGAATCTAAATAAATGGACATGAAATCTCAATCCATGTGCCCGTATATTAGGGAAGTAGTTTTAATAAATAGGGGAAAACCGAGTAATATCCTCCATTTTTTTTTAAACGCCGATAAAATGCCTCCTAGTTAAATTTTTCGAATTTTTTTTTCGCAAACAATTTGTGGTATTTTAGAATCAAACTTGCAGACAAAATATTTTGACAGACTTTCGGGAAAAAAGTGAAAAATTAATTTTATTTCAACCTTTCTTAGAGCGTTTTGCTCGACAGCTGCTGTGTTATATGTTCCATGCTGCTTACAAGATGCTATGTAGACAGATCAACATATTTATCAGTATTTAAAAATAAAAACATTTACGAGTAAGTCGTATAGTTTTGTGCTTATTCTCAGAAGCATAAAAGAATTTTCGAAAAACATTGTACTTTTAATTCTATATCATATTAAATAATATATTCATTTTTCATGTGTTAGAGTTGATAATTTGTAAGTATCTCATAACTAAACTAAAGTATCGTTTTTCACTACAAAGCAAAGAAAGTAATTCGTTTAAAACACATAATCAAATTCAGGTTGTATTAAGTCCAGATACCATAAAATAAAATTTAAACCTCAGCAACGCCTTTTAATTTTCTTTCATAGCAGCTCTCTTTAATTTCCCTCCGCAGCGCTTGCACAAAGGATTGATTGTACATTGTGCAAAATTCATGCAACCTCCTCGAACTTACTTAATCCAGTCCTCGCCGATGCCGTTTCCGACCCCACCGTTTTATTGGGGCTACTTCGGCTTAGGCTCCACTGACCCAATTAACTCACTCACCGAGCCTCCAAAAGGTCGCCCAAACGAGAAAACAACCGACAGAAGCGAAATTATTACTCTTAAAACGTTTGGCGCTCGCAGCCACTTAGCCGCGAAGGCCACCTTCCAATCAACTGCGCCCTTCCATGCAGTTCCACCACCCTCACAAAAACTCACAGATTTCCTAACCGGAAAATAAGAATTACTGACCCCCTTACGATTTATTACCGGCAACAAAAGAAAGAACTCAAGATCCACCATAGCATATACTTCACTCGCTGAACACTACCAACACAAATAACTTTCCATGCATCTCTGACTGATTCTCTTCCCGAGAAAACAATTTCCGAGCCACACTTTTCATGCGCTGAAACAGTGAAATGAACAAAATAAAGCGAGGAAAGAAAAGGCGGGTTTTGCGTTAGCGGAATTTTTTTTATTGCTTATATTTTTTTCGTTGAATTTCTCAAGCATAAAATTTCTTCAAATCAAATGCAAAGCGACTTACATTCGTTTACTTCCTACGCAAACAAGGGGCCCTTTTTTCCGCTCCTTAATATAGCCATCGCCAGTTGTTTATATCTGCAGGAATTCGTTCAGTCGTCTCGTTCAAATTCCTCGATGCTTGTTTGCTTCTATCCGGTCGCTGGTGTGTTCCCTTATATTCGATGTACTTCCACTCTACTTGCTACTTTCACTCTTGGAATTGATTTCGTAGTGCTTCTGCTTCGTCTTAACTCTCCGCCAGTAAATGAAAACTCGAAAAAAAAGAATGCGCGCCAACCTTCCCGAGCTTAAATACCCTCGGTTAACGCTTCTGCCCATCAACCGGGAAAATCTCGCTTCAGGGCTCACTACCCTCCAGGAGTGGTTTTTCCCGTTTGTGGGAGTAGTTCCCCTTGCTTCGATTTTACTCACAACGAGTTCCACTCGATGACGACCCTGGTGAATTGCGTCTCATAAAAGCTCTCAGTGCATTCTATACACTTTTCCTCTTCCATGTCTGAAATCTGAACATCTGATATATTAAGATTAATTTTCTTCGGCACTACTTTCGGATGTTAGTGATTTAATATTTTAACGGTTTTTCTTAGGCATTGCTAGCTTGTTTTCCAACACAGGTATTACATTTGGATTAAAGGGAAAAATACCACAGAATTTTAGTGCTGACACTCCATTAGATACAGTCGCCGCATCATCCCACGCTTTTCGTAGTAATTTTGATACATCCTTACGAGTCAACCTCTTTCCTTTATTCCTAACCATCCAAACTTTCACTTCCTGGTCGAAATATTCTTTCAAAAACCAAAAAAGCTCTATTTGAAGAGTGTGCGTTGTGTTTCTGGGAGGACAAAGCAACATGACATCGTTCCCTGTGCCCACTTGAAATAGACGAACATTATTGCTGTGTGGGTATGACCATCAAGAATTAGCAGCGTCATGCTACAAAGAATAACAAGGTATGCTACTCACGAAAGCTCCATTACCATTTTAAGCTTTTGTGACCTAACTGTGAGCGACTACATGGGATTAGCTGCATTGCATGATTCTCGCTTGATCGAAAATTGGTCAAATGTGCAATTGCATACGAGTATCTGATATTATTGAGTGTTAAAATTTAATTAAAAATGGTTTATTGTAGTCTAAGTGGTTGCAATAGTAGCAATGAACGTAAATCTAAAAATAAATTTACTGGGCGGTTTTATAGCTTCCCAAAATCGGGTGTTTGTAAAGAATGGATTATTGCATGTAACAGAAATAATTTAAACATAAAATATGCAAGAGTTTGCTTGATATATTTTGATGGTGATAGTTACACTTTAAAAAGTAGCCTATTGAATCCATGTGTATCTAAAAAACAATTAGTCGTGGGTGACATGCCGATACTTTATCTACCAGTTCAAAAAACTATCTCAGGTTGAACAAAACGTGCATCCAGAAATTCTCGGAAAAAATAAGCTGAAAGTATTCTGAATGAATCAACTGTATGAGTATATTTCTGTTTAACTATTAGGATATTTGCTAGTTATCCATAAGTGGGGTGGGGCGTTTTGTTAAGTGAGGCGTATCACCCGGTTTTCCCCCACATACCTTACATCCTTGATCACAAAACTTTCCTCCTGCGCCGCTTCCTCCGATGCAAACCATTGGATGTTGACTCTCCTCTCTCTGACTGCACCCCTATCATCACTTCTAACCATGGAAACCCGCTAAAGGTTCTCTGTACTATCAAACGATTGTGATTTCGCTAGCGTTCTGCAAATTTTCCTAAGAAAACAAACTTGAATTTAAGGTTAGAAAACGGCGCGTCAAATTATTGTTAAAATTGTTTTTGATGATTGAACAACTCTGTAATAGAAACCATTTTTTTGCGTGAACAATTTGAAAAAAATAAAAAGGAATAGAATAAATAAGTGAATCTATCCCGAAAACCAAAGACGCCGTACTACGCGCAATTGCGCGATTTCTACCAGAAACGTTTGTTGAACGTTTCTTACCTCGGGCAAGAGAAAACAAATAACATTATGCTTATTTTATTTCTTATGTATTAAGAAAAAACTGATTTTCATTGATAAAGCCGCAAATATTTTGTAATGAATTAAACGTCAATCGCTTACAGCTTTAAAACTATAGATATAGAGAATATGTGTTTGAATTTCCTCCAGAAACAGCGATCATTGCTGATTGCTTCAGCCCTCTTGACCAATTGCAAATCCAGTACTCTCTGTTTACGAGATGACTCTTTTGTCAATCCGGGATAGTTGAATGAACTTTGATTTTGGTATCAACGGCGCATGAACCGTGATACTGCGATGATATGAGGTTTAATTCAATTCACTTGGATAACTACGGCACTTGTAACCGTGTTATCCCTTTGCGTAAATAGTAAACAACAACGGCACTTGTAACTGTGATGTTTGCGATGATGATCTTAACTTGATGTAAATAATTCTGTTATCAGACTAACATTTATTTCAATTTTAATTACTTATGTACATTTCACTTACTTACTTACATAAAAAACCAAACAAAGTTCCCATGTCGGCAGCAAAATACATATTCACCTTGACTACCTGGCAATCTTGGCATCGCATAGACAAAATGCTATGCGAGAAGAAATGTGCACGAGTACAAATACTCGTAATAGTAAATATGAGCTTGACTTACAATTAGTGCATTTTGCTGACGACGCGTCTGGTTCCTTGTGGGAAAATTTTCATTAAAAGAAAATCAATATTTTCTACTTCATGTGAGAATCTAGATGTGACAATAAAAGGATAGTCTTAGGATGAATAGCAAATGATGATGGCGACGCTGATGGTGAAGAAGATGATGAACACTATCACCCATAGTCATTGTCAGTGAATTTTTATGAGTGTAATTCTGCCACCCTAACAAGGGTTTGACCAATGAGGAATAATATGATAATGGAGAGGGTAAGCCCATACAAAATGTATGGGCTAGTGAGTCGACTGAGCATAGTTGTTGTTTCATTTCGCATCGCAAGCCTAATTTTCAATTTTACAACTGAATATGGATGCAATATTTTTTTAACGCGGGATTTATATTGCAAATTTTACGTGTTACTTCTATGTTGAAATGCGTTTGAATTGAATATTACATTGGATCAGTCGCGTAATAATTGACTTCGATGATTCTAAAACAACGTATGTCCTATTAGTACAATTTTGCAGGAAAGAGAAAAAACCGATTATCGTTGAAATACTCATTTCTACTACAGTAACATCTTTGAATATAATGTTGATTTTTGTATGAGTAACCAGACTGCAAATTTATTTTTATAATATAATCAATAGGTAAGGGGTAAATAATTTAATTAAAACAATGGACAAGTTTTGTTTTAAAAACACATGTGACTTGTGTTTTTTTAAATCATATAAGTTAGGACATGTGTTGTATGATGCATGAACTATCTTTAATTGAACACTTTTCTAATTTTTACAATTCACTTTAAACGAATTACACTTCACTATATTTTTGTCCCTTCCAACTTTATACGATATTAATCTTTATTACAAATTATATTTTTTTAATGTCTCTATTTTCACTGCTTTCATGCAACTAACTTTCAGCTAGCAGCTGACATTTAGCTAGCAACTAACCGGTACTTTTTCCTCTAACATTCCAATTCAATCTTTTTAAAATTTCACCTAAATAATAATCTATTACAATTACATATTATGTTTTTGCTATTACATTCTTATTGGTGCAACCCATTACACGAGAATTGTCAGATTGACAATAATACTAAACAAGTATGACGATTCTTGTCATACAAGTTAGTATTGTTATTTAAATTTTTGATATGCTGCATCGCTCCCATCAGATAAGTGCCAATATACATTTCCATAAGTAATTTGGTTCTTTGTGTCTCCTTTTCCTCTGTTGCAGGTCCCGTAGCAGATTCAGAAAACGATGGACACGACACCCACAACAGGTAGGAATATCCAAAATTCACCATACGACATGCAACATGTGTCGTTTTAAAAGTAATATCATACATAAAATGAAACAAATTTTTGGGAAGCTTAAATCAACTTTATTAATGAAATTTAATAAGAATTACAATTCTTCAATTGGATCTCCGCTTTGCGTGGTAGGCCATTGAAAAATGTTGGTACAAAAGTCTTGAATTTCTTCATCTTGTGAAAATAACTTTGCAATTGTTTAATCTCATTTAATTTTAATGTTGATTGGCCGGTTTCCTCCAGGAAAACTTTTTTGGATGGCAGTGTCAGTCTGTTGGAGTTGTTATAATTTTTTATCCGGAATGTGTGCATAGACAAAACATCAATAAATTCTAGGGTTACCAGGTATTGAGACCCGGTTTCCGGGACAAAAAGTAAAAAAAAAAATTATTTTTACTTAGTTGGCTCTGTTCCGATGGCATATTTACACCTCTGTTCATTTGGCCAATCATTTACTGAAGGAGCTCTTATAACTGACTATTTTGGGAAGAATTAGAAAAAATAAAAGGAATATTCCGGTGGGATTACTTGAGATCAAGAAAAAACCAAATGATTCCTCCATTATTTGCTATGATTAACACAATGGATGTCGTTTATCTATAAATTTAAGAAAAATAAAAATGCGACATTGATTTCTACTACGCAACTCGATATATTTAAATTTTATTTATTATATTATTATTTATATTTAAATTTTTTATTGCAATGGAAGAATGCAGTGGAGACAATTTTTCAAATTTGTGGAAGTACTTCCTGCAGCAGAAATGTAAAGATGGCCTCTGTTACTTTTTTGGGATGCTGAACAAAACTATAATCTATTTCTATGTCAATTATTTAAATTACGCAATTAACAATAACGAAAAACTCATGTCTTGACGATTTATTTGTAAAATAAATATCAGGACGGCTGTTTGACGCATGGTGCGTCTCACTGTGATATGCGAAGCTTGACCCGATACCTAAAAAAGAAAATTGCAGAAGTTCTTTATGAAACTTGTTTCGCTGATCAAACACACCCTTGCGGATCTCAGGCTGAAAAAATTGTTCTTTCTACTATGATATAAAAAACGTCGAGTTACAAGGTTTTGTTAAACTCGATATATTATTTATAGATTGCACAGAAGAAATATTCATAAACAACTTTTCAGATTTATAGTATATTTTATTGCTCCTTGCATTTAATTAAAAAAACCTTCCTTATAATACATTCGATTGAGAGACGAATGTTCTCCTATGCATGTTTATAAATGTAGGATTACACAAAGTTATTAAAAACACTATTTTTTTAAATACTTTTCATTTGATTTAGCCTTTTCTAAAAGTTTTCTCCCGTCTTCAGTTTGCAAAACTGATACGAAGTCTGCGCAGGACTCTTCGAAATTTATGCGGGTTTGCAATTCTGACTTTATCAAATCAATGGACATTCTGTTCCTTTCCTTAGTCCATAGATTATTTAGCAAGCTAAATATTCTTTCACAGAATGCACTGCTTGTTGGAATCGATAGAATAAAACCGATTATTTTCTTCAGATTCTTAAAATCAGAAGATGTGTTTGCCTGGAAGAAATTGACCCAAATTTTGTAATTTGACGTGTCTTTTGGAAGAGCCTCAAAAGCTCCTTTGAGGTATGCAAACTCTGTGTATAAAGTGAGTCCATGTTAATGGCATCATCAATTTTTAATATTTCTGGAAATTCAGATAGTTGGTCCCATGTCAATTTGAATTCATTTGATTTGAGGGACAACAGCTCAAACTTTTCGAAAATTCCGTTGGGTCCAAAATCATACCTTTCTTCTAAGTAAATGATTGCTCTTTGCATGAAAGTTCGCGCCTGTCCCGTAAAATAATTTATTTGGCCTTTGGTGAGATTTCTAAAAATGCCTCTGACTCTACTTCCAAAGAAGTTATCGCCGAGTCTTGATTTCAGTTGATCAAAAAGGCTTCGAATAACAGAATCAATGTCTATTACAGTTAAGGCATCACTCTCTAAAAGTAGGATCACTTTCGTAAACTCTGGCAATAAATTATGTAGGAAGAAAAGATAACAATCATTCAGGCTTTCTTTTCTGCACTCTTCATCACTTTTTATATTGTCAGTATCACAATCTCCAGAAATGAATTCCCAAAGCACCTTGTGGTTGCTATTAGGACCTTTTTCCAAAAAATAATATTTAACTGCAGGCCAGCAATCCACTAATCTATTAATAGCTGGTAAAAGAGACAACCACCTTGTAGGAACATGTCTAAGCAAATCTTTATACTCGATCTGTGCAAACTCACAGCACTCTTTTAATCTGCTTGTTTTCAAAGCTGACGAACTGAACTCGGTATAAATTTTCAGTATGATGCTTTCCACGTCAACATCCAGACCTTTTAGTCCATGCTTCACACTATTATTTATAACGTGGCAAAAACAATTTGCTTTGAAAATATGCTTATTTTCTGCCTCTAGCTTTTGAAATACAGAGTTGTGTTTGCCGTAATTGACAGACGCATTATCAGCACTGTATGCGCTTATTTGATCAATGCTAAGTTCAGATTCAATAGTGATTTTTTTAATGCATTGATATATCTTAAGCGATGTTTCGTCAGCATCTTCATAAAAATCCAATAATTTTTGACATATTCCTTTTTTACTATCAAAATACTGAACGGCATAAGGAAATAATTTTATGTTACCAACATTTGACGCGTCGGAGGTTACCGAAAAATAGTGAGATTCTTTTAAATCAACTATCAATTTTTCCTGTGCATGAGGCCCTAACACATTTCGTGTAATTGCCGAAGCTTTAGTACGGCCATATGTCATTTTTGCTGCTATTTGGCTATCTGGAACAAGTTTGCGCAAATTTTTTCCCAAGCAATCCAAACTATTGTAGCTTAAGCCATGCTTAACGTTATGGTAAATCAATGCTACCTCTACCCTTGTGATTGCAGTTTCCTCCTTTGTGTCCTTTTTGATGAAAAAGTTGTTCATGGCTCTTGAAGTTAATTTCGCTGACATTAACTTTCTATGCTTTGTACTATTGGCATGAACCTATAAGTAAGAAATACAAATTACGAATAATGAACACATGTAAGTGAAAATAGCGTGTTTGGTTTTTTTGGCCATAGATTTCATTCTCTGAATACGTGTTTCAACCAATAAGAAAGTAACATTCAATTTAGAGAGAAACAAAATGATATTCAAACTTTAATTACAGGGATACGTCAATTAGGTGCAGTTTAAATGCAACTGGATTTGGCAAATTGGATGCGAAGTTTACCGAATTTAGTTGTATTTTGTTGTACTTTTGCGCTCAATATATTTCCCATATATCGTTCACCGAATAAAACAGCATTTTCAAAAACAATCGTGATTTTCGAGAACTCCAAGCCTGTAAATAATTTTATAACGATAAATTACTACTCACGGTTAACGCGCGGCGACCTTCGTACTGAATGGCGACCTCCGAATTGCAGATGGAACAAGTTGCAGTAAACTCATTTTTTTTCTGCATCCATTCTTTGAACTCGGGATCATTTTTCCACTTATCACTAAATCCCGTTAATCTTTTTTTGCTTATTGACGGTATCGAATGCATTTCACGTTGAACACGTCCATTTTGCATAAACACGAAACACAGAAATAGAAAATTTTCCCAAAACTGTGTCTTATCAATGCTAGGCGCAATGGAAACCGGGCGGAAATACCCAGACATGCATTGCTGCTTGCTGGCATGATCCTCACTCGCGTGCCGCGCATACGGCTGGTCCAGCTGGCAATTTGGGTGTCCGTTCATGTGAATAAATCTGTGATCGTCGATTCCGGGACATAAAGATAAAATACGGGACACGGGACAAAGCACTAAATTCCGGGACAATCCCGGAAATCCCGGGCGGCTGGCAACCCTAAATTATATTCCCTTGCAATGACACTACCAGGGCTACTGGCATTAAATTCAAATTGATAATATTTTAACACTTGAAAATGAACTTGGTCTGCTTGTTTGGGTTTTTCCTCATTGTTTCTAAAGAAATTGAATTCTTATTATAATATGATGGCTACCGGTCTTTGAAATTGAGCACCATTTCTGTATGCACCATGACAACTGTGAACTTGTCAGTCCGTTTGGATAACATTATCTCCTCAGCATACCCTTTTGGAGTATATACCCGGTCACAAAGTTTTTATCTTCTTTTTACAATATCGATGTCCCAATCACATGGCATGAAAGAATGACCTCTTATAGGGAAATGAATCTTAATCTTTTTGAATTTCTGTGTATCTGCATGAAACAGTAGTAATCTCAATAATGTATTATTACGATTCTGGCCTGTACATGGATCTGCAAAAATATGCAGTTCATCAAAATCAATCCCATGTTCTACAATGAAATCTTTCAAGAAAGAATATACCTTTGGACCTTTACCTGCTATTCCTTCGTGGTATATATAGAAGGTGCCCTTTTCTTTTGTTATATTATGTATGCAAAATACATCAAACTTGAGCTGCCTCAAACGGAATACTTCTTGGACTGGTATTCTTGGCAATTGTACATTCTGCATAAAATCTATTGATACGGCAAGCATATTGCTGCTCTGTTCTTCCTTTAACATAGATATGTTTTTAAAAAATGTTGAGCTCTTCTCTTATGTATTAAAAGGTCTGCTTATATTTATATTCCTGACCGGTGTAATATGCAACGTTGGCGGGAAAAGACTGTATGTGTTTAATGACCATGTTCCGAATAGCAGAACTTACAGCACTCCGAGGTGCACCCTGTCCCCTTCCATCAACAGGAACTTTTCCTATTGTTAGTAATTTATTAATCCTGCGATTTCTTTCAGATGTAATACCGTAAAGTTTCATGAACATCTGTTTACATACTTAAACTCGACCAGAAGCGGTGTTGGGTACTCACCGTTCGGCGTATGTTATGTCAATGGATTGGATGATTGACGCAGGCATCTGGTCGCCAAACTTGTCCTCATCCTGATTAGTGGTTGCTGGATTCGCTCACCGCGTTGCGAGGTAGATGACCTGGAAAATAATAAAACCCCACAAAGGATCGGACTTATTATATAATAAGATATACTTATCCGATGTTGTCAATTTGATTTGATCTGATGCACGACGCGAACTTCTGTCAACACAATTACTTGTCAAACTTGACATACTACAAAATGTCACAGGGTGCCCGTAAACTATTAATATCGCAGAATCACGTAATTGTTTAGAATATTATAAATTTAGTATAAGATTAATTTTACGCGGGAAAAAATGTACTGAAATTTTCATCAATAAATCAATAAATTATCAACAATAGGAAAAGTTCCTGTTGATGGAAGGGGACAGGGTGCACCTCGGAGTGCTGTAAGTTCTGCTATTCGGAACATGCTCATTGAACACATACAGTCTTTTCCCGCCAACGTTGCATATTACACCGGTCAGGAATATAAATATAAGCAGACCTTTTAATACATAAGAGAAGAGCTCAACATTTTTTAAAAACATATCTATGTTAAAGGAAGAACAGAGCAGCAATATGCTTGCCGTATCAATAGATTTTATGCAGAATGTACAATTGCCAAGAATACCAGTCCAAGAAGTATTCCGTTTGAGGCAGCTCAAGTTTGATGTATTTTGCATACATAATATAACAAAAGAAAAGGGCACCTTCTATATATACCACGAAGGAATAGCAGGTAAAGGTCCAAAGGTATATTCTTTCTTGAAAGATTTCATTGTAGAACATGGGATTGATTTTGATGAACTGCATATTTTTGCAGATCCATGTACAGGCCAGAATCGTAATAATACATTATTGAGATTACTACTGTTTCATGCAGATACACAGAAATTCAAAAAGATTAAGATTCATTTCCCTATAAGAGGTCATTCTTTCATGCCATGTGATTGGGACATCGATATTGTAAAAAGAAGATAAAGACTTTGTGACCGGGTATATACTCCAAAAGGGTATGCTGAGGAGATAATGTTATCCAAACGGACTGACAAGTTCACAGTTGTCATGGTGCATACAGAAATGGTGCTCAATTTCAAAGACCGGTAGCCATCATATTATAATAAGAATTCAATTTCTTTAGAAACAATGAGGAAAAACCCAAACAAGCAGACCAAGTTCATTTTCAAGTGTTAAAATATTATCAATTTGAATTTAATGCCAGTAGCCCTGGTAGTGTCATTGCAAGGGAATATAATTTAGGGTTGCCAGCCGCCCGGGATTTCCGGGATTGTCCCGGAATTTAGTGCTTTGTCCCGTGTCCCGTATTTTATCTTTATGTCCCGGAATCGACGATCACAGATTTATTCACATGAACGGACACCCAAATTGCCAGCTGGACCAGCCGTATGCGCGGCACGCGAGTGAGGATCATGCCAGCAAGCAGCAATGCATGTCTGGGTATTTCCGCCCGGTTTCCATTGCGCCTAGCATTGATAAGACACAGTTTTGGGAAAATTTTCTATTTCTGTGTTTCGTGTTTATGCAAAATGGACGTGTTCAACGTGAAATGCATTCTATACCGTCAATAAGCAAAAAAAGATTAACGGGATTTAGTGATAAGTGGAAAAATGATCCCGAGTTCAAAGAATGGATGCAGAAAAAAAATGAGTTTACTGCAACTTGTTCCATCTGCAATTCGGAGGTCGCCATTCAGTACGAAGGTCGCTGCGCGTTAACCGTGAGTAGTAATTTATCGTTATAAAATTATTTACAGACTTGGAGTTCTCGAAAATCACGATTGTTTTTGAAAATGCTGTTTTATTCGGTGAACGATATATGGGAAATATATTGAGCGCAAAAGTACAACAAAATACAACTAAATTCGGTAAACTTCGCATCCAATTTGCCAAATCCAGTTGCATTTAAATTGCACCTAATTGACGTATCCCTGTAATTAAAGTTTGAATATCATTTTGTTTCTCTCTAAATTGAATGTTACTTTCTTATTGGTTGAAACCCGTATTCAGAGAATGAAATCTATGGCCAAAAAAACCAAACACGCTATTTTCACTTACATGTGTTCATTATTCGTAATTTGTATTTCTTATTTATTTCCTCGTCCGTCAACTGACCCGCAAGCACTCAATCTGCTTGAGTTATTTGCATGATGCTTTCTTCTTGTTTGCTTTTCGGTGGGTTACGGCTTAAAGCATCGACATATTTCATACGATCTCCAGGGCGATGTTTTATTTCAAAAGTAAACTCCAATTATTGCAGCCACCAACGTGTAATTCTCGGGATCAATTGTTTTTTCTGCTTAGTGGCTTTTAAAGAGAATTACAATCGGTAACCACGGTGAATTGACTACCTAATAAATAACAGCAAAACTTTTTCAAGGACACGGCCAGTGTTTCTAGTTCATACCAATGATATATACATTCAGCTCCTCTTGTTTGCCGACTAAAGAATGCCGCAGGCTTCAATTTTCCATTTGGCTGATGTTGCAATAATATACCCGCCAACCCTGATGCGCTGGCGTTAGTGTGAACCTCGGTTTTCCTTTCAGGTTCAAATAAAGCCAGTATCGGTTGTTTGTTCAAATTGTTTTTGAGTTCCTCAAAGGCAGCACCCTCTTCTTCCGAATACTGCCAATCTACGCTATTACGAGTCAAATTTGTGAGCGGTTTGACAATGGTGGCATAATCCTTTACGAAATGACGGAAATATCCGGTTAGTCCCAGAAACTTTCTGATTGCATGTACCGATTTTCGGGGAGGAAACTCCTCTACCGCTTTTATTTTGTCCCAGCCTGGTTTAATACATCCTTCTGAAATCTCGAAACCCAGCACCATAATGATTCTTTTAAAAAATGTGCATTTTTCCAAATTTAGAGTTATGTTCTCATCTCGCAAAATTTTAAGCGCCTTTCTTAAATCTTCCAATGCTTCGGGGATGGTTTTTGCATGAAGTAGAACGTCATCCAAATATACCGCTGAAATATCTTTTATAGGCGTAAGTATTTTGTTCAAATAACGTTGGAACACTCTTGGAGCGTTTGTAAGCCCGCTTAGTCGATCGGTTTGGTCGTCTATCCTTGGTAACGGGTAGTTGTCTTTTATCGTTGCAGAACTTAACTTCCGATAGTCAATGCACAACCTCGCCTCTCCATTCTTCTTATTTACAAGCACGACAGGCGATGCACAATAAGAATTCGATTCTCTTATAATGTTTTTGAAGAGTAGGTCTTTCATTATCCCTTGTACTGTCTCTTGTTCGGTTCTTGCCATTTTATATGGACAGAAATAGAAAGGCTTGTCTTCTTGTAGCCGAATACTCATGTTCATGGACTTTGCACGTCCAATCTGAAATATCAAGAGCTATACAGTCCTTGAATTCATTTAATAGTGCAACTAATTCTTGTTTCTCTTTTCCACTGATTTGTCCAACATTTATTTTTGACAACTTCCATATTCTGTAGATCCTCTTCACAAGGTCAGACTCGTGCAATAACCTTACCGGGTTTTAGAATTTACTCATAACACTGTACGCGGCACGCAACACTCGCTACCTCCCTGTATGTTCACAGACTTGCTTCAACATATGCATCACCCGTAAAATCATTTCATTTCGCTTCAATATTACCGATGTGTTGTGGAGGTATAAGAATCTTGTTCATCACGCGTAACACAATTTTATTTTGAGCAAAATCTAAATCCAGTGGTGACAAATTATCCTCGTTTTTTGCGATGAAGAGTAGCATTTTATCATTTTTAACAGTAACAATATGAGTCAATTCGGTGGATGTACGACCCACTTTAACTGGCTGGTATATTCTGATCATCATCTGAAACTACGACTACTCTGATGACCGCTTTGACCTGGTCGATTTCAACTTAAAAGCTAGTAGTCCCCTTACTCACCGCCACACCTTTCCATACTCATGTAATGTAACAATATCCTCAGTATCCACTAATAAATTCAACCCTTGTGCTTCCCTCCATTTGACCAAAGTGCACGAACTTCCAAAATCCGACTTTCATTTCGGTGTCGGCATTGCTTTAATTTTACACTTCTTAGAAAACTTTCATCTTTCCTTTGTTTCTTCTCGTGTTTAGTTTATTAATTATGACACTTGACTGTTTCCTTTTTTAATTGTCCTCTGCGTCAATTGAAATTTGTATCCACTATATAGCTTTGTTAATTTTATTTTCAACACAATTTTGGGGGTTTATGTTATGCCGGAATATATTTAAGCCGTATAATTTTATTTTCGGTTCACTCCCTTTAACTATGTTTTCCTTTTTTCTTACTCAATCAATCATAATGTAAAAAAAATTAAAGTTATGTTTAGGCCCTTGGCCTTTACTTTTCGTCTAAAACCCGCACTTAACCTCCACTCACATATGCCACAAGCAAAATTTCACTACTTTTTACAATTCGCAGAACTTCTCATGTTCCCTTTTGGCACGCGACACTTGAGACGTATGGCTGAGTGAGAATGATTCATATGGGTTCATGTGTGGCATTTTGTGTAGTTAAGTGTTTCGATTGTAATGAGTAATAAATTAAAAATTGGGTCATTTTGGTAAAACTATACGAGTAATCTATGACCAATAAATTCTATATTTTATGTTTAGCTTGTAAAATTTGTAAAGTATAAAAATCGATGTAAGTTACAGAAATATATTCAGTTTTTCTTTAGACAGACTAGAAGGAGTTTATATTGAACCGCTGCGAGATCGTAGCGACAAATATGATTCGTTGAGAATTCCTAGAGTTTATTGCAGCTTGTCACATGTTTGATGTCGTGGTCAGCAAAAAGTTCATGATCGCCGTGGAAATGAAATTTTCGGAGTATGCATATTACACGAATAAACTTATTTGTGATTTGGACATTGATTGCGCGCGGAAATTAAAAATGTTTAGAATGTGCAGATTGCATATTAAGTCGGCCTAGGTGCAATCCAGAGTACGTTGAACGTTAGTCGCGCGTGGAAATTAGAATTTGTTTATGCGCGCAATTCTATGTGAATTTTCATTTAACATATTGTAAAATTTTTATAAATGAAGACAAACGGGTACTCACCTACATCCTCGCCGGGCGCCCGCTAATGATGTGGTGATGCTAAGGTTGTTAACTATTAGTCGAAATTGTTTTACTATATATAAAAAAATTCACTTGCACTGACTTATTTGATTAAATTTCAACTTATTATTATAATTATAATTCACTTGAACACTTTACAGACAGCTGACGCTGCACTAACTTATTTGATTAAATTTCAACTTATTATTATAATTATAATTCACTTGAACACTTTACAGACAGCTGATGCAATTGGGCGAATAACTTTATCTTAAAATGAATAGTAACAATAATTAGAAAATGTGTGACGCGACTCAGACTAAAATTCTCATGTATTGCCAGTTTTTCGTAATCTCGAATGTCCAATCCCGTGACAACCGGTGGAGACTATCAAACACAAATCAGCACGACGGGCGCCACTGCAACTGAACCCGTGATCAACAATCTATACTTAAGCAAACTCAATCAAAACTATAAATCCTCAAACTCGATCACAATTTCATCATCTAAAAATATAGTTAACCACCAAAACTTTTTACACAAAAAAAAATAATTACCCTAATTACCACTATTCAAGTCAGGCACTCCAGCTTCTCAGGCCAACGAATCTAAAAAAGAAAAACTTAAAATATTGTTACATGTACAAATAATTCTGCGCAATTGTTTTCACAACCATTAAGAACCTCATGATCAACAAAATGAATTTACTCGAAACCACGAGAACCCACCAAGCATGATCAACATCTGAAAGTGACGGCACTGCTCCATTCATTAAGCTGCTCGAATATACCAGGTACCTCTCGGCACAACATTCGCCAATGTACGAGAAATGGATTGAACGGCTAGAGACCCTATATAAAGGCGAGCTGAATGGATGGGGGGATTATTCATTACAACCGCGATAGTAAACTGCGATATAGTGGAGCGCGAAGTAAAGGCGATATTGATTGATTGTTAAGTGGACAATTGTCATAGAAATTTATTGACAAGTGGAAATTAATAGTAAAATTAATAATTATGCATTGTTTAGTAAATAAACTCTTTTAACTTAATTTAAAAGACAGTGCGTTTTCACTTTCCCGGAACATTAAAATTATCGGCCGCGAACCATAACACGCGACAATATAAATTCACTTAAAAACTCTACACTAAGTACTAATTGAATCCATAGTAATTTATTTTATTTTAATTTAAAAAACAATTCATAATAATCCCATATCATTGATTGCGGCGGTCACCGAAAGCATTTTCGTAAACTCACAATTTCACAAGCTTTCACAAAAAAGAAGTTTCATTTACCTCAATTTTTTGTCATCGTCAACGTTTGCAATCCCGTCGTCTTTTTTTCCGACAGTAATATATCCTCACCCGGCAACTTGTCGACCGAAAATTGACTGACCGTAATTTGTCTTTGCTACACTGGCAACTGTGTTAGAGCTCTGAAATTAGAGATTCAAGAAACGACTTGTTTGATTTGTGATCCAGAATGAATTTACCTCCTGTTATTTACATTATTTTTACTGATATTTACAATATCTATTCATTAATCAGCATTTAAACAACAATCAGCATTTTCAATATTGCTATAAACATTCAGTGCGTTGCTCCATGTCAAATTGCTATTCTTGCAGTGCATTGTTCTGCATGGAATTGCTGCTGTCTTCATTTTCAGTCAATTTTGATGACTGTTGTAGATCAATGATCGAAGTTATTCTGCTGATGGTTTAGAATGGATTTAGGCTGGTTGTTGACCGTTGAGATTGCTGAGCTTGATGATGACATCTTGATGCACACAATGACTTTGTGCGATATTGATATTAATGACGTTACATAATATTGAACCCTGCGAGGTAAGGGCTGCCATCAGCTAAATTGCCGGCGCCGAACAAAAAACACAGAAATTTGGGTGAAATCGAGTATTCCCCCGGATGCCGCTGAAAAACAATATAACAGCGTTGAAAACAACAACATCGTTTACATTTTCATTATATTATTCATGTATACTGCTTGTTTGCGATCAAAACCACAGCGTAGCAAATATAATACTCAATCATTCTTCTTAGTCTGAGGTTATCTGGCAACAAAAATAATTAGAAGCATTCTCCTTTTAGGCATCAAATTATATAAGCTTATAATTTTTGTTTCTATATATAATCAAATAAACTATGCATTCTAGATTTCATCAACAAATCATAATTCATGAACTTCGGTTAGGTAGGGGAGGGTGGGGTAAAACCGGGACGTTAAGGGAAATGTTAAATAAAAGAAAAATTTCCTAAAATATCAGTCAACTTTATTGAAGTTCTGTTATCTCACTATATTTACAGAAAATTTTGTCAAACAGATCACTGGTTACATTAAATCAAATAACACAAAATAATAGTTTTCCAAAAGTTTACTTTTTACGGTTTTGCCCCATGTCTGGTCCAAAACCGTGTATACCAAATTCTCATGCCCGGCATTACCCCTTAACAACGTGAGCATTTGAAATCGTCAAGATCTTCTGCTTGCCAACCAGTACAGCCTTCATACGCCCATTTCCTGCATTGCAGACATTGCACCCACCCATCGTTTGTTCGCGTATTTCCATAAATTTCATTGCAATAAATACACATATCATCGGAAGTAGTTTGACTTCGAGAAGTTTCTATTTTATCAATTCTTCTCGGGACGCCTACTTTCCTTATTTTTTTCTCGTTATTTGCTTCTTCAATTTATATGGCGAAGAAGTAATGACAGAACTTTTTCCTCGACGAAAATTCGATGTTGGTTTTCTTAAAACATGAGGTTTAGGCATAATATCAGCCGGAGAGAATGCTAAAGGAAACGACGCTAATTGTCGTGAAATGCTTGGCAGTGGACTACTTGTTGTGCCTGAAGTGATTGTTATTGCTGTTTTCTGCTGCAATTCGAGCATTGGAGTTTCATTATGAACTAAGTTTGCTGTAGGATCTGTCAACGTAATTTCGTTATCTGTCGTGCTCGTAGATGCGAAATCAAAATCAGAGAAAATATTTTGGTTTAGTGGATGAATCCCAGTTTTTATGAAGCCACTCATAGCATTCTGCAGTGTTGCTGCTTTAGCGTACGCAATTCCAAAAAGCTTCCCAAGTTGAAATCGGGTTACAATACGACCTGGCTTATTCCGCAGCCATGTCACTACTTCTTGACCGTAATACGTCCTCAACGGGCTTCCCAAGTCGAAATCGGGTTACAATACGACCATGGATTGATGCTCACGTCGACGGGTTGATGCTCACGTTGAGGGGTTGTAAACGATGTGTGCAGTGAGGAGGAAAACTGACGATGATGACTCTGTTCTCTCGTGCTTTCTCTTTAAGGGGAAGATTTTAAGTGTACGTTGCGTCTCCGTCTAATTAAAGTAACACAGGGTCGGTCATGATGCTCCCGTCGAGGGGTTGTAAACGATGTGTGCAGTGAGGAGGAAAACTGACGATGATGACTCCATTCTCTCGTGCTTTCTTTATAAGGGGAAGATTTTTAGTGTGCGTTGCGTCTCCGTCTAATAAAAGTAACTCAGGGTCGGTCTCAGTGGGTTTGACGTTTGCGATAAAGTGAGTTAACGATTGCACAAATATATCACTTTGTATCCAACCACTGGGATGGCATTCTGCAATAGTTTCAGGAGGTGCTCCATCAAGCAATTCAGCCTTCATTCGGACTCTGGGGAAAATTAAGAGGGGCGGAACATATGCACCTGCAGCTGATACACACAAGACGGCCGTAATCAATTGTCCTCTTTCAGCAGAAGATATCAGACCGACTTGCTTCTTGCCTTTTAAAGAAAGAATTTTCGATTTTTTCAACATTAAAAATCTTTGTTGGCCCAAATTTACGTTTGTCGTGCAACTCTTCTAACAAAGAAAAAAAATTTGCGTTGTTTGCTTTGTTGAGCCCCATTGCTCTCGCAACAGAAGTATGTTCCGGAAGGCGCAAAGATAGCTCTGGATGGCGACGTAAAAATCCGTACAGCCAGTCCATTCCGGCCAATTCGTTGTCCTTATTAAAATTATGAAGTATGTCATTTTTTTCCGCCATTTGAAAAGCAAGATGTCGTAAATCTCTGTAAGTTAGCCAGAACAATTGAGCTTCAAAGTCTTTTGTGCTGACGTATTAAACCTTCTTGATCCGGTGTAAAAACAGCTTTAAATCGACTAAGACGTTGTTGTTTCCACTGTTTCATTTTCTATGAAAACTTGTACGTGGTTATTGCTTTCACTGTTCTTTTTTTCTTTTATATTCGAAGAGTTCAGTTGTAGTGGATCAATAATAATTTCTAATCCTTAGAGAAATTCCTATCGAAACAATTCTGCCCGTGCTGGGCCACCTCACATAAAAAAACGGACACAATTAGGAGGGGATGGATTGAGTAGAAGCACTCCGAAAAATGAAGCATTAAACTTAATAATTAGCGTCATTTTATTACTGAAAAGAAACACAACCATAATAGTAAAAGCAAGAAACGAGTCAACTTTTTTTTCTTGTTCGAATTGTGTAAATTTTGAAAATTTTATAAACAAATTTAAACAGAATATAACGCAAGATATAAAAAGTCAAAAAAAGGAAATAACATTAAATTACTCACCCATGTTCTGCTGATGAGCGCTAGTCAGCGAAAGGAAGGTGCACTGAAAATCTATCCTAAAATTGATTTGACTTTGAAATATGATTTGACTTCCTACAGCTGTTGTTGTGAACACGATGAATATATAGTAATTGAATCACGAAATACTAGTAGTTTAGTAACCCTCCCATCACTATACTTACCCTCAATTATTCGTCAGTCACTGATAGTACCATTTCACGTTTTAGTCTATTAAATCTTAATTAGAACTCTCCCTCTCGTCCTTTACTTTTTGATTCTACAAAATTCACTTTTCCCCATGAAAGTTCCACTCAACTATCACGTTATTACCCAACAAACTGCGATAAAATGGATTCTGCGAATTAATCGGCGTTTGCGCCTTTTGCGTTACAATTTTAAAACCACTACACTTTTGACCCCAAAGCCAAACAAAAAAACATTGCAAACGCCCAAGACATAATTCTTTTTTCTGCTCCCAAAGCAGAAAAAAGGATTCGGGCCATTCTGTAATAACCACGGAAGTCACCGCAGTTGCAAACATTAAGTTTTAGCAGAGGGATGCGTAACCCGGGGTGGCATTGTGAGGCTGGCTAGCGCTCAGTCGCGTCGCGGGTTTTCTGGGACACCCTCTGCTCGTGCTGATCCACTCTACAAAAGAACGGGAAAGGGGAAAGAATGGAAAAAATTATTGTCTTAGAGAGGCATGGTGGTCTTATTTAATTTACAAGAAAAAAAAACACAAACTGTAATTCCAATCAGAAAGCCCCTTTAAAATTGTATGTAAAAACAACCCGATAAAGATTTTTATAGAAGAAAAAAAAATGAATTTAATCATATGAACTAACAGTAATATAAATAAAAAAACCCAAATAAGTACTCGCTCTTTCATTGTTGAACTAAACGCGCTTGGCAAAGAACAAAAAAAGGGGAAGTACGGGGCATCTGAAATCTAATCTTGAATTTGATAACTAATATTAACAAAATCAAAATAAAACATGGTGCGGCCACTTTTCACAAAGACGCTGGAAACATTCTTTCCACTAATCAACAATCCTTTCAATTTCAGCCAATAATAAAATTCAAACTCAAAAATTTAATTTTTCACCAATTCATTAATAATATATGATACTTGTGTAAAATAAACTAAGATAAAATAAAACTACTTGAAAGACAAAGAAAATAAATTGAACGGAAAAATTTATTTGAACATATAAAGGTCCTGACATTTCAAACAAACGAAAAGATTTATGCCGCTATAACTTCCCGATGCCGATGACTGAACTGCACCGTCCCGAAAAACAAAGGCGAAACCCCTGAGTATGTGAACGGAGAAATTACTGTCAAAAAGTGGGAGGTGGCGATCATCTCATGCGAATGCTATTGAAACGTAATTTAAAGGACTCGCTGGGAAAACCGCGAAGCGACATCATCGTGATTTAGAGAGGCACACCGGTCTCTTAGACCAGGGAGGAAAACCCATCGTCTGATCATCGAGGCTGATGAGGAGGAAAACCCACACTCTCAAATCAATGAGCAGGAGACACTCTTCCTGACGTTTTCACGTATTATGCCTTTACTAACTTTAAAAAAAAATACGAACAACGCGAAACTAGACGAGACGATCACTATCCTCTACCTTGTGCACTTGCTTCAACCTACGCTACATCACACAATACTCAGTGAAAACACTCACTTAAAAAACTTTTTAATTTATCACCAACTGTTCACTTCAAAAACTCAACTGATAATGCCAATCGCATTTCCATGCAACCCGCAGTATCCAGTCTTATTCCTTCGCGAACTACATCTCCTCATACATGCCACCACAGATATATACATATATATATATATATATATATATATATATATATATATATATATATATATATATATACATGTAAAGTACACAAGGAATACTCTCATGCATTTATAAGGTAAGCAACTCTCATGCATTTACGGATGGAAACCCATCATAGCATTCTTAATTCTGTTGTTTCAAGCAAATCTTCATTCGCATAACACATATTAAAACCGATCCGACTTAAATTTCGGTAGGCATTGCTTTGATTTTACATTCGGCCATCCTGTATCAAACTCATCTCGAGTGCCGCTTTTGATTCATCGGCTGATATCGTACCTTCATCGCCCCCACTTTCGCTATCAGGTTCATCAGATATTCCGCCTGAGTCACACCAGGGTTTCATACGATCAACCGCTACTTCACACTCACAGTTTGCTCCCCTAGTGCAATAAGAGCCATGCATATCATATACGAGGTACGTACTATTCGGCAGTACTTTCTTTACGATGAATGGACCACTAAATGGAGGGAGTAGTTTCCTACTCTTATCCAATGCGAGAACCACATTTTAAATCAATACCATTTACTCCAACATAAAACGTGATACCCCATTTGGTGATGGGAAGCCGATCTGATGTTGCAAGTTCATTGCGTCGGGATTCGCAAAATGTGACGTGAGGTGAAGTTTCCTGCGCCGCTCGCCGTGTAGCAGAAGTAAGTGAACTACTTGGCGCCCGTATCTGCGGAGTAGCTGCCGCGCTCTACGCACCAGGTTGAGAAAATTCGTTTTGTGCTTCTCGCAGGGTAAGCCGTTCCAACTCTCTATCAAGTTGAGTATAGCTCGACGCATGACTATTTATCATATAGCAAAGGATAAAAAGAAATAACCAAACTAAACTCTACTAACACCCAAATCTTCAATTCAATCATCACAGATTCAAAATATCAAAAAAAACATCAAAATAAGTTTAACGAAAATTTAAAGAAAACGAAGTAAGAATGATTCCATGGACTGACTAACAGACTATGGCAATAAAAACTATTAAAAGTTTGTTTATTATTGAGATTAATCTACGATGAAGAGGAACAGTTGTGAAAGGGACAGAAAATATGGAAATCAAATTCATAAAAAAAATTCATTTCTCAGAATGACTCCCCCATACAAGGAAAACGGGAAAAGAAAGGTTAATGAAATGGGAAGGAGGTTAAAATTTAGACATAACACAAAGCAGACAAACCGCCACATTACCTGACATAGCAGTGGAATTTGAAGGCGGACTCCGCTCTAATTGCCACAACAATAGGCTGACTACGAGACCATTATGAAACACTACGGACTTCATAATGGCTCGGACAAGAGCCGCACAGATCCCAAAGGTAACACCAGAAAGATGATGGAAAGGCCGGAAGCGTTGGCTAATTCCTCGAGTTAGATTCATGTCCAACTATCCCCTGCAGGGACATACATATAGCCCACGACTTGGAGCCCAGTTGATCCCAACCAACATCTACACTGCCACAGCTTGACTTGTAGAGATAATGGGAAGGGATAAATTGTCTGTAAAGGACCGCAGCGTTGGTCTGTTGCATTGGCGAAAGGAGGATGCTGGGTTTCGCTGAGATTGGCCTTGTCTGAGGACGCGTGAATGTGCTGGCAGGCTAGCATTGCGGTGTCGTGGAGCGGGTTCTTTTCCCCAGCACAAGGACCCACCACACAACAAATTTTCGCATTCATGAATTGAAAAGGGTCGAATGCCGATTGACTGGTGTCGAGGCCCAGGTTGTAGTATTCGAGCAGTTACCCTATTAAACTGCTCTAAAACTTTCCTATCTCTTCACCCTTACAGCATGGTGATCAAGAAAATTGAAATTCCTAAAAGAAAAAGTGAAGACAGTTCGATGAAACGCATATTGCTATAGGCGGCGACAAGTAGACATAAATGATTAATCAGTTTAGAATTTTTTTTCTAAATATCGAATGTCTTCGTTAAAATGGTTAAGAACTAACAAACACCTTGCATACCAATTTTGTTCCATTGCAACGTGATATCACAAAAAAACTGCAATGTATTATTACGCATTATTCATTATTGTATCTTTACGTTGAAAATGAATTCAAATTTATCAATAAAACCGTATGATAATAGTATCAGTTAAAAACACAAACAACTACCAAGAAGCAATTCTGTATATTCGTCCATAATTTTCCCTTTATACTTATTAATTATACGCACCACACATATAAAAAAATACAATATGCAAACTCATTCGAGGCCTGCATCGAAAGATAAGAGTGAAGTGGTGCACGCTTACGGCGACGCAAACGCTGACGCGTTTTTGTGTTCCTCGACGGATGTACGAGGTTGGCGAAGGTGGAAAGGCGTCAGTGATGTTGGTTGCGTCCTTCTCTTGCATCGCGCTGTCATTTTTTTGTATCAATTATGGAAGAATTACATCAATGAAATTCCACGTAAAATATATGCCATCGACTTGAAACCGCTATGGTGAACGATCGATAAACGTTCATAAAGTGCGTGAAGTGACATATTTTGCTGTGAACTAAAGGACTTTAGTCACTGCTAGAAATTGAAAATATCACTAATGTCCGACATTTGACGGCCACCTTTCTATGATCGTTCTGGACGTAAAGTAGCTGCATAACGGTAGTTTCTGAGTGTATGAATTGATTCAGAGTGTAATTCTAGGTTGATGCAATGATCGTCCAAGCGATAATGAACTCTGCTCATCACGTAGTCGAAAGTTACGTACTGGAATCTAGACAGTGGCATAATTCTCATTCATCATTCTCAAAATTTCAAACAACCACAACACCATTATCTGGATGCAAAGTAAGACCAAAATAATATAAGTCACGTTAATCAGTGCATTATTTCAAGATAGTCTAGTCGGCAGGCAGTCGCAATCGATATATGTTCGACAATATTCGGGTCATGCTCCTCCGCCCTCGTTGAAACTTATCCAGGAACGTGTCTTACTCGTTTTAAAACTCTACGATAAAATTGATCCCGCAAAGCTGACTGTTGATTCTCACTTTATCAACGACTTGGGCTTGGATTCACTGGATCATGTAGAAGTTATAATGGCTATGGAAGACGAATTCGGTTTCGAAATTCCAGATTCAGATGCCGAAAAGTTATTGACACCTGCCAAAATCATTCGATACGTAGCCGATAAAGAAGATGTGTATGAAAAGATGTATGAGGTGAGAGGAAAACGTTAACGAATGAAGCTCTAAATAGTTGGAATTAAAATGAATAAGAAGCTAAAAAACCAACACGAAAGCAGTGTTATAGAAAACAGATGATATCATAAACAAATGCAGTGACAGCAGCGAACAAAAGTACAAGTAAAAGAATCTAGTAAGAATCTAGTTATAATCGTGACCTTGGCGGTGGGAAATCTCGTATTGGAGAGTTGTAAAGCGCAACTTTGTTTTGGTGGCACGTGTTGAGGTTAGCTGTCAGTGTTAAACAGGACGAACTTGAGGTTTAGTGGAGAGCAGTGGAAATAGCTCATAATATCGATTGTGGCCTTTTATATGAGTTTAAATTAGAGAATGGAGGTAATCGATGCAGCAAATAGTGGTATATTCTCACTAAAAACAAAGATAATGTTTGGTTCATTTGGTCCAAAGTCGTGGAATCCTTTGGTTTCTCTTGATTCATGGATTGTGCGATAATAGTTTAAAATCAATCGTTTAAGACCTTAGTATTCAAAGAAACGTCTTCCAAAGAAGTGATTGCCGGAGTTTTAATCAGTGTTAATTGATCCTTAATGACCTGTGAATCATGAACATTTCAAGTTCGTACTAGTTAAACAAGCACTAGCGGTTGATTAGTAAATTATTTGGAAGTAATTAAAGGTTTTAATTTTCGGTCCAAGGATTTAGGTCTTATTGAAAGTCGAATATTCTGGATTTCGCTTCTTTGAATAATTCGAGAGAAATTATTTTTAAATACTTTTTCAAAGAAGAGAAACAGTGGAAGGGAGAAAATATTTAAACGAAAAAGAATAAACAAATGGCAATTAATTAAACGTCTTATAAATTTGAGCAAAAGATTTGTGCATATGAAAATAAAATTGTGCTAGCTACGTCGGATGAAAATAACGCTCAACCAGGCCCAACAAGTTTTATTTCGCTTTTAGAAGAAAGTCCATCGATACCGGACTCATCGCTCTTATCGCCGGCGGCTTCATCTTTCTCTCAACTACCATCTGTAGCTTCAACAGTTCTTTCAACCTTTTCAAAGGTGATTAAAGATTATTCACCAACCAGCCAACATCTTGAAGATAGTAGTGTTTCGAACGCGGATATCCAAGTGAGTCCGACATTCGATCATTTTTATGCCCCGGAACAACACAAAAATAGCAGTACACCTGCATTACCAGAACAACCACTAGAACCGCCAAAATTTTATTCACCTACGGAAATGCCATCACTCCCAACTGCACACAGCTTACAAAATACGAATTAGAATACATATCGTTTAAGTGTTAAAAGAAAAACATATGCACCAATTCCAGGTCTCTCCTCTAGTGTTCATCAAACGACCGCTAACGTGCTTCCAACGCCTGTAGCTACATTGCCACCGCCGCCGCCTTTACAACCATCAACAGAAAGTGAAGTTAGTCTTCCTTCTAATGAACGGGGTTTTGACAGTTTTGCCAATAGTGGACCTGTCTTCAATTTATAACCGGGAGTAGCAAATATTCAGCCATTTGCAGAACAACCTTCAAAAAAAAAGAAGAACGAAAAAGACCCGGTACGGTGGAAAGCTCTCACCACCAAACATGAGCCAGCCATCGGGCACATAATAACCTTCTTTTTGTTTCAGGAACTCTCGCGGGTTGAGTGGCCCCGAGCAAGGTGCCTTTTTATGGCATAGGGTTATGTGATCCGATTGCATAACTCTATGACATAAATTGGCCACCGGGGTATTTCTCCTCTGATGGGAAGGCACATACAAGTTATGTTGTCTGAGTTTTCCACTCAGAAGGGAAATACTTGGTCACTGCAACATCTATGGATCTTGATCCGGTTGGGCGGGTGCGAGGGGGCACCATCACCACCCAGTTGTCCCACTCTTATTTATGGGCCATGATAGTAGTCGGGTAACGACGAGGTTACCCTCAGTCCGTCCGTTTTTATTTGTTCAACTCGTTCTCTGAACAAGTCATTCCATCTCTTTGTAGCTATCTGCAATTTTTCGACTTCGGTCGCCTGTTTTATGAGACCCAAGAATTCGTGAATGCGAAATTCTTTTGTAGTGGGTCCTTGTGCTGGGGGAATGAACCCGCCCCACGACACTGCAATGCTAGCCTACCAGCGCATTCACGCGTCGCCCGACAAGGGCATTCTCGGCGGATATCATCTTCCTCCGCCGAGGCAGCAGACCATCGCTGCAGTCCTTTACGGACATTGATACCTATCTATTCACTACAAGGTAACCTACTTAGGATTGAAATTGCTTACAGCCAGTCACAAACTGGACCGGGAAAAAACAGACGGACTTGAAGGGACTTCGTTGTTACCGACGATATTAATGGTCCAAAAATAAGAGTGGGGCATCTAGATGGAAGCGGTGCCCCCTCCCAATCGGACCAAGATCCAATGTAGACGTGGCCATATATTTCCCATTTAAGTGAAAAATTCATACAAACATAATTTGTATGAATTTTCTCCTTAAATGAGAAACATAAACGTGGCCAATTTATGTGATAGTACTCGTATTATGCGATGGAATCACATAGCACTATATCAAAAAAGGGCACGCGAGCCGAAGGCCACCCTATCCGGGCAAGAGACCCTGTAACGCATAAAAAGGGAGAGCTCACCCGACGGCTAGCTCAGTATAGTGGAAGGGCCAGCCATCGTTGCGGGCCTCATACCCGGTCACGTTTCAAATAAATGGAAAGACTGAGTTTGAATCAAAAATATAAATTTTCCTTAAGAAATTCTATAAGTTAAATTGTTGATCAAATCAGCAAAACCTAATCATCGATAAATTTTCAACTTCCAAACGTAAATAATAGTTCAATCCATCAAACTAAATTCGCTTCGCACTTAAGATGAAATTTGAAATGGATAAACAAATGATAGGGATAGGGAGCTTGCAATGTCATAAGCTAATATAAACAAATTTACTATATAAAAGAGACTTCCATTTGTTCAATCAATAAATTAAAACATAAAAAGAATTAATAATATAATATAATATAATATATATATATATATATATATATATATATATATATATATATATATATATATATATATATATATATATATATATTATATATATATATATATATATATATATATATATATATATATATATATATATATATATATGTATATATATATATATATATATATATATATATATATATATATATATATATTGTGTTCAAACAGCAAATATATAAAAATACATTGCCCTTTAGTCAGACGGCGTTTCATCTGGCTTCTCAAAAAAGACCTGTTGAACAACTGAAGATATAAATTTATTGTTAAAGTCTTTTATAGTACAATTTTACAAGTATTCAATTTTCAATATCGCAAAGCCCGTCGCGCCGTCGTTGCCTTAATGCTGATTCGTTGAGAATTCCTAGAGTTCATTGCAGCTTGTCACATGTTTGATGTCGTGGTCAGCAAAAAGTTCATGATCGCCGTGGAAATGAAGTTTTCGGAGTATGCGTATTACACGAATTAACTTATTTGTAATTTGGACATTGATCGCGCGAATAACGTATTTCCCAACGTATCGATTTAAAAAAAACGAAACAGTTTTCTTTTCGTAGTTAAAATTTATTTTCGTATTGTAACTTAGGCTATCGTAACAACAACTGATGATCGATCAGTCAATTGCTTTTTTATTGATTCGTAATTATCTTTTGTGTCATCAGTTTTAACTGACCCAATTGAGTTGCAACTATGGTGAAAGAGCAATTGACTGCTAACAGCATTTTTAGCATATGGCGTAATGTTTGGTTCTGACCTAGTTATACTGCTGGTTGAATATGCATTATCGATGTTGGGTGAATGGCCATTATTTATGTTAGGTGAATGAACATTTCCATATGTTACTCCTCCTCGGTTTAACTGAAGATTCTCCTGAATCTTTACATTAAAATGATTATACAGTATATTTTTTCCAAGGCAAACAGTGAAAGTAACCATTAATACTATAAACATTGTGATTGCAATATTAATGCCATATGATATCAGTTTATGCTTTTTTAACTCTTTTATTTCCTGATTATTTTCGAAATTGCTTGTAACTAAATTGTCAAATGTAATTGATTTTGAAAAATTAAAGTTAGATTTTGTACCCTATTCTCACAAAATGCTGAATATTCCGTAATAGAATCGACAATTTCTTGAATTCTTAATAATAGTTGATGAATTGTAAATACCTTTAAATTACTAATCTCCTTGGTGATTTGCAGCTGATCTTTCACTGGACGAAAGTGTATCTTTAATTTCTCCTTACATTGTGCCCAAGATTGTGGTATGTCCACTGCCAAATAGCTCTTCGCTTCGCCAATGATCTTCTCATTGTATATGATCTGGAATACCTGTGGTGCTCGATCGTTGTATTCATCTAAAACCTGCTCTACAGTTGCGATGAAAGATGGTAGCGTTCCAGGCTCGCCCTTAAATGGTTGCATGTATTTGATCCTTTTTTCCACTGATGTCCTCCAGTTGTTTCCCTGGTTTTGTCTGGCTAGGATTTCAGTCAGGACGACCAGACATTGTTCGAGTTGCTGTTGTGCCATATTCACTCCGAATATTTTAACTACTTTGTGTTCAGTATCGTGCTAAAGTTTGCTTCACGACACTATATCACTTTAATCGAAATTGTGTTCAGCTCGTTTCTTCGTATCGTGCTAAAGTTTATCTCACGACACTATGTTTTCCACTTCTAAACACCAATTTCTCTTACTTCCGATCTCGATTCGATCACTTTCCTTAAGCCGTTTACTTGTAAAGGAACACCGACTGCGCCAATAACGTATTTCCCAACGTATCGATTTAAAAAAAACGAAACAGTTTTCTTTTCGTAGTTAAAATTTATTTTCGTACTGTAACTTAGGCTATCGTAACAACAACTGATGATCGATCAGTCAATTGCTCTTTTATTGATTCGTAATTATCTTTTGTGTCATCAGTTTTAACTGACCCAATTGGGTTGCAACTATGGTGAAAGAGCAATTGGCTGCTAACAGCATTTTTAGCATATGGCGTAATGTTTGGTTCTGACCTAGTTATACAGCTGGTTGAATATGCATTATCGATGTTGGGTGAATGGCCATTATTTATGTTAGGTGAATGAACATTTCCATATGTTACTCGCGCGGAAATAAAAAATGTTTGGAATGTGCAGATTGCATATTAAGTCGGCAATCAAGAGTACGTTGAACGTTAGTCGCGCGTGGAAATTAGAATTTGTTTATGCGCACAATTCTATGCGAATTTTCATTGAACATATTGTAAAATTTTTATAAATGAAGACAAACGGGTACTCACTTACATCCTCGCCGGGCGCCCGCTGATGATGTCGTGATGCTAAGGTTGTTAAATATTAGTCGAAATTGTTTTGCTATATATAAAAAAATCACTTGCACTGACTTATTTGATTAAATTTTAACGGCTACTTGTCGACGGAAAATTGACTGACCGTTATATATTTTTGCTACACTGGCAACTATGTTAGTGCTCTGAAATGAGAGATTCAAGAAACGACTTGTTTGATTTGTTACCCAAAATGAATTTATTTCCTGTTATTTACATTATTTTTACTAATATTTACAATATGTATTCATTAATCAGCATTTAAACAATTGTCATTATTTTTAATATTGCTTTAAACATTCAGTGCGTTGATCCATGTTAAATTGCTATTCTTGCATTGCATTGTTCCACATGGAATTGCTGCTGTCTTCATTTTCAGTTAATTTTGATGACTGTTGTAGATCAATGATCGAAGTTATTCTGCTGATGGTTTGGAGTGGATTTAGGCTGGTTGTTGATCGTTGAGGTTGTTGAACTTGATGATGATGTTGATGCACGCAATGATTTTGTGCGATATTGATATTGAAGAGGTTACATAACATTACCGCCCGCCATAAACCCTGCAAGGTTAGGGCTGCCATCACCAAAAGTGTCGGCGCCGGACAAAAATTTCAAAAACCACGGACATTTGGGTGAAATCGAGTTTTTTCCCCGGACGCCGCTGTAAAACAATATTACAGCGATGAAAACAACAACATCGTTTACTTTTTCATTATATTATTCATTTATACTGCTTGTTTGCGATTCAAACTACTGCGTAGCAAATATAATATTCAAATAAAATTATACATTCTTCTGTCTGAGGTTGTCTGGTAACAAAAATAATTGGGAGCACTCTCCTTTAAGGCACCAAATTATATGAACTTATAATTTTTGATTCTATGTATAACCAAATAAACTAAACAATATATGTAAATTTCATCAACAAATCATGAGCTTCGGTTAGGTAGATAAACTATTTATTAAATGTAAATTAAGAACAAGTAGCATGTTTCACTTTTAACGAGATCGAGTTCTTTCTTATTTTGCTATTTTTCTTACTTATTTTTGTATTTTTCAGACATTCCAATTTTTGCTAAAATATCTTTCCTTTCCAAAAGGCAACTGTAAAAGTCGGGACAACTCAGGTCCTTGAAATTGTATTTTATTTTGAGCAGAGAAGAAACTGAATGTGTGCTTAGTGAGTTTTTCTCCTTCGTCCACTGTTGCGAGACTAGCGAAGAAAGCCTTTCCACGTTCGCATTATGAGCTGGTATGAAAAATTATCCTGGACAATTTTGAGAAGCCACAGCTGGTTTGCAGCTCCATCACTAAGATTCATGCAAAATGCTTTTAAATTTACCCATCCGTCAATCAACTTCGTGTTTCGATTACTATATTATAATATTTTTAAGAAAAGCAACTGTTTTTTCAATATCAAACCATGGAGTGCTTTCAGTGATGTTTGGCAAAATCATCCAGTTGAACTTGCCAAAGTCCTTCATTGGTTTTTCCCACTTTTCTATGTATATACAGTCATAGTCATTTCTGTGTAAAAATTTAAACTGGATATTGTTTGTCAGCATACAATACACACCAGAGAAATCAAAGGTCGCGGAATTTTTAAATTTCCTCCAAACTGCATCATAAATCAGAAATCAATGATAATCACTAGACATAATCAATTCATCGACAAAACTAACTTTTCATTTACCCCAAAAATCGGCCTCGCTAACTTTCATTGCGACGGATCTTTCCAAAGAAGACTTCAACTCCACGTGGACTACGGAATCCAATCAAATCGAGCAAGTTCAAGGAAAACTGAGGGAAGAACGCCTTTCAGCTCATGATACGCACAACTACGTTATCAACTATATTACGTTTGTCATTCTGCTCATAGTCGTCATTTGTTACATCCAAAGAAAGTTCCGCAACAAATTCAAAAATAAAAAAGCAGCAGTTAAAATTCTTTCACGAGAATTCAAAGTGGTGGAAGATGTTAAATAATAAGCTATCTACCTGTTTCTAATGTACACCTTTCCGAACTGCTTACGGTACAAGTCAATCACCTGAATTATTGCTGATTACCTTTATGCTTGCATATTCGATCTAAATTGCATTGCAGCAAAGTTCAAATCAATCAGAATTTACTGATTCACAAATTTCCGCGAATATCATTTTTCATGCCGTTCACCTGGCGCGTGTAGTAAGTTTGCAAATGAAATATATACATATTTTAGGTCAGTTAATAAAATTTATCAGTAATGAATTGATCAAAGCACAAGCAGTTTCATTTAAGGAACTCTTGTTTCAACAGAACTCTATTTTCATGTTTTCATCTTGTTTGTTCAAAATACTTTGAACCTTAATCGGCACAAAGTTTTCTTTTATTCTGTCGTCTAACATTTTATTTAGAGATGCCAATATGTTTTTGGTTTTCCAATATTTTGATTTTTCTGTGAAAAACGTACATGAATGAATGAGAAACAAGTATGCTTCCGATAGTGGGTCCCCGAAGAAAATTTCAACCGATACGGGTGGTCTATCTAAGCTTTCAAAATAACTTTTCAATGAATCACACATTTTTATAAACCGCTCGATTGCGGGAAAAAGGCTTAGTTTTTTAATGGAATAAAAGTGGCTGTGGTATTCTGATTCAGCGGCCATACAGACTCCTTTCAGAGTTTCTGTTCGAACTGTATAAATTGAGAAAAAGTTGTTAATTTTCAATATCATCGTCTCAACGTCAACAGGAAGTAAGTTACATCCATGATGCACAGCGTTATGAAGTATATGTGCAGAAAATTCTATACCAACAATGTTTGGATGAAGTTTGTGTTGCAGTTGTCACCAGAAAATGCTATACATTTCGATAGAAGATTATGCTCCTGAAATTCTTTCATAATAATCTCAACGATTGTATCAGATGTCTAATTTTCAGTAGATTCGATTTGAAGAAGCTTTGATGTGATACTGTTTTTTTTTGTTATCAAAATACTGTATTATGATGGGAAATAGTTTTATACTGCCGTGGTTACTAGCATCGGTAGATACACTTATCAATTCAACATCTATGAGTTCACTTTTGAGTTCGGCAATTGAAAATGGGCTCAATACGTTATTTACAATAACTGTTGCTTTTGTGCAATTACATGTCATATTTTTTGTTATATTTAACTCCGAAAACATCACTCGGTTGAGACAATTACTGCAGTCTAACGATTTGAGTAACATGTAATGGTTAACCGTGTGATAAATCATCGCACCTTCGGCTGCTCGAATAAGGTTTTCTTCTGAACTAGGTTTACATTTTTCGAAGAACGCCGTGATATTGGATTTTGTTTTTATAGATGAATCGATGACGTCTGCCAATCAAATGGAAGCAGCAACATCGTCTCCAACAATAGAGTTGTTAACCCCAACCCCGAGTACGTCTGGGAGAAGAAAAAGAAAAAAAGACGAGTATTTGCAATTGGCAATTTCGGAATCGGAATCAGCCAAAAAAGATTCCGAGCAAATGCTAGGAATGATGGGGAAGTTAATTAATACGTTAACGGACCTAACACAACAACAAAAAATTTTTAATGAGAAGTTTCTCAGATATTTAAATAATAAGAAAGATTAAAACTATGTAAATATCAAAATTAATAAATATTTATACCTTCGTCTAAAAAAAAAATTGCTAGAGCATTACGAATTTCTCTCCCATTGTTTTGGTCGTTCTCTGCCGTGTGATGCTGTGGTTGTTCCCTTTGCACGTTTTCTTCAACCCAATTTTCAGGAATAGAATCCCTCTCTTCACAAACGAAGTTATGAAGAACGCAGCATGCTTTCACTATCTTTGGTGCGTTATTAATTCGAACTTCCATACCTTTTCTAACTCGCCTGATTCTTTTTTTAAGGTGGCCAAATGCGTTTTCCACAACTCTTCGGCATTTAGATAGTTTGTAATTGTATAATTTTTCTTGCTGTGGTTGATTGATACCATATGGATACGGTTTCATTATTTGGTTTGTGAGCTTAAATGCTGAGTCCCCTATATAATGGACCGGTATCATCTTGCCACCAAGAAGTTTAGCATTTTCTTTATAGATTTGGCTGGTTTCTGCATACTTCTTTAATGAGGAATTATTATACACAAACGAGTCGTGATTACGCCCAGGCAAACCAACATTAATATACGTAAATCAGTATCTAGAGAATAGATATCTAGAGACTTAATGTTCAAATTTTGAAGACATATTGAATTTACCTATGGTCCACAGCTGCTAGTAGTATTATTGAATACCAACCTTTGTAATTGAAATAGTCTGTAGCATCCTCTCTTTTGGGTGTCACTTCTATGTGGGTGCCATCTAGAAGAAATCATTGTTAGTAAGAAACACATTAAAATTTTCATACCGTACCAATAGCACCAGTGCATTGAGGATATCCTACATCCTTAAAACTCCTAATGCTCCAATTAGTTTCCCAAAAGACGACCTGGTAATTCGAAAAGATTCTTTAAATTGGTGTTCGTCTAATTTCGGAGCGTCTTTTTCCCAAAAAACACCACTGCGAGGCTAAAAAGATACAAGAATTAAGAAAATCCTATTGAGACTTTATTTGTTACCAACCTCAACCCATATTTCGCGGTTTAGTTTATTCAAACACCTCCTTTGTGCAATTCGTACTATTTTTTTAATGCGGTTGTGACGCGCTCGTACGTTTTTTACAACCAAACACTGAACACTCACTAGTACCGCACTAATATGTGTTAAACTTGCATTCATACACTTCACCATTGATAACATTTCTAAAATATGTACCGCGGACATAATTACACTTCGAATTAGTACCTACATCAATTTAAATTTAATTTTTTGACGTTTCGAAACTTGTTCAGCTTTTTGTAATGTGTCCACCAATGCGGATTTGAAAAGCTCAAAGCTCATTGTAGATTCGTAAAAGAGATTCAGTTGTAGTGTGTCTTGAGCATTACTTGGCTTTTTTTATAAGCTTTGTGCTTTTGGGTGTTCAGGTGCTCTTTGACGTTGTAAATTCGTTTATTTGCAATGTAAATAATACAGAACGAATTGTGCATAGTACTTCCCAGTCATATCTGCCTTTTTTTTAACATAGGTTATTTTTCTGCAATTCACAGTTAAACGTGCATTTAAGCTTAGGCATTTAAATCTGTAAATAAATGTAAACAAACTGAATAGATTGGGGAAGTTTAAATATAATTCTACGATTGAATTAATTAAAGCATACAGCTACGATGTCACCTCCTATGACTGTATAGTTGGTTCATTTGCTGTATAGTTGGTTCTATTTGCAGATAAATTGAAATAAATCCTGGTAATAATCAAAATGCAGTTGAACATTTTCAGTGGCAAGTGACAAACGAAAACAGGGTTCTGAAAGGAGCGAAAAAAGTGGTTAACTTAACTACAAAGGTTTGTATTACTAGTACAGTGAAAAATCTAAAAATGTCATTACTTAGAAAGATTTTTGATGTGCAGAAACATGTTTTTGGGACAAAGCTTACAATCCACACCGGTTTTTTTTTTTTTTTTTAACTGATGATTCAGTTCAGAGAACTTTGATTGCTACAGTCAGCAACATTCTGGACCGCCAGGCCCATTATATTCATGCACATATGACGCCTATGTTTAATTTTTTTTTAAATACTAGAGAAAATGTTCAAACTCTCCATATCTTCTCATACGTTGCAACCTCACAATACCGAATCCACATCATTTACTTGGAGAAAAAAAAAATATTGGAACACTTTCCTTGGACATATAGCGAACTAGGGCACGGAAAAGAGCCAATGGATTGTGTAGGCGGTTTGCTTTAAAAAACTGCTGATTACGTTTTTAAAGGAAAATATCCCGGAATAGCTGTGGGGTTCGTTAGTGTTTTGAAAAATTCGAAATGACGGAAGGTTAAATTGGAGCTATGAAAAAGTTAGGCCTTGAAAATTTAGACCCCATATCCGGCATCATGAATGTAACAAAAATTATGTGGCAGAGGTCATTGGATGTGTCGATAATATTATACCAATATACTGAATTGCTAAAAGAAATAAAACTTCAGGCATTTCAACTGAAGAGAGCGAAAATGAAGCTCTTACGCCAGAGTTTATGGAGCATAGCAACACATGGCGATGAAGAACTGGTTCATTTTTTGATTGTTAACAGGCAACGTTTTTATAATGCTGTAGTTCAAGTAGTTCAGATGATGAGAATTTATAAACCCTTTGAAATCAACTCTGTAGACATGATAACGTGAATGATGTGAGTACTTCAGAAAATTTACATCCAAATTTAATTTTTTCTTATAAATGTACCAACTGAGAAAAAAATGTCATGTATGGATACGCCATCATAGCAGGTATCACAGTTGATGAAAAGGATGAGGTCAAAGTAACTTCTCTACATTCACTCTCACATTTCATATATTTATCATTTTTTAAATATTTAAAAGTTGTTTAAAATATATCAAAACACAGTTTTCTATATTTAAAAAACTTTCCGAAGTGATTAATCCAGTGGGCTGGCCCTTTTCATAAATAAACAGCGAAATGTAGTGCTAGAATCCTAAATTGAAATTACTTTCCAATTCGCAAATTTTTATTCCCAAAATTGAAAACCAAAAACTGCTCACTTTTCTGATTTTGACCAATATATAGGGAATACACGGATCACAAGTATAATGTAAACAACTTAACTCGTTAACTTGAAGTGGAGTCAACACACGAAAGACGCACGCAATGCACTTGGTAGCCTATCCGCCACTGACTAAACTGAGTGCTTGATCGAAAGTTGCGGCGAGTGCCTACAAGAAACCTTCGGTAGACGATGGCAATCGTCAGCTGTTTTGCATTGCCGGGGTTAGCTGGTATGCGGCTTACGGCCGTGTTCAGACGAGGAGTGATTCCACTCCTTTATTCACTCGCCAAACAGGTTATATGGAGAAGAAGAGTAAGGGGCAATGAATCATTGCCCCTCACTCTTCTTCTACATATAACCTGTTTAACGCCTAAATATAGGAGTGAAATCACTCCACGTTTGAACACGGCTACGAATATGAATGATTTTACCCATAAGATTTGTTTTGATGAATGCTTATACAAGTATTTCAATTAATTGGGATTTCTCTGACATAAAAATTGTCCGCTTATGGCCTGGCAAACGGTAGATTGGTGCGGAAGGATATAGACGGAGAGGTTTCCATCCATGTAGCAGTAAATAGGGACTTTTAAACTCTGAGGCTGCAATCTTGCGACAGTTTCACTATTCCTGTATCATTAAGGATGATATTTTGGCGATCACCATGACAAACTGTCTGTCCAGGGGTCACGGATGGTGTAGTAAACATTCAAGAATATGCATGGAACAATTGTTTCCACACAATTATAGATTAGATATAATTGGATCGTTTAGTACAAAAACAGCATAAATTCATGATTTCCATTCAGGTCTTGCTATTTTTGCATAGGCCAGTGTTAGGTGATAAAACTATCCCGAATGGATTATCCAACCATACATCCGGACTCTGGCCGGGAGCGTTTTGGGTCTTTGGTCGCTTCGTCGGAGACGGGCGTGGGCGCCACTCGTCTACTCGTAAATTTGTTCCCGATGCAGTTGTTTGCGCCATCGGCACAGTATCTGTGCTCTTCCTACTGCAACCCAAATCGAGTTCCAAAATCCTGCTTTTTGCCCGAAAAGGTGGTGGCACAAACGATTCCACTCTTACTCGAGTGCCTTCCAACTTACGACCGAGGCTTATCAGCTCGGCAATCGATGCTACTTTTACTAGGCTTAGTTGGGTTTGATAAAACGGAGATAAATTTTTCAGAATCCTCCGTAATTCCTTTTATTCTGAACATTTCGACGATAAGCGACGGAAAAGGTCTTCCATGACGGTAACATAAACCCCAATAGACTCGTCTTCTCCCTGAGTCCTCTCGCGGATTTCCTACAACAGCTGCCCATCGTTGTCAGGAGGAAGAAATTCAGCCCTAAGCTCCCGCTGAACTTCATCCCAGGTCTCACATTTCGCTTTAATTGCCCGGAACCATGTAAGAGCCTTTCCCTCAAACAGAAACGTTCCCGAATGAAACAGTCAAGACTTCGTAAGCCCTTTAGCCACCCGGAACTCCTCAACCCTCTCTAAAAATGCACTTATTGAGTCCGGAGTTTCCCCTGAAAAGCTTACATCCCACTTCGTGACATCACACCCTTCCGCCACAGGCATAGAAGTCCTTAGCTGATTCTCCACCCCAATAGCTCCCTCCTCCATGGCGTCCAGGTCTACCTCGTCAGTGTCATCCATAGCTTTGTCCAGCGCTGACCCCATAGCCATTGTTAAACGCTGTTTTAGTTTCGTCACTTCTGGTCCTGGCTCTGCCACCTGGGACATCAACTTTATCCGCCTTAGTCCAAACTCTCCTTTAGCTAACAACTTTAAGTACTCCTTACTTTTCATGCTTCCCAAAAAGCCTCTTCCAAGGCCTCGACTTCCTCCACCTTCCGAGTGCCGCTGCCACATCCTCTTCAAATTTGAAAGGATACTCCATAAGACACAAGGAAATATCTCTGGACCTCCTCCAACGTTCCATCTTTTAAGCCGCGCACTGCAAGTTCGTACTGCGATTCCTCCTTACTAAGCTGGTCGATATAATATTCCGCGATCTTAGACATTGTGCACTTAATTACACTTTAAATTAAATTTTTCTTAGCCTGAAGAAAGCGCTATTTAAAATATTTATCAATTTATTCATTTAATCAACATAAACTACAATTCATTCCGTAATAATTCTAGAATAAAATACTCACACACGCAATCAAACAATATTTCAACTTAATCTGTCACACACGCACAATTAAAATTCGATCCATGTATCCTTCCAATAAAACACCCCCAAATAAATCCAACAACTACTCACTCATTCAACCTTCCACAAAATCTCGCCCGCTTAACCTCCCTCGACTACTAATGCAACAATTATTTCACACCGCTGATTCTTAGATGCACAGAATCACTCCTTGTGCATTTTCTCACTAGCATCCACACAGTAAACACAAACAACTCTAACCAACCTAACATTCACACACCGCTTGCATTGACTTGTACAGCAACGACAATTCACTATCACTCAGCCCCACACACCCACCCAATCGTACGTCTTCTCCACTCAAACCCCACAAATCGCACGCAATTAGCTAAGAATCTTGATACCTGTACTTTAATACTTTACAGTTGCGCTTTTCACGCCGGCAATTTCCAAAACTTCCGCTGCTTGAAATGCACTAATCACCAACTCCAACGTGACTGAAACTTCTCTTCCAAAATTCGTGAAAAAACTCAACAAGTACTCCTTTAAAACGTTGGGCGCCAGCGTTAGGCGATAAAACTATCCCGAATGGACTATTATAATGTCCAGAGTCTTTAGGAACTTCTTTTGCTGAAGGATATTAGTAGAGGTGGGTGTTTTAGTTAAAAAGGAAAGAATAAAAATTACCTAGCTTAGCGGCAGAGCCGCAGGTAGTCCATGGCGAGAACATTTGGATCACTACGCCGTTGTTACTAAAATAAAGTTGTTCAATATTGCAAAGATATATTCCTTGCAACGATATGAGATGATTCCAAAAATACGCCGCGAGACACAGCGAACTGAAACTAGCAGTTATAACTTAGGAATTGATTCTATTCAGTATAAAACATTCGCTTAAATACTAATTCTTACGACCTAATTCTTATCATAGGTCACTTACATTTGTGTGACTCAAAACTTCAATGTTTTGATTATTCATATGCATATTGTTAATTCATTTAGTTGACCGGAGCTAATTTACAAGCGATAAATTCTTACCCGAGCCAAAAGACACTTGACACCTTAAATATCTATTACTCATTACGGGCAGTCACACTTTCTTTAAAAATTTAATTGTAACAATATAGCATGTGCTCAATATTGTTGTGATAGCTGAGAACGTAAACATGCTTCCTGAATTTACCACAACGTTTGTCGAGAAGTGGATTTAGGTGTCGCATTACGAATGAATGAATTATTGAGTGAAGAATGTAAGCTTGAATATATGCATATGAGTAATCAATTACAATATTGATTTTTCTTGAATGAATATGCATTGCATATTGCACGTATATTTTTTATTGGTAATTGCATCTTGCATATATGTACTACACTATCCAACCATACATGCCGACTCCGGGCGGGGCGTTTTGGGTCCCGGGTCGCTCCGTCGGGGACGGGCGTGGGCGCTACTCGTCTACCCGTAAATTTGTCCCCCAAGCCTCGAAACGAGCTTGGCACGCACTGGACTCTTCACTTCCAGGGAAAACTAACACGATCACTGCCTTAATATGAGTACCAACCTAGAATAGGAGAACAAACCAACAACAAACACCCGCGACAATCCCGTAATCTATCTACCCGAAGTCTTAATTGTCGACACATTAAATTCACCGGGAGCTGGAAGTCAAAACCAAACGAAAGGCCTAATCTATCCCAGCACTTGCGAAATATTTGCAGAGAAGATGGCCTCCTTAAAATTTTCACACTTACTCCCGAGCCAAGTCTCACAATTCATATTTAACGCGTTCTTGATTGAAAGAAAAGAAATACAAGTAAACTCGATTCACTGAATGTACAAATATAATTATTACTCATAAATGCTGATTTTCATTTAAAACAATACCCAATGTAATTCCTTCTTAACTCTATCATTATATTTACCTAACCTCAATTAACCTGCTCGTCGACGGGGGCTCCCGGTAAATTTTTCCAAAATTTTGCATAGGCTTTCGATCATCTTCTCTTACATTAATGTAACAATGAGTCAATATTCGAATACATCTGTTGTCAATCATTATATATAGGTGTAAAAAAAATAAGATCTCATTATTCTTTGAATGAAACAGTTTTTATTCATTCCTGAAAAATTCCATTTATTAGACAGTTTTTGAAGCGATCAATTCAATTAATTATTGTTCTGTAAATTATTACATTTACTTTAATAAAATATACTAAAATTTTTATTTTTTATTATATGTATGTCTTATATCAATATCATTTTTCATGGGTTTGAAGAAAACTTGTTTAAAACCCACGATTCAATCCAGTCCCGATTTTCATCGAAGAATTTTCTACGGACGCTCATCAAACACAGCCCAGTCAGTCTATCATCTCTCATTGTACTTCTGAGCCGGGTTTTTACTCTTCGAAGAGTGCTGAATGATCTTTCAACAGTAGCCGTGGTGGACGGGAAAACACTTAAAATCATGAGTGCGTGTCTTGTTGCAAGGAAAAACACATTAGCCTCCTCCAAAAGCGCAGATAGGTCAATGTTTGACAAATAATGACTGATGATCTTGTTTCTGCTATTTTAACATCTAATGAGGCGAATTCGGATATTTAACCCTTAACATACAATATATATACTACATATTTTATGAACCAAGCTAAATTATTGTAGATGAAATACGATTGGCCTGTTCTTTTCTAAACCATTGCGTGTTTTATCACTTTCGAAAGCCTTATATTTACTCCAAAGACGTGACTTTTTATATGCTTTATTTTGGTTTGGTAATTGTCTTAAAAGAAAGACTTTGATTAATGACTTCTATTCCCATATATTGCAGACTATGCAAAAGAATGCAGTCTCTAAAGGTGACTTGGGTATTTCAAGGGTTAAATCATACAATAAAAATTTTTAGAGAAAACTTTCAAGGAAGCATAACATAAACATACGTATCACTGTTAGGGACTCGTCACCATGCCCTGCCTGAGAGCAAAACTTTCACATGTAACAACATACCGCATGACTAAACAAAATATCAAACATTACGCATAAAGCCACAACAAACCGCTCGACTAAGTCAAATCAAATTTAGCAGAAAATACATGTAAGAAAAAACTGCGTGGCTAAGGAAAATATCAAGCATTATGCATCAAACCAAAACAAACCGCTCGACTAATTAAAATCTAATTTAGCAGAAAACATATGTAATAACAAACCGCGTGACTAAGCAAAATATCAAACCAAAACAAACCAAATAATATCTATCAGAAACAAATTAATACGCCCCGCATAAAAATGACAAATGAAACATAAAAGCGCGCATTATCAACATGTGTCGTCACGAGTCAAACAAATAAACAATGTGACTGAGGTGAAATCCCCCGATCGAATTCCATAACAACAGTTTTTGGGATCCCGGGTCGTAGTAAACAATTGAAATGCTGACATGATTTTATAACCGAGGTGGAATGAGGAAAGAAAATGTTATTGAGGTATTGGACGTGTGGTGGTTGAACTTATACAATTGGGTTTTTGTTCAGCATGCGGATTCCACAACAATTTCTTTTATGAAATTGGGATTTCGGCCAGCAGGGTTGGCGATTCTTATGAAATAATTGGATCGAGGTCTACGGAGCGTCGGCTTTTTTACCCAATAAAGCAACGGTTCGTTATAGAGGAGAGTGCAGTATTTTTCTACAGTGCAGTCATTCTTCGAGTCTTTTAGACGCGTCTGTGTCACTAGGCATTGAGCCGAGGACACAGTGCAGTCATTTTTGCGAGTCTTTTATACACGTCGGTGTGACTAGGCATTGAGCCGAGGACACAGTGCAGTTATTTTCTACGAGGCTTTTATACGCGTCGGTGTCATTAGGGTCTTTTATACGCGCTAGTGTCAAGGAAGAAGCCGAACGGCAGCTCAGGTGGGGGTCAAGATGAAGGCTTTCCGGAGGCGTTAGAAAAGGAACACGGCTGCTGGCGTTGAGAATAAACGAGTAGAAACATAATGGTCATAACATTATGAAATCGTTTAATACCTTGTGAAATACATTGTAAAATCGTTGTGTATAATTGGTTTTTCATTCTGAAATGCGAAGGGGTAAGGACTTGGTTGTGTAGGGTAAAGTGAAGGTCAGGGTACCACTGGAAGGGGCCAGGGGTATACCGGGAACAAGTTACAACATCACTTCCAGGGGACAAAAACCGAATACCAATTTTCTCAATTTTGCCTTGCATGGATTCGGACAAACTGACACGAAATTCATAGAAAAATTTGCCCGACGAGATGAGAGAGCTGTCAATTCGATTTACATTTAAGGCAGCATTCTTAATTTAGATTTAATCTGTGAAATTAAACACAAGACCCTCATAAAAATATTACATGGAAAGTCAACACGCTAATATATATTTACTCCGAAAATTCCTTGAAATAGAATTTGCGAGGTCACATAATGTTGATTGTTTTCCACGTACTGTTTAAAGTGCCGTTATTGTAAACTGGACTAGAGATCTTTCCATCACTGGACTAGAGATCTTTCCATCACTGGACTAGAGATCTTTCCATCACTGGACTAGAGATCTTTCCATCACTGGACTAGAGATCTTTCCATCACTGGACTAGAGATCTTTCCATCACTGGACTAGAGATCTTTCCATCGCTGGACTAGAGATCTTTCCATCACTGGACTAGAGATCTTTCCATCACTGGACTAGAGATCTTTCCATCACTGGACTAGAGATCTTTCCATCACTGGACTAGAGATCTTTCCATCACTGGACTAGAGATCTTTCCATCACTGGACTAGAGATCTTTCCATCACTGGACTATAGATCTTCCCATCACTGGACTAGAGATCTTTCCATCACTGGACTAGAGATCTTTCCATCACTGGACTAGAGATCTTTCCATCACTGGACTAGAGATCTTTCCATCACTGGACTAGAGATCTTTCCATCACTGGACTAGAGATCTTTCCATCACTGGACTAGAGATCTTTCCATCACTGGACTAGAGATCTTTCCATCACTGGACTAGAGATCTTTCCATCACTGGACTAGAGATCTTTCCATTACTGGACTAGAGATCTTTCCATCACTGGACTAGAGATCTTTCCATCACTGGACTAGAGATCTTTCCATCACTGGATTAGAGATCTTTCTATCACTGGACTAGAGATCTTTCCATCACTGGACTAGAGATCTTTCCATCACTGGACTAGAGATCTTTCCATCACTGGACTAGAGATCTTTCCATCACTGGACTAGAGATCTTTCCATCACTGGATTAGAGATCTTTCTATCACTGGACTAGAGATCTTTCCATCACTGGACTAGAGATCTTTCCATATATATATATATATTTATATATATATATATATATTTATATATATATATATATATATATATATATATATATATATATATATATATATATATGTATATATATATATATGTATATATATATATATGTGTATATATATATATATATATATATATATATATATATATATATATATATATATATATATATATACATATTGTTACATGTACAAATAATTACATGTACAAATAATTCTGCGAGCTACTGTCGCAATTGTTTTCATCATCATTAAGAACGTCAACAAATGAATTTACTCGAACCCACGAGAACCCAACAAGCATAATCAACATCTGCAAGTGACGTCACTAATTTGCTCGAACCTACCAGGTAGAACATTCGCCAATGTGCGAGGAATGGGTGAATAGGTAGAGACCCTATATAAAGGCGAGCTGAATGAATGGGGGAATCATTCATTCGACCGCGAGAAGAACTGCGATTGTGTGTGGGAAGCGATATTCTTCGAGTAGTAGAAAAGTGTGTTTCGTAATAGTGAAGTAATTTAGAAGACAATTGCGATAATAAATTTATGGACAAGTGTTAGATAATTTTAATAGTGACAATTAAAATTAGTGAAAGTGTTAACTGATTATTGTGCATTTTATTTAATTGAATAAACTCTTTTAACTTAAATTAAAAGACATTGCGTTTTCACTTTCCCGGAACGTTAAAATTATAGGCCGCGAACCAATAACACGCAACAGTGGTGTCAGAAGTGGGATAGAAAAATTTTGAAAGTGAATATTTGAACATTTTGATAGTGCACAATAGGAAAATTTAAAGAAACATTAAAAATGCCACGAAGCTTAAAAATGAATGAATTGACCATGTCGGAGCTTAAGGAAGAGTTGGAACAGCGAAACCTGGCTACGCAAGGTACAAAGGCCACACTGATTGCACGCTTGCGTGACGCAATTGAATCGGAAGGCGCGTATCTGGATTCGGGTGAGCCCTCAGATGCAGAAGAAGGCGCAGAAGGTGGTGAAGCAGAAACAAAAAAACCAAAGGAACCAGAAAATGCGCTGATGCAAACGTTAATGCTGATGCAGCAGGAGCAGCGACAACAGTCATCCAATTTAACTGCGAAGCTCAATGAACAGTCATCCAATTTAACTGCGAAGCTCAATGAACAGTCGTCCAATTTAACCACGAAGCTAGATGAGCAATCAGCGAAGTTAAATGAACAAACAACGAAGCTAAATGAACAATCAGCGCAGCTAAATGAACAGACATCCAGTTTAGCTGCGAAGTTAAATGAACAATCAGCGCAGCTAAATGAACAGACATCCAGTTTAGCTGCGAAGCTAAATGAACAATCAGCGAAGCTAGACCAACAAGCGATCGAAATCAAGGCAGATTTTCAAAAACAGTCCACCGAAATAAAAGCGGAGCTCGGCAGCCTGAACAAACAAATTAAAGGCGTCGAGGAAAAGGTTTACCAGGTCGAGGAAAAGGTCAGCCAGGTCGAAGAGAGAATGAACCATGAGATGGAAAAAGTGAAAAAAGAATTGGAAGCTGCGAAGGCAGTAGTAACTACTTCACCAGCCCCGTTTATAACCGCAGCGCAAAGCACATCCAGAAATGTGCAAGCACCAATATTCGATGGGCAAACGGTCTGGACTATTTACAAAACCCAGTTCGAAGCAGCCGCTCGCATAAATCACTGGAATGAGCAGGAACGAGCAACTGCATTGATTCTTGCTCTAAGAGGCCCAGCTGCCGAGCTGTTGCAGACGATCCCCGTTGAATTGCACTCAAACCCGAATGCTATAATGAATGCGCTCGACATGCGTTATGGAGACGATCATCTGAAGCAGATTTATCGTTCACAGCTAAGGCATCGAATGCAGAAGTCTGGTGAAACCCTACAGCAGCTAGCCCAAGACATTGAGCGACTGGCACTTTTGGCTTATCCAGCCTACGACCCAGAACATCGAGATGATGCAGCGACAGAAGCATTCATCAGCGCACTAAAGGACCCGAAATTGCAACAAGCCGTGCGTTTAGCTCAAAAGCAAACGGTTAAGGACGCACTGGCTTATAGTCTGAACTTTGAGGCAGCGAAAAATGTGACTCGTATCACTGCCCGGGTTCGTGAGGTAGTGACAGACGAGTGCAGGTGTGAGCGCGTGGAAATTAAGCGAGATCCGCATGTAAATGGTGCGCCTAGATGCTGGAATTGCGGAGAGAAGGGGCACCTGCAAAGAGACTGTAAGAAGCGAAGAAAACCGAGCTATTGTCCAGGGTGTGCAGCTAGGAGGAGATCCAGACCGAGTCAGGAGCCCAGAATGGAAGCCCTTCAAACAGAGGGGTCGGGAAACATGTAAGAGCCAACTTCGTGGGGCAGAGGTTGGCTAGGAGGATCGACGTCCCCAGCACCACCATCATCGTGTCAAGACTACATCGTGGAGAAGCGGACTTATGCCTTCCGGGTCAAGTTGACGGAGAACACTGCACCATAACAATCGACACTGGTGCAACCCGATCGATTATCCGACCAGAACTAGTTAGACAGCAACAACTTCACAAGGGCAAAATTTTCCAACTACGGACAGCTACGGGAGAAACTGCACCTGTTCATGGAGAGGTCAACCTCCAGATACAGTTGGGAGACCTTGTGTTCCGACATAATTTTCTGGTCGCGAACATTATGGACGACTGCATTCTCGGTATGGATTTTCTGCGACCACATGGAATCACGTTGGATGGCAGAATGTAGAAGTACTGATGGAGGATCCCAGCGTCCAAATTCCCAAGATGAATGTAGTGGTATGTACTGACACTGATGTACCGAATTCTTCCGAAAGCATTGTATGGGCCAAGCTTGATGGTGATTCTGGAGACCACCGATCTTATCTGATAGAGCCAACGAAGACGTCCGCATTACGCAGTTTGATTATAGGACGATGCCTTGTAAGATCTATAAGGAACGGATATGTGCCGGCTAGAGTCCTTAACACCGCAGACTCAACCACGAGCATCAAAGCGGGAGAAGTCATCGGCAGCTGCCAGCCTGTTTCCACCATCACCTCTTTGGAAGCTACTCACGACCATCATTGGAAAAGGAGGCAAGACACAGACAAAGCCCGGGAATCCACGTCTGCAATATTGAAGCAGGTCAAATTGCCAGTGCAGCTATTCAAACGAGCCTCTCATCTGGTCACCAAGTACAGTGACATCTTCTCAACAAGCCCGGATGACCAAGGCCGAACGAGTATGGTAACTCACGTCATAGATACACAGGGAGCCAAGCCGATTCGACAAGCACCGAGACGTCTCCCTATAGCCAAACAAGGAGAAGTGAGCGCGCTGATCTCGGACATGGAAAAACAAGGCGTTATTGAACCTTCTGTAAGCCTGTAGTTCTAGTCAAGAAAAAGGATGGTAGCACTCGCTTTTGTGTCGATTATAGGCAGCTTAACGACGTCACTAAGAAAGATAGTTACCCACTCCCACGCATCGATGACATCATGGACACTTTAGCCGACGCAAAATGGTTTTCTACACTCGATCTCAAGAGTGGCTACTGGCAGGTAGAAATTGACAAGAAGGACCGAGAGAAGACCGCATTTTCAGTTGGGACCGGATTGTGGCAATTTGTTGTGATGCCGTTTGGGGTTTGCAATGCTCCAGCCACTTTCGAACGCTTGATGGAATATGTGCTACGTGGTCTAACCTGGAAAACCTGCTTGGTATACCTAGATGACATCATCGTCATCGGTAGATCGTTCGAAGAGCATGTGCGGAACTTAGAAGAGGTTTTCTCCCGATTACGACTGGCAAATTTGAAACTTAGTCCCGAGAAGTGTACTCTTTTCGCAGATGAAGTAAAATACCTGGGACACGTCGTATCAGCAGAAGGGGTCAAAACAGACCCTGAGAAAATTGAAGCCGTGGAAAGTTGGCCAACACCAAACAACAAGCGCCAACTACGAAGTTTTCTGGGTCTGGCGACCTACTATCGAAGATTCGTCAAAGACTTTGCCAAAAAAAATAAGTGTCTCCATCAGCTAACCGAGAAAAATCGTCCATATGTCTGGAATGAACAATGCCAGACAGCCTTTGAGACCCTGAAGGAAAAGCTGTGTGAATCACCCGTGCTGGCGTATCCGAAACCCGGAAAAATGTTTGTAGTTGACACCGATGCAAGCAACGGCGGTATTGGAGCTGTACTCTCCCAGCAGATCAATGGCGAAGAAAGAGTCCTCTCTTATTACAGTCGAGTTCTCTCAAAAAGTGAGAGGAATTACTGCGTGACCAGGAAGGAGCTATTGGCTATAATAGAGGCCACCAAGCAGTTCCACAAGTATATGGCCAGAAATTTGTTCTTCGAACGGACCATGCATCACTGAGATGGTTGCTCAACTTCAAAAACCCCGAGGGACAAGTTGCGAGATGGATCGAAAGATTGCAGTCATACGACTACGAAATTGTTCATCGGAAGGGCGGAGTTCATGGAAATGCTGACGCCCTATCCCGCCGTCCATGTCCAGCTAACTGCAAGCATTGCCGACGGATTGAGGAAAAGGAACCGCTCGTTGATCTGCGATTGATAACGGCGGAATTCGATGAAGGTTGGTCATCGGAGGAGATTCGAAACGCCCAGCTAGCCGATGAAGACATCGGACCATTGCTCGTATGGAAGGAGACGACTGGGCGACCTGAGTGGAAAGACGTTTCAATGCATGGCGAAACCCTGAAAAGCTATTGGGCACAATGGAACTCCCTTCAGGTGGAGGGTGGCGTACTCAAGCGGAAATGGGAAACGGCGGATGGTTGCTCCTATAGGATGCAAACTATACTTCCCAAAAGCCGAATCCACGATGTGGTTAAGGAAATGCATGAAGGATCCTCGGGAGGCCACCTTGGTGTTAACAAGACCTTAGCGAAATTGCGGGAAAGGTTCTACTGGCTCCACGCTCGAGAAGACGTAGAGGACTGGTGTCGCAGATGCACAATTTGCGCTTCCGTCAAAGGCCCAAAGCGACGACTGAGAGGACAAATGCAAACCTATAACGTAGGCGTGCCATTCGAAAGGATTGCTGTTGACATCGCAGGACTCTTTCCTGAATCCGATTGGGGAAATCGATATACGCTGGTTGTAGCCGATTATTTCAGCAAGTGGCCCGAGGTCTACCCCATTCCCAACCAGGAAGCAACTACCGTAGCTGAACAGCTAGTGTTAAATTGGGTCAGTAGGTACGGCGTACCTTGCGAATTACATTCGGATCAAGGCCGAAACTTTGAGTCACTAGTTTTTGGCGAAATGTGCGAGCTGCTCGGAATACGGAAAACGAGGACAACACCGCTTCATCCCCAATCCGATGGAAAGGTCGAACGTTTCAACGGCACGCTCAATAAACACCTTGCCAAGATGGTTGACGAGAACCAAAGGGACTGGGACCGACATATCCCACTATTTTTGATGGCGTACAGAGCTGCCGAACATGCATCGACGGGCCAAGCCCCAGCCAAAGTCATTTTTGGAAAGACTATTCGTCTGCCAGCCGATATAAAGTTCGGAACACCCCCTGAGAAACCCCAAACGGTCTCGGAGTACGCAAGTGATCTAAGGCAACGGTTGAACCAGATACATTGGACAGTGCGAAAACACCTCGAATCGGCTACTGACCGCATGAAGACCAGGTATGATCTAAAGGCTAGTTCTACTGGCTTCCAGCAAGATGACTTGGTGTGGTTTTATAACCCGCAACGGCGAAAGGGTAGGTCTCCAAAGTTGCAGCATAATTGGGAGGGACCATACCGAGTTACAAAGCGAATCAACGACGTCGTATACCGAATACAGGAACATCGTAAGCCGAGAGCTAAAATGAAAATCGTGCATCTGGACCGTCTTGCCCCATATTACACCCAGGGAGAATTGACTACAAATAGCGGCACATCTTTTCGGGGCGAAAAGAACTGAGGTGGGGGCAGTGTTACATGTACAAATAATTACATGTACAAATAATTCTGCGAGCTACTGTCGCAATTGTTTTCATCATCATTAAGAACGTCAACAAATGAATTTACTCGAACCCACGAGAACCCAACAAGCATAATCAACATCTGCAAGTGACGTCACTAATTTGCTCGAACCTACCAGGTAGAACATTCGCCAATGTGCGAGAAATGGGTGAATAGGTAGAGACCCTATATAAAGGCGAGCTGAATGAATGGGGGAATCATTCATTCGACCGCGAGAAGAACTGCGATTGTGTGTGGGAAGCGATATTCTTCGAGTAGTAGAAAAGTGTGTTTCGTAATAGTGAAGTAATTTAGAAGACAATTGCGATAATAAATTTATGCACAAGTGTTAGATAATTTTAATAGTGACAATTAAAATTAGTGAAAGTGTTAATTGATTATTGTGCATTTTATTTAATTGAATAAACTCTTTTAACTTAATTTAAAAGACATTGCGTTTTCACTTTCCCGGAACGTTAAAATTATAGGCCGCGAACCAATAACACGCAACAATATATATATATATATATATATATATATATATATATATATATATATATATATATATATATAGATAGATAGATGGATATATATATATATATATATATATATATATATATATATATATCTATATATATATATATATATATATATATATATATATATATATATATATAGATATATATATATATATATATATATATATATATATACCTATCTATATATGTATATATATATATATATATATATATATATATATATATATATATATATATATAGATATATATATATATATATATATATATATATATATATATATATATATAGATATATATATATATATATATATATATATATATATATATATATATATATATATATACATATATTTATATATATATATATAGATATATATATGTATATATGTATATATATTTATATATATATATGTATATATATATATATATATATATATATATATATATATGTATATATATATACATATATATATATATATATATATATATATATATATATATATATATATATATATATATATATATATATATATATATATATTGTAATGATTTTAAAGCCTTGATCCGAACGAGGAACCGACCTCTCATCGGTTCTAGACGTTAAGTCTGAGTAGTGCCAACGGATGGTACCAACCAGTCAACCAATGCCCGTTTCTAAACGCGTCACAAAACACAATAATACGGAGAGGAAACCTACTTTACGTTACTCCGTATTTCTTCATTCTACAAGTCAAAGGACAAACATCTAATCTTTACCTCGCGTTCCCGAATTCCCGACGCGGTACCGAAAAATATACTACGCTAATTCAAACCCGACGAAAGCTACGCTAATAAAAAGGCAAAACCAACTTAGGTACCGCGTACAGCGCGCGACGCGAAACCGACCTCAGCGGATTTTGTCAAACCCTACCCTCGCGACGGCGTACCTACCATGCACCTATTTCCCGCTGGAAAGAAAGGACCACTGGAAAGAAAAGTCGTTGTTAAGTTTAGCAATTCATGTTTTTATTATAAGATATTTACGTTATATGCCCTAATTAAACTTAGTTGATAGCATTATATAATAGCCTTAATATAAAGGATAAATTAATTGTTTGCTATTCCTTAAAAGACGATCTTCTTATCAACCTTATGTGACGTTATTAGTTACTCGCCATTTTATACAAAAATTCCATAGAGTTAATTTTATGTTATTAGAAAAAAGGAAGGTGCATTGTAAACGTCAACAAGCAAAAATTACGACACTATACGATTGCTTTGCGCTGCATACTTATTGCTGTTGTCGTAATTTAAAAAGAACTTTGCTAATTTTTTCAGACAAAAAATAAACATATTGGCAGTTTTCATGCTGATATATACAAAATAAGAGAAATTATTAGAAATAAATTTTTTAATTCAAACTAGGAAGCGAAAGCTCTAAAGTGATCATTGAAGTTGTTTTCAAATTACGTACCATGTCTTTTAAGGAGGGAAACAATAACAGAAATATTGCGAGACTAATGTAATTATTTCATTTCTATTTTCATGTTCGTCATCTACTTATACCAAAGAAGTAATTAGCTCCCTGAGTTTATGCGGAAAAATATTTTTTTTCTAAATTTTATTGATAGATGCAAAATAATATTGACATAATCAGATAAAAGCTGTTTTCTCTAGATAAAACGATTTTATAAATAGTTTCTGTTGTAGGTTCTTTTTTTTTTGCAAACGGAGCCAGTATAAATGCTAAGTTCAATAAACCATATACAAGCTTGCATATATTCGCATTACACTAGAATTGTTACAATCACAATAAGGGAAATTATTTCGCTCTATTCGTTCATTGCAAAAATATTTATAAATTTAGACGAAATTCAAGGACGCAACGAGTGTTGTTGTGCGTAAATTAACGCTCAAATACAATATTCAATCTCGCAGTTTCGTACGAGGTGACCGATATACTCCTCAGGAGCTGCCACATCAGTCACCTCGGGGCAGCTCGACTGCGGGGTTCCAGATGACCACGAACCCCTTTATATATATGTTGCAGCATGTTGCAGCATGTTGGAACCAGCTGAAGTCCATCGAGCGAATAATGCTATTATGTTGATAGCTAAAATGCTCGGGTGAAAGAACAATGTAGTTCTTTCACTTAGGACAACCAGCAATCCTCAAACAAAATTTTCTTATAAGTTCGCCACCACTGCGTAATAGTGGAAATTACTGCTCGATAGAGCTTGCAGCACTGCTATGCTGCAACATATATATAAAGGGGTTCGTGGTCATCTGGAACCCCGCAGTCGAGCTGCCCCGAGGTGACTGATGTGGCAGCTCCTGAGGAGTATATCGGTCATCTCGTACGAAACTGCGAGATTTTTAATGGAACCAGCCCATATGTTGGAACCAGCTGAAGTCGATCGAGCGAATAATGCTATTATGTTGATAGCTAAAATGCTCGGGTCAAAGAACAATGTAGTTCTTTCACTTAGGACAACCAGCAATCCTCAAACAAAATTTTCTTACAATATTCAATTTTATAAGAGTGCCACAAGTCAAATAAGGTAAGCAAAACCGAAAAAAAAGTTCAATATTACTTTGGCGAACACCTTTCGAGAATAATACTACTTTCATGCGATGAATTTAAAATATATATAGCAATTAGCTAGTTATAATTTAATTGATAGGAATCTGAAACTAGGAAAGAAAAAAAAAATATATTCATGTACACTGATATCAATTCGGAGTATGCAATAACTTTTTTTTTGTGCCAAGTGGAAAAGAATTGTTTTGTCACATTCACATAGAGCAAAAGGCTCTAAGATCCTTTCACATGTCTGGACCGAGTATGATTTTCACTCATTCAGTATTAAATCTGACGATATTCTTGAAATCTTATTCTCTTCATCTAGCGATAAGTTTTCGATTAACAGAACCACAACAGCTATAAAACCCCAACCTTCAAGTCGCAATTTGACTGAAGACACTTTAAAGAGAAACAATATTGATGATTTCAGACAATTTCTAATATACCTCAACGGAAGCGAGAGTATCGTCGAATCATATTGATTCTGCTTTTCTGGCCCAAGGTATTTTAATCAATCTTACAGCGCATTTGGAATATTTATGCCATACATTAGTTACCAGAAATTCTATTTTTGGCATTACTATCCCATGTCAAATATTCTAATATTCTCAATTAAGACGGTTTCAACAATTAAGGCGCAAGTCCAGTATATTGCAATATTTGATCATCGGTCCCTGACTTTTATAAAATATAGGTGAACTTTTGATATAAATAAATCTCCTTAAATTATACTTTTTGTTTCTAAAGATTTTCACCCAAACCTTATCCTTTATACATCAATGCGCGTGATAGGTATGATTCAAGGTCCAAGTGTAAGATCCGCTGAGTGGTTGGATCTAGACTATCACAATATTCACAATTTCGGACCGTCTTTGTACATGCACTACCTGTTGCATTGTTTTTACAATGTCTGCCTGAACAATATGTCGCGATTGCCTTGATTTTTCCTGAGATCCCAATTCTAAGTGGTAGTCGCGGCCCAGAGCTTAAATCTAGCCTTTCACTCTCGACCTCAAGTGATGGTTCAGTGCTCGTCGTCTAGAATCAGCATCAAATTTTGCGGTCCTTGGAAATGATGTCTCGACAATGTGTCTATTCAATTTCTAACGGTTGGGCAACTTGAGAGATGAATCGAATTGGTGCTGGGGATTTAGCAACAAGCGACAACTCCGAAAGGATGTCATACACTTTTAGATAAATAATTGGCTGATATATCTATCCTACTTCGAATCACTCATATCAGCTGACAGGTTATGATCCCATGATCCCCTTAAAATTATTCAAACCTGTTACAGTCTAGATTGCTTCACGGCTGGCCAAAGAATTATCGGCTCAGAGTTGATGGACCGGAAATCGACTGAAAATTTCGGAGACTGGACTCCAAAGACGAACTTAAATCTTCTATATGGCTGTTGTGTAGAGGGCTTTGTGTTGTGATTTCAGGCGATGCAAGCTCTTGCTTCCCGTAAAATACAGATGACGACATGAACGGATGACGAATTTCTATGATCTGGCTCCGGCGTGTGTGACACTAACCTAATTAAAAAGAAGTGTCATTTCTTTTAGCAGTAGGGTAGTTGTTAAATGGATCGAACTGAACATCATACCTTTGCATCCGCGCACACTCTGGCCTTCTTGTGCTCCTGCAAGAAAACTTCAGACCCGGGTTACACAGATAGCCTTGTGACTTGTAAATATCGAAACAACACTTCACGCTTCCGCCCTCCTCTCTCGAGCTCTTAACCGCAACTCGGCTGCCATCTGGCTGTCAATCTTCCTTTGACATCCCACGACAAAATTGACGTGGGATGTGACATCCATTTGCACGCATTCCTCGCAATCATTTTATGTACCGAAAGTACTAAATATGTAGTGATACGTGACACATTTATTTTTGAGATAATGTATTGTTAAATATTAGAAATGAATGCTGCGGCTTTATATCACTAGAAAAACGTACCCTTTCATTTGGGTGAATGATGTCGTCCTCTTTGAAATGATCTTGGCGCACTTGGGAACGTTTAAAGTCTATTTATTCCTAAAATTCGACACAAATCCATTTTTATACAATAGTCGTGCTAACTAATTTTGTAATTTTCATTTTTATTTTTAATGCTAGAGGGGGCAGCAGCTCCCCTGGGTACGCCCATGTCGCACACCATGTCGATGATCACGAGGTACTGATCGGCTATAATTTTGGAAAAGTCGTCAGCAGAAGCTGCAACAGTATTTTGTTGCAGATTGAAGTTCACGCCCAAGATCGTTGGCGGTATGGCAAAGGGTTGAAACGTATTCTTCTCAATGTTTTTGGAACCGGTGTGGGCTTGATCAGGTCGTAAGGGCGTGTGTCTTTAATGGGAAGAAATGCAAGTAGACTCAGATCGACGTCATCAGAACTATGTTTTGTGGGCTCAATTGCCTGATATAGAATCTGTACGTGGTCGCGAAGTAGTGTTTGAGTGTGGCTGATATCTATAAGAGCCTAGTTTGTGTTAATGCAGTCCCGGACGCTTGTTCGTGACGATAGAATGGACAGTTAATTGGAATATTTATCGTAGATTTCATGTAAGTAATTTTCTGCTTGCTGATAAGTAGCAAACATGTTGATGTTGATTTTGTTGTGGTCAACTGTCTTGTACCAACGGCAGAACTCGTTGATACGGTCAAAACCTCTTTGCAGCTGAACTTGGAACAGTCTCAATAACATACGTGTCAATCCTTCCCGAAGTACTGTTTAGTGTCCTCGTTGCTTTTAGCATTAGTTTGGCTTGGTTTTCCATGGATCGGAAAATTATCAAACTTTGCTGATATTTTTGCTGACTGCAGTGCGCGTGCAGTTCTTTGTATGAAGAAAAATTCGAATACTATTAGAGAAACGATTTGCTATGTAAAGCTAAAATTAAGTATTTAAGACTTAAGATCAATGTTAATTATCCATTAAAGTTATCGTTACAAAGTAAAGAACACGTAGTTCTTATTCCACGAGGTAACATTTTTTGGTGACCCCGTCGTAATCGAAAAATGTTACCTCGTGGAATAAGAACTACGTGTTCTTTACTTTGTAACGATAACTTTAATAGATAATTAACATTGATCTTAAGTTTTAAATACTTAATTGTTCCTTGGGGTAGGTTGTGCTTTACTTTGATGTTGCCGAGAGGCCTTGAACCACTTGGATTTGACTACTGCATGAAGAAGTAGGAGTCCAGTGATGAGAAAAAGAGCCAAATATCCTGCTGATACATGGTAAATTTTGGGGTCAACATCATGAGGTAGGTTGCTCTGCTGTTTTATTTCCAAAAGGCTGGTTTTCAGTCGTGTAATGTCATCAGAGTTGTTCGCAAGTCGTATACTGTGCAATTTTTGCATGTTTTTGTGGCTATCCAGATGATGAGCGATGATGGTTGAATTTAAGACCACAGATGGTAAGTAGGACGAATCAATGCTGTTCGAGAATTAATGATGTGCCTTGAGCATTAGAGCGCCTTGCTTCATATTGCTGTTGGATTTGAATTACAGTGATCCTGAGCCGAGTAGCTTGGTCTGATAGTTGCTTTCGCCACAAACTATGTTGATAGGTGTGTCTTCTTTAAGATTGTATATCCAGGTGTTTTTTTCGTGAAGCTGAATCCAATTTATCTGAAAATTTTGACGATCGTTCGTTTCCAAGTGTGAGGTAATTCATTGGCCTGATTCAGCAATTTCAGTTTGCATTGTGCCAATCCAGTATCGCTGTAGTATATCTGATGTTGTTTATTACAGATGTATTTATTTTCATTCAGTAATAGGCAGGTATTAATGTCATCTTCAGAAATAATGATGTATTGATCTTTGTGAAGTGGTGCTGCCAAAAATTTCGTGTTAGTGAGGATGCGAGCGAATTGCGCATTCAGTTTGAAAGTGACTGGAACTACCTTGAACAATGGAACATTAATTTTGAAGATGGCCTTGTCCTTCATTATTACTGATTAAACAGTCATGATAGAGTACAGTTGTAGCAAAGATATTTGTCCTGTTTGGCCCGGAACTGTTAATGATGCTGGTATATTTTCCCTGATGAAGGGCAGTTTGCGTTGTAATTGGTCTGGTTGTAAAATCAGAGGATTTATTTTCCCATTATGACTATCGATATTAACGCCAATTAAAGTTGTCTGCATTCTTTGATAGGCCATCTGCAATAACGTGAAGTGAATAGATAATGTATTTGAACGCTTGTAGAACGGCTTGATTTTCAAGAACTTGATTCGTTGCATTAATGTTCTTACGAAAGTGTTCTAGGAAGGTACCAACAGACTTCATTTGCTCCTGTATGAAACTTAGATCTTTATTTAGAAGGTTCAAAGTAGAATCTACAACAGAAGTTTGATTTTGTATTAATTTTTTCTATTGTTTCTGCCATATCTTCTGCGTAAGTTTGGTCTAGGATTCCAAACAGTTTATTACTTAGCATTCCAACAAAATCGAATGGGGATCGCTTCTTTAGAATTCCACCGCTCCTTTCCAGAAGTAAGTTATTATTAGCCTTATCATATCCAATTGAGATTGGAACTGTGTCAAAAGGAGATTGCAGCGTCCTTGCTTATCAGGTTCAGTTACTTGGCAGATTTCTTTTAGCTTTTTGTAATTGTTTCGTACATTATGCATATCTTTCCAATATTCTGTCATATTGTAGTATGCAATTATGTTCCAATTATCCATTACCAAGGAAATTTCACCTATAATTTCAAAATATATTGGTATTTCCTTTGTAAAGGGCTTTATCAGAAAGTTGTTTTGAATTGCTGGAGTATCTGCCTCAATGTTGGGTGAAAATAGTACAAGGAGTGCCAGTGCTAGCTTTGCTAGTTGTGCCGTCCGTATGATTGGCGGTGCCTTTGATCTTTTAGCCTGCAGTTGCTTTGATGGCGGGTTTGCAGTTGACGTTAGAGAAGGCTGTGAATTTTTGCATTCCTGGTTTTTCTTCAAGTCGCTACAGTGGTAGTGTATTCCAGGACTAGTCAACCAGTTAGATTTTATTGGATGACTGACACGTTTGTTTAGTTTTTCGAGCTTATTAGGGAGCTTCACGAGGGGATGACTTCCATAATTCTGGCTGACTATAAGGGTTGATGTGCAATCAGGTAGTGATGGATTCTTGTCCAATTTCGAAGTGCTGGACTCTGCTGTGTGCCTTGCTCGGTTTTCACGTCAACTACTCTAGTGACTCCGTTTGATCCCTTGTATAGCTTAATGATTCTTCCAAGTGCCCATTTGAGAGGGGGAACATTATCTTCTTTGAATAGAACTAATGTTCCCAGGGGTATTTTTGTTTTCCCTGTTTTCCTTTTACCTCTGGTTTGAAGCTCCTGAAGATACTCTTTTGACCACCGTTTCCAGAAATCTATTTGACAGGCCTGAACGAGTTTCCATCGTTGTAATAATTCAATGTTGCTTTCGAAGTATTCTGGATTAGGTAATGTGCTGAACGGTTCTCCAATCAAAAAATGACCAGGCGTTAGGGCTTGCAGGTCGTTCGGATTACTTGATAGAGGAGTCAATGGACGCGAATTGAGAATGGCTTCGATTTCGGTAGCGGTTGTGTGGAGTTCTTCATACGTTAGTGAAGCACCGGCTACAACTCTTTTTATGTGGTTTTTCGCGGACTTTACGGTACCCTCCCACAACCCTCCGAAATGAGGAGACCTTGAAGAAATAAAGCACCAGTCGATTCTTTCATCTGCAGAGTAAGTTTGTATCTCGTTCTGGATTGGTTTATTTGAAAATAGCTCCCGTATCTCTTTCATTTAATTTTTTGCTCCTTCGAAATTAGTGGCGTTATCACAGAAGATCATGCGGGGAGCGCCCAGAAAAGCATCTTTTGTCAGGTCTTAAACCAATTCCAGATGTAAAGCGTTGGTACTAAAACGGATAAAAACAGAGATATATGCTTTTGTAGATTTCTTTCCTCTGATCTTGTAGTGTATCTGAATTGGGCCGCAGAAATCTACTCCTACATTTGTAAATGGCCGCCCTGTTTGAACTCTTTCCTTTGGTAGATTTCCCATGATCTGTGTGTATAGCTTTGGTTTTGCCTTGCAGCATTGTATACACTTCTGTACAACACTTTCCGCTAAGGTTTTCCCACGTATAGGCCAAAATTCTTGTCGTACAATTGCCAGCGATGCTTGAGGACCTGCATGGAGATGTTTCTCATGAAAATATATAATCAACAGGCTGACTAACTCGTTTGAGTGTGGCAGAAGAAGCTGGTGTTTTGCTTCATATGGTAAGTTTGAATTTTCGATTCTACCTTCTACTCGAAGTAGTCCCTGGTCGTCAACAAATGACTTGGGATGGCTGAGAGCGTTTCCTGCTGGCAAGGTTGCATGCTTCGTCAGATATTTTAAACCTTCCCCGAATACCGTGTGTTGGACTTCCCCAATAATATAAAGTAACGCATTGTGAAGCTCTACAGGAGTTATCAGTTCAGTTTTTAAGCCTTGATCTGACTTTAAGTTTTGTACAAAGCGCCTGATGTAAGCTGTCGTTCGTTGAAGAAATTTTAATGAATTTCTATTATTCATCATACTCAGGATTGACGTTGATCGTTGTACTGACACCAAGGTATTGCCTTTCTTTTCCTCATCCGTTTCAATATGTTTAACGGGGGGTTTTGGCCATTTATTATTAGGCAGTTCTAAGAATTTGGGTCCACAAAACCAGATTTTGGATGTGGATAAGTCTCCTGGAGTTGCACCTACCGATAGGATATCTGCTGGGTTGTCTGCTGTTGGTACCTACTTCCATTGAGTTGCCTTTGTATTTTCTTGAATGAAAGCTACGCGGTTTGCCACAATTGTTTTCCAATTTTCCGATAGCTTTTTAAATTACTCATGGAATTGTTTGCAGCTACATGAATGAGTTGAATAATAATTTTTCTGAAAAATTATTAGAGAAGAAAAATGTTAGAAGAAGGTGGTTTCGACGTGTGTACTAATTTTCCTCAGGCCATCACTCTTAGATACGCACCGGTGATGGCGAGCTCCATGCTTAGAGGTGAGAGAGATAATTTTAATTTTCTACTTATGCGAACCAAATACGTTTTTGTAACTGCAAGTTATGTTCAAGTTAAATTTCTCTTATTTTCCATTGGTGTATACAACGCCTTTTGGAGCTTCATAACGAATTTAACCATCAAGTGAGCGGCGCATAGTTCTAGCCTAGGAATTTTTAGACGCTTGAGTGGTGCAGCTCGAGAACGTGCACATAGAAGGTGTGTTACGTAGCGTCCAGTTGGATCTGCTGACTGCATGTAAATCGCTGCTCCAAACGCACTTTCACAAGCATCGGAGAAGGCGTGTAGTTCAATACTGGAGATATCGTCTGATACCGCACGTCGGGGAAACCAAAAAATTTTATCTTGTTACAAAGTAAAGAACACGTAGTTCTTATTCCACGAGGTAACAACGGTCATTGTGCTTTTTTGATGGAATGGATGGGATTTCAAATAAATTGCATCCGGTTAGAAAAAAAAATGGGGTAATGGCTGTAATATCAGTGTGGTCGTTGCTTACTTCGCAAAGAGGGCGTGAATTGAGACATGCTTCTATCTGGCCCCAGAGAGTATATAACTCTTCGATGGTTAGCAGTTGTTGACCGAATGTCCCGAATAAGTGTCGTTTCATAGACTTTACTCTAGCTTCCAAGAGTCCACCAAAATGCGTACTACCAGGAGGAATGAATTTCCGCTGGATTTCTTCATTTACACGGAATTCTACACAGTGTTTTGTATCTTCTTTAAAGGCTTCTTTGAATTGTTTGTCGCTGCCTAGAAAGTTGGTTCCACAGCCTCTGCGAGCAATAAACCTTCGAATTTTTGCAATACATGCTGGTGTTGAGAGTTCACTGACTGCTTCTAGATGGAAGGCTTTGGTTGAAAAACAAACTAACACGGCTATATATGATTAAGTCGTTTCGCGCCACGTCCACCACTCCATTTAATCGTTAAGGGACCGGCGTAATCTAGACCTGTTTGTGTGAACGGGTGCTCCATAAGAAACCTAGGTGGTGGTAGTTGTCCCATTAGTTAGTGTCCTGGACGTGCTGTGGGTTTGAAGTAGGTGAGGCATTCGTGCAGTATGCTCTTGGCAAAAGATTGTGCATTTGTAATCCAATACTGCTGTCGGATCGTTGCTAACACCAATTTTGTTCCTCCATGTAATATTGTTCCATGAGTCTGCCTGATGACCAACTGATACTGGTTATTTTGGGTATGGATGAATGTCCGTGAAGGACTGCAGCGATGGTCTGCTACCTCAGCGAAAGAGGATGTTAAGATCCGCCGAGATTGGCCTTGCCCGGGGGCGCGTGAATGTGCTGGCAGGCTAGCGTTGCGGTGTGGTGGGGCGGGTTCTTTCCCCCAGCACAAGGACCCACTACAAAAGAATTTCGCATCCACGAATTTCGGGGTCAAAGAAATGTCGACCGAAATCAAAAAGGAGGTAACCAACTAAGGGGCAAAGGAAATTGCCGACTCCAAGGACAAACTGGATATGGAGAAAACAGACGGACTTAAGAGGACTTCGTCGTTACCGACGAGACTTATGGCCCACAAATAATAGTGGGGCATCCAGATGGAGCTGGTGCCACCTCGCGCCCTCCCAACCGGATCAAGATCCAAACGTAGACGTGGCCATGTATTTCCCATTTGAGTGAAAAACTCATATAAAAGCGCTTTGTATGACTCTTTCCCTAAAATGAGAAATACAGACGTAACCGATTTATGCTATAGCGTTATGCAATGAAATCACATAACCCTATATCATAAAAGGGTACGCGAGCGGAAGGCCACTCTACCCGGCAAGAGCCGCCCGATGGCTAGCCCATTCTAGTGGAGGAGCCTGCCATCAATGCCGGTCCTATACCCGGTCAGGTCGATTGAAATGGATAGACCGACGGTGTACGTTTGACAATTCTTTTTGTTTATCTTGTTTTTTCTTTCAAAAACAAAATGATATAAGGAATCAAATGCTTAGTTTCTTAAGTTATCGATTTGCCTCCAAAAGTTATGCAATAAAGACTACTGAGACTATAAAAGTGTATAGCTTTCAATTTCTCGTTAATTTTGTGGTAGCACTGAAGGTTTTACAGCCCAAAAGATATAAACTGAATGAAAAGGGGATGGAATTCGTGAAGTATTTAGAAAATACTACCACTATTACATTTAATGCTAGGATCTATTGAAGAACATTAAAATTCATTTCAATTCAATAATACAAACTTATAACAACCTATATAATATCGCCATAATTGGACCTTTTTTGGATTGGTTTGAATGAGAAAAAAATACAATATACATCTGATGAATATAAGAAATTATATAATTAACTAAATTATAAAATTTAAATGTGACTTAATTCTCAATTCTCGATTTAAATTTCACTTCAAAAAATTTAATTTAAGAGTAGTTTGATGATATGATTCTATATAGTTCCAGTATTACTCTCTTCGTAAAATTATTTGATATTATGTAATATAGTACATTGTATAGAAGAGTTCTACTCTACCTCGATGCGCTTTCCTGATTTAAAACCCATTTTTCTAGAGTTGGGAAGCTTCGAAAATATGCAGGTCGATTCAGTAGGATTTCACTAAGCGGTGCTACTTCCAGATCGACATTGGTTAGACGTTAGTCTAAGAGGCGTTGAGTTTCTTGATTGAGTACGCAAGGCTCATAGCTCGTAGCTCGTAGCCTACCTTCCCCTCCTCGGCGTTTTCTTTCTGCCAGCCGTATTTCATAAGTTACTGCCGAAACACAGTTACTTTTGTTTGAAGTATTTCCAGTTTGTGATCAGACTGTAAAGGAATGATTGCGAATTCTACGCAGGAGTTAAACAGCACTGGATACGCAACATTTCAGTATATACTTTAATTTGACAAACAGCACTGTATTCTCATTTAGAATCTCGTGTTTTTCCGCTTGCTGGAAAATACTGAACTTCTCACTCACTAATCTGCATACTGTTCAAATTTTCTTTTGAATTTCTGGGCTTCCACTTGAATTCAACTATCCACATTTCAATCACTTCACTCTCTCTGATAGTGCTAGGCTGATCGTTGAGATTACTGCATTTTTAAGCCATTCTGGTCCCTTCCGCCATAGCGATGAGTGCAGCAATTGCTCCGGTCGGATTCCTTTAGTTGCCAAATTTTCATCTGTCCTAACATGGTGCCACTCGTTGGGTGTCAGCATGAAAGTTACGACTAATTGTTCCGCGGTTTACAAAAAAACACAATTTGTGAATTTACAATTTGTTTTATTCAATATTTCTTCATTTAACAACTCGCGGAATACAAAAAGCGCTTCAATAACTTGACCACTTAAATTTATAATGTTTAATTGCTAAGTAAACAAAATGCTACCTGGGTGCAATTAACTTAATTTAGCATACGCTGCGGTGTATGCACAATGGTTGTCGCTATAGGTGAAATGATCAGCTTGATCATCGATTAGTTCCGAATGCTATTTCGGGTCATAAAAAATGTGCACGTTGCGTGATTGCAAATATAAAAAGGGTAATGGCCTCAAAACAGTTCTGGGTCGAATGAAATGAGAATGCGCGTGGGAAAGTGATGAGTGAAGGAGGAAAGGTAAGTATCCGGCAATATTTTAAATGCGCGTGGGAAAAGTGATGAGTGAAGGAGGAAAGGTATGTGAAAGGTGATACTCTCCCCACCTTAAAAATATGTGTCTCACAGATTACTATGGTAAAACAATGGGCTGCATCCGAGATGCTGGAGTCGGGTTTGTAATAGGTAAGGATCTTGAAACATAAGTGATAGGTCGATCTCTCCCGATGTCACCTTGCGAGAGAACTGCACCGATTGCGTAATTAGAAGCATCGGTGGTTAAATTGAAAGGTGTAATGATTTTTAAGTCTAAACTCACGAACGAAGGTCGGAACCGACCTTTCATCGGTTCTAGACGTTAAGTCTGAGTCGTGCCAACGAATGGTACCAACCGGTCAACCAATCCGTGCACCGTAATCCATTTTCGCGGTGGCTGCTTGTCGGCCAGCTAGATCGGAGAGGATTTCGGTCGCGTCTTAAAATGAATTACGCTCATTAACATTTTTCAGCCACCATTAAACGCCCGTTTCAAACGCGTCGAAAACACAATCATACGGAGAAGAAACCTACTTTACGTTACTCCGTATTTCTTCATTTATCCAGTCAAAGTACGAAAATCTAGTCTCCATTTCGCGTTCCTGAATTTTCGTAGGACGTGTGGAATTGTACGTCATTATTCCTAATAGATTGGAAGTGCAACGCGATATGCTCCTTAAGGATGCCCTCATCGGGAACGGAGAAGTCACAGTGCATACACGTCATTGGATATTTCGTATTCGATACACAAATATGATTTTCTAGATGTTGCTTCAACTCAGCTGACCTCCTGCGATGATATTCTACATATCGGTACGCATAATGTTAATGCAATTACCAATCCAAACAGTGGTCGACGTTCCAACATGACACAATTCACCAGTAAAGGTTATGATATGGTCGTGTCATCGCAGATGTATTGCACGATGAGATGATCTAATTGGATAATGAGGGCTGCTGTTAAGTGTAGATACAAGTTGGTGAGAAGGTGATGGAAAATTCAGTCGTCAGCCGTTGTGTCGTTGAGATTCTTGGAGGAATTTTCAATTGTGACGGTAGCGCGGAAGGGATTTACAACTTTCAACCACAAGAATTACGACACGGTTTTGATTTATTTATTTTGTTTATTGCACTGTGCGACGGAATCAAAGGAAAAATTATTGCTACTCACTAAATCATGCACTATACTTCCACTTTTCCTCGGATGACACTTACTACTCCCACACTCTGCTACCATGTGGCTGTCAATTCACTTTGTCATCCCACGACAAAACTGACGTTGGATGTGGAGCCGTCACAACCAACGTGAGATGGAAAGCCACATGGCAGCAAGGTGTATTGGTAGTGGTCGCCGCGACGTCGAATGATTCATTACAAGGGCTTCTCGAAATCCGGGAACGCCAATACCTCCGATGATGTTAGGAGTGCCTTTATTTCGTTAAAGGCTTTGAGCTCAGCAACTCCAAGCGAAATTGGTCTTTTCTTAGACTGATTCGCTTTAACTTGAGCGTTATCTCCTTCAGTTAACTTTGTAACTGGCTTTGCAACTTTTGCAAAATCCCCGATAAATTTCCTATAGTAGGACGCCAAGCCGAGAAACGCTTTCAGGTCTTTTAAATTTGTAGGAGGCTTAGCTTTAGTAATGGCTTCTATCTTCTTAGGATCCAGAAGGATACCATCCTGTGCGATAATGTATACCAAATATTCAACACGGATCTTCAAGAATGAAAACCTATCTAAGTTAACTTTTAGATTCGCATTCTCGAGTTAAGACAGTATGGTTTCCAGATTTTTTAGATGTTCATCCTCCAATTTCCCCAGGATAATAATGTCGTCTATATAAACAAAACATATTTGGCCGATAAAGGGTTTTAAAAGGTCATCAATCGTTCTTTGAAATATGGCGGGCGCGTTTTTGAGGTCGAACGATAGCCTTGTAAACTCGAATTTACCATTTTCAGTGGAGAAGGCCGTTTTCGGGATATCACTATCTCGCATATGAATCTGGTGAAACCCAGATGTTAGATCGAGGGTGGTGAAATATTTCGAGCTTCCAAAACTCTCAAGCGTGTTTGTGATATCTGGTATTGGGTAAGTGTCTGATATAGTAACTACGTTCAACCTTTTAAAATCTATTACCAATCTGTACTACAGCTGAATTGGCTTTTTTGGACACGACCCAGATATGTGAATTATATGGGCTTCTTGACGGGCGAATAATTCCATCCTCTAACATTTTCTTAATTTGCTTATCCAACTTAGGCCTTAGGCCTAGGTAGGGTCTGATGTGGAAGTTCTAATATCAGCCCTTACGTTTGTTTCGATAATTTCCCTATCGCTTATAGGGCCAAAAAGCTTCACGTGCTTATCCAAGATGGCTTGCAGCTTATTCCGAGTTGTTTGAAGAAGGTGGTCACATACGACTTCCACGTGATATTGACCTGTTTAGATTCCTTTGCCTTTAGAAGGATTTTAATAGTTGGCCTGATTTTGAGTATGTTATTTTTTCTATCCATGAAAGCGTCCAGTGCTTTTAAAGTATCGTCCCCTATAATTCCGTCGAACGACTTCAGTCCTGGTAGCACAAAAAAATCTACTAGCATGTTGTTGCCTACACTTTTAAAAAATTTCCCTGTCGCCTTTTTATTTGTAGTTATTTTTCCTGCAGCAGATTGGATGTTGAAGTGTTTCGAGACTCTCTTGGCATTGAACGCATGTTTGGGTGCAACGAAATTTTTGTTTGTACCTGTATCTATTAAAAATTTTAGAATCCGACCGTCTCACATAGTAAACTCTACATATGGAACGCTAGAGAGGCGTCGATCATAAAATTTATTTGATTTTCTACCGATTCATCGTCACATTCTTCCTGTAAGGTAGGGAAATTATCATCAAAGTAAGCCTGATGTTCATATTCCATTTCCCCCGAAAACTCCACATCAGGTTCAGGACACTCAACTTGCGTTTCTAAATTATAAAGACGCTGTGATTTCCTTGGGAGATTTTCAGAATTATGTGATCGTTTGTAGTTGGGGGAGTTCGACGGCCTATTCATATAATCAACTTGCCGAGTTTGAATGGATTTGTCGACATCCATTGGAATTGGTGGCTTAGGCTGGGTGAGTCTGCGTGGGTCTTGGTGGTGGAGTAGACATTCTATCTCGGAACTGATACATCTGACTTTCTGCTACACTTAACTGCTGATATGGCACGGGTACTTTAGGTCTGTTATTATCAAAACGTGTACAAAATTCAACGTTGTGTTAAATTATGTATAAAAATGAAATTAAGCACCTCTATAACTATCGGAATTCAATCTCATTTATTGATACAATTCACACCTAATTTATAACAAAATTAAGCTGACATGATACAATTTCATTAACCAATGTTCAATAAAAAACTACAAATAAAAATGCTGATCTTAAAATGCCAATGTACTTTACGCTATGAACAAAATTGCTGATGTACTTTATGAATAATTAAAGGTAAAAAAGTGCTGATTGGAAATGCTAATGTACTTTATGGTATGAATAAAAAAGTGCTGATTGGAAACTTGCGGGAAAGAATGGGTGAATGTACTGTGTGATCATTATTAATTTTTTCCGGCTGGAACAAAACGAGAGTTGAAAAATTGGTTGACGGGTGCTGAAATGGTGTTATTACCATGCCGTTGGTGAATTTGAACTTTCCTAAAGTTTAGGTTTTGAACCTCTAAGCATGATGCGTAAGCATCGGGAAGCGTTTGGTGTTTTTGGATGATAAGCATCTGTGAAAGATCTCTATTCAGCCCTCTCACAAAAACATCTAATGCGCAATTTCTGTAATTTTCGGTAAGTGCGATAATGGTTTCTTGTGACCTATCCTCGGTTTTAATTTTGTTGATCAATAATGACAATTGGTGGTTCACAGCTGCATAAAATTCATCAACACTATTATTCCACTGTTTCATGGAATGCAGCTGATGCTCCAAAGTACGGATGTCCCTTTTATCCGCATAGTGAAGTGATAGGCACTTCTTAATACATGACCAGTCGTCATCGAAGATATTATACGAAATAAGGGCAGCATCAGCTGGCCCTCGAATCTTCTGCCGGATGTGGCGAAAAATGGCTCTGAAAATAGGCTTCCCCCGAACTATTTCGTAGTCACGAAGGATCGTCTCCACGTTATGCACCCACGATAAATATTGAATCGGGTTGCCGTCGAAGGGTTGAAAATCACGTACGGATCAGGTAGTTTTTTAATGTCTTCAAGGTCTTTTTCGGATTTAGGAATACCTGCAGTGAATGGAGGTATGGGGTTGGGTGAATTGTTGGCAGACAACTTTTGTTCAATTGCCAATAATTTATCTTCACTTTTTTCACTCCTACTAATGTGTGAACTAAAGGCTGAAATCGCCTGTTCAAGCTCGTAAAGTCTAGCTTCGGATTTTTTGCTTAATTCAATTTGGACATTAACTGCTCCTGTCAGCTGACAAATTGCTTCTTGCATGGCTTCCATTCCGAATCAAGAAAAAACCCCAAAAATTCAAAAAACACAAAAGGAGAGGAGAAGAGACAACTGTTGTGCACTGGATTTAATTCGCGAAATTTCACTGCAATGCACCAAGGTAACTTATAGAAATCTTCACAATTCACTTATTATCACTATTATAGCACTTTTATATGTTAATATTTTATAGTTTCAAATATTTTATAGTTTGAAATATTTTAGTTTCAAATATTTTATAGTTTCATATATTTTATATTTTCAAATATTTTAAATAGAATGTGGTCAATCATTTATGATTTGATTTAACAAAAAAATAATGTTATTTCTTAGCAGATTAAGACTTACATAAAAATAATTAATCCTCATGTTTCGTCGCTCGGACAGCTCGTATGATCCCTTTTTGACGCCCATCGTTCGATTTGAGAGGTACCTACTGCGGTACGATGTCGTGTCACTCAGCGTTGTGTCCTTGTTTTACGGTGATCTTGGCACTCACTGGCCGGAAATCTTCTGGAATCAGCCTACTACCAGCCTCCAATGATCACCCTACACTTCCCAGTAAGCGCAGCACGTATTTGTTCTTACTGAACGGATGATTGCAACTCGGTCGGCTAATAGTTGTTTAAAACTGTTTCCCGATTTTACTTCAGGAGAACCGTGTTCTTATGGAACGGATTACAGCAACTCGGTCGACTAAGGTTATCACCGTTTTCCCCGGTTTGATTTTTTTTTAAACTGTGTTCTTATGGAATGGATTACAGCAACTCGGTCGGCTAAGGTTATCACCGTTTTCCCCGGTTTGATTTTAAAAAATATCGTGTTCTTATGGAACGGATTTAAAAATTTGCTCGGGTGCAGGTTACGACTAATTAATCCGCGGTTTACGAAAAAACACAATTTGTGAATTTACAGTTTGTTTTATTCAATACTTCTTCATTTAACAACTCGCGGAATACAAAAAGCGCTTCAATAACTTGACCAGTTAAATTTATAATGTTTAATTACTAAGTAAACAAAATGCTACCTGGGTGCAATTAACTTAATTTAGCATACGCAGCGGCGTTTGCACAACGGTTGTCGCTACAGGTGAAACGGCCTAGTCATCGATTAGTTCCGAATGCTATTTCAGGTCATAAAAAATGCGCGTGTTTCGTGATTGCAAACATGAAGAGGGTAATGGCCTCAATACAGTTTTGGGTCGAATGAAATGAGAATGCGCGTGGAAAAGTGATGGGTGAGGGAGGAAAGTTAAGTGGAAGGTAATATTTTAAATGCACGTGGAAAAGTGATGAGGAAATGAGTAAAGGTAAGTGGAAGGTGATAACTTGAATAACACCTACACGATTCGCTACAAATACTTTCCAAGTAGTTGCTGATTTTTGGATCCATGCCAGAACAATCTTTGAATCCGACCAAAAGTACGTTTTAATAGTCCCCCATTTACATGCTTGCTTTAATTGCTTCTTTGTTTCTAGCTATAAGACAGCACTGCTCAGCTCAAGCCTTAGAATAGAAAGTGTTTTTGTTGGAGGGCCCCGTGATTTTGCATTGAACAGGCTGCTAGTTATACGTCCACTTGCATCCAACAAATTGCACTCGCGTAAGGTACCTTGAAAGCATCGCAGAATCTATGGTTGTTCTGTGGTTATGTTGTTTGTGAAATGGATCCATCTAGGGATCCGAAGTTTCTCGAAAACGGGCAATTGCCTACGTGTTTCATTGCAGTCCTTTACAGCAGATGGGGGAACCTCGTCATCCCAACCTAATTCCAGTAGCCATAGGCTTTGAGCAGCGATTTTCCCGGCAATGATGCAAGGTTCAGGCCAGCCCAATGGATCGAATAGTCTTGCTACTTCTGACAGGATACACCGTTTTGTTAGCTTTTGGTTATCAGAAGGCTGGACCTTAAACGAGAGAACGTCTTGTGCCCTTAAAGCCTCAGTGTTTTAATTTCTTCGGATAACGCGATGTCTAGTGGCCTTTGATTTCCTCGGTCGTTCTCCGGGATAGCTTCTATAAGTTCTTGGTGATTGGCTGATTACTTTCGTAGATCATCTTGCAAATGCTTTAAGTTTGCTAGGTCATCTGACCCAGTTAGAAGGTCGTCAACATAAAAATCTTGAAGTATCGTGTCGGCAGCTTTAGGATGATTAACACGTTCGTCGATTGCTAGCTGCTGAAGAGTTGGAATTGCTTAAAAATGGCGCGCGAGCAGTATCGTATGTGACAGTTTTCAGTCTATAGTACAACTTGGTTCCTTGTTAGAGGACTGCACAATATGCGTTGTTAGCCGCGGTCATTTTCATGAACCTGTATTTGCCGGTACATTTTTTCGATGTCGGCAGCAATGACATCCTGATAAGTTCGCTATCTCAGTAATAAATAGAGAAGATTATTTTGTATCGCCGGACCAACTTGCAGCAGATCGTTCAGAGATTTCCCACCTATTGTTTGCGGGGATGCATTGAAGACGACGCGTAATCTTGTTATCAAATTTGTTTCCTTTATAAGCTCTTGATGCGGAAGGTAGATGCAGTTACTACTCTGAAGTAAATAATCAGGCACCTTCTCCATGTGACCAAGAGTCAGATACCCCTCCATGAATGTATGGTTTTCCTTTTGATGGTCGGAACGACCAAGGCAAGACGCTGTTCCAACTATTTGAACCTAATGTGCGCCATGCGTACAGACTCTCTCAGTTCTTTTTGGTGGTCTACGTTCTCTTTGAACGGTGACATTACTTTATATTTTCCGTCTGAACCTCTACGCGTATTATTCGAAAAGTGATTTTCGGCGTTATCGTCGGCTTGAGACGTTTCCACTGTTGTTGGAGGTTTTTCGAATTCTCAGAAACGCCGGAGGGTTTTATCAAGCTTTTCAAAGGCAACTTGTGAAGTAGAGTCAGCTTTGATTTGTGTGCTGGGGCTTGTTCCAAACAATACCCAACCCTATTTTGTATTTTGTGCACATGGTTGACCTGGAATGAATCCTTGATCAAAGAAAATACTATATATGTCAGCTCCAAGTAACAGATGAATATATGAAGGACGATTAAACCCAGGATCTGTTTATTTTAGTTTTTTAATGCGTGTCGGTAAGGCTACGTTTATGCTTGTTGCAAGTGAAATCGCCGTAATCTTGGGCATTATTAATGCAGCAAATTGTAAAGGTATGGCTTTTTTGTAACTCGCTAGAATTGCTGTGACCAAGACGATTCTCTTTGTTGTGACTCCCTGTGAACATCCGGAACTTCCTATAGATATTTTAGACTGGTTACGTTGTAATCCCCATAGCTGGACAGCAGATTCAGTGATGAACGAACGTTGGGAGCGGATGTTCAGTAGTGCTCGTAGTGTTACGGATTCGCTTTCATTGTTTTTTACTGTTATGAGTGCGGTCGCGAGTCGAACTTGAATGTTGCACACCAGTGCATAATGCGTTTGAGTCTGGGCTGGTTAAGCTAGAGGAATTTCCGTTGTCTTGGATTTGGGCACTTTGTCATCTGTCGCGTACAATAGAGTACTGTACCGTTTGGAAAAATGATTATAATTTTTCTTCGACTGACATTGTTTTACTGCATGCTTGTCCGATAGATAGTTAAAACACAATCTTTCGTTCCTGACCATCTTTCGTTCGAGTAAACGATGCTGATCGTTGCACATAGCACAAGGTGTCGTTGAAACTTGAACGGTATGCGTAGTGGTTCTTGATTCAAGTCCTGGCCTTGATAGAGCTAGTGTTTCTAGCATGTTATACCTTTGAGTGAGAAAAGTTATGAATTTCTTTAATGTTGGCACTTCTGTAATACTTTCACTGACCAGTTTTTGCCATTCCACTCTTGATTCTCTGTCAAGTTTGCTGTTGAGAATAAAAATGATAGCAAGGTCGAAACCATCGATTTTTAGTGTGTTAAGGCTCCCTGTGAGCTGGTTAGTATTGTTTACCATATCTTGTAGTCCAGACGCGTGGTTTGTCTGCGTTCCCCCAACGCTGCATAAGCTCTTTAGTTATGAGTTTCATGTTTTCATACCTTACACACAAAAGTGTTCATGCAGTGTCATAATTGTCCCAGTTATGTTTAGGTGGCTTATCAATTTGTAAGCTTTACCTTTCAAGTTGCTGCCGAGGTATTGCATTTTCTGCACGTTCAATAATGCTGTATTTTCATGAATCATGCTCCAAAATAGTTCACGGAACACTATCCAGTTTCCATCGAACGTAGGTATTTTGATTCGTTCCAGCTGTAAACTTTCCAGCCAGAATCCTACCTGCCTTATAAGAGCGTACACAGTGCCAATCTGGATGCAATGCATTCAGATCACCATCGAGTAGATATCGTTCATTAGTCATAACAAACCTTTTTATTTCCCTTTTGAATTGCGACAGCTTTTCATTATTAAGCTTAGTCCCTTGAAAATAGAGTTTCACATCTTCTATTAAAACTCCAATATTTTCAATAGAAGATGAGTCGAAAGATGTGTAGTAAGCGAGGAAGGTGGACAGTTTATGTGATTCATCAGAAAAATTCATGCAGCCAAACGGAGCCATAGCACCCCGAGCAACTGGCGAATCATCGCCATCGTCGCCCTCATATTCCGAGGAACTCGAATGTTCTACAGAAAACAAAAATAAGAAAAAAATAAAAATTACGAAGCGTTAACACAAAATCCACTGAAACAGACTTTCCAAACTAGTTGGTTGTGTGACGAGTGGAGTGTTTCAACACACGTCGAATTAATTTCTTGTTTCTGGGATGACGACTATGGAAATTGAAACAATGAAGATCGACCATCACGTTCGCAACTTAAAGCTTTCAGGACATGTCGGATTCGACAGTCTTCCAGATCAATTAGTTAATAAAAGCGTTCCAAATGGTTTCGCTTTCAATATCAGGTGTATCGGTGAAACCGGTCTGGGAAAGTCAACTCTTATGGATACACTCTTAAATACAGCTTCGAGTCAAGTCCAAGTCCACACACGTTGCCCAACGTGAAATTGAAGGCGCATAACCATGAACTACAAGGAAGCAGTGTACGATTGAAAGTAACCATCTGCGATACGGTTGGCTATGGAGATCAAATCAATAAAGATGATTCTTTCAAAGCAGTCGTCGATTATATTGACGCGCAATTCGAAGCCTACATAAAAGAAGAATTGAAAATTAAGCGGTCTTTGTCGACATGTCATGACAGTCGCATTCATGTCTGCCTGTATTTCATTTTTCCAACTGGACATGGTTTAAAGTCTTTGGATTCAGTTTGTATGAAAAAATTAGACACGAAAGAGAACATTGTTCCAATTATTGCGAAAGCCGATACAGTCTCGAAAACCGAGTTGCAACGTTTCAGGGCAAAAATTAATCAGGAATTACAAGCCAACGGTGTTCAAATTTATCAATTCCCTACTGATGACGAGACTGTGTCCGAAATAAATGCTATCATGAATGCTCATGTGCCGTTTGCAGTAGTCGGAAGTACAGAATTTGTTCGCTGGGGAAACAAGATGGTACGTGCAAGGCAATATACTTGGGGAACAGTACAAGTGGGGAATGAATCTCATTGCGATTTCGTAAAACTACGTGAAATGTTGATATGGAAGATATGCGAGAGAAGGCCCATACTAGACACTATGAATTATATCGACAAAAGCGCTTAGAACAAATGGACTTTACTGAAGTTGATAGTGAAAATAAACCAGTTTCATTCCATCAAACATTTGAAGCAAAACGATCAAATCATTTGGCCGAACTTCAGGCAAAAGAAGAGGAAGTTAGACAGATGTTTGTACAACGAGTAAAAGAAAAGGAAGCTGAACTGAAGGAGAGTGCATTAGGAACTGGTATTTTATCCGCATTGCCACGAGTACGCGATTCTGTCGGTTCGGTCGCAATTTCAAGGTTCCCACATCGCACCGAAGCTAAAACACGGTTCGGTGTCCAATTTGCTTAGCATTTGCGCTGCGTTTGTTGACGCTCTGTCGTTCTTGTGCATGAGATGATTTCTGCTTTGAGATCTGTGCGACCGTGGAGGGGTTATTTGGATCTCGGGGAAAAGCAGAAAAAATGGGAGGAAGAATTTTCACCAACTGCTGTGTTTGCGCGCATAACGAGAGAGACGTGATTTTCTCGAATCGGTGCCGTTGAAAATAAGAGAAAAGAACAAAAAGAGATATAAATATATGTATAGATGAGAAATATATATTAGCGATTGAGGAAAACAACGTACAAGCATGAAGCGAAGTGGACAAGCACCATATGAGCATGAAAAGATCAGAGCAATTGTAAAGTAAATGAAATGAAATGAAAGATCTTCACCGGCCCTGACATTACACTGAACAACATTCAAATATCCAACACATGCAACAGCTATCACTTAACTAACATTGTTCTGGTTCCATTTTATTTGTCATAATATCATTATATGGTACAATACACAAAACACTGACAATTCATGATAATTTGAGTTTTACATTCGAATGGAAAGGGGAGTGCGAGTTGAACAGTCATTGAAGTCGGTCGGGTTTTGGTTCCGCCTAAGATTGGGCATAACGTGGATTTTGATATCCGTCGGAATAGTCGCCAAGTAACGGGGAATCATTTTAAGTGCTTGAATGTTTACGGTAAATTCTTTTTTTACGTGAATGAGATATTGGCAAGCGACGTGGAAATTGCTTTGATAATAGCCCGAGAGCAAAGATAGTGATTCGAATAATAGAAAGTGCTTTGAGAATGAAATACGAAGTGCAAGATATTTTTTTTTGAGATTTTATCCGAGTGATATGAAGTTTGATTGCGGTCTGATTTGAGTTCAATTTTGAATGTTTCTAAATAAAACAAGTGTTGACCGTTGTCACCGAGATTTCTTGTGACGGTTTAATATAACAGTGTGCCACTGCGGTTGATATTTACCTTAACCTAAAAATTAAACGTTTCCCTTCCTCGCCTGTTCAAAGTTTGTGGGAAATTCGCAATACCTTTGGGAAGTTTTGAAAAATGAGGACACCGCGGGGAACCGGATCCCATGGCTGGTATACGGAATTTATTCCCCAATTTCAGTAATGCTTATACGATCGTCAAACGCTAACCGCCAGGTTCTATAGAATGGAACTGTCAAAACTACATCCTTCCGCTACAACAGCGGTAATTAATAGTGGAACAATTTATTCGATTGACATCGGCTTTGTTCATTTGATCAGAATAAACCATAAGGGGCTGAGAGTTGAGTTACGGTGTTTTGAAGTGGATTTTAGGCGTAGGAAATTGCCATTTTTAAGTGTTTAAACATCAACCAGCGACACAGTGCAATAATTTACACGGCCCTAAATTTTAACTGATTGAAAATTTGTGACTTTTCTAGCATTTCGGCTAATTAATTTTCCCGTGAACCTAAACTATTTAAACGCAATTTTGTAACAATTTTTTTCCACTTATGCGTGTATTGTGCAGCACGTTTCCTATTTCACACGCGTTTGTGCATTTTGATCGGCGCCCAAAAGAGTTTACGTCTTTCCTACACTCGAATTTCGAAGTGTTTATGTTTCGTGTGGGTGCAAAAATAGAGCCACGTGCATCTTATTGGATTCGATTCTAACCTGTCGTGTCCGAGAGAAAGGAGGTTAGAAAGCTGTAACGACGGATGATAGTGTTGAATTGAAAGATGAAACTAGTTTTGCGCTTATATTTTGGAATCTAATAATCTTATCAATTTTTGTTGTTTATACAAGTAAAACACTTTTGGAGAAGGCTATAAAATGAAAATAGTGATCTCATTCGACGCTCTCTCTCAAACATTTTTTTTAATAGTGTTTAATGTGTTGATGCAATATATATAAACAACGAATCAAAGTATTAATGAAAATTTCAGTGGACCCCTCCCCCGCATGTGTCATCGAGCGCTCGGAGAACCCTGCGGGTAAGTGTCTTTTTGTTACCCTTTTGGTATATATATATATATATATATATATATATATATATATATATATATATATATATATATATATATATATATATATATATATATATATATATCTTTTTTTGCATGTTAAATTGGTTCGAAAATTTAGAGGTTGTTTTTTGAGTACATAAATCCTACACGAGAGAATGACGCAATTATTTAGCTGTAAATTAGTATAAACAATAAATTTTAACGTAAATTACGGAAAATTTCGTTATCGGCAAATTATGTATATAGAATTTTTTTTGTTTTCGAAGAATAATGATGAGTAACTGAAATCTTTTGGTCTTTCCTTTCCGAAGATTCTAACCGAGTATAGGACCCGGTACGGTGGCAGGCTTCCACCTCAAAACATGAGCCAGCCACCGGGTACTTATTAATCCTTCTTCTGTTTCAGGTGACTTCGTGGGTTGAGTGGCCCAAGCAGAGTGCCTCTTTATGGCATAGCGTTATGCAATCAAATTGTATAATTCTATGGCATAAATTGGTCACCGGGGTACTCCCCTTCTGATGGGAAAGTTCATACAATTCAAGTTGTGAGTTTTCCACTCAGAAGAGGAATACCTGGCCACTTCAACAAGATATATATGGATTTATTCCGGTTGGGTGGGTGCGAAGGGGCTCCACCATCACCCGTTTGCCCCTCTTTCATTTGTGGGCCATGAACTTCGTCGGGTAATGACGAAGTTACCCCAAGTCCGCCTTTCTTTTCGGGTTCCCCTTGTTCTCATGACAAGCACTAATTCCCTCTGTTTAGTTATCTACGCTTTTTGCGACTTCGGTCGCCTCTTGATTTCCAGCAGTCCAATTCGTGAATGCGAAATATTTTTTTGTAGTGGGTCCTCGTGCTGGGGAAATGAACCCGCCCCACGACACCGCAATGCTAGCCTGCCAGCGCATTCACGCGTCTGCAGACGAGGGCATTCTCGGCAGATATTGTCATCTACTTCTGCCGAGGCAGCAGAACATCGCTGCAGTCCTTTACGGACATATGAAAATCCCTATTCACTACAGATGGTAACACGTGATGTTTTAAGGATTTTTTAATGGCAATAGCGACTACTCCACCATTTTTGTCAATTCTATCCTTCCGATGGATTGCATAAAGAGGTGTAAAACTTTTAAATTATTATTGTAATTATAAACAAACTTAATAGCTAGCTTAACTATTACATTGTATTGGTCTACCTTTGTTTGGCAAGCTCATAGAGGTATACACTGGGGACGGCGAGCTTTCATTTTTCATACATATCGCTGAAGTCTCTTAACACATGATTAATACTGGCAAACATTTCATATACGTATACTGTAATTTTCGAAAGCTTTTTGGCTTTCACGAATGAGCTTTAGTATGATTGTCCAAATGCCTGTAAAGTTCGGACTTGATTTCGAAATAGCAAAAAAATTGTTTTGTTTCCTGTTTTCTTTCCAATAACCATGTAAGCATTTATAATTTGAATCTATGTTCCCAAATATCCTTCAACAAACTTCTTTATTTATCATAAAATTGACAAGCAAAGTACGCAGTGACCACATTTAAAAAATTTTCGATAGAAATTATCAGCTCTGAATTGCTTGTACTGCCCTGAATTCGAATATCATCTTGCAACTGATGACAAACTGTCATTTGTCAATTCGTCAAACAAATTGTGAGTTATTCAATAATTTTGGTAAATTATTAACTGAAAGTGTTTGTTAAGTGAATTTTTTTTTGAGTTAGTCAGAAAATGTAGTGGATTATCTGCAAATGCGTGCAGCAACGTGGGAGCGACATGTAATATTTATCATTATTTAGCCAAGTGAAGTGCAGTGAATACGAAAATTATGTGTCCGGCAATAATATATGTGGTGTTTTCCGCTTCCGCCCGGATTTTTGTTGCGTTTTGTAAATTAAAGTATGATTTTCAATGTTTCGCGGATAGTTTATACCCGAGAAGTATGTGTTACGCGTGAATTTAACGATTTTCGCGTGTACGATAGTTTTTATGCAGTTGTAGCATCCCGAAAGCATGCGAATGAAACTGGCGTCTGCTGCAAGTTTTCAGGCGGTTTTTGTTATTAATTCTGTTCGCGCGAGTTGAAATGTTGTCAAATTTTTATAAAAGGTTCATTTCAACTGATTCCTAGTGTTTTGGTCAACAATTCATGCTTTCTAAAGTCTGGGTTGAATATAAACTAGACATTCCGCGTAAAGATTTAAGTTTTGCCGGATTCGTCCAGAATTGTGATAAGATCTAGAGAATGAAAATAGTTTCTTATGCTAGTTGAAAGGAACTTGCAAAAGTTTGTGCATCGGAGCTATCGTTTTAATTGATTAAATTGAAAAATAATCTGAAATACGTGATTTCGTGTCAGTGCAGTGCACCTCTAATATGGGGGTGCACTGCCTCAGATAGAAGAAGAATTCTTCTTCACAAGTTTTTGCTCCATAGTAGCTTTTGTTGCTGCGCCTTAACGGGATCCTTTGGGACAATCACTTGGCAACAAATTGTAGCACCTTATAAAGTCTTAATGACAAATAGTCAGTCATAGACTACTATTCCATGGAATTTCACACTCAAGAATAACAACCAGGCGCGGCGGAACAGCTTCAAGCCATGTGTTGTGTTTGGAAGTGGGGGAACGGTGATAGGGAGGGGAAAGCTGTTTGTTAGGTATCAAAAAATTGCATGCCCTTAATGTATTTATTATTCTAATTATAACAAAATTGCTTCCTATGCAACTGTACCTATTATACTGATGCAATTTTTTACAAGAAGTCTAGCATTTTAATATTGCACTGTTTGAACATTAAATTTTTTGCGAAGACAGCAGCTCGTTTTGTATTTCGGGGAATGAATTCGTTCATCAACAATTCAAGGTCGATTTTATCAACTTTATCGTGATAGATATGCAGGATTGCAAGACTGTTCAATCTTTTTTGTCCGATCGTCGCCCGAATATAACTTTTAAGTCGTTTCAATACCAAAAAACTTCGTTCATTACTGCATGATGAGCCAGGTATCGTCATCAAAAGACGAATAAATCTGACGAATTCAGGTACAATGTTAAATGACCAATCATTTTGTCGAAGAAAATCTACAACATCTTTTAAATTTTTGATATCTTTGCCATTTTTTGAGCTAAGGTCAGAAACATGTCTCTATCACTCACAAGGTTTTCTTCGGAAAAATCATTCTTATAAAACTCAACAATTGGTTTTGAATCTGTATCTTTGCCGATAGCGAAAGCCTCCAAAGATTTAAAAAATTTTGCACTATCAGTTTCAAACCTCTCACGAAGTGACTCGATCACTTGATCAAAAATAGCAAAAAATTTCTGACGGTAAAATTCTTCAGGAGTTGCGAAATCATGACTTGACCCGGAGTCTAAGCGTTTTGCAATTTTTCTGCGCCGTGGCAGAGAAGGTTGATCTAAATCCAATGTTTTCACGTCTTCCAAAGTTTTTTCCCAAACACTTTGAAATTTAGAATCGCGAGAAACAGACAAACAGTAAGTTACACCATCTTCTTTTCTGTGAGAATCGATAACGCTTAAATCTGAGTTCTGAAGGTCAGTGTTCAAAGTTTCGGTTCGATAGAAAATTTCAATCATTGCGTTTAAAAAAAAGATAAAATCAAAAGAGTCCATTTGCTGATGAAAACCGTACGCATTCGCAGAAATTGAACTATTCACCTCACGATCTGATGCTAGTGTATCGAAAAAATCCATCAAGTCTGAGTAGTTCGCGTGCACTTATCTGAGAGACTTGATTTTGACGGTCATTCTATAAAAAACAAAAAACAATATATAAAAGTCTGTAATTAAATATGTGCCGCAAAATTTTTACCTTGTAGGGCAGTACGCTGCAAGTGCTGGTCGTTCTTGATTATCGTTTTGTATAGCATCTTCTTCTTGTATTTTCTGGAACACAGCGAGTCGTTTTGGCGAATCACGTACAAAATTGATCATGAATTTAACAAGCCCGATAAACTTTCTTGCGTGATCAACTGTTTCCATCGCGTCTTGAACGACAATATTCAAATTGTGAGCGTTGCAATGTACAAACAACGCTCGAGGCTCCAAATCTCGTATTCGCTTTTGCAGTCCTGACAAACGACCTGCAACGTTTGCTGCACCATCATAACATTGGCCCCGCAGCCGGTCAATTGACAGATTGAAACGCACAAGCACGTCTTTCAACAATTTGCACAGTGAATCTGATGTCATGCTGGCCGTGGAATAGAAACCAAGAAAATATTCTGAGGACACGAGATCCTTGGACACAGCTCGGAGACATATAGAAACTTGTTCCATTCTGGAAGCATCCGAGGTTTCATCTAGCCGTATGGCATAAAATTCGCTACTCTTGATTTCTTCCAGATTTTCAGACATGATTGCTGTAGACATGAGCTCTAGGATTTCATTCTGCACATCATGATGAAGCCATTTGTGGTTCTTACTTTGCAGCCATGAATGTAGCACGGCAACATCTTCTGCTCGAGCATTGTGGATCCGCAAAAAATTTGAGGTTTCCTCACTCCCATGCCCTCTTAAAGCTAGCCCTTGTTTTCCAAGCAGTTTAATGGTGCTGAATATTTTGTTCAGGGCTGTTCGATTTTCCACCATTTGCTTACGCGTATTGTCACTCATATGTTGAACGACGTTAACTTTCTGTACATTAGCATTTTCAACGTGGAAAGAGCTAACAGAATGCTTTTTTATTCTCGTTGCGCCATTGATCCACGAACTGAATCCTTCTTCAACCCACGCTAGTCGGGAGTACAGGCTCTGTGTGTCGCTTGCGATGACCAGTTTCTTTTTGTCAGCTTCGGTGCAAATTGAACAGTTCGCCTTGTTATTTTTGTTCATTTCCAACCAGGGATGATTTTTTTCCAGTTCAAGAATGCCGGAGGGTATTTTGAATCTGTAAAAATACGAAAAATGAGTCCATCGAAACAGATTCAATAACCCAAAAACTTAAAATATTTTTTACTTTATGAGTTCAAGCAATAAACGAACTTAAAACTTTTATAACTTAGAATTTTTAAATATTCAAAGCCTGCAAAGCTTAAAACACATAAAAACTTCAAAATCTGAATGACTTAAAGGAGCTGAAAATTATGAAAATATGGAAATTACGAAATGCTTTAAACCTGAACAGTTTTCCAATGTCAAAAATTTTGATATTGTTAAAATTTATCATTCGTCAGAATGAATCAATGTGAACAACCTGCTCGAAGAAAAAACCTCAAAGTTGCAATATAATTAAGAACTTCGAAAATTTTAGAAACATAATAATAAAATCCATTTAAATTTTCTTCTTTGGATTTGTTTTTGATCCGAATTTTTAATTGAGATTCCAAAAGTTTTTGCACTGTTCCTAAGTTTGAGAATTTATACAAGTCTGTAAATTTTGAATTTTATCAGTTTTGAACACCGCGAGACTTTTAAAACTTTCAACATCTTACATGGTTTCACTACTTAAAAAATTGAAGGTATTATAAAGTTTTAACTTAACAAAATTTTGAATATCAACTCATTAAAATTGTAAAAACTTTATAGCGGTTAAAACTTTTTCGTCTATAAACTTATGAATTCAATAACTGAGAAAAATGGAAGAGAAGTTGTTTGTCTTTTTAGCTGTTAACTTTAAAAAATTTCAAAATTTTTTAGACTGATTTTCGATTTTCAAATTTCTCCATTATATTCTCTCGAGCCCCTTCTTCGTCTACATGCTTGATAATTATATTTTCGATATTGATGTGTTTCATAATTAAATTCTCAGAAATAAGAAAAAAAAGTTTTAATAGTTCCGTCAATAACAAAAAAAATAATTTCACTAACTTAAAAATGAGAATTTGCAAAAATATCAAATGTGGGATAATAAAAAAAAAGAAAAAAAGTTTTCAAGACTATTCAACTCACAATGTGAAACAAAAAACAAAATATTTTTATTTACCAATAAAGGTAAATGTTTACAAGCGTGGCTCCTGTCAAAAAGGGTTAAAAAAAAATTTTATACGAGAACGGACGAAAAAGTCCACTTTTTTCGACCGCCGCGCGGTCGAAAAAGCACTTTTTCACCTGTTTTTGTATAAAATATTGTTCGCACCACGGACAGAAGTTTTTTTCTCACTCGTGGGAAAAAAAAATTCTGTCCTAGGTACGAAATGTACTATTTCTCCAAAAAAGTTGTAGTTTGTTGCAAAAATAAGAAACGAATCGGACGAAACCTGAAAATTAATTCACAACTGCATTTCATGAGAAGAAAATCGGCCCCACAACGTATTCGAAACCGCAACCACTCGATGTCCGGTCGAGTGCTCTGACACTTGAGCTATGCGAGGCATCTTCTAATCTCATGAAACTATTTCTCGTAGTTTAATCAAGAATATACAATTCGAATTTCATAACAGAAATAGAGAAACCTGCAAAATTAACACGAAAATGAGTTTGGTGGTTTCTTTGTTTTTTTAAAAAGCTCCCTCAAGCAACCTCGCTTCTCGCGAAAACTCCATTTCATGAGTATAAGAAAAAATTTTCAAACACCTTTTTAGGGTTTTGTAAAATAATTTTACAAAACCCTTCTAAAATCGCGTCCTGTCTGTCCGTCTGTCCGTCTGTCTGTCTGTCCGTCCGTCCGTCCGTCCGTCCGTCCGTCCGTCCGTGTGTCACAGCAGTTTTTCTCGGAAACTACTTAAGCTAGAAACATCAAATTTTGTATGTAGGTGTAAAGTGGTGATCTCTTCAAAGTTCAACTACAACAAAATTTTTGTAAGGTATTTAAGGGGGGTCTCCCCATATAGGGGAGTGACCCCCCGAAAAAAAAATTTCATTGAAGGTAGCCAATATGGGTATCAAATGAAAGGTCTTGATGAGAACTTTTCAAAACAGGTCTTAGTTTGGCAAAGTTTGCTTCGAGGGGCGCACAGGGAGGGGAAATACACGAAAAATTTGTGTCCCCCCCCCCTCGCGATTGGACAGCTGTGATCCGAAAAATCTGAAAAAAATCAGGAATGTAGGTCTTGGTGAGTACAACAACAACAAATACATGAGAAGTCGCAATTCACTCAACTTTGTTAGTAATAGTATGATTTATCGATTTTATGTTTTCTTGAATAAAATCTTAACGGTACCCTTAAATTCTATGAAATTCAGTATACAGATGACTATTTATAAGATTGATCTATCCTGAAAGTTTCATAAAGATTGAATCATATTTAGCGAAGTTATAGCGGTTTGAAATTTCCTGTATTACTATGGAACAATATGCGCTGCATGTATTACTATGGCAACATATGGCTATGGAACAAAATGCGCTTTTTACCGACATAGACACTACAGTTTTGCTAGGATTTGCATGAAAATTTCAGGAATCATAGGTGTCATGTATGTCTTTGAGAATCGGTTCAGCTATTGGTATCAGTAATTGTAAAACCAAATAGTGGCTGTTTTAAATGCGAAGATTGAATAATTTTGAGTTATTTTTCCCAATTTCAACGTTTAAGGTGCATGCTTTGAACACTTGATTCAATTTAATGAATGACTGAAAATGAGTACCTACAATTGATGCTCATAAGTGAAATAAGTCAAGGAGGCGGGAGAGAGCTCCTAGCAAAAGGGTTTTGTAACCATTCTAGGATTCGAACAAATTGTGTTTCCTCCCTCGCGGATGGACATCTGAAATAATTATCAAGGGAGATATTTATGAGTATAACAAAAAACAAGAACCTCAGAAGTCGAAATTCGTTCAACTTTGTTAAAAATAGTATGATCTTCGTATTTCCTATTTCCTCCAATAAAATCGTCTTTGACATGTTTCTTGATTTGATTCGATCTGGTGACTGCATTTTGTAAATTGAATACAAAACCCTTCTGACATGAGCGTAGGTCTGTTTACCCAACTTGTTTTTCATTAATCTAGGTTTCTCCCAAATCGTTTCTAATTTTTGCAACAAAATAAAACCTTTTTAGAAAACAAATTTTTTTTTTCAACAAATTTTAACAGGAGTCACGATTGTAAACACATTGACCTTATATTTCATATTCATATTCGTGCTACTCGTATTGATACATATGTTAGCACGATATCATTATTACACTTACGTCGATTTTGGGAATCACCTGAATCGTCGACTTGTTTTTTGTTGAGAACATTGCTGTCGTTTTCGCTCGTTTCACGTTGTTCGGGTACGTCTAACCGCTGAAGCTTTATTTCGTTTCGGTTGGATTCCTCTACTTCATGATCGTTTTCTCTTTTTCTCCTGATCACAAATTTATCCATTTTTTCTCATACCTTTCATTCGACAGTCGGCACGAAGCAAACTGAAGCAAACAGGATATAGGACTATATAGGAGTGTTGCAAGTGCGAAAAAGACAGAACAGCACACGAACTTAATGAATTGTGTTGTACTGTCAGTTGCTGTCGGCAGTTGGTAGATGGAGACTCTGCCGCGCGGTACACACCGCGATTTTTCAAATGTTTCTGTGGAACGGACTAATACAATGTTCCACGTATTTTGCATGCACAAACGCAGGGCAATCGTACATCAGTAGATCGCATGTGTCGTTTTCAACATATGGAGAAGGCCCATGTGTTGTGTGCGAAACACACACAACAGGTCTTCCGCCGTGCCCGATAACAACAACTTTGCAACGCAATACAAGCATTTCTCTGTATTCGCCTCCAAATAACTTCGTTAGTATTTTCATCGTCACTCAATTATTAGCTTTCATTATTAATTTTCAAACTAACGTCTTTGTCAACCCTGAGTTAAATACTTAATGTTTTAGATTTCCAAAAAAATAAGTACTTTTACCGAATTTAAGACTATCTTACTTAAACAATTTAACAACTTAATTCGATTTTCAAACCGACAGAGTGAAGACAAGTGTAACGATATGAACTGAAATGCTAATGTTAATTCAATCAATTTATAACAGTAAAAGTTGCAAGGTTTACAAAAAGTTGCTAATTTATTTTACTGCAAGGTTTCATAATTGTATTGAAAAATTAATTCTGTCAGTATTGATTGGGGCAATGTACAGGTGAACATATAGGTTGAATGCTCAGGTAAAATGCTTACGTGAGCGCACGTGTAATTGAATGATTAGTAGCATAGCATGGCTATAACTCCTGCGAACCACTCGGCCGACGTCAAGTGGTGATTCAGTGGCAGAGATCTGTCATTCAATCCTTGCCGGCTGATCAAAATTGTGTAGGGATGACAGATCTCTGTCAGATATCGCTCCGCGGGATCGACGGTTATTTCAAGTTATGTTTTTAAACTTGAGTAAAAAGGTATGGTTCGAGTTGAAGATATTGAAATACTCCCCGAAGTGCTGAAGTTCGGCTTGGGCCTGACCCTTTGTTCGCTTATCAGCTACTTGACTGCAAAAATTAGGATGAACCGAATGAATCTTAATTGCTAGTATTGATGACCGTTTGTTCTTATACCATTATCTTATTGCTAAAATTTCTTGTGTACATGGTAGGTCACTTATTTCTTTAATATTCTGTTTCTTACAAATTGAAATGTAGTTTATTGTTTTACAATTGTTTATAATGGCGAAAATTGTTTCCTTATGTTTGAAAACATATTGGTAATCGATTTTGTTTGTCAAATTATCCTTGTTTATAGACTTAATAAAAAATATCTCGAAATTTATTTCAGAAGTGGATGGTACATTTACAATATAAAACAAATGAGTCGAATTCTGCGTAATACTGACATCTGCGAATAGCAGTGCATCCTTAACATTATTATGCGGTACATGATTTTGTGAAAGATTTTCTAAAATGTTTTCTTCTTCCTGTTTCGAAAGGATCCTTGGATCGGCAATATTTGCTTTCTCTAATTGAATGGCTTGGACTAAGTTAATTAGATCTTCTTTTATTGTTCTTGTTTTGTACTGTGTGCTGAGTGCCAAAGTGTTTTCAAAAATGCTTTCCTTTTTTATAGCGTTTAAAATTTCGTTTGTTATGTTTGTTATTCTGTTAATTCTATCATTGGTCTTGTGATTAATGGGAATCTGTTTACTTTTTTCTTCTATTAGCACGTTAATTTTTCCTTTCATGATCATGGTTCCCCATGAGCCATTTAATTGCAAAACCAATAAAATTTAGTGATCTTCTGGTTTTATATTGGTCAATATTGCTGATCAAGTTTTCTATCTGTTTAATTTCGTGATCAAGGAAGGAATAGAAAGGATAACTGGGTTGGATTTGGTTTATCAGGATAGATGAAACTTTTTGCGTCTTTATATTGATTTATTGGTAGTATGTGGATCAACTTAAGATTTCCCACTTGGACCTTGGCTGTTCCTGTTCTTAGTACCAAAAATTGGGTGTTTGAGTAGTTGATAATTTGTACGCTGGCAAATGCTGCTGCAGTGAGGAATCAGAAAGTGAAAATCAATTTTTATTGTCACTTTTGTGGATTACTCTTCCTGAATCAGTTACAACCAAAGATGGTGTGTCCTCTTTTAAAATTTCTCTCTTGTACCTTGGTGAGAGTTTAGTACCACCACGTTTATTATTTTTAACATAAATGACCTCCCCTACTTCGTAAGTTTTTATTCGCTGTCTCGATTTATTATGAGATGCGATATCCCTTTCTTGTGTCTTTTTTAGTTGCTCAAGGTTATCACCGCGTATGGCTGTAGGGGACCCGACAGGAGATCTCTGTGCTACAAATGTGGTGAAACGGGGCACAAAAGGAAGGAGTGCACGAACGAGGCAAAATGCATTCTTTGCAAGGACGCTAAGCTAGCACCCGGCGACCTCAAACATGAGCCGGGGACAGGGAGATGCCGAGTTTTCAAGGAGGCCCTAACTAAAGCCAAATCGATACTCAAATGATCCGTATCCTGCAGGTCAATTTGCACCGAAGCACAAACGCCCAGGATCTACTTGAGCAGTTTGCGAGGGATAAGAAAGCTGACCTCCTGTTGCTGAGCGAGCAACATCATAACAAGGACTCGCAAGCGTGGTACCCTGACAAAACTGGTACCTCGGCCATCTGGGTTCGAGACAGCGCCCGCCTTCAGGTGCAGGGCCATGGACGCGGGGATGGTTTTGTGTGGGTGCGGTGTTCAGGGATAACATATTTCAGTGTTTATCTGACGCCTAACGAGGCAATGCGATCCTTTCGAACCAAACTCGATGCCCTGGAGGACGCTGTCTCGAACACAGAGGGCCACATGCTGGTCGGGGGAGACTTCAACGCTAGAGCCATCGAATGGGGTATGCCACAATCCGACCCAAGGGGAAAGCAAATATTGGACATGGCGGCCAGAACAGCGCTTTTTGTCCTAAATACTGGTAACACCCCTACTTTCTGCCGCTGGGGTTGCGTAGGAACCATACCCGATGTGACACTCGCTTCGGAGTCCCTGGTACCTAGAGTACACAACTGGCGAGTACTAGAGGACTACTCGGCTAGTGATCACCAGTATATAGCTGTTGAGATTCACGACGGTGCCACTCTGCGTGCATATGCCCAAACTTCAATCCTCGGATGGAGGACTGGGAGGATGGACGTCGAGAAGTTCACTGACGCGCTTACGGCAGGCGCACCGTTGCTGGGAGCTCCGCCAGGGAGTGGAGGGCCTACAGCCAAGGACTTGGTGAACTCAACTATGAGTACCATCATAGCTGCTTGCCAGTCTTCCATGCCCCGCCGGAGACCCCGACATGGTAAGCCTCCAGTATACTGGTGGTCAAACGAGATCGCCGAACAAAGAAGCGAGTGTCACAAACTTCGGCGAGAGGCCCAGCGGGCGCGAACACGGGAGGAGGCAGACACTAGGCTAGCAGCATACAGGTCCGGCAGGAAATATCTTCGCAGGCTTATTAACAAGAGCAAGGCCCGATGCTGGCAAGACCTCGTGGACGATGTAAATAGGGATCCGTGGGGCCTTGGCTACAAGCTGGTCATGGGGAAACTTGGTGCGCTACGGAAGCCTTGTATACATGACGCGGAAAAGATGGACGCGATAGTGCGGGGACTCTTCCCCGCCCATCCCGTCCGTGTTGACGCTGTCCATGGTGAAACAGCAGTCGAGTGCCCACTCTTCACACAGCTGGAACTGGAGGAGGCAGTCCTCTCCCTGAAGGCAAGGAAGGCTCCAGGTCCAGATGGTGTTCCAGCTGAGGTTTTGCAGCTCGTCTATCACCATTGTCCTGACTTGCTGCTCAGCACATTCAACGCTTGCCTACGGGACGGGGTTTTCCCGGTACGATGGAAGGTGGCGAGGCTCGTGCTGGTCAGCAAAGGGAAGGGAAATCCCGAATCGCCGTCTGCATACCGCCCGTTATGCATGCTAGACACGGCTGGGAAAGTGCTAGAGAAACTCATCAAGGGAAGACTCACTGACGCGATTCGTGCTGCTGGGGACCTATCTCCTCGGCAGTACGGCTTTAGAGCAGGACGTTCTACCATTGATGCGATTGCAGAGGTGGTGAACGCGGTCCAAAAGGCAGAGGCATATAGTCGCACCAAGCGACGGATCGTCCTGTTGGTGACACTCGACGTCAGGAATGCCTTCAACTCCGCTAGATGGGTGGATATTCTGGATACGCTGGAAAACTCTTTTCAAGTTCCAGAATATCTAATGCGGCTTTTGAGGACCTACCTAAAGGACCGAAGCCTGCTCTACGACACGACACAGGGCCAACGAAGGATGGCGGTTACATCGGGTGTTGCCCAGGGATCTATCCTTGGTCCGGACCTGTGGAACGTGTCTTACGACGGGCTACTGAGACTTGCGATGCCAGATGAGTCGCGCTTGGTCGGCTATGCGGATGATGTTGCGGCTCTGGTCGCCGGACGCACCGTTGAACAAGCGCAACTTAGGCTAGGTATGCTAATGCGCCGAGTGAGGGACTGGATGACTGCTCGCGGGCTCAGTTTAGCACTGGAGAAAACTGAAGTGGTCATCTTGACAAAAAAGAGAATCCCTAGAGTAAGGATGATCAGTATTGGAGATATACAGATCGAATCGAAGCCAGCGGTGAAGTACCTGGGGCTACTGATCGACTCGAAGATGAGTTTCTCTGAGCAAATCAGGGCAACGGCTGAGAAGGCTGCTTCGGGAATATCGGCCCTGAGTCGACTTATGGCCAACGTAGGGGGACCCAGCCCATCAAGAAGACGTCTCTTGATGAGTGCTGTAGGGTCAGTGCTACTGTACGGAGCAGAGGTATGGGGCGACGCTCTCAGCAAGGATGTATACCGAAAACGATTGGCACAGGTACAGAGAAGAGGAGCACTGAGAATTGCATCTTCGTATCCAACAGTCTCCGAGTGATTGCAGGCGTGATACCTGTCGCCCTCCTTGCTAGAGAGCGCCGCGCTATTTACCTGCGCCGAAACGAGGATGCGAGGGAGATGGTTGTCCGCGAGGAGAGACAACGCTCGCTCAACGATTGGCAGCAGTCTTGGAGGAATTGCACGAAGGGAAGGTGGACTGCGCGCCTCATCCCGGATGTGAGACCGTGGCTAAATCGAAAGCATGGTGAGATTGACTTCTATCTGACCCAGCTTTTGAGCGGGCACGGGTGTTTTCAGTCTTACCTGCACAAGATCGGCAAGTCACGGTCTCCCGATTGTCGGTTTTGCCCAGGAGAGGAGGACAATGCCTGTCACACATTTTTCGCGTGTACGAAATGGGCCAGGCTGCGAAGGGAACTCTACAGGGAGACGGGAGAGCTCACCCCGGATAATATAGTTGCGGTGATGCTCGAATCGGTTGACAAATGGAACCAGGTGGCACATTATGCTCGGGCAGTCCTAAAATATAAAAGGGACTCACAGCAGCCGGAGGCGCTGGGGCTGGGGGATCGCTCTTCTGGCAATTCCTCTTCCCCTCTCCCCTCCCGCTAAGAAAGGGACTCCCCAGCTTGAAGGCGCCCCACGGCGTAACAAAACGAGACCTGGCCCGAAGTAATGTGTCAAACGGTTCCAGGCTAGGTTCTCAGATTGACAGGGGAGGTGTTTAGTGGGTAGTCCAAAGGTATCCTCCATGGGAGTCCCACACTGCCAGACTCAGCGGGCATAAATGCCTTCACCTCCCTACCACAAAAAAAAAAAAAAAAAAAAAGGTTATCTTTACGAGATTTTTCAAGCATCTCGGGGTCAGCGGAGACAATTCTTCCATAGAAGACCTCGATTGATTTTTTTTCATTCGACGAGTGTACACTACAATTATACTCATACACCGACCCTTCGAGAAGTTCTTCAAAGGATCTGTGTGTCTCATCTGTTTTTAGGCATCGCATTATATCTGTTAAGGTAGAATGGAACCTTCCAATCTGCCCATCAACCTCGCTTTCATAGGCTGGTGTGCGGTCTCACGTGTATACACTGGCTCAAAAAATACATGTTTCCAATACTTTGGAAACGTTCTTTCACATGCACTGCTCGTAGTGTCACCAATTTTTAAAATAAGCTGTGTTCAGAATGTACTTAATTGGGGTCTCAACTGATGGTATAAGATTTTTTCCTGAGGTGTCATCGATATGGGTTACAGTTGAAAGTGAGGTTATATTACTTTCTTGTGGAGGTCTGGACAGTGTGTCAGCTATTACATTTGTCTTTCCAGGCTTGTATTTCAATTCGTATTGATAGTCTTCGAAGATGAGTTTTCATCTCTTCATTTTTGCGTTAGTATTTTTATTGCTTAGTGCATAAGTTAAAGGCTGGTGGCCAGTAAAGATAAGATTTTCCCAGAGCTATAAAGAAAATTACGCAATGATTTAATGGCCCATATTATCGCCAGCATTTCTTTTTCATTTGCTACATAATTTTCTTCTTTCTCTCTTGGAGCTCTGGATAGAAATACTATTGGCCTATCTTCCTGCGACAGAACCGCGCCAATGGCATGTTGGGAGGCGTGTGTCGTGAGATCAAATGGCTTTTGGAAATCTGGAAAACGGAGAGTTACATCACGTAAAATAAGAGAATTCTTGATCTTTTGAAAGGCTTCCATTGCAGCTTGAGATAAGTTTATGCGTATCTTGTCGGACATATGTCTGGAGATGCGTCCATCTTCTCCTCGCGGAAGTGTTGTTAATGGGGAAGCCAGCTAGGCGAAGTCACGGATAAATCTACGATAGTATCCGCTCATCCCCAGGAAGGATCTCAATTCCTTCAACGTTCCTGGAGGGGGAAATTTTGCAATAGCCTCTACTTTATCCGGATAGGTTTTCATACCTTCTTCGGAGGTGACAAAACCCAAAAATTCCACAGATTTTTTTAGGAATTTGCATTTGTCTAGTTGCACCTTGATATTAGCTTGTTCTAACGTTTTAAACACCTGGGCAATATTGTTCATGTGCTCCTTCTCATCGGCACCAAATATGACGATGTGGTCGATGTAGACATAACATCTAACACCGATGTGTTCGCGTAAGATGCCGTCAAGTGCTCTTTGAAATATGGATGGTGCATTTTTCAGTCCAAACGGCAACCTAGTGAACTCATATTTACCACTGTTAACTGAAAAAGCAGTCTTCTCTATATCCGATTACTTCAATGGAATCTGGTGGAAGCCGCTCTTCAGATCGATTACAATGATAACTTACTATTGCCGAGTTTTGCGAGGACTTCGTTAATCTCCGCTATTGGGTATCTGTCAGGTATTGTTACGGAATTCAGTTTCCTGTAATCTATAACAATCCTGTACTCCTGCTCTCCAGATGCGTCCGATTTCTTTTTCACGCTCCACATTGGGGCGTTATATGGTGATCTTGACGGCCGTATGATGCCATCATCTAGCAGCTTTTGGATCTCCCTTTTGACCACTGGTTTGAGAGCGTAAGGGTATGGGTAAGATCGAGAATAAACTGGGTCATTATCCGAAGTGTGGATCTCTGCCTTAATTGTGGTGACAAAGGTTAATTTAGCATTAGGCTCTGAAAATAAGTTTGGGTGTCGTTTTATTAAGTACAACAGATTGAAGGTTTGCTGCTGTGTCAGATGCGAATTTTGAGATTGTTGACAGATTCTGAAAGACGTTGTTTGATTGGGATTCGTATATTGTTCTTGAGCAGGAAAAAGTTTTCTGCTGTGTAAATTACAGCACCTAATTCCTTCAGGCTGTCATTTCCTAGGATTCTATGGAATGATTTCAAGGTAGGTAGAATGAAAAACTTTAAAATGGGGGTTGATGGACCAAACAGGTTAATGGTGGAATGTGGAGTTATCTCTACATTGCCTCCGACTGGTTTTGCCAAAAAGGGTTTTGCGTTAGGGTTTATATGGTGAACACAGGAAGGTTGTATGTAGTTTTTGTTTGATTCTGTGTCAATGAGAAACTTGTATACTCTGCCGATCCTCACTATGAATTCAAAATATGGTAGTGAAGAGCAAGTCATTCTAAAAAATGAATGTGCCGAAAGTCTCGATATTCTGGAGGGACTTCGCATTCTTCGCTATCGTGTCTCTTGGGATTTTGATCTAAATGTTTTGGGCTAACTTCAATACTTTGAGCACCGATTCCTTCCGGATACCATGCTTTGTCCCATATATTTTCTTCGTTTACTTCTTTTTGGAACTTTAGCGTCCCAAGGTCTGGGTCGTACTCTTCGGTTAGATGAATCCGTTGTTGTTTAGTTGGGAATTGTAATTGTTCTGGCGGCGGTCTCTTTGTAGTTTGGGGTTGCTGTGGTCGGTTCTGATAATTGATCATACGAGAATGCATAGTTTGATCAATATCCATGTGTTCTGGTCGAGGGTGGGGCTTTGGAGGAAGTTGATGCCTATTTGGTGGTTGCAGGTTATTTGCAAAAGAAAAGTTTGACCGCAGATGGTTTGGATTAAAATTTTGTTGGCGGTATGGTTGTTGAACTTGTGGTTGTCGACGTACGACGTAAGGGAAAAATGTATACCGAGGTGCTGGTATTGGCTTTTGTCTGGGAGGAACGGGCGATGGTGCTTGGACCAGTGAGCGCCTAAAGTTATTGTTGCTGGAATGTGCGTGTTGTTGTTGATAATTGATATTCTCTAATTTCATGCACAGATGAAGAGCCTGCGGCAGATCAGCAGGTTCCTTTATACTGAGGAGCCTGGGCAAATCTCCATTTAGACCTCGTATAAATGTGTCTAGCGCTTTGCCTCTATAAGTGCGGATTAGAAGGTTCATGAATTCGGTACTCTAATTCATGCTCGATATTTTATTTAAGATTATAGATAAATGGTGGTATATTGTCGGATAAGACCCTTGAAAGGTGTCGCTTCCTTGTACTAAGCAAGTGAGCTGGCATTCCAGAGTGCTAACATCCCGCTTATCGGCGTAATGCATTGCTAATCACTTTGAAATAGGGTCCCAGTCTAGAAGAATATTGTACGATTCCAGGGCTGCATCGGCATTTCCAGTGATCTTGTTTCTTATTACGTGCAAGATTCCGTAATAAAGAGGTGGACCCTTTTAGGAATTATAAATGCAAAGGATACGGTCCACGCGTTTTTTCCAAGACCCAAATTCTTCTGTATGGCCCGAAAATTCTCGAAGGCTCTTCACCACGTCAGGGATGCAGTCCATTTATGAGATATTTACCAAGTTGAATGGTAGGATACACTGGTCAATATCTTGACTCGCATCGTCTAGTGAATTTAGATATGATTCGATAAAGCTAGGACATTCTCTAGTTAGCAAACTCCTAACAAGTGCCTCAATTGCCTGAACAGTGGTAGTACTTGAAAATTGAGCATTTCGAGGTGCCTGTGGAGTAGGTTTTTAAGGAGGAGGTTTGGAAATGTCTGGCAAAATTGCAGGTCTAATTAGGTTGTTTTCGTTTCGAGACATGATCACGTTTTAAATTTTTTGAAATGTACCTTCAGTTTCCGAACAATTGATAGGTAACTAACTTAAAATCTGAATTTTTATATATCACTAGGGACTAAAATTTTGAAAAAAAACCAATAATCAGCACTTCAGCTGCATAAAAATTAAACATTGAATGTGGATTTCACTTTAAATTATTTGTTTATCTAATGGTTCGCAAGAAAATGGAAATAAAAGGAAAAATTACTTACATGAAATAAATGCATATATTCTTCATTGTTTTTACAGAATCCACTAAACTTGAAAACACTTCTCGCAATTTAATTTTCAGACTTTTTATTCTAACACTATAATTTTTAGCTTTTATAATTGGGAATGCACTTTTCAATAATTTTATAAATTTATTGCAATTTTTTCACTAGCACAATTCAAATATTATTTTTCCCTTCAAGGTGGCTGTCGGTTCTTGGCGACTCCTTTTCCTCCTCGGTGGCCACTTTTCCTTGATGGGTTGTTGGAGCCAAAGTTGGTGAGCTTTTCAAGTATTGCGTTACTCGTGTCTTTCGTACTAAAATTTCGCGAGTCCTTTTGCGTACGATACTTTCGAGCGATAATGAACGCGTTTTCGTACTCCGTTTATTCCGTCTTTGGTCCCTGCTCGGGTGCCAGTTAAGAAAACTCCTTTGGTTTTCTTATCAAAAAAATAAACTTTATTTTTATCAATTTGAGGACAAGTTAACAACTACTCCAATTTATTACGTAGAAACTAATGTCGCCTCGCTTTGCTAATGTTCGCGGAACGTGACCGGCAGATTCCCGGATAGGTATTCGGATGCGCGTGGTGCTGACGATTGTCTAGTTCCCAGACAGGTGTCATGTTTGGGTGTTTTGAATATGTTGCTGGACAGAACTGTTGGGGCATCAGGTGACGAGGTGAATGTGGGAAAGTTGGAGCAAGTGGTGTTAAGTTGTACAATTATAATTTTTCAGCGAATTTCATATGATAAACTTCAGCAAATATCGAGCTTAAACAAATTTAACACACGAGGTAAACAACATTTCGAAGAGAAGGCTCTTCCGACCATAGTAGTTATTAAACCACAAGGAAAATAAAGAACCGTATTCAGAAGGAAAACAATTCAACCAATTGAGCCACGACTGATTAAATTAATATCAAATATAACTGAAAATTTCAATCAACTCGAGAATGTGTAAATAATTCAAATTAGTAGAAATTGAGAACTGATTTTAAGTAAAAGAATTCTGTAGGAATAGACAGGGACCGTCAGACGCAGCAAAACAAGTGCCGATAAAATAATGTGATAGTGGACCACTTGCGGATATCCCGCCCAGCTCAAAACGCGATTCTGCTTAGCGTCTAGTGGAAACAAGGAGTTACTATTTTTAAAGAATCTGTTATTGCCAAGGATAATTGCACAACGAATATCAGTACAAAAAAACATACTTTAAATTGTCTGATCTATCATGTCGTTTTCTGTATGCCCTGGGTCCTTGGACTGGAAATTTATATTCTACATTCCATGAAGTAAATGATGAACTTTCATTGATAACAGTTTAAATGCTTCCCGCTTAATATTACCTGAAATGATTTTGTTCAGAAGCCAAATGGCAGACTTAGCAATCCATATTGACGATGAAATATGAAATACGTACTTTAACGCAGCAATTGCAATTGGAACAAATATGCAAACCGAAAACAGTATCGTTTCGTTTAAAACAGAAACAATATCGTTTCGTTTAAACAGGAAAAAACTTAAAAATACTACGAAGAATGAAAAAAAGACAATGAATTACGATGCGCTTTAAGACACAAGCATGAAAAGAGATTACTCTTTAAAAATAATGCAATATGAATACTTTAAGCAAATGCATAAGTACATTTTTGAAGATAAAATATTAACAATAATAGTGGAGTGAAAGTAGAATCAAATGAAAGCTCCAAAGATAAAATTTCATGAATATGAATTTGAAGAGAATACCAAAATTTAAAAGAAAATTCACGCGGGCGAGAAAGCCCCTATATTTCATCGAAAATTCAACAAAACTTTTCAAGTTTCAGCCCCAAAGAAGCACAAACTCATAAAGAATGATCAAGATACTTATCTCCGTGTATTCTCAAGTAGCAATTCAGGTGTACGATGGTTCAAACTTCTTTGAAAATGCAAGTTACTATGTTCATCAATAGGTAATTTACTCGAAATCAAAAACAGATGGCTGTAATATTTCCAGAAGCTTTTCACAGCGTCCTCAGCAACTACTGAAGCTGTGCATGATCCGGAAAGAGAGCACGAGGTCCCAGTTTCATCGTCAACCATAGACGAAGTTTTGGCAGCAGTACGTGACCTAAGAAATAATGAGGCTTCTGGAATAGATGGAATACCAGCAAAACTGCTCCAGTGGGAGATCTCTATCTAAGTTACTTCCACCGACTAATATGCAGAATATGGTCAGAGGAATAGTTATCAGAGGATTGGCAAAAAAGTATAATATGTCCTGTAAATAAAAGGGGGACAAGTTAAATTGCGAAAATGATAGAGCCTCTTCTATGTAAATCTTATAAACAGCTTTCAAAAACTATAGAAAAAAAAATTAAAGCCGTACTATGAAAGTATTAAAGGAAAGTATCAGGGAAGTTCTTTCGAAGTGGACGATCTACAATACACCAAATATTCTCAGTAAAGCAGGTGCTCGGAACGTTCTGGGAATATGACATTGATGTGCACAAACCCTGTGTCGACTTCAAGCAAGCATGTGACAGTGTCGAGAAAAATGCCTTGTACAAAATAATGCTTGACTTTGGCGTTCCTACAAAACCAGTTCGTATGGCCAGAGTCACGATGCTAAACACAGTGTCCCAGATCAAGGTAAACGTTGGACTAACGGACAACTTCATAATGGAATCAGGCTTAGAACAAGTTGATGAGCTTGCCCTATTGTTCTTTTATATTGCGCTGGAACATGTCATCAGAAAGACATCAGCTGAAACCTCTGGTACACTAATGTTCAAGTTCACATAATTAAAAGCATAACATATGCTGATGACGTTAATATTATAGCACGATCAATCTCAGATACCAAAGAAGCATTTCTGAGTCTAGAATCTGAAGCAAACGCAATTGGCCTCAAATTAATGCTTGACTTAACGAGAAAGAATACTCCAGTCCGACAAAACCTGAACGTAGGAGACTATAACCTTGAAAGCGTAGATAGCTTTTTGTGTCTTGGAGCCAACGTGAATTGAAAAGGCTTTGCAAAGACGAGTTTGGACGCCGTAAATAGAGCCTATTAGTGCTTACAGATCCCATTATAAGGCCCAGGATTGTGCACTGTAAAAAAAGCTCCATATTTAGAAATCAATAGTCATACCTGTGCTCTTATATGAACGTGAAACATGCACCCTAACGAGCGAACCGGAAAAGGCAGTAGACATAATTGAACGCGAAATGTTCCGGTAAAATCTTTGGCCCAATGAAACAGGGAACACAGTGGAGACTACATTACAACAATTAGTTATCTGAACTTTCTGATGAACCAATTGTAGCTGCATGCGTGAAGTTACACAAATTGCAATAGGCGGGTCATGCAGAAAACTGGCTACTCAAAATAACATTAAAAGGCAGAGAACAAGGTAGATGTCCAGCGGGAAGACCGAAGACTCGATGGGAAGAGGCGATAGAAGCTGATAGCAGATCTTTGCTGCGAGTGATCAACCGTGATAATTGAAGGAGATTAATCCTGGTGGCCTCAAGGCCCGGCTTGGGCTATCGCGCCATAGATGATGATGATGTTCATCGATTGCCCAGCGGCAATAGCTGCTGAGAAGATAATTTTCAAATCGATTTTATGCATATTTTTTCCTTTAAATTATTATGTACGACTTTAAAATGTAACTTCAAATAAGTACAATCGAAAGCCAAGAAGTGGCGCTGAATATTAAAAATGAAACATGATTTCTAACAGCTGATGAAACCAGCTGTACCAACCATGCTGGCACCAATAACCTTTGAATGAAAAAGATCAACAGCAACATACTCATCTCAAGAGGATGCAAATCGTGCCATCGCTCGTGACCAAAAAATATCTTTGGTTCAGCTGAATATAGTACGTGATCGACATGCAAGGAAAAGCTGTTCCTTGACGGAAATAAGACCGCAGAACAAATAACGTAACCCAGCATGATTGACATCATTGTAGCTAGAACGAGACCGGCATCAGTGTCAAAACAAACACGCGCAAATACAACAAAATACACTTAAATTCACAAGAACTAGTTGTCCCGTCTCGAGAAAAAAAAACAAGCTCGCGAGAGATAAACGAACTCACAAGATGAACAAATGCGAACTGTCACTGGGGCATTGTAAACATCAGCTGATTCGTCAAGAGCTGAAAGATGGTGGATCATGCGAATTCACCACATAAAAATGGCAGCGATTGCTTGTGGTGAGAAATAGTTTGAGTCCATGATACAATAATACGATTCCCCGCTGCACTTCTGTCAATGCAAGTGCATTAGCATTTCCACGAATTGACCTCGAACTTTGAACTGCTAGTCATTAATTCAAAAATTAAAAGGGCCAGGAAGTCATGGGAAGGACCTTTCCCCAAATTGGTACAGGAGCAAGGAAGTAGCGAAGGCGATCATTTGATAATTAGCTGATCAATTGGCGAAGGCGATAATTGGATAATTTGCGCAGCGGATCTTTTGTATGTGGGCATATTAGAGGAGCTTTTTGGAGGCTATAAAATTTAGACCTTTTGTGCATAAGCAGGTTGGAGGTGCGAAATCGATCCAGGATATCTATACGGGCCCCTAGTCAACGTAATTAGCTAGGAAATTATGCAAGTTCATATTCATTTCATTTTTCTTAAATTGGCAAAATTGTGTTAGTTCTTTTCAGTAAATGAATTTTGTAAATTGTGTGTTAATACAACAAGAATTAGTGAGCAACTTATTTCAAGAGTCTAATTTTGCAATCTATGAATGTATTTTTGTATTTAAAGAGTTTAACTTTGCATTCTATATACGCGTTATGGTTCAGAATCCACTTGGTTGAAGTGGTTTTCGCGGGTAGTTTTGTTTTTATATTAACAGAGTCATTGAGTGCTCCTACACAAAAGAAAAAAACCGGAAGAACATGGTCGGAAGATCTTCCCTTTGTAATGAACAACCGGTTCATTTACAGATTTGTGCGGGGCATATATCATCAGTCGTGAGTCGCATATTATACAAGTAAGGCATGATTTGGTAGTAGAGATGACATAGATTTGACTCACAAAATTGTTATTGAGAAGGAATTGAGTGAATTATTCTGGCGATCCGCGTTTCTCGCTTTTCGGCTTAATCGGGGTTTATAGACACAAGCAATTGGCGCCCACGCACGTCTTTGGATCCGTAGGCCCCAACCAGAATATCCGCCGCGGGTGGATGGTAGCATTTATGGTAAAAACTGTACCACACACGCGCAAGAACAAAGCGAACTAAAATCAAGAATGAATGAAATAAAACAAAACGATGTATGCTATATGACAAATGCAACATTTAATGTGAACCGTTTGAGCGCTTGAACAAGAATGGACCTAAAATCGAAAAATGAAATGAAATGCCAATAATGCAAATATGAAAATACATAAGCAGTATATAAATGAGTAATACATGAATTGGTGACCGAGTGTCGCATAGACAAAAACAAAAAATTCTGAAGCTGAAAAATGTTACATTAATTATTATTGTTTATATATTCCAAGAAAATATTGTGAACATTAAATTTCAGTCAACAAATAATCTAGAATGTTGTTCCTTATGTCGACAAATTGGGAAAAGTGTGTCTATATAAAAAAGAACCCATATCTCACTATCCTGTATTTAAAATCTATGAAATCTTTCACACATTTTTTCCGTGGGTTACTGATTCCTTTTTCATTTCTTCCACAAACAATGCGGCCATTTATTCTTGTATTCCTTTATTCCATGAATATTGCCACAGTTTCACAGATGTTATCTGTGACCCTTATTTCTCACCTTAGCATCTGGAATGAACTCTCCCGTATACTATTCACGTGGGCCCGTATGTAAGTTAAATTATGTAAACTTGATTATATTAAAAAAATAACTTTTATTTTTGGAACCAGACTTTTCATCCACTTTCATAAGTCGGCGTCGGTGGAGTGAGTCGTCCTCAGCTGCCGAAATGCGGGACGACGAATTTAGTTTTCCGGCGCCATCTCAATGTTTCTCTATTGACAGGGTGCTTTGCAACTTCTTGCCTGTTTTCCGAAGCGTGTGTGGAAGAAGCAAAATTTTCCGCTTATTTTGCGTTCGATTTACCAATCGTTCAAGTCGGTCTAAGACGATAATTGGTTGTCCGGTTGCTGCTGAACTGCCATAACTCCAGGTGGATTTTGTAATTCCAACATTAAATCTGCCATCTTGGCTAGTGTCTCGACGTCAGGCTCGCTTGATATGGCTAATACCACCCTTATGTTTTCGGGGAGTCGCTTCAACAATAGTGACCTAAGCATGGTTTCGATTACTTGCTGTCCTCCTGTATTGCGAAGTTCCTGCAGATAATGCGACGGTTTCTTGCCTCCCAGATTTTGGCTTTGGAATAAGCGTCTCAGCTTCGATTCCATGGGTTCCGCAAATGCCGTTAAAATTCGTCGCTTAACTGCTTCATATCTATTTTCCGTCGGTGGGTTCCTTGCCAGGGAAATGACGTGTGGCATTATCTCGGTCTCAGCATACTAAATGATGTACCGAAATTTCGTTTCGTTCTGGGTGATTTGATGTGTGTGGAAAGTGGCATCGACCTGATCAAACCAAAATTCCGGATCAGGTCTATAAAACGCAGAAAATTTCGTGATTTTCGACCTTCAGCAAATACAATCGCGAATGACGAAGGCCTTGGCGCGATTGGTGGTGCATTTTTGTGCGTTTTCGGCGTTTCATCGTTTGACGCGATCACAATTTTGAAAAGAAAACGTTGGCGTCACTTCCGCACTTTCACGAAAACTAAGTTTTTTATTAGGATTCCTTTTAAAAGCCACTTTTAATTAGGGGATCACGTCGGGGTCACCACTATGGGGATTCGATTATCACCGCTAGCCGCTATAGCCAAAACCAACAAATCACACAAATAAGTGAACTTGGTTCGCGCGAGTTATGTTGCTTATCACATTGATTTATAAAAAAAAACAAGTTTTCTATGAATACGTCTTTATTATTCGACTGCTAAGAACATCATGAACATAATGAATATTTTATTTTAGTAAAACGGCAAATTTAAGTGTGCTCACGATGCACCAGACAATTGAATATGAAACTTTAAGAATTTGCAAAAAATAAGTTGAGCGGATATGATGTGCAGACAAATATGAAGCTTTTGTATTACATTTGCAAAAACAAGTTAAGTGAGGAAATGTGAGTAGTGGGTCACGTGGACGTAGCGTTGAACCTGGTGTGATCTGGGCGATGGGGTCGCGATGACCTTGTGGACGTAACTCCTCGGACTGAAGCGTAGGGAACAGGAACTGTAGTTTTGGTGTTACTGTGGCTGTAGCGGAAGATTCGATCTCGAATTTGAATTTTCGCAATTTGCAAAGGATATATGCAACTTTGATGAGGACAATGGCACCTTGAAGAGTTTGTAGAGAGAATGAGATTGCATATTCCCGGTTTGAGATGATTTCCAACTCTTTTATAGATGATAATGCGTTGAAATTGTTTTCCTTTAGCGGATGTAAGGTGAAATTTTCTTCCAAAGTGGTCATGTTAATTTTCCCAAAAGTGGTAATATGTAGGGTTATGTCGTCCGAACATTTTTTAGTTACTCCTTCGTAAATTATCCCGTTTATTTGGATGTTACAGCTTTCAAAATGAATGAGTATCGTTCCAGATACACAGTCTGGAGTGAATGGGCAAGTAAAGTTGATTGGTACTTCTGGGCTATTGATAAGCAGGATGTAGTTATCTTCTGGTAGTTGGATCTCGACTTTTGCATCCGAGGTTACGAATTCGCAATCTGCTGGTTTGTTCTGCACCAAGTTACTGATGCAATTTGACGATCTTCTGTTTTCGATGAGGAGTGGCTTTCGGCAGTAGAATACTTTTTCAATCTCAGGACATCTTTCTTCAAAATGCTGGATATTGTTTGGGTGTAGGGTAACATAGGGTTTTGAAATAATCGAAAGGTTGTTTTGAGTTGGGATTGGGATTAGATGGAAAAATGTGTAATTATCTTTTTGGAAAATGGGAATTTGGACATTAAATATTATGTTTGTGCCATTTTGATAGGGTTGTAAATTTAATAGTTCGTATATATTCTCTTCCGACTGTAAATCAATGTTTTCTTCTTTGAAGGTGTTATAAATTTTTGAGAGTTCCTGGGGGCTTAAAATTTGGTTTGAAATTATACTCAGTTTTGCTAGTATAACCGCTTCAGGTATTTCGGATAAGTGATTACGAAGTATGTCTATTTGGTAGTTTACCTGATTAAGGAACTGAATGTGTTGAAGAAGATCGAAATTTTTCCTTATACCGTTATTAATCTGATCTTGATTTAGCCAAAAATAACTGCTGACGGTGTTTTGTTGAGAGTTTATGTGATCTGTAATTTCTTCGAATCTTTGAATCATTTGATGATTAAGGAATGTGTTGCGAATTCCGGCGTACCGACTTTCTCCCATTCGCAACTTCTAATTGCCGCCGTAACATTTCACCCTTCCTTTGGGCACTCCTACCTTTTCCTCTGTGTATTCATTTAATTTTATTAACATTTTTCCAATTTCCCTTCAATTTTTATTTCTTCATCATCACCATCCTACTCTTATTTCCAACTAAAATCATATAACATATACTAATAATTTCAATTTTCCCACTAACAACACTCCCTACATTAATTCCCACTAACAAAATTTCATTCTATTCATTTTCCCTAACAAAACCTAATTCCTTCCTTAACACTAATTTCATTCCCACTAACAAATTTTATTTTTTATATACTGACAAAAATGAATTCACTGATTACTAACAAAATTCAATCTCATGCCCAAATGCATCGTCGAAGTTGCTTATGAGATGAATGGGAGATCGACCATCCACGGCACCATTGGCTGTGTCGTGAGTCCTCGATCATGGGTCTGCTGGAACCCTGAGTTCAAGTTCTCCCGGGCGCACGGAAGCACTCTTTTTTTTGGGGTATCGGCAAAATCAATAGTTTTCGTAATGTACTCGTATGTGTGACACTTTACATTCAATCAAGCGATTCTTGGGGATATAAATTGCCATATATGCAAGTCAATGGAAACTATTGTGATTGTCGATACGGGAACAAAAAAATGTGTGGGTAGCGGAATCGAAGTGTAATGAACTTCGATTACGTTACCCAGATGTGGCAGCGGTAATTTAAAAATGAAGAGGATTGCGGAATACGAATTGGATGAAGGTGAAATGTAAAAATTAAGTGGTAGGGATTGGGGAGTCAGTTTTTGGATTTGAAAGAGATAAGGGTGTTTTGTGTGCTCAGTGGAATTGATTTTTGGAGGGTTTTAAAATTAGGAAAAAAGGGAGTTGGTAATATAAAAGAATTTTGCTGTGCGGGATATGAGTGATTTTTGTGTGTTTTAAAATTGGGGAAAAAAAAAGTTTTTGGATTGAAAAATGTGATGGTTAATCAAATAGATTTTTCCTTTGAAGTTTTAATGATGAAGTAGGAGAGTGAAAGTATTGAGAAAGTGAGGAATATTGGATTTTGGAAGAGAAAGGAGTTGAATTTGTGCGGTGTGAAAAAGAAACAGAAAAGAAGAAGAAAAGATTTTATTGATTTGAAGTGCGGGGAGACGAAAGTTGAAAGTTTTAAAAAGAAAAAAAAAAAAAAACTAAATTTTGTTGGTTGGTGAAGAGGATCATGTGCCTTGAGTGCAGTTTTTTTTGCGAGTACGGATCAGACAGTTGAAAGTGGCCGTTGTTGGGTTTTTTTTTAGTTTTTCGTTGTTATAATATTGAAATCTGATTTTCAGTGGCCCCACGCTTCTTTGTTTGTACGTCACCGGGCGCTCGGGATTTTGCAAGGAAAGAAGTAAGTAACAATCATATTTTGTTTCAAAATTTTACAAATAATTTTTTTTAAATAATTTTTATATTTGAATTGATTTGGTTTGTTGTATTTTAGTATATATGTTTTTGGTTAACTCTCAAAAGGGCCTTTTACTCGTAAGGTTTTTTTTGGTTGTAAATATAATTGTTGGATTTTTTTGTGTAAATAAAACGGCCATGGTACATTAAAAGCCTTATTTTCATTTCTCAAAATGACCTCTCCCTTTCCCATCCTTTTCCCTTTGTGCTAGTTTTTATGTAAGGTGGCTCAGCACGAGCAGAGGGTGTCCCGGAAGACCCACGAGACGACTGAGCGCTAGCCGGCCTCAGTATGCCACCCCGGGCTACACACCTCTCTGCTAATTCTTAATGCCTGCAACTGCGGTGACTTCCGTGGTTGCTACAAATGTTTGGTGCTTTGCGGCTTCCTGAAGATTAAGCTTGTCTGACCGTTACTTTTCGATTTTGTCGTTTAGACGGACAGCATCATTTGCGTCCATTTTGCCGGTAAGAAATTTGATGGCTGTTCCCAGACCATTTAGCCCACGTTTGTTTCGATATTTAGGTAAGAGTGATCCTAGTTTAGTTTGTAGTTCGTGCAGTTTAAGCTTTGTTGTGTCTAATGTATCTTTTAGTTCATGTATGTTTTCAAGTCTTGAGAGTGTTTCTTCAATTTTATTTAAGGTTGTTTGATACGTTTTCAATTGTACGATGAGTATGAAGTCCTTGTGTCCATTCGTTACTTTAGCCGTCCCTAGTTGTAGTGGTAGAAGTCCCCGGTTGTTGCGTAGGTCGTGTATTTCCAATCTCTGTCCTAGTGTCATGGTCAGCCTGAAATTTTTTGTTTTTCTTTAATTTAGATTTATGTAGTTTCTTGTCTTTATAAGTGATTATCGTTAATCTCTTATTTCTTTTGACTTTTTGTCTACTAAACCGTGGAGTAAGTTTATTTCTCCTATTTTCCATCCTAAACACAGTTTTATTTTCCTCAAATGTTGCGGGGGGTTCTCTATTCTCGTTCAATTTGTTTATATTTTTGTCTATTGCATTTTTGAGTTTATTTTCAATAGTTGAATAAACTTTTTCTTGAAATTCGTTAAGTTGACTTAAAAATTCATGTTCGTTGTCAAATTTCACTTGTTTTAAAAATTCGTAGGTGCGTCCAGTAAAGAGTTCGTACGGGGTATGGTTGGTTGCAGAGTGTATGGCATTATTGTACGTTATTACCGTTTCATCAAGGATCTCGTCATGGTCTCTGTCTCTTGTCTTGTTATATATAATGCGGTAAATTCCTGTTAGTGTTGAATGTACACTTTCTACAGGAGGATTGCCTTAAAGAGATTTGAAGTGAATTCAACGCCCTGATCGGTGCTAAGACTTTTTGGTATGCCGTGGAGACTGATGAAATGTTTAAGCGATTTAATTATAGTTAAGCTTTTTTGTGCTATTAGTGTGTACGTAGCAAGAAATTTCCTTGTAAATCCTTCAAAACATTATCCATTACCCTCTGGAATGTTGCTGGGGCGTTTTTCAATCCAAAGGGCATACGGACAAATTCTTAATGCCCATTTTCTACCGTGAATGCTGTTTTACAATCGTCTTGTGGATCTACTTCGATTTGATGGAAACCACTCGCCAAATCGAGAGTGGAGGAATATAAACATTTCCTTAATTTGTCCAGAATGTCGTTAATGTTGGGGATGGGATATTTGTCGCTGATGGTCTTTTCGTGAAGCTTCCGGTAATCAATTATCAATCGCCATTTCTGTTTCCTACTAGCATCTTTCTTTTTTGGGACAATCCAAATCGGAGAGCTCCAAGGTGAAAAACTAGATTTTATTATTCCTTGCTCTAACATTTCCTGGATTTGTGCTTGAACTTCCTTTTTGTGGATGAAGGGATACCTGTATGATCTCGTGTAGATGGATATGTCGTCTGTTGTCCGGATGCGATGCTTGATATTGTTTGTGAATGTGAGATTATCCCCTACTTTGAAGAAAATATCTTCGTATTCTTTACATAATTGAAGGATTTTATCTCTTTCTTCTGCATTACTAAAATTTTTTACTTCGCAAAGGTCTGCTTTATCGAATTTCCGAACCTTAAGAGTTTGATCTACATACAAAATTTCTTCCTGGTTCGAATTATTGATTACTTCAATTATATTAAACCAATTTCTAGCGTAGTAGATACCTTCGGATGTGGTTAGGTTTCGGGAAATTATGGTTTTAGGTAGATATACGAGTATTTCTCTATTTTCAATATCCACTGGTAGTTTTGCTAAAAATTTTGAATGAGCTGGGATGGTGTATTTAGCTGAAACGAAGTTGGTTTTGAAAAGAAGAGGTATAACTGAATTTTTAGTTATAAGCGTTTTGTTTCCCAGATCAACTTTGGCTGACAATTTAGATAATGCGTCTGGTTCTTAAAGGCCATCGAAGTACTTGTGGAATTTGAAAATAAGAAAATTATGGCTACCCGGCTGGTTGAATTCTATAAAAGTGGGTAAGGTGATCCGCTTGCACAGTTGATGATCATTAAGGATTGTTGTAATGTTGATAGGGTCTATGATCTCTAGATCTTCCATGCGAATAAATTCTGGATTAAGAAACGATGCAGAAGCTCCTGTACCTATTAGAAATTTAAGTGGGCGACCGAATGGGGAAGATATATTTATATTGGGAAGGGTTGATCCGTGTTTGTTAATATATACGTACCCGATAGGGTCATCGAGGCTGTTGATAGAAAATTTAGTTCCGCAATTTCATTGTCTTGAATTTGTTCGGGTTGTTCGTCCAAGTATTTGTCTTCAGGCTGTTGATTGAAGCATTTGTCTTGTACCTGTTCTAGTTGTTGATTAAAGTATTGGTCTTGCATGTTGTCGTTTTCGTAGTAGTTATCGAGATTCTGAAAATTTGTACTCAGATCCTCGGAAGAATAAACATTAAATAGTTCTTTTGAAGTGAAGTTTGGAGGTCCAGTTGGTCGAAAGTAGTTATTTTGTTGGTGTTGGTTATGCCGTAAATTGTATGTTTGTCTGGAATTAGAAGAACCTATCTCCATTGGTTCAGGCTTAGGTTATTGTCGACTAGGTATTTGTTGCCAGTTAGATCCCCTTGTAGGCGAAAAATTTGCATTTTTCTGCAATGTTTGACTGGCTTGAATGTTTGGTACTGTTTTATTGTAATTAAAATTTGGCATTTTGATTACGTTACTATATGTGTTAGGAAAAGAATTCGCTCTATTATTTTCAGGCATGCTAAAAGGATTTTTGTTCGCGGTATATAAGGGGTGGTTTTGCAAAGTATTATATTGGTGGTTATAGGGGTTATTTGTTTTTACTGGTAGGTTATTGTTTGGTCTTTAGATTATGGCCTTGTGTGTTGAATTATCATATCTGGAATAAGGTATATTTTGCTCCTTAATACAATAAGTGAACGCCATCGCCAAATTTTCCGGTTTCATCGCTCGAATTGTTCAGCCAAGGGGCTCTCTCAGACCTGAAAGAAACGCATTTAAACACATTTCGTTATATAAATTACGTTTCGCTGCGATTACGCTTTGGTTGCTTTCATAGTCCGATCATTTTAGACAATTGAAATAAAGAAAATTCCGACAGAGCCAAATCTTCGTAGAGACCTTAGGTTTACCACAAGGAATAAAGTGTCAAAAGTCCCCATCAGTCCCATGTGAGCTTAGGGACTTATTCGGGGCCCAAGGTCAAAATTTTAGGTTTTTTGAATTTTCCTCGAAAACGGTAAGTTTTATCGAAAAAGTAACTCAGAGCAAAATTGTAGATCTTAAAATTCCTATAAAAATGGTCCCAAGAATTTTTTCTCTAAGACCCACTATTTCCCAGATATTGCGCTTGTAAGAATCATGTTCTACATAGTATGCACACATATGCCACGTGTATACGTATTTAGGTACTCAAGCAAGCAAAAATGCCTACTCGTGTCTCTTTTATGTATACATTATACTATTCTAAGAAAATTTACTCTAAAATGACCGCCGGTCCCTTACCAAATCCCCTCTACTTGAATAACATCTGGCCTTAAAAAACATCTGCCTATTCTTTTGTCCATGTGGTGCCGTTCACGTATACCTGCTTCTTTTAGTGTTGAATGAGCAGTTCGAGTGACTATACGTATTTATTACAATTGTCTACTATTGAAGTTAGTGCTGATTAATATTTAAAAAAAATGTCACAATTTTGCTTTATTTGTAATAAACTTTTGACTGAAGATGAAACTGTTGTGGTCAGTCGTGGAATGCCAACTTTAATCGATGCAAGTGTCGCGAGAAGTGATGAGTTTGCTGATTATTTAAGAAGCCAAAAGTCCGTCACAATTCACGTGGATTGCAGAAAATCATACACCCGGAAAACTTCAATCTCTGCATCAAAAAGACAACGTGAGGAAGAACAGGCCAGTACTTCAAAAGTAAGTCCACCTCATACTAGAGCGCGAATAAGTGAATCCAGCTTTTGTTTTAAAAACCACTGCTTATTTTGTGGCGATGAAGCGGATGAAGAAGCAGAAAAGAAGAAAGTGAAGATTTATCGCCGAAAAATTCATAAAGTTTCTACACTTACATTCAAAGATTCCATTTTAAAATTAGCTAAAGACCGTTCTGATGATGTGTCAAAAGCTGTCTTTGCGCGTATGATGTGTCAAAAGCTGTCTTTGCGCGTATTAATTTTCAGTATGATTTAGTTGCTGCTGACGCTAAATACCATGACAGTTGTTACAAATCCTTCCTGAGACCTAGTACTGGCGGTAAAATTGGGCGTCCTCAAAGTGAGGCTATAAACTCTGCAATGGAAGAAATTTTCAATTTCATTGAAAGTAGCGATGACTGCCAGTTTTTGTTAGATGAACTGAAGAATGTTTGCCAAAATGTAGCTTTAGAAAACGGGATTATAAAAATACGATTGAAATTAAAGTATGGTAGTAGAATTATTATTACAGAGAAGCCTGGAAAATTAACATTTATTTGTTTTGTAGACAATTACCAAGACATTTTAAGTCAAGCCTGGTCTGATAACAAAAACTTGAATGAAAAGGAAAAACGGTGGAAAACTTTAAAAGCTGCGGCAGAAATTATTCGAGAAGATATTCAATCTCGTTTTATTTCTATGTTGAGTAACAAATTAACAGCTGAAAATATTGCCGTGAAACAAGCTCCGAATGACGCCGATGTCCTCATAATTGAAACAGCAATAGAACAATTTAATGCAAGAAATACAACTATTGTAGTGGGTGAAGATGTTGATTTATTAGTACTACTCACTGCAAAGACTCCATCTGATAAAATTATTTACTTTTTAAAACCTGGGAAGGCGCAGTAACGGACGGAAATATATTCTTCTAAAAGTTTATCAGCTTATCTAAAATGCCAAAACTTTATTTTATTTTTACACGCGATAACCGGATGCGATACTACGTCAGCAATGTTTAGAAGGGGCAAAAATTCAGTATTAAAATTTTTTGAAAATGTGATTTGATTGACTGCGCAAAAGTATTTACAGAAATTAATTCTTCACCTCAAAAACTAATTACTAAAGGAATTCGGTTTATTCTTGCGGTTTATGGAGCTCCAAAAAAAATTGATTGCATAGATACGTACAGATATTTAACATCTGTAAAAAATACACGAAACAAAAAGCAAGTACAGCTATCTTGTCTTCCTCCAACATCGGCATCTGCTACTCAACATTTGTTTCGAGTATACTATCAAGTTCAGACATGGCAAGGCAATGAAATGAACCCTGAAGACTGGGGTTGGAAATTGATAAATAATACTTTGGAATCGATTCGAACTTTACTGCCCCCTGCTCCAGAAAAACTTCTTAACACTATTTTTTGCAATTGCAAGAAAGGTTGTATTGCCAAATGTGGCTGTAAAAAAGTAGGGTTGCAGTGCTCTCCAGCGTGTACCAATTGCCAAGGTGTCTCTTGCTCAAATCTTCAATTAAATACAAGAGAGGAAGATTCATGTGATTTTGATGAAGAGACAACTGACTCATCTTCATTTGAACAATTTCTAAGCGTTCATCAACAGGAAGGAGAAGAAGAAGAACAAGCAGAAATTGAAGAAAACATGATTGCTGAAGTTGAATATGAAGAGTATGAGTCAGATCAAAGTAATAAAAAAAAGTTAGAACGACAGTTAAACTCAGTAACCCATATCAATAATCTTCATACTATTAAATAATTATTTTTCCTGAAAATAACGTCATAAAGGTTCGTGGAATAGGCCTACCAGGGATACCACGTTAAAAAAAAACGCGCCGAGTACACTACCTCACAGGTGGTGTGGAAATGTGTGCATATTATGTAGAACGTGATTCTTACAAGCGCAATATCTGGGAAATTGTGGGTCTTAGAGAAAAAATTATTCGGACCATTTTTATAGAGAATTTTAAGATCTACAACTTTGCTCTGAGGTACTTTTTCGATAAAACTTACCGTTTTCGAGAAAAATCTAAAAAACCTAAAATTTTGACCTTAGGCCCCGAATAAGTCCCTAAGCTCACATGGGACCGATGGGGACTTTTGACACTTTATTCCTTGTGGTAAACCTAAGGCCTCTACGAAGATTTGGCTCTGTCGGAATTTTCTTTATTTGATCACTATTTTTATGTCTAAAATGACCGGACTATTCATGGATTTGAAAGTAATTTAGTATAGTTGCCGATATTTCGATGATTTCGCTATGGAATCTTTCGATCGTTTTATTTCCTTGTTTCAGGCTGTATCCCTTATAAGCGACGTTTCGTTGCGCTTATCTGCGTAGTGCAGTATTAAGTTTTGCCTTATTTGGGACCAATCGAGAGCTGCTCCGTACATGTTCAATACCTAGTTGGCCGGCCCATCTTTCTTGTTCCGTATGGCTCGAAGTAAAAGATTACCGTAAGCTGTACCTTCCGTGCAGGAAATTAATGAACGAATTTCCTCAACATTGTGAAGGAATTCGAACAAAAGTTTAGGGTTCTCATCGAACTTCGGTAAATCTTTTATGGCGTCCGGCACACGTAAAGCATTAGCGATATCGTTTGGAGTGATCACCGCGTTCCCTCCTGTAGACATGCTTAAAACACCAAGCGATTTAAAGATATTTCACTCGAATAAATTAGTATGTTTCTCTTGAAATAATGACAAATTTAAGGAAAAATTACAGTATCACTTCCTCAGACTTTGGCAAATACACAAATAGACACACAAATAAACGCGAAATTTAGGCACACAATTAATCTCCTTCAATATAATTCCTTAATTACACTTTGGATAATTTGTTAAGTTGTTAAAAATATAATATTTAGTTTTGATAGTGAAAAAATAATATGGTGAAAGGGAAGAAAAGGAAACAATATCCAACTTACATCAGATATGTTAAGCTTATGATGAAAAGCTTCATCGTTGACTTTTCTGACACTTTTTCCTTTTTGTTTTTCAACACTGATTCTGATGTTCACTAGTTGATTTTCACCTTCGATTTCGAGAAAGTAGGCTTTCCGATTTTCTAACTTCGATATACCTTCGAAACTTTTCGCGATACAATAATATTCGATAAACCGTCGATATTACTTTAGGCGAAAAAATTAGAAAACCGAACCGTTCGACTGCGCCAGTTATGTTGCTTATCACATTGATTTATAAAAAAAAACAAGTTGATTTATAAAAAAAAACAAGTTTTCTATGAATACGTCTTTATTATTCGACAGCTTAGAACATCATGAACATAATGAATATTTTATTTTAGTAAAACGGCAACTTTAAGTGTGCTCACGATGCACCAGACAATATGAAAATGAAACTTTAGGAATTTGCAAAAAATAGGTTGAGCGGATATGATGTGCAGACAAATATGAAACTTTTGTATTACATTTGCAAAAACAAGTTAAGTGAGGAAATGTGAGTAGTGGGTCACGTGGACGTAGCGTTGAACCTGGTGTGATCTGGGCGATGGGGTCGCGATGACCTTGTGGACGTAACTCGCGCAACCAGTGCAACACATACATAATTATGTAGTTTGTTTTCGATTCGTTCCATTCTAATCGTTCCTCTGGTGCACATTGTTGGATTGGAACTCAGCTGCCATATCGGAGTAGCTGGAAAATGTTACCAATTTGCACTTCGAATGAAATACAGAGAATATTACAAGCGAAATTGGATTTCGCCATTTGTATTTCAAATTTCAAAATATAATCTCTAATGTAATAGCCACGTAACGAATTCCGTATGAATTGTAAGCGGAATCACACCAAACATATAATGAAATAAAGATTTTGTGCAGGCAGTTTCTTGTACTTGTTCATGATCAAATAATAAAATTAAGTGCTTGTCAGACTTTTTTTTGATTACTTTATTATTTGATGTGTTTGATGTTGTATTAGACATGCACGCGACGCGTTTCGCGCTATCAAGGCAGCATCAGGCTATCGACTAATTTACAGAGCGGTTAAAACAATCATGTGCTATCATTAACGGGATGTCACGAATCACATTCAATAATTCATTACTAATTGGTAACTGTACCTTTAACAAAAATCATGTGCTTTTAATAACGGACTATTGCAAACGAAAATTAGTTGATTGTTAATTATATTTAAACCTCAAGTATTTAGCTTTATTAATTTCGAAAATTTCAGTTTTATTTAAGATCCGGTCTCCTTCGATATTATGCAATAATTGAATCCTATCAAGTCGAATTTTATAGTTTCTCTCTTTTAAATGTTTTGATAAGGCAGAAATTAGCTTTGTCATTTAATTTTTTAAAGAGATATCTAAGAAATGAATTTCACAGTTTCCAATCTCTACCGTAAATTTAATATTATCTTCTAAATTATTTAGAATACTATTCAGGAAAACTTATAATTGTCGTTTGCAAAAAATATGTCCAAATGCAAAAAATATCATCTACGTACCTAAACCTAACTAGGATATGAGTTAATAAAATATTTTGTAAAGAGAATAGCTTGGTTTCAAAATATGACATGAAATATTCAAGACTTTCTTTTGGATGTAAACCTTCCTATTAAAACAGAAATAATTTTGGTTTAAGCATGTACCCCTCAGGTTTATCAGCTCATTCGTCTGGTCCACAGAATCAATTTTAGTTTTTATATCTTCAAATAAAATACTTTTTAGTTTTTGAAGGGGAGTTGAAGGGAATAAATTAAATCAAACGACACAAGTTTTGCGTTATGAGGGATTTGAAGGTTTTAACTTTTTCTCTGGTTCATACGAGTTTTTTAGCGCATACTTTGAAATAAACCCGATTCTACCCGGAATCAATTTAGCTAAATGTTTGCATAACGCCTGCGCCTCGCGTTAATTTTTGGATTGAATCACTATTGATAATTTGTACATTCGTATTAACGGGTTTTCCATTTAGGACATAAGAATTTTTTCTATTAATAAAACACAGAAATATTTGAGATATTGAGTTCAAATTTATTGTGGGTGTGGTGCAAGCATTACATTTCAGTCATATGACCACCACGAGCTCTTTTGAAGGGGCCGATTCTTCGGACCCAATTTCCCACCACTCTGGCACACGTTTCGATCGAAACGTTGGCAATTTCGCGTTGGATGTTGTCTTTGAGCTCACCTAAAGTTGCTGGCTTGTTGGTATAGACCAGTGATTCGATATAGCCCCATAAAAAGAAATCCAATGGCATTAGATCGCATAAACGATGCGGCCATTTGACCGGACCATTTCTCGGGATAACACATTCACCAAATTTGCCTCTCTATAAATCGATTGTGAGGCGTGCTGTGTGGCTAGTGGCACTATATTGTTGAAACCATACATTATTGATTTTAAGATCATCCAATTTTGGCCACAAATAAGCTTCAAACATACTACGATAGCGCTCTCCATTGACGGTAACATGACGGTCGTTTTGATCCACGAAAAAATACGGCCCAATAACACCTCCGCCATGAAAACCGCATCAAACAGTTATTTTTTGCGAATGCAACGGTGTCTCAGGAAGCACATGTGGGTTTTTTGCTGACAAATAACGCATATTTTGCGTATCGGCAAAGCTATTGAGCCAATATGAGCTTCATCGCTGAAGATGATTTTTCGATGAAATTCTTCATTTTCTTCAAGCGTTGCCAGAACCCAATTGGAAAAGTTTCGGTGGCTCGTATGTTCAAGTGGATTCAGTTTTTAAGTCAATTTGATCTTGTAACCACGTAGGCTCTTACGGCTGCGATATTTCCTTCGCTTCGAGAGGTACGCCGTCTTTTCGGCAGCGAAACGTCCAAAAGTGAATTTGGACTCGAACTTATCCACTATAGCACGCACAGCCTGTCGAGTGGGACGATTATTACGGCTGAAAATTGGAGTAAGCGCTCTTGAAGTTGCGACCTCTGACTGAGAATATCGGTAGTAATTTTTAATAATTTCCAAACCTTGCTGGTTGGTGAACTTTATCATGATGAAAATGTTGACTTTAACTAACGTTTTGATATTGACAGTTGGTTAAAAAGTTTAAGGGTGCGTTCATATAAAGATACGAAACTGTTATGTCCTTAGTGTAAAATCCTATTCGATTTTGTTAATATAGCTTACTTTATCCAAAACTACAATGGCATTGTAATGAATTCTTTCTCATTAGCTTTAGCTTGAATTGATTTTAATAATTTCTGTTTATTACTGCTTATATTGTTGTTACTTTGTACTGCTGTGGCTTAGAATGGTCTTGATTTCTACAATAAAATATTTTATGATATTTTATTGTGGGAATCATCTCCACATGTTCCTGCCAATTGCATTTAGATTAGCTTATGCTTTCTTTTCTGTTACCTACTATGCTGCTGTTGAAGTTTGGGAATCCGTACATCTGCCCAATCCTGAATTGGGAAGAGTCGGGCAAGGCATTAGGAAATGTTGTAGGAGTTATTGTACTATGCTGTGTCCTGTAGGTGTTCACCTGTTTCGTATATAAGCTGCGAGTGTTTATTTATCGGCGATGTAACAAGAAATCAATGTTCAAACCAACAGTGTATCCAAACCGATCAGACACGGCTTAAGTAACTACAATGTGAATTCGATCGAGCACGGCAAGTCAACACTTCACAAAGTATCAAAATAACAAATGACATTACAACCAAAACAAGTCGATATTGCTGTTATCGATAATGCAGATGATTGTGCGCGAAAGGAAGTTGGCTACCAAGAAAAACTGGGTTCGAGTCCAAGGAAAACGCTGTAAGGATGAGCAGCTGTTTTGGCTTTGAACTTAGGTTCTTTACCTCAAGAAAAAGAGTCGTTACAACAAATTAATAAAAGAACCAACGATGGTCGAAGAGGTCTCTTTTACGGATTCTTTCGACGACGAGAAGAACGATCTTTCAACGAATTGGGTAGTCACAAAAGTAATCAACAGCCACCACCACCAGTAATCAACAGGCGCGAGTCTCAAATGAAGAGTGGACGGACAGCGTCACTTATGTAAGGTTCTTTTATTCGAAATAAAAAAAAACACAACTTTTAAAAGCTATACTTAGAATTTTATTTCATCCCGTTCTGTGATCAATTAACAACTAACTTTCATATATTTGTTCACTTAACATTACACTTAGTCTACCTCAACAATATGACCTACATTACAAATATTGCTTATTAATATCGATCACCACTTTTGCAATTGATTCTAGTATTAGCATTTACGTTATGAAATTGTACAATTGCAAGAATGCTGATTACAAGAATTCATTTTAATGATAATTGTTGATATTGGAAAAAATGCAATTTTACATTGTGAAATTTTATGGTTGCGAGATTGCTGATCATAATAATAGATTTTAAGTGTTACAATGAACTAGGTTAATCAGTTGACTAGAAGTTCATTTGCACTTGGGGTCAAATTGATATCAAATGTTCTATGTGGTGATGACGTCGTTGATGAAGCAATTGGAGTGTCACTTATTGGAGGTATATGCATCAATGACGTCATCCCTCCTTCCTTTGATTAAGAACTCTCCTGAGTTTTCTGCTTAAGAGTAGATTTAAGTAAATCGTATTTTCCTTTCAAGTACAAGTAGGCAATTATTTATAAAATGATAGTTAATGAAATTGATGCAAAAGTTGACACAGCAAAATATTCACTTTTTCTTTTATGATATTTTAGTTCGTTTATTTGCTCAATATTTTCGATTTGTCGCAACACCAATTCGTCAAAACTCAATTGATTTATACTTTCATATAGTTTAAAACTTGATTGAATAACAAAATTTTGTTTGAAAGTCTTTAGATTATTAGAATATATTTGACCCCCAATGTTCACATTACATTTATGAAAATTTACAATATAGTTTCCTTCTAAGTATAATGTTCTATCATCACAAGTACTATTGAGGTATGTTCTATTTGCGTTTTTTAACAATATTGATCCTGGTTCTATTTCTATAACTTCCATTTGATAATTCTTGGTTTTCATACAGTTGTTTTGAAATATACGAGTACATAGGTCACATTTTTTCAAACTGTTCTTATTAGCATTGGTTTCATAATTATAACATATATTATTTATTTTCAAGATTTCTTGAGTACGAAACGAAAGCTGTTGGTAATTCTTATTTACCATTGGCGTAATTAGTGATCGTTCAGCATTAACAGTGTCTCTTGAAATTCTTATAGCAAACAATAGTTTATTTTTCTTATAACTAGCTGCACCTAATCTTATATTTTCCAGTTTATATAAGTCGATGTGGTATCGAACAATTTCTTCGCTAGTTAGAATGTTACTACTCATAATCCTCAATCTAGCAGATGCGATGTTATTTTGTACTCGTATATGTTCAACATTATCACCCAAAATTTTGATTTTCAACATCATATCCAAGTAAATAAGTTGGTTGTAAATTTTTTCGTTTGTTGCTCTAACACCATTAAATCTTTCAAGGAATTTCTTTCAATTTGAAAAATGTTACGTTAAAATAATTGTTAATTGCGATGTTTTTATTTATCGTCCCAATTGTGTTGTGAGTGTTTTCGTCAATTGTCCTCAAATGTTCTTCAATCTCAGTCCTGTCGTTATCGTCCATTGTCCCGTATAGCCATTTAAGTCCTGTCCCTATAACGTTTATGAGTCCCCGTCTTTCACTGTGTGGTAGAATTGTTAAAATTTTAGCTCTAATATTCGTTAGTTCATGTTGTAGTAATTGCTGATTTTCCGTTGATTCCACTTGATTGAGATTTGATTCTAGTGAGTTAATAATGAATAGGATGTCTCCCGGATCTATAAAATGTATTATCGTATAATAGTTTTCGACAATCGTACAATCGCTTTTGATCTCTGCAAAACCATTGCTACTGTTCAATTGTTCTATGGTCAGAGTCCCGTCCGTTGGTGTCATCATTGTCAGTATTGCTAGCATCACTATAAACTTGACCTGAAAATTTTTTATCTCTTTTAATATTAGTCGGATGGATATTTTCTAATTTGAGTTTCCTATATCTACGCTCATTTTTATGCCTCAAGGCCTTGTAATTTTTAACATACCCTTCGTCTTTGCTTTGTTGGTAGTTTTCCCTAGTTTCATTTAATTTATTAATTCTCTTTTCCTTTGTTATACGCAATAATTTTTCTACTTGCTCAGGATTTACCTTTCCTTGTTCGACATCTAGTGGTTTTGTTTTGATCGTAGAATGGAAAGACTTATTATACCATTCAATGCATTTGAATACTCTCTCTTGAATTGACATTTCCGACTTCTCTACTTCTAAAACTCGAAGTTTTTCACCTAGTATGTTGTGAAAACTGTTTATATCTGCATTGCCTGTGTGGCTGTTAGGTTTTGTGAAGTGTATTTCGACTTCTTCAGAATGTAAAAACTCCTTCACGTTTACTGAATTGAATTCATTGTCCATTACTAGGCGATTTAGTTTGCCCTTTATAGAAAAATATAGCCTTATCTTTTCGGTTATCGTTAAACTATTCCTATCTTCTAAATACAAAGCGATTACATATTTTGAAAATTTGTCAATAAAAGTTATGAAACTATGTTTTTTATTGATGTAGATGTCCACATGTACTTTTTGATTTACATTAGTTGGGGTTTCGGTAATTGCATATTTAGGTTTAAGGGGTTTTCGGTCGTATCGCAGTTGTTTATGAATTTTTGTATCAAAACCTTAAGGTTTTTGAAATAAATAAGTTTGTTTAGTCCTTCGTAATTCTCATTAATCCCTGCATGTCCTGTTTCTTTCTTGTGGTACCTGGCTATATGTTTAAATGTGTCATCTTCCGTCTTCATATCCTTGGCATGATATGTACATCTATAAAATTTTATACTTTTGTTAAAAAGTTCGATCAGTTTTTGCTGGACCAAATTATATTCGTGGTCTGGAAGCTCGGAAAAAATTCCTACTTTGCCACCTGTAAGTAACCTTCGGAACACATCAGACATATCATTATTTTTAATATCATCCAGACTTATAAAAATTTTGCGCTTATTATTGATATTTTCGATTTCTTTTGTTTTGCGATCCGTTAAAATGATCTGAGTATTGAAACGATTCACTACTGTGTCTAGAATAGGAAAATGGTCATTGAGTTCGTCCTGTTGTGAATGAATGGTCGCAGTAGTGCTCATATTATCGTCTTCTTCTCTGTTCTTGCTCAATGTATTGATTTCTCCTGTTTCCGCGTTAATTCTACTCATAAAATCGGCCGCTTTGTTCTCTTTTCCTTTGATATAGTTTATATTTATATCATATTCTCCCAGTCTTAGCAACCACCTTTGAAGCCTTGGGTTAATATCCTTACCCTTATTTTTAGTTTGCAACCACTTGAGAGGTTGATGGTCCGTCATCAAGTCGAAAGGTCTTCCGTATAAATAGGGTCTGAAATAAGTACAAGCCCAAACGATCGCCAAAAGCTCCTTCTCTGTAGTACAATACTTTCTTTCGTGATCGTTGAGGCTTCTGCTAGCATAACTTATTGGATGTTCATCTTGTGTAAGAACAGCTCCTATTGCAAAATCGCTCGCATCCGTAACTAACTTAAACTTTCTATTGAAATCAGGGTACCTTAGAATTGGGGCCTCAGTTAACATTCGTTTCAACTTTTGGAATGCGTCAATATATTGAGGATCGTTTTTGTTAATTTTGCAGTTTTTTTTTGAGGTATTTTGTCATTCCTTGGGCAACCTTTGCATAATCTTTTACAAATTTCCTATAATAACCACTCATCCCTAAAAACGATTTGATTTGTTTTGGTGTTTCGGGAAGTCTTAATTTTTGGATATTTTCAATTTTGTCCATATTTGGTTTTACCCCTTCTGTTGTAAGAATATGTCCCAAATATTCAGTAGTTCTCGCAAAAAATCGACATTTATCAATTTGGATTTTCAGATTATGTGATCTTAATCTGTTGAATACTTGTTGGATACTCAACTTGTGTTCCTCGATGGAAATACTAAATATCAAAATATCATCTAAGTACACTACGCAAATCTGATTTATATAATCTCTTAGAACAGAATTAATAAGTTGTTGAAATGTTGCCGGAGCATTCTTCAATCCAAACGGCATCCTCACAAATTCATAATGCCCTAAAGGCGTCGAAAATGCTGTTTTCTTTCTATCCTCTTCTTTTATCAACACCTGATGAAAACCCTTGGCGAGATCCAGTGTAGTGAAGTACTGAGCCCTGCCCAGTTTTTCCAATATAGTCTCAATATTAGGGATGGGGAACTTATCGCTTATAGTCTCCTCGTTGAGATTCGTATAATCAATAACGATTCTCCACTTCTTCTTGCCAGAATTATCTATTTTCTTGGGAACTATGCACAAGGGTGAATTATATGGTGAATTGCTTTCCTTGACGATACCCTGCTCCAACATTTCCTTCATTTGTTTATTGATTTCCTCCTCGTGAACCTGGGGGTACCTATAGATTCTTGAGTAAATGGGTCTATTGGTTTTTGTGACAATTTCATGCTGAATTTCGTGAGTGTGGGTTAACTTCTGTCCCTCCTGAAAAAATAAATCTTTGTTTTTCCCAATCAAGGTAATTAGAGTGTCTTTCTCTTCAGAGTTCATATCTTCCCTCAAAAGTTTATCGAGAATATTTTGGTCATCGGTGAATTCTCCTAACACATTTATATCCTCAAAAGTGTAAGGACAAGAGTACAAAAATTTTGTTCGTACATTATGAATTTCAATATAACCCTCTTCTAAATTTATGGTTGCCTGCATTGGTTTCAGTAAATTCTGACCAATGAGACCATCAAAATTCTTATTTTTGAGAGTTGTGAGTTTCCAACTCATGAGATTTTTCTCATTAAATTCTTCTGGAAGCTCCGTAATAATTTCCTGCGTAACTTCAGTTGCACCATTAAGTGTATTAAAGCGGATAACGTCCTGTAAATTTTCGCGTTTATATTTAGGTAATTTATGTTTGTCTAACAGGGTTGTGGTCCAACCAGTGTCGATAAGGCATTTGATTCTTTCACCACCAACAGTCAGTTCTACTATCGGTAGATCCTGTTGCGAGGCGGTAATTGAAAATTTACTTCCCCATTCAAATGATCGACTTCCATTGGTTCAATGCGTCTAGATTGTCCGGAGTTTGTGCCATTAAATTGATTTCGAAACTGCCCTGAACTTGATTGACCGAAATTGTTGTTTCTTCGGAATTGTCCCGAAGCAGAGTAATTTACATTTCCTCTAAATGTACCATTATTTTCATTTCTCCCGAATTCCTTCCTATAATTTTGTCGGAATCCGTTATCTCTATCAAAGTGGTAATTGCGTCTCTGTCTGTCGCTGAACTGTCTGAGGAGTCCAGTCTCATCTAATAAATAATAGGCTTCTCTCAATGTTTTAATGTCCCTACTATAAATTACACTAGCCAGATGTTGGTCGATACCGTCCAAAAATATTTTTAAAATTATCGATTCATTAGAGGCAGGTGAAAATTCCACTGGCTTATTGTTGTCAAACTCATACTTAGTGTTAAGCTTATCTAAAATATTTCTTAGTATACGGTGAAATTCACTTACATTATGATTCTTCGTGTTGATAGCCTGATGATGCAAATTGTGGGTACGATTCCCTGATTCCGAAGTTTTTTATTAGTTCCACCTTCACTATTTCCCAGCTTAGATGGGCTCCCAACGTTCGAATTGCTTGTAATGCTGCTCTCTGGATCTTATTTAGGATGTATCTGTTGTAGACGTATTCCTGTAGGGCAGCATTATCCCGAAACATGGGAAGCATAAGTTCTACTTTCCGGATAAATGATGAAAGATCGTAGTTCCTGTTGCCACAAAATTCCTTGATTGCCGCTGCCTCCTTAAGCAACTCTGTAGCAGAGATGCTGAACTGCTGATGTGATGGATTTGCCATTCTATTTTATAATATTTTTTTGTTTTCTTCTTTTATTTTTTTTTCACTGTTTTGGTTTTCGGTACCAAGGGACCTTTGTTAGCTACCTCTTTCTTTTTTAAAAGGGTAGGAGCGAATTCTCGGAAAATTCAGCTTAAGGCAATGCTAGCCTTCCGTTATAAGTCTTTTTGACTTGCTTTATACACTGTTTTGGTTTATGGTACCAAGGGACCTTTGTTAGCTACCTCTTTTTTTTTTTTAAAGGGTAGGAGCGAATTCTCGGAAAATTCAGCTCAAGGCAATGCTAGCCTTCCGTTATAAGTCTTTTTGATTTTTTTTTTGCACTGTTTTGGTTTATGGTACCAAGGGACCTTTGTTAGCTACCTCTTTTTTTTTTAAAAAGGGTAGGAGCGAATTCTTGGAAAATTCAGCTCAAGGCAATGCAAAGCCTTATGAGTTATTACCGGGATATTTTCACTTTTTTTTTTTTTTTAAAACGAATATTTTCACTAAGTCAATCTTTGGATTGACTGCTTACCGACTGCGCCACTTATGTAAGGCTCTTTTGTTCGAAATAAGGTATATGCATCAATAATGACGTCACCCGTGCGAGGTACAACTAAGAAATCGATTTGGACAGCGAACAGCGTTGGAGTTCCGTCACAAGCGCGCAAATTATGCAAAAGCGGAAAAAATGGAGGAATTGAAAGGGGTTGGAATTTTCTGAGCTGCAGCTTGACCATCAACGGGGCCCCTAACGTTAGAAATTCAACAGAAATTGTAAGTTTTGTAAGTCTTAACCCTGTGAAGGAAAATAGTAAAAATACAATAATTTTTGGCAGTGGTAAGCTACAGGATACGGCTAAGAGCATCAACGCGTTTCAAGGAAAATGAAAATACAAAAAATTGAATTTTGGCGACAATGATTATAATTATATCTTATTTTACATATTGTCGCGTGTTATGATTCGCGGCCAATAATTTTAATGTTCCGGGAAAGTGAAAACACAATGTCTTTTAAATTAAATTAAAAGAGTTTATTTACTAAAAATGCACAATCACTAATTTAACTATTTCACAACATGTCTATTAATTTTTATTTCAACTGTTTATCGCTTTTACAACCAATATCGGTCTTAATTCGCACTCCACACTATCACTGTTTACTTTATCGCGGTTGTTATGAATCCCCCCATTCATTCAGCTCGCCCTTATATAGGGTCTCTAGTCATTCAATTCATTTCTCGTACATAAGCGAACTACCTGGAATATTCGAGCAGCTTAATAAATGGGTAGTGACTCACTTTCAGATGCTGATCATGATTGGCGGGTTTTCGAGTACATTCGTTTGTTGATGTTCTTAATGGTTGTGAAAACAATTGCGACAGTAGCTCGCAGAATTACTTGTACATGTAACAATATGTTTAATCTTAAAAAAGGTAAACAATAACTTTGCTTACATATTACACATTCTGTATCAATTCTTTTCACATTTTTTGCAGCACTTTCTCTATTTTTACCCGATTTTCGTAAATTGCCATAGTACCGCGAACAACGTTTTCTAACAATTTTGCCATCATCTTTCCGCTCAATTTTCGACAGAAAGTGATAAGATGAAACGGATTCAGGCCGTCGTGGTACACAGTGGCCTCATCACAGATGAGCTTAGGGTCATTATCTTGGTAGAAAGCAAAGTTGCTGGCGATACCCAATTTCTCAGCACTTTGCTTATCGTTTTTTTATTTAATTTCAAGGTAGACAAATCTATCCATTTTACCATCTATAAAATGTAAATTGCCTGCTCCAGCGCTAGACATACAGCCCCAAACCATGACAGAGCCCCCTCCGTGCTTTACGGTCGCCTTAGTGTTTTTTTGGATCAAGTTCAGTGTTAAGCGTACGCCACAAATACATGTTACCATCCGACCCATGCAAATTAAATTTGCTTTCATCAGTGAACAAACCCTAAAAATATTGCAAAGTATTAAAAAAAGTTGATTTTCTATACGTATTCCAGGAAATTACTTGATTCCAAAAATCTGCTGCTTTTAAAAGGTATCTACTCCTTGGCAGATCGCACTCTAAAGTTTTTGTTCTTAGGGCTTATAAATGGTTTTTTCTGGCAACTCTTCCATGGTAGTCATACTTGTGCAACGTGTTTCGCACAGTATTTAAGCACACATCCTTTCCAGTGTGGTCCTTCAAGGCTATTTTTAACTCTTTCGCCGTTTTGAAAGGATTTTGTTTAAATTCTCTTACTATCATTCGCTCTTCTCGCTCTTTTAATATAGTGCCTTGCGCTTCTCGACTCTTATTTTCTATGCTGAACTCATCACAGAATCGCTTAATATCTTGTACAGTTGATTTCCCTCTACCGACCAGTTCAGCAATTTCCCAGACAGTTTTTCCTTCAAAATTTAGCCTGACTATAAGTTGTCTTTTTTCCACTGGAGTTTGATTTCCGTTTGGAGACATTTTAATGAACTTTCTAATGTGTTGCACTGAAAAGACTAACCACAACTCATAACGACAGACAAAATCCAAGCTCCAGGAAGGAACTTGCAAAACAACGGAACTTTTCCATCGGTATTTTGCCTTGTCCGATTATTCATTAAGCGCCACAAATTGACTTATTTTTGTTTTTATTCTTGTATTATAATACTTGAAGATAAATGTTTTGTTTTTTTTTCATACTAAGATAGGTAAATACCTAAAATATATATAAATGCGAAAAAAACATAAATAGTCTATTTCTGCGTAATTTAAACTCACTCAAACATTCAAAAAGAGCTTGTCCGATTATGCGATGAGGCCGCTGTAGATATATTCGCACCAAGTTGATGATCTAATTTTAGAAATTCCCGTGTATTTAGTTGTGCCTGCATCACGGTCATGCTCGTTTTTCTGTTTGTCGACGGGTACAATTGTTGATACAACAATGTGGCATTTGTTACTGATGCACATATCAGTACATCAAGGGCAATTCCTCTTTGGGTCGTAATAGCTGGAAAGTTGGTCTGATATTCTATACCTTTCTTTCGTTCATAGTAGTCAAGCACAGCCTTCGTCTTCATTTTTGGCTGATATTCTTCTGACATTTGTACCTCAAATCCGTGGTAAGTAGAAATAATAACGACATCTCTTTTGTCTTTCCACTTCAAAACCGTTATATTTTCTTTCTGACGTGTAACAACTTCGCCCTATCTGGGCCCCATTTTTTTAGCTTTATGGCCCGAGGAAGATCCACCCGATTTGCGCGCAGAGTGCCACGAAAATCTGTTTTTCGCTGTAATAAGTATTTAGCTAAACCAACGCTGTTGTAAAAATTGTCGCACACAATAATGCGTCCTGCTTGTGATAAGTCATTGCACAAAATCGCTACTACACTTCAGGGCTTATCCAAATCCTCAATATCAGGGTCACGTCCTCCGTAGTCTGTATAATCCTAGACATATCCTTCTTGTGTGCACAGTTTCTATATCGTGAGACCATATTTATGAGCTTTCGAAGGATTATACTGTCGAAAAGATATTCTGCTTCTAAAAAGCATCATAGATTCATTGATGACTACACATTCTCGTGGTGTTAGTAAATTTTTTCAGTTATTGATTACTGGTTAAAGAAGTGACTTTATTTTGAAAAGCCGGTCTGTTACATATCTGGGTGCTGTATTATCAACAAAGCGCCAACAACGAATTATCGTACTGAAGCGATTATATGATATGTTTACGTTGTGAAATATTGGATGATAATATATCGGATCTAGTTTCCAATACGATTCTAAACTAGGAAATTTCACAATACCCATTAGCATGTACAAACCTATAAATTTCAGCATTTCTTCCTGTGTCACATTTGTCCATCTGTTCATGCGGCTAAATCTTGAAAACTCATTATTCTGCCTCAGTTGATTTGCGTTCAAGTTAGTTTGTGTTATCATAAGATCCAAAACCTCATTAGTCAAAAATTTTCTATAAATTGATACTATAGAATGTTCGCCCTAGAGTTGAATGATTGGAGATTCGATATCATGCTGCTGTCGTGACAACAGTTGTATTATTTCACTCCAACCATTTCCTTCGTCTATTTGATTTATTTCTTGCGCAGTTAGCTGGATGACTTCCTTAGCTGTCAACTTCTTTGGGTTAGTAGGTCGTGCGGCAAAGTTTTCAGAATTATCGCTCCTGTTTGCTTCTGCAATAGAGACATTTCTTGTTTCATCAACAAATGGCATGTCATTTGTTGACATAACACTGTCTGAATCAGAAACATCATCCGGAACGAAATCGCGATCGGCGACGTTATCATCACAAAAAATACTTTCTTCTGAAACCGACTCGTTTTCACTAATGTCAAGGTCACTATCCTCTAAAATACGTGTCACTTCTTCATCGGTAAGACCACGATTACGAGACATCTTCAAACAAATCACAAAATATTCGATCACAAAACCGGAAACCACAATGCGCACAAACAAAGCACTTAGCACACAACTGACAACTACAAGCAATGTATCCCGTTGTAATATTTCTTATAATAATGTTACCATGCTAAAAATATACTAGTATACACATAATAGCCATAAAATAACGACACCAGGTAACGCGGAATGTGAAAATATAGTGTGAATGATATATGGCTCACGAACGTGCTGAGGAACGAATGCGTCTCCTCAAACCCGTGAGCCACATATGTTTCACGGAAGTAAAACCTGCTTCCCGATCTATAATTTTTTTTTTGTTTAGTAGATTGTGTTTTCAATTCTCTATAGAATATTAAAAAAAATGATTTGGTCTAACGGAGTAGTTTCAATATTTTCTTCGTGTTAACGTTTTTTTTTTCGAAGACTAATTATATTATTTCAGAGAAAAATCCAACCTGAAAATTTTGAAGTATTAAAGTTTTTTGTTTTTTATATTCCGTCGGAATTCCTTATTATTTTTTGCTCACGAACACCATCTTACCCAAGAAATAACTAATTATTGCTGGTATAAAAACTGTGGAATGAAGAGTAAGCTACAAATAAATAAAATACGTCTGGACACAAGCGCATTTGATTTAGAACTGATTTATTAATACAAAGATGAACAGGAATGAATAGGAGTAACATGTAAATATGGCAAAACTGAAAATATATAATAAGATATGGTCATACTTAAATAGATTCATTTATATGTATCATCGCCATCCAACATCCCTTCTCGATGATAACTTCAATATTTTAGTCCAATCTGGTCAGCGAAATGTTGAATTTTTCGCCCGTTGTAATGATTATCATGTCTAAGTCTGAACGAGGAACCGACTTCTCATCGGTTCTATACGTTAAGTCTGAGTAATGTCAACGGATGGTACCAACCGGTCAACCAATCCGTGCACCGTAATCCATTTTTGCGGTGGCTGCTTGTCGGCCAGCTAGATCGGAGAGGATTTCGGTCGCGGGTCTCCAAATGGCTTACGCTCATTTACAATTTTTCAGCCACCATTAGACGCCCGTTTCAAACGCGTCAAACACAATCATACGGAGAAGAAACCTAATTTACGTTACTCCGAATTTCTTCATCAATCCAGTAAAGTACAAAAATCTAATTTCCGTTTCGCGTTCCCGAATTTCCGACGCGGTACCGAAAAATATACTACGTTAACGTAAATCCGAAAAAAATTACGCTAAAGAAAAACCAAAATCAACAAAGGTACCGCGTACCGCGCGCGACGCGAAACCGGCCTCAGCGGGTTTTCTCAAACCCTACCCTTGCGACGGCATACTTACCGTGCACTCTACTTCCCGCTGAAAGAAAGGACCACTGGAAAGGAAAGTCGTTTTTAGTTTAGTAATCCATAATATTATTGTTTATTGTTGCGATGCTTTTCATAATTTTTTTTTTTATTATTCGTTCTATTTCTTACAACATAATAAACGTATTTTTACATCCCAAACGCAGAATATGACATGACATTGAAACTACTAGAGTCCGCACAATCATAAATATATTAAGGGCATTTCATTCAGTTCAAAAGAACCGACAACAACTTCAAACTGTATCACTGTCGGGATGATCAATATCTCCCGATTTAGGTTTTGTGTCGACATTAAATGTGCTTACCATTTCGAATGTGCGTGAATTCTGAGTATCCTCAACAGTAGGTTCATGTCGATTCAAGCTATGCCGACTTAACAGTGATGAGTTCTCGAAGATTGTTAACTCCCTGCTACTCCATAAAGCTGGGTGCTGTTGGTGTGCTGTTGAATAGGTGCCACCCCTACTTGGAGAGATTGGGGCTGCTGATGGTCCACAGACGAGGGTAGAATGTAGGGGTTGATGTTGCTGGGATCGAGATGGTTGCCGATGCTGGTATCCGCGCACACACTTCCCGTTGATGTTGAGGGAGTTCGCTAATGCGCACATAACCTCTCAAAATGACAACAGTTTTCCACTAAATCTGCAAAGCACGTTTCACAGCCTATTTCAACTGGAACAGTCTCAGAATATGTCACTTTTCTTAATGGTGTACATGTATATATACACAATTGCGCCTTATATGCGTCGAGAAGCAGTTCTTGGGTGGCGACCATTACTTTCACACCGATTCCCATGTGGCTGTTAATTCACGTTGACATCCCACGACAAAATTGACGTGGGATGTGAACTCGTCACAACCAACATGCGATGACAGGCCACATAGTAGTAAGGTGTGTTGGTAGTGGTCGCCAGCGGCGTCGCATGATTCATTACACCGTCCAATGTTTGGTAAAAATATCGGCTTTTGTCTTACAATAGATCGCTGCAATTTTCTTCGAAAAAATAAGATCCTGCACGATCTAATAATTTTGGTGCGCCTGGTAAGTTTATTCCTCTTCTGGTTGTGTTATAGCTTAATATGTACTTGGTTGTCTTCAAAAACTTTTATTGGTGTTTCGACTCGTTGATCGAGATCTTTAAGAATTTTCTCAATCCACAACAGCTCTCTCGTCGCTTCAGAAAAAGCAACGAATTCCGCTTTGCATGACGAATATGCAATGCAAGTTTGCTTTTTACTCGCCCATCCAATCAACGATCCATTAAAAAAATATAATCGCTTCCCCAATCTGCACCGACGTAGCAAATAAAGTCTTTGTCAAGCCTCAATTTCAATGATCTTGTTGACTGTAGCTACTTGAAATCCCGCTTCACCTCAATCCAGTCGCATATTCTTAGTTCAGAAACACGCCTTGCTAAAATTGAAGTTGCCACTGCAATATTAGCACCTTGTTTGGCCCTCCTTCGTAGCCTTTGGGTTGCCTCATATAAACATCATGAGACAAATCACCATTCAAATATACTGCCTGGATATCATAATGACGAACTGGACTTTTGCGAGAATCCCTGTGTAGCCAATCTAGCCTTGAATTTCACTGGATTTCCGGTCTGGTCAGTCTTTGTCTTGAATACCCATTTACTCCCAATAGCTTTAGATCCAGGTGGTAAATTAGTAATTACCCAGATGCCGGAATTCTTCAATGAATTGATTTCTTCGTCCATGGCTGGTTTGCAACTATTCAAAGCCTCATCGGAAGTAAATGGATCATTAGTATTTACATTTTCGTTCGTGACTTTTTTTACGACCCTATCGCCATACGAATCTGGATTCACTCCAAAATTAGGTCTCATTGAGCGTCTCAGTTGTTGGTTAATCACCTGCTTTTTGATCTCGTTCTGTTGATCTTCGATAACTTCATCGCCGTAATCACTTTTGTTGTCGATCGCCACTAACTCGTCCTGGTGCGGCTCATTTATTTGTTCCTCCAGCTGATGTTTGGAATCTGGTAAAATTTCTGAAATTCCACCAGCCTCATTCGTAAAAACAACGTTTGACTGATCTTTATTCAATGTGTATTGGGATCCATTAGCCTGCATCTCTTCGTGCCGATTTCATTGCCGACTAAAATCTACTTCGCCGATGTCTGATCCAGCTTCTTCCTTTGATCTTATAGAATATGAGCATACAATCAGTCCCGAATTGATGAAAATATCCCAAATTCGGTTTTCGTCCATGCCACAGCTCATAAGGAGTGGCCGATCTATTCTTCACCAGCAAACGGTTCAAAATATAATTTGCTGTATAAATCGCCTCTCCCTAATATTGTTTTGTGTAAGGTAGAACTGTCCAAATGTCCAATGCTGCGGGAATTGTTTTCTAGTCGATTTATTTTTCAAACAAATAACGCAAACATCGGTGTGCTGGCATTGCCTGATGATAATTCCAGTAGCCAAACACTGCATTTTTCGTATGTCGCCCAAATGTCTGTGGCCAAGGATTTTATGCCACTCATGAAAACACTTTGATTTGCGAGAATTTTAATTGTTCCTACGCCTTTAACATCCAAACGGCGGCCGTCTGCTACTTTTTGGAAGATTTTTCGTAAAAGTATATATAATTTGATCAGCACACTCCAATGTATCCATTTGGGTTCCAAAGGGGGTTAGCAGATATTGTTGTTACTAGTTAATTTTGTCGTTTGTGAAAAGTACTTAGAAAGTGAAAATTGTTTATGGAGACCTAAGCAACTATAAAAAATATTATTCCTCTAATTTATACGTAATATAATTTGAATGATTCAATTTTTTTTTTTCAATGTAGATCACACAGAACACACACCACACACTAAAATGCTTTTCAACACGGGAAGATAAAGTTTTACATACCTTCATAGAATTCTTCAAAACTTTACAAATCGCTTCACACGTTTCAGGAATAATCTTCGATAGTAGCTGCGAAGATATGCTGGTACTGAATTTCATTTCCCTGAACTCCCTGCCTGTCGCAAGGTAACCTCTCCCAAGAATGGTCTCTGTCGCCCAGAGACATGAAGAAGAAAGGCTTTTCCGAAAAGCGGGAGATGTTCTGAAAAGAATACAATCTGCATGCGACTCCGCAAAAATCAACAAAGCAGTAAAGATTGGGGTCTTTGAATTAGAAGAGCTCCTAGACCGCATAGGGCTGGTTAAAGGCCGAAGAAGAGCAGAAGCGCTGGAGGCGAAGTCTAAAGGCCACGTGCAGATAGCTCCACCATCGAAAATCAATAAAAGAATGGCGTCTAGCCCAATCAAAGGAGATTGGGACAAAAGAAGGAAGGAAGAAGCACTTGATGGGCGTGGAACACTAGATTACGGGTTCCAGACAGTGCTTACAAAAGGAGCGAAGAAAGCCGCAAAGAAACTCCTTCAAAAAGTGCCAGAAAGTAAAGTTCACACGGACGCCCAACAAAAAACGAGTTGGGTAGACAGACTGACGCTCATTTCAGAAGGGTTTTGTGTTCAAGTTACAAAATGCAGTAACCAGCAACGTATAAAATTAAGAAACATGTCAAAGACGATTTTATTGGAGAAAATGTCAAATTCAAGAATCACACTGTTTGCAATAAAACCAACTTATTATGAATGGAAACACTTTAATTACAATTCAAACTACAATTGCGATTTTACGGAAAACGATTTAATTTTAATTCGACGTTGTTCGAGAGACTCTACTTTAAAAAACTGAAAACTTTTTCTTTTGTCTGCAAAAATTGCGCTTCAGAGAATTGCCGCTTCTTACAATTATTTCCCGATTCGAACATTTCTTAAAATTAGTATACTAAAATCGTTACCCGATTCAAATTCGACCATTTTTCCAAACGTAAACAACTTAACATTTTATCTTTGCTGCCTTGATCTTTGCATACTTTTAATTGATGTTTGACAATTGTCATGTATTTGACAATTGTCATATGTCTGTTTACCATTCAAACATAAGTATGTAGTGTCGACTTCGCGAGTGAAATCGCGAACATAAGTCAACGTACGACCAACGCGGTCGGGCCACATACTGGTCGAATTTGGAGCGGAGGCCAAGAATAGGGAAGCATTCTGCGACGCAGAAAAAGCGTAGTTATATCCTCGCTCGACGCGATGGCAATGATCGAAATAAGGGACATCGGCTGCGTCACAGATCTGTAGAGGAGGCCATCATAAAGGAGTTCCCAGCGTGGGCAGGATCAATGCGAGGTTGACACCAGAAAACCATAGGGGACAACGCATGGCCATAGTTGACTTGACCGAAAAGGACGCCGAACAATTTCTGAACAAGGGCAAAGTACGAATAGGGTGGGTTGTCTATAAGATACGGCCAAGAGCAACGCCTCTTCAATGTTTCAAATGCCTTGGTCATAGTCACACCGCACAAGTATTCAAAGGACCGGATAGGAGTTCCCTATGTTACAAATGCGGTGAAATGGGACAGAAAAGAAAAGAGTCTACGAAGGAGGCGCACTTTATTTTTTGAAAGGATACTGATCCAAAACCTGATTTTGGACACGTCTTGGTATCAGGAAAATGCCGGGTGTTCCAGGAAGCCCTAGCCAAGGCAAAATCAGAATTTATATGACCCGAATCCTGCACCGCAGTTCAACCGCACAAAATCTGCTTGAGCAGTTAGCGAGGGACATGAAAGTCGACTTCTTGCTGCTGAGTTAGCAACACCAGGATAAAAGTTCTGCATTATGGTATCCTGACGAAACTGGTACTGCCGCCATCTAGGTACGGAACAGTGATTTCCAAGCAGAAAGTAGTGGACGGGGGGATAGTTTCGTGTGGGTTCGGTGTTCAGGGACCACCTCTTTAGTGTGTAAAATTCTTTCTTTCTCTTCGAAATTCAAATGATCTGTTTGGTCAAGACTAATTTGCCAATCGTCACATTCACCATGATTTTCCAACGATTTTTGAGATGAAGGTTTGGACTTTTCTATTTTGGAAATTATTATTGTTATTTTCAATTTCGAAAATTATATTTTAAATTTTGGGATTATTGTGATTTGGAAAATTATTGTGATTCGGAGAGCAAGTGTTTCGATTTCGAAAACTACTATTCTGGAAGTTGCTGTTATATTGAACATTTTTATTTTGACTTTGTTGGCCAGAAATATTGTTACTTTGTAAATTTAAAAAAAAATGCTGAACTACTATTCCGGTTTTTGGAATAATGTAAGTAATTTCCTTCGGTCGAAATTGCCAAGACCTGTTCCAGTGAATTGGAGTTTCTACTAAAAATTACGATTACGGTTCGATCAGTTTATTTTTAAAAACATCCAGAGCCATTCGTTTATTACGCTCCATATCTCCCATTCGGTTCTCAAGCTCATCCTTTATGTTGAGTCGTTGTAGTTGTAAAAGTCGATAACATTGGTTTTAAGGTATGTTGATCGAAGATCGTCAAGCAATTGAAGGCAATCTTTATTATCACCGAAGTTGGAAATGAGAAGTGCTCTTATCTCGGGCCAGGTCTGTAAATGATTATTTATATTTATCATTTGGTGCGCTTTACCTGTAAATTTCGCCTTAAGCAGGTTTATAATCACCAACTGGGATAGTGGGTTGAAATTTGTGAGGGCAGCAATCAGAATCTCTACACCAGCGGTTCTCAATCTTTTTTGGTGACGGAACCCTTTTGGATAGCAAAATACTTGATGGAACCCTACAATAAAACAATGGTTTTTAAGTGTATTTTTTATTAATAAGCATAATTAGAGTACCATGTAACAGTTACTTATTACTTACTTACATAACAAGTATAATAATAAATATAACATTGAAAAAGAAAAAAATCTAACTAATGGGATGTATGAAACTGTTTTTTATTTTTCATCAATTGGTTGATATCAGGTTTCATAGAGGACAGTTGAAGTCTCATATCAGGTTCGGCGTCCAGTCTATTGCGGTATTTTGTTTTCGTGGCTGCATAGGTTGAGAATCCTGTTTCGCACAAATATGTTGTTGGAAACGGGAGAAGAATATTCAAAGCCATTTTGGCAAGCATTGGATATTCATTTCGGATTCTGCACCAAAAATCGTTAAGAGGCGTCGTTTTGAACAGTGACTCCATAATTGTGTCAGATGACATTTCTAAAAGAGATTCATATATCTCGTTTGACATACTTTCGGGCTTTTGTAAGTTGGGTAAAAAAGGATTATGAATCCATGAATTCAGTTTCATTTTTGTATTCTGTTCTTCAGGAAAATACTTCTCAAAAGATGCGCGCATCGAAGTGAGATATTGGACCAATTCTTCAAATACATCATCTTGAAATATTTCTGAGTTGTTATCGCCAACAAACTCACTGAGTGACGTAAAGCTTTCTATATCTCTATTTCCAACGCAAATAATCCAAAAATCTAATTTTCTTTTGAAGGCAGTCATTTTGTTACAGGCCTGGAACACTGTTGTCTGTTTACCTTGCAATGATAAATTTAATTCGTTCAGTTTCTGAAAGATATCCGCCATAAAAGACAGTCGGAACAACCAAATTTTATCATACAAACGGTCTTTCAAATTAAAAGAAGTATCTGAAAGAAACATTTGTAACTCGGCTCTAAGTTCAAATAGCCTTGTTAAAGTTTTACCCCGAGACAGCCATCGCACTTCTGTATGGAGCAGCAGTGTTTTATGTGTGCTGCCATAATCTTCACACAATAATGAGAACAATCGGGATTGTAGTGGTCGTGATTTGATAAAATTAATTATTTTTACCGCTTCATCCATAACTAATTTTAGATTGGACGGCATTTGCTTCATCGCAAGTGCTTGTCTATGCAGGATACAATGGCTGGAACTACAATTAGGCGCTTTATTTTTTATTCGTAACACTACTCCTGCTGTTTTACCCGTCATCGCCTTGGCCCCATCTGTACAAATGTCAATGCAATCGTTCCAACTGAGATTATTTTCCTCAAAAAATATATTTATTTTATTAAAAATTTCCTCTCCGGTAGTGTTTGTGGGTGGAGGTGAACACATAAGCATGTCTTCTTCAAAAGAACTTTCACATGGATATCTCACGATAACCAGCAAGATAGCCAGACCAGCGACATCAGTCGACTCATCCATTTGCAAGACGAATTGTGTTTTTTGTAGACGTGTAACTAGTTCTTGTTTGATGTAGCTTGCTAGATCATGAATTCGCCGTGAAACAGTATCGTTAGATAGCGGCACAGTAGAAAGATGCTTTGCAGATTTTTCATCGAGCATGCATTTTGTTATGTCTAATACACATGGTTTTATTAAATTCTCAGCGATAGTGTGCGCTTCTCCTGCTTGTGCAATGCGATAGCTAACTAAATATGATGCCTCCGTGGCCTTTTCATTGATAGTTTGGGTTACATGCATCATTGTTTTTTGACTTTCCAATAACTGTTCTTTTTTACGTACAAAAAATTCTTTATTCTTGTCTTTAGACTCGGGGTGTACAGTTTCTAAATGTCGGCGAAACTTGGCAGGTGCAATGGAACTATTAGGAAGCAGTTTACTACATAACATGCAGAGAGGTGAGCCTTTGGAATCAACAAATCCAAAACTGATATATGATTCATCAGACTTCCTTTTTTTCGCCTTTGAAACCGTGGAACTTGACGTCGTTGCATCATCGTCTGGATCGGTAATTGCTGTATACTCCACGCGGACTGCTTTTGAACATTCGGCTTCGTTGGAAGATGTTGTTGCGACACGTTTAACGCCTTTAAGCCAACGTTCCATTCTTTCAGGATGGTGAAGTTAAAATAATGCACGGTCGTTACTGCGTAGAAGAGTTTAGCACTTTAGTCCAAAGAAGAAATGTACAAAACTGATACAATCAGAAAACAGCAGTAGAACAATACACAATTTTTTTCTAGCAGGTAGGTACTTACCGCTCCGAATGCTAATCGTCGACTGACTAGTGTCAAGGCTTGATCATCGCTTTTATAGTCCTAGCCTCAATCTCGAACATTCTCAAAAATACTCGAGTCGGCGTCTTTGATAAATAAAAAGCCGATATAAAAATAGAAATTCAAAAAATGTGGTGTAAGCAATCTCGACCAGAGAGAGGTGTTTTGATTTTTTTTTCTAACTTCTTGCGGAACCCCGACAGGGGTATCGCGGAACCCTAGGGTTCCGCGGAACACACTTAGAGTATGGCTGCTCTACACTGTTGATAAAGCTCTTCGAAGACTCGCATGCTCCATCGTATGTTGGCAATTTTGAAATACATTTGAATGGATTGATATCCGAACATTGCAGATTATTTGGGCCGGGTATTTCTGCTGCGTTTTCAAGCATCGGTGGTCGCAAAATTCCCTGCTGTGCCATTTTCGCTGATTACAACAATTAAAATTTTCTTTGATTTTGTTAGTTGTTTGAAGTTAAAACAAATTATTTAGCTTCGAAAGAAGAATCCAACTTAAGCTTTAAAGCACCTTTCATTTTTATTCAAAAATTTAAACATCCGATACGACTGCGCCATTTATTTTCATACACCAAAAGACAACAATTACGTTTATATTTCTTTATTTTTATAACTTTATTTCGCTGAATTATTGATATTAACTATAAGATTACAAATTTATTTTGTTTTCTGTCGGTTAAAGGAGGAAATATCTTATTCTCTTTTTATTTCGCCCCCCGTTGAGTCGCGACTAAAACTCAACTAGCTACATACTTCCTTTCAAGTCTAATTTGCGATATCCTCGTCTTAGGTTTATGCTGACATGAATGAAACTCTGAATGCATGATGAAGAATAAGTTTATCTTGACCTCAACTTGTTTTGCGAACACGATACAATGCTTCAGACAAATGTCGCCACTTATCTAAAACACTGCATCGCGCATCAAGTTTATACTTTTCGGTCTGCATCCGCTGCCAGACACAATATTTAATTTATTGGCACCACTAGCTGGGTGGTCATTTGAGTGCTCTGATATAACTCCGTCTATGAATACTTTATTTACCGGTTTGAGGACGGCAGCAACCTGCCGCATATGCACTCACTCATTTGTGTGGAAAGTCGTCGCGCTAAAAAGAAACTGTTATCCATAGGATGAATATGCATTTGATGTTATGTGCAACTAATAACATTTATGCATGCTAACACATAATTGGCGTAGTAACGATCAAATTACATTTTTGGTTTGTGTGAAATGCTGGAAATCATACATTTTAAATTTATCTAAAGATTTTTACGTAAGCGCGGATTTGCGTAAGTCGGAGCTTGCGTAACTCAAGGACTGGCTGTACTGCAATTTTCGTCTAATGTTTCTTTTAATGTACTCTGCATGGTTCACTACCAACCACTGCTTTTTCGTATTCTTTTTGAGCAAACACTAAATCTGATTGCAATTTTTTAATTGTATTTGGAATCGGCTTGCATTTTCATTTCAAATTTTCTTTATTTGTTAACCTCTTGAATCTGCAATCGATTATTTTCCTCTCTCTCTCTTTTGCCTTTTTCCATTTATTATCTAGGTAAGCTTCGTGGAGTGAAAAGCTTTCTGCCCTGACTTCATCTATTTATCGGTGATAAGTACCTGGTCTGGCCTAGAGTCGAAATCTTTCATGCCTTCAATAATTGCGGACCTACCATTTAAAGTCCTGTCTGTCAAATGTGATTTTTCATATCCAAGAATATTTCCTGATCTAGAAAATCCTCTTTCTACATCGCCACTACCATGAACCAAAGATAAAGACGCTCTCACTATAGATACATGTTATGTTTGGATATCTCTGTTATCGAGATTCTTAAGAGAGAAAATTTTCTTCCAAAAAGTATCAATTTTTTCACTGGAATTTGGTTCGAAAGTGATTTGATTATCTATTTGCAGTAATCTCCATTCCAAAGAAAGTGCATCTATATCAATATTGTCAAACGGTTAAATATTGGGTACTTTAGACATTGATTCAAGACTGTAAAATTTTATTTTTTGAGGTCCTGAACATTCAAAGTGCTCTAAAATTTCAACTTTGTGAACTTTTTTCATGATGTGTTGCACTGACTCTGTTACATAACCAGTATACCCTATGTATACTTGCATGAACTGGGATCTCATTTGATGTGTATCCTATTTATGTACATCATCAAGGCTCCCGAGGAGAGAACACGCCGTAACACGCTTACCTGCTACTCTATCCATATAAACCGAGTCAACAAAGACGAGAGTTAACTTTATTAATTATTTTTTTTTATTGTTCTTTTTTTTAAAACATTTATATTACTACAAAATTTATAAATTACATTTTCACTTATTTAATTATTTTAAACTTCTATCAATATTGAGTGAAGCGCTTTCCACTTGACTTGTCGCGCTTCACAGGTGAGCGCAAGCCAGTAGAAGGAATCGATTTGACGTGCTAATGGTTCGCCAAACGCCAAAAGGCCGATTGAGGTTCGCGGCGCAAGCCAACACCTCATCCCTCACCATTTTTCTGGGCACTATACAATACCTCCGTCTAAAACTTAAGCCGCGAATACTTTAAACTATGAAGACAATAATTGAGCAGCAGCACGCCCCTTACTGGACTCGAACAAGATTGCTCTTCAGTGCTCCATCAAGTGTTTATATATGGTCGCGAAACAAGCTTTTGTTCCATATTTCGCGGAAATTTGCCGAATATGAAACATGTGAGCTCCCATTCCACGGAAGCTCTTACTCTCCGACTCGTTTGTAAACTTTTACGACAAACTAAGGGAAATTGAGCAAGGCAGAGCTTTTGTTTCATCTTTTGGCTCTCTCTCTCTCTCTTTCTCTCTTTTCGGTTTCACTTTGCTGGAAGCACACCCTAAAGCTTATGTGCTGGATCTTAGCAAAGCTTATCATGTACATATGAAGTGAATTGCGGATTGATCTTTACGTATGCCCATTGGACGACAAATATATGCTTTGATAACAATGGGCGTATGTGCTTGCCTGTATTTGAATCTATAGGTGGTATTTGTTCGCTCGCAACATTTCTACATAAAAATTCTTAAATAAAATTAAAAGATCTAATTGATCCATATCTTTTAAAGAGTTTGATGACATTTTCACTTGTCCACAATGAATATCTTTCAAAGCCCGGATAATCATTTCATTTAATCTCAAATTTGAAAGTTTAGTTGGGATATTTTGTGATTTGACTATGTATGTTAGAGATCGAAATGAAAATAAGTTTTTGTATTTGTGTATAAAGAACATGGATCAGCGGTTGTTTTTTCTGCATCAATAAAGTAAATTCTGTCGTGAATATTTTGGAGGCGAAAACTACAAATTTTAAAGTTGGTTTCAGTTTAGGATCTTTTAAAAATGTAACTTTTTCCTGGTAACTCTGATTTTTCATAGTATTTTTATCTTTGACAGGAATTTCCTTTAAAAAATATTTTTCCCGCCCAAGTAATTGCTCATCAGGTCTATCACATGCAGGTCCCATAGTAAGCCATCTAGAAGATACCTGTTGACCAAATTTGTGTTTCGACAAATTATGCTCTAACTGAATTTTTTCGCAGTTTGCAACGATAAGATCACTTTTGTGAAAAAATCAATCTATTCACTTTCATTATGAAATCGTCAACTCAATATTAAATTTATTCATACCCTTTGGGAACGCATTTTTCACAGTATGTATGAAACAACTACCAAAATTTATTTTACTTTTATGTCCCGATGAATTCAAATTGTCTTGGAAAAGTTTAAAGACTTTTTTATTCACATTAGGACCATCGCTTGCTAGTGATAGTATACGATTTTTTTTTGTAAATTGTTTTCAGCAAAAAACTAAACATACTTTGAACTTTTTGTCGGTCATATAATTAGTGCATATGTGACACGCCCGGGAAACATGGCTTGAGATAATTGCTTTGTACGCTTACAAGAATTTACTGAATAATTTTGCACTACAATCACCATACTCCACAATAATTCAGCTTTCAATGCAGCATTCTTTTCATTGTACACTGGACCCAGTGCTAATTGCTTTATAAAACCTCGTAACACTAACGATGTTGATGCCCGACATGTTTTAGCTTGCTGCGGTGGAGCAGCTGAGCTTGATTTCAATTGAGTTTTATCAAGTTTAAACAAATTCTTCTTATGTTAATCTGCTTGGGTATGCTGATCAACGTGTAAAAACCCTTTGGCAGTTGAGAACTTTAGGTTACAAATGTTGCAGAAACAAGAATATTGATCGCCATTGATTTGCGAAGACCAAGAAGAAACTAAACATTAATTGAAATCTAGTTTTATGTTGGCTCATTTCTAAGTCGTATCAAATTCTAGAATAGAAAATAATTTTGATAAACTTTGAGCTCAATGTAATCCATTTTTTTTTTCAAAATCGTTTAGCTCATAGTATAGTGTGTAATAAGAAAGATTCACACTTTTTTCACTAAAACATACAACTTGATAAAGAACTTTCTTCTCGAAGAGTTCTTCTCTGTTGAGAGGTTTGATGTAAACTAACAACGAGTGAAGAGTCAAGCTGTCAATCGCGGCTGTGAATGCTCTTGTTCTAACTAATGCGTGTTCGAACTTGCCGTCGTAGCAGCGGCAGAGTAGACGCTCACGACCGTATCCACGTCGCGCACAGCTTATTTCGCGGAAATAAGCAGTTATGATGCTCAAAAGAATATATTATCTTCAAAATTATGCCAAAAGGGCTCAAATATATCCAACTCTCAAATATGAATATCAATGCGACTTCGTTGTACATATGCTCGGCTTGGACTCTTGCAACTGACTGACTGTGCCCTGGATTTTGATGCCTAGCCTTGCGGTTAGAGGATCGGTGGCCCACAGTTTCGGTGCCAGCCGTTTTCGCTGTTTGGGCTAAGTTGGCTCCTTTGGAGGCTTAACCCGCACAGTGACATACTCTTCGCTACTCGATACCCTTATGTTATAATTTGCCCATGGTTTATATACTATATTATTTGTGTTCACACTCTGTACACGTGATCTGTACAATATTCAAGTGCTGCAACATGCAATCGGTAACTTCTATGCGGCTATAATGTGTGACCTGCTGTAGCGAAAGAGAATATGTGCCCGAGATAAAGCGTCAAAGAGTCAACCAATTTTAGGGAAGGAAAGGGGAGACATTTTCATTTTAGGACTAACTAGGGGAAAGAGTTGGGAGAAGGAGAAAATAGAGGAAGAAAATGTTCGTTTTAGGACTAATTATAGGAAAGAGTTGAGAAAAGGAAAAAAAAAGGAATAGGGGACAGTCTGTGAACCTTGTGTATGACTGCGTGCATAGAATTGTTGCTCCATAAAATGCCACCCACTCTCAATGTTCAAAACAAAGAGCGAGGCACTTATCGTGCCAGCAGTATAGAATTTTTTTATATGGAGCGAAATTATTATACTTTTCATCTTTTTTCTAAATGAATCAATCATATTAAATTTATTATTGATCATTTCGTAAGTGTTTTCATTTATGGAAAGTAAAAATTCAATGAAAACACGCAGTTTTTTCTTTTTTCGCACGGGATGACATGAAAGGCGTTGCTCTAGCTGTCGGAATCTAATATGTGCAATGCGAACAGATTCCTTCATTTCTTCTCTGTGATCAATATTCGATTTAAATGGCAGCATAACGGTGTATGTTTCATCTAAGTTTCTACTCGTATTTTCAGAAAAGTGTCTTGCGACTTGAGCATCCCCTGGTGCTAGTTGTATTGTGGTTGACGGTTCTTCAATCTCCTAAGAACGCCTGAGAGTTTTATCCGGTTCTTCGGATGCTACGGAAGATAGAGAGCTCTTATCAGTTCGTATGCTGGCAGTTGATCCGAAGAGAACCCATCCGAGTTTTGTGTTTTGTGCGCAAGGCTGACCATGAACGAACCCATTGTCCAATAATTGCCATAGATGTCCGCTCCAAGAAGTAGATCGATGTGGGATGGCCGATTGCAACCGTGATCTGCCAACTTTAATTGGAGATAAAGCCACATTGATGCTTGTGGCGGGTAGTATTGCGGTAATTTTGGGGATTATTAATTATTAATTAAAACTCAAAAATGTATCGTTGTCCTTATTCCTGACCAATGCTGTAAGTTCAACTACTCCTCTGGTTATTACGGCTTCTGAACACCCAATACCTCCTATAGACGTTTTAAAGTCTTTGCGTGTTAATCCTGATAATTGGACTGCCGATTCTGGGATGATTGATCTTTCTGAACCGATATCCAATAATGCTCGTAGGGTGACAGCTGTACCTTCATTATTTTATACAGTCATGAGTGCTGTTGCAAGCAGTACTTGAGTGTTACAAAGAAGTGCATTATGTGCTTGGGTCTGACTGGTAGTTGGTTTGGATGGAGGTGATTTCGAAGTCTTTAACCTGTCATCTGTAGAGTATTATGATGCTTGGAGCAGTTTTTACAAGTTTTCTTGGATTTGCATTGCTTCACTGTATGTTGTTCGGAAAGACAGTTGAAACATAACTTTTTGTTTTTTACCAATTCGCGTCGTAAATCCACGGCAGCCTTCTTGAACCGTTCACATTCAAACAACCAGTGCACATAGCGCACCGTAATGATGCCTTTTTTGGTGGTCTTGGTTCTGAGTATGGGTTCGACAATGTTAATGATTTTAACATTGTGAATCTTTGGGTAAGGAAGGTTATAAACTTCTTTAGCGTTGGTACTTCTGTGCTCTCGCTTATAAGCCTTTGCCATTCCGCTCTAGACTCTTTATCAAGCTTATTATTAAGAATAAATACTAGAGCGAGGTCAAACCCGTCGATTTTCAGTGTTTTTAGGCTTGCTATAAGCTGATTGATGGTGTTCACCATTTTCGCTTACTATGTTTAAATAGCTCACAAGTTTTTCTGCTTCACCCTTAAGATTGCTGCGAAGATACTGCATCTTCTGCACATTTGATAAAACAGCGTTCTCATGAATCATGCATTTGAATAGGTCACGAAAAGCTATCCAACTCCCGTAGTTCCCATCAAATGTTGGAATTTTAAACCGCTCCAACCCGAGGTTGTCTCTTGTGTTCACAGCTGGTTGTGGCTGCCCTGAGAACCAGCATGTAGTTCTTCACATGCTTTCCACTGGTCTTCAAGACGCGCTAATCTTGTCTGGAAGTATGCCAATGAGTGTCTACTGGCTCCATCCTTTTTGAAGTTGGAGATGATCCGATTGATGCTATCGAAGTTCAGCTCTTGTGCTGCTATTGTAGTAGCCATTGTACTCTTGAATTGCTGATCTGATTAAAATAGCACACTATTTCTGTCTGAAGAATTGCTAGCTAATTTCAGCTGTTACTGCACCCACTCTTCTGCAGTGGTTCTTCCCAAAAATCAACCTGTGCCTTAAATCCGTCTGCAACGTTGAGAATGCGGTGTTGTTTGCCAAGTTGAACCTGCGATTGCCTTTGACTCTTCAAATTGAACCTGCGATCGGTTAGAATCCTCCTACAGCGTTGAGGTTGCGGTGGTGTTTGCCAAGTAAACCTGTGATAGCCTTGAGCCTTGCCAAGTAAACCTGTGATAGTCTCGATTGTTGACTCCAATAGAAAAATTTGTTGATGGTTGCAGCTCGTGCGGAATCGATGCATTTGTCGCTGATGGAATTGCTGACACGCGTACTCATGCGATATTTAGGAATTTTCCAATATGCCAATGCAGGTGTGTTGAGCAGACAAATTGTTTTCAGTAGAATTGAAGGTGATGAGAGCAATGTAATGGATGTATCTTAGGCACAAGTATTCATCTGTTTTACAGTTGGCAACGGTCTGAACCACTTTAAGATTTTTAGTAACGCCAGTACAGAGAGAAAAATACCTAGCGTAAAGTCACCTAAACACATTTGGGTACATTTCTTTCATACGAAGATGAAAATCATACACAAGGTCATAAATGACCTTAGGCAAATTACATTACACCACACCAGGCAAATTGCACGTAAAACTAAGCTAATAACGGAATCATAATTATGCAGAATAATCATTCCAGCATAGTAGCATTGTATTAAACAATAAAAAAAAAAAACAGGTAGAATGACCTTAATTCACTTGGCTACATTTTTTTCATGCGAACACGAAAATAATATGGAAAGTCATATCTGACCTTAGGAAAATTACATCAGACCACACTTAGCAAATTGCACTTAAAATTAAGATAAATTATGCTAAGCTAATTAGGCAATCAGCATTGCGCAGAATAGCCCCCACGAATATCAGCGCATTGCGTTGTAGATTTAGTTCACGGTGAGATATCATATTTCATGGTCCAACGCGAATGCTTCTGATCTTGAAGTGAGAGTTTAAACCTTTTACGATTGCTTTTTACTTTACCACTTCCGTATCCCTCAATGAAAACACCGATTCACTTCTGTCTTGTAACTTACTCGTTATTCCCCAGTATTCTACATTCTCCTGTCACCGGAAGTCGAAGACTAGGCCGCCAGCCTCATTAATTTTGCATTCTATCCATTTAACTCCGTGCTTAAAATGATGCCTTTATAGTGCTTTTTCTCCGAATTTGAATCTACATACTATATAACAAGAAGTGTACATTTTGATTGTCGCTCCATAACTCGAGAACGGTTCAACCGATTGCAATAAAATTTTTAGGGAAGGTGTAAGGAAAAGTGATGATGGTTAGTTGATTTTGAAATCCAAAATAGCTCCCGCCATTCTCGAGTTATGATTTTTTCATCAAATGAACTCGCTCTTTGTAAAAACAACAAATACACGTCAAATGGAAAAATTGCAAATATATCGAAAACGGTGCATCAGAGCAAAAAAAATATTCAAATAAACAAAACAAATTTGTTTTACTTTAATGAATTTTTGGAACAATTTAATTGGATGCAACGGATAACAGTACTCACACAACAATATTTTTTTGAATTATTCTTAAACAAACACTGTATGTTGTTCGGAAAGACAGTTGAAACATAACTTTTTGTTCTTAAACAAACAATCCTTAATTCATATTGAATTAATTGCATTGATTTAGAAAAAAATGCCACCAAACTATAGGTCGAAGTACGTGTAATTATTCTACTTATAGATTTAATCCAAGGAGAGTGCAAAGTGTAGAGGAATACTTATAACAAAATCAAGTACAACAATTACGAAACGCACGTCGTCATAGCTCGGCTGATCCAAATTCATTAAATCCAGCATCGAGACGAACGACACGACTTTCACGTCGTGCTGTGCAAGAGATGGAATATGCTGCTTTCGCTTACAATAACGAAAATGATTATAGTGAACATGCCAATATTGGTGGAATGACAGTGAGATGTCCATATTGTGATGCAGCCAAGTTTCAAGGTGAAACGCCTGGCATGTGTTGTGCTAATAACAAAGTGAGACTGCCAGCATTTGAATCTCCCCCTGATCTACTTCATTCATTCATTTTTGGAACGTCGCACACGTCTAAGCATTTTTTGTCTCACATTCAAGAATACAATGCGGCATTTCAAATGACTTCTTTTGGTGCGAGTAAAATTGTAAGAGACAATTTCATGCCGACGTTTAAGGTGATTAGTGATTACTTCATTCGGAATATCATATTAAAAATGCGATCCGAGCAGCAACAGTTTTGATGTGTTAAGAATTCTGACCCAGCATCTAATTACATTTCACAAATATTACAGATTCGAGGTCAGATTTATGATCGAACTGGTTCCTTATTGCCATATCCTGATGCTGTTCATCAATTTCTGTAAATCTATTTTATCGGAGATGCAAATCGTAAATTGGATCGGCGTTGTACAATTGCTTCGCGTGCAAGGCGAAAAATTGTTTCTGAACTTCAAACATTCTTACATCAACACAATGAACTAATTCGATTGTTTAAAACCGCTTTCTTTCATATGGCATCTGATGATCACAGAATGGAGAGCATGCGAGACGATTTAATGCACCAACAATTGATGAAGTGGCCATTGTAATTGTTGGAAGACCAGTTTCAATCTCGCGATATGGTGCTACATCGTCGAAATGAAGAATTACGGCGTGTTTCACCGCAGCTATGATGCATCACCGTAGCTATCATGCATTACAATATCCATTATTGCACTGGAAAGGTGACGACGGCTATCATATAACATACGAATGATAGATCCATGAACCGGTAAAATATATATGAATTCAATTTAATATGTATTTATTTCAAAACAAGAAGACATGATTTTAATTTTCTGATGATGGATGTATTCATCATAGGTCGTGAGGTAGAAAAAAAAATTAGTTTGATGAATTATTATTCGTATAGAGTCGAGATTCGCCCACAAGAAGACAACTTTATTATGCGATGTGGCAAACTTTTCCACCAATACGCTGTTAACATGTTTGCGAAAATTGAAGCAGAACGCCTTAATTACCTTCGATTCAATCAAGCCAAATTGCGATCGGAAGAATAGAAACACTTGCGAGATGCAACAGTGAATGATGGTAATGTTAATGATTTCGGACGTTTAACAATATTACCATCGACATATGTTGGCAGACCGCGCCACATGCACGAATATACGCAAAATACAATGTCATACAATACGTTCTCAAATATGGTCGTCCCGACCTATTCATAACATTCACATACAATCCACTGAGATAAAAAACAATTTATTTGAGGGTCAGAATCCAACAGATCGACACGATATAACAGCACGTGTATTACGACAGAAAGTAAAAGCACTGATGGATTTGATTATCAAGTTGCGAATTTTCGGAGAGGTGGGTTGCTGGATGTATTCGATTGCATGGCAAAAGAGAGAGCTGCCGCATGCGCACATCTTGATATGGCTGGTTCGTAAAATAACACCCGATCAAATTGATAACATTCTATCAGCTGAAATCCCAGATAAAATCAGCGATACAGAATTATTTGAAGTTGTCACGACAAGTATGATACATGCCCCTTGCGGTTAGATATGTTAAATATGAATTCACTATGCATGATCGATGAAAAATGTAAAAAACGGTCTCCAAGAGCATGAACTTTGGATACAATTACAGATGACGACGGATACCCGTTGTACCGACGTTGGTCACTGGGGGATAATGGCCATACAACAAAAATTAAAATACGCAATCAATACATTGAAGTTGATAATCCTTGGATTATGCCATATTCTCCACTATTGTCAAAAGTATTTCAGGCTTACATAAATGTTGAGTTCTGTAATTCTGTAAAGTAGATTAAATACTTAAATATGTGAATAAAGACCGTGATATGGCTGTTTTTGGAGTTGCTGGTGACAATAGCAATGACGAAATCGCTCAATGTCAAATGGGGCGCTACATTAGCACTAATGAAGTCCTTTGGAGAGTTCATTCATTTCCAATTCATGAGCGACATCCTGCTGTTGTTCATTTGCCTGTTCATTTTGAACATGACCAGCGTGTCTTTTTTACCGATGCAAATGTAAAGCAGAGAGCAGCACAGCCACCAGCAACAACATGAACTGCATTCTTTCAATTGTGTTAAAGCGATGAATTTACCAGAACGTTACTGTATTCAGATGTGACCCATTATTTCACTGGACTGCAAAGAAATGGCAACGACGTAAACAAGGAACACCGGTTGATGGCCATCCGGGTGTTTTTTTTTTTTGCAGATACCATAGGAAGATTATGCATAGTTCATCCAAACCTCAGATGAATAAGAACTGGATGGACTAAGCTCATATAAAATGCATGAGAGAGCATGCGACCGGTTTCTGCTCTCTTCCAAGCGATCTGTCTGTCATTTCCTCCCCACCTGCCTCTTGCTGGTCACTTTCTTGTTCCAAAAGCTGATTAGATGCGTACTGTCTGTCAAGTTGACCGATGCAAATTGGGCGCCAAATTGGCGACCACATTGTGTCGTGGTTGTCCACTCCAGTATTATTTAATTACTCAATGATCCAAACAATGCAGAATGTTATTATTTGCGGTTGTTGCTAGTAAATGTTGCTGGACCACGTTCATTTCAACATTTGCGAAGAGTAACTGGTCATTTATGTGTGACGTATCGAGAAGCATCTGAGCAATAAGGTTTTTTTGAAAATGATGCGCATTGGGATTTAACGCTTCATGATGCATCGATTGCTTCTTTTTCACATCAAATACGTATCTTATATGCCATAATCATATCAACATGTTTTCCATCAAATACAAAGATTTTATGGCAGAGGACTATTTGAATGGAATGTGTCATCACACAAGAAACGCTGATTTGCTGATTTAATTGGAAATGTATAATGAGGCATTGATAGCGATTGAAGAAACGAGTATGTGCCTAACGATTGAAAATGAAGCATTACGGCAATAAGGTTTGTCAACACTCAATCGTCCAATGCATGATTTATTTGATCGAGAATTGCAACGTGAACAACAGTATGATCCCAATGAATTGCAAACATTTGTGGATTTGAATGTTCCCAAATTAAATGACCATCATAAATATGGCTATGATACCATCATGCAAGTTGTACAAAATGAAGTCGGTGGATTATATTTTTTGGATGCGCCTGGTGGTTACGGGAAAACATTTGTGATATCACTGATTTTGGCAGCCATTCGATCGCAACGAAAAATTGCATTGGCATTTGCTTCGTCGGGAATCGCTGCTACTCTATTGGATGGTGGATGAACAGCGCACTCTGCATTAAAATTGCTGTTGAATGTGCAGATGTGCTTATATTAACAGGTGATTGAACATCCCACGTGCAATATTTCAAGAAATTCTGCGATGGCAAAAGTTTTGTAACAAACATCAATTATTCTTTTGGATGAATGTACAAGACGCTTAAAAAATTGCTGGAAGCATTACACCGTACAATGCAAGATCTACATCAGAATCAAGAATTTTTTCGTGGTGCGTTGGCAATTTTCGTCAAATATTGCCTGTGGTTCCACGATCAACACCGGCGGATGTGATTAATGCATGCTAAAAGTCTTCTCTTTTGTGGCGACATGTGCAAAAATTGACATTGAACAAAAATATAGGCGTTGAATTGCACAACGACCAATTGCAGATCGGTGCTCGATGCAATTGTTAGATGTGGGAAATGGCAAAGTTCGAGTCGATAATACAAATGGATTGATTACATTGCCGAACAATTTTGTTCCATTTTCCAATCAACAGAAGAGTTGATTGCAAGTGTGTTTCCAAATATTGTTCAAAATTACAAGAATCACAATTGGTTGAGAAGACGCACAATACTGGCACGCAAAAAATGTACACGTCAATGCAATCAATTATCAGATTCAAGAAAAATGACCAGGCGCAGTGACATCATATAAATCGGTTGAAAGCGCAATGAATGCAGATGATGCAGTGAATTATCCACCTGAACCACCTGGTATGCCACCGGATTGTTTGAATTTAAAGGTTGGCTCATCAATTATTTTAACTGTGCAATGGCGCAAGATTGGCAGTAAAAAAATTGCTGCCGAATTTAATTGAAGCCACAGTATTGACCGGAACAGTGAAAGGTGAAATTGAGCTAATACCACTTATTCCACTGATCCCAATGGACATGCCATTTGAATTTAAGCGTTTGCTTTTCCCAGTGCGTCTATCATTTGCCATGTCCATCAATAAGGCGCAAGGACAAACTCTTCAAATATGCGGATTAAATTTGAAGGAACCGTGCTTTTCAAATGGACAACTATACGTGACCTGCTCAAGAGTTGGAACTCCAAATTGTTTGTTTGTGTCCGCTTCAAATGGGCAAATAAAAATAATGTCTATACAAATATTTTGGATTGAAATTAATAATTTTGAAATACAATGCATTCATTGTAGAATATTTCACTTCTTTTTTTGGTTGGTTGCAACGAAGTGCATCGGGGTCCACTGGTTCATTATAAATTTTGAATAATGCTTTACTTGTATGACTTATTTCTAGCTTTTGTTTTGATTTGCAATGTACTTTTTCATTAGCATGACCACTCTTCTCATGCTTAAGTAAGTCTTATAAAATTCCCGGTTCGTATTTAAAAATAAGTGCATGTGGAGATGCCAGTGTCGTGAAATGTATCGAATTTCTGTAATCTATTAAAAGTAAATCAATTTTCTTACATATTTACATGTAGCCTTTTTTCCTTACCCAATAGGACCCTCTTAAATACGGATTTCACCGTTTGAACGGTTCTTTCTGCTTGTCCATTGCTTTGTGGGTGATAAACCGGACTAAAAAACAACTTTATTTTACTGTTATTACAAAAATTGGTTAGACGAAAAGGGTGGTCCATTATCAACCAAAATTTCTTTTGGTAACCCAAAAGCAGCCATAAAATGCGTAAGTATCCCTATCAACTTGGACGCAGTTATGGATGTCATCACCACAATGTCGACATATTTACTATATGAGTCCACTAAAAGAAGAAATGTTTTTCCTTCAAAATAGAAAAAATTCAAATTTATTCTCTGGAACTGGTACTTTTTTACTGTGAAGACAATAGCCAAACCTTCCCTATGCAATTGAGAATAGTTCTTTTCGGCTTAGGGAAGACAACTACTTGTAAACATGACTGGTTTCTCATCTCCAGTGACAACGTGTGATAAAAATCCCACGACTACAAATGGGCGAGCATCTGTGGAAGCTACAATGGGCTTGCTGGGGTCAAATAATTCTAAGACATTATGTTTCAGGTACAGTTCTTTTTATTTTTGAAATTTTTTCTCACATACTTGGGACCATTGGAGTTTAATTTTATAGACAAATTGGGTATGAATTGTCGGTAATAATTAATAACACCCAAATACGCCTGAAGCTTTTGGACATTACGTTTTTGTGGAGCGTCCCTTATTACCTTAATTTTAATAGGGGTTGGTTGTATTTGTTTAAAAGACATTATATGTCCCAAATACTCCACAAATGTCTTTAAAAATTTACACTTTTCGATATTGATCTTAATATTATATTGACTCATTCTGTCTATCACTCTAAAAAGGTTGTTTTTACTATCCTCCAAAGTTTCACCTTCTACAATAATATCGTCTATATAATTATGGTTTTTATTAATTCCACAAATGACTTTATCGATAGTTGCTTGGGAAATTGCAGGTACACTAGCAATTCCAAAGGGTTACCTTTGATACCGAAATAATTCCTTTACGATGTTTATCGTTAGATATTCTTGCGACTGTAATGATACAGACAATGGGGTATAAGCAACAGATAGATCAATGACAGAAAAATATTTATAATTCGCAAAGTTGCGAGAATAGTGTTCCACAGAAATGAATTTATTTATGGTTCTTTTGAAATCCACGCAAATACGTATTTCTCCATTCGGCTTAGGGCCTATAACTGTTGGTGAAGCCTATTTCCTATGCTTTACTGGTGATAAAATATTTTCGTTAACCAGTTTATCTATTTCTTTGGAGACTTGATCCCTCAATCTATGTGGTACCGTGTACGCGTTACGGAATATAGGATGGGCACTTTCTTCTTAAAATATTTCCGCTTCAAATTCATTTATTGGTTCCGTTGTCTTTTTGTGCAATGTTCGGATATTTTCCAAAAATTTCTTTAATTACTCCCGATAATTCCAGTTTACCATCCACACCACATATAATATATGTTTGAAAGTGAGCATTAATTACCTTGACTTATTCCATTTCACTTAATAATGAACTTTTCCAATCCGGATTAACCATATCTAAAAAATTTCTCCCAAGCAGAGTGTTAAATTTTCTGCTTGATTTCACGACAATGAATTTCAGTTGATATTTTGTTCTGGCATACTCCAAATTCACTTTTATTGATCTTAATACACTAAGGTTTTGGTCTGAAATTGTACTTAATACATAACAATTCTTACGTAAAGTTAACTGAGAAAACATATCTTTATAAACTGCATAGCTTATGACTGACACTGAGCTTCCCATATCGATGTCACATTCCAGTTCTATATTTACACCTTGTATTTTAATTACTAACTTTGAAGAACGATTTATGGTGTTTCCATTTTCGAAGATTGCAGCAATCTGACTTTTTTTGCATAACAAACCATACTAATACGAGTATGTCCATGACTGCGTATCATGATTTTTCGTCTGATTGCACTTTGAACATTGGCGGAGCGCTTGTTTATCTCATGATATCTTGTTCGAATGAGACGCTTCTGGTAGTTTTTTTATCTCTATTCATAGTTTTGTTTGGTTTTCAATTTTTCCCAAAGTTTATTTTGTGCACTTCGTGCGTGATTGGGTGAATTGATTCTTGTTCTCTTAGAGGCATTTCAAATTTAAGAGCAGTATTGCAGCAGATTTCAAATTTATTCGGGTCGTCAGCAAGTATCTTCTGTTGTATACGTTCATTATGACGTCCGACGATGAATCTGTCAACATGAGCATCTTCTAGTGCTAGATTTCTTAATTCACCACTTTATTGGGCGGTGCTCCTAATAAAGTCTCCGAACTGACCCGTTTATGCTAACGATCGTAACTTGATTATAAAATCACTAATTGATTTACCAGGTTCCTGGTTTGTTTTACAAAACCTGAACATTTCCGCTCTTTGGTTGACTTTAACCTCATTATGCTTTGTTGGTCAAGTCATTAGCTCGGCATAATTCTTATCACTAGGTTTCTTTGGAGCTGTCAGTGACAGATCCTTTATATAATTCTGCGCCCATACACGAAATAAATATTGCCACTTTTTTCTCCTCTGCTACGTTATTTGATCAACTCGGTCTTTGTACGCGGAAAAATCTTTCCCTGGTATATAGTTACTTATGTTACGAATAAATGCAATTCTAGGTGGTGTGTTTGCTTTCTCCGGTTCGACTATAATTCTTCTTCTTTAACACTCATTTAGTTGAAATTTTGAGTTTTTTATCCTGGTCGCCCGTCATACGATTGCTTTTCACTTTACCACATCCCTATCCCTCAATGAAAATACCGATTCACTTCGATCTTTTAACTTACTCTATATTCTCCAATATTCTACATTCTCCTGTCACCGGAAGTCGAAGAGCAGGCCGCCAACCTTCCAGTGTTCAATTTACATCACATCTTAAGGTTGTTTTCTAATTCAGGTTATACTTGTATATCTAAGACAGCATTTATTTACATATGCAATAAAACCCAGTCCAAGTTAATGAGTAGGTAAGACTCCAAAAGAATAAATAATAGAATAAAAATAAGAATGAATATGTACCTAACATAATTTGTGAATTAGTGGATGGCAGCAAGAGATATTCTCAAAACTAGTGCTCTGTCACCTCCTGTTTGCTACGCTCGCCAACCTCCTTAAACTTGTTTCGCAATTCTTCAGACGGGTGCGGACCTATAACGTCAATTGCATGACTACGTGCATGCTTGTTCCAGTTAAATAACAACATTTTGTTGTGTTGATTTCTTTACTATTAAAATGTAACTGAGCTCCTTAATATCTAAACATTCCTTTTATATCTTATGAACTAAGCTATTTCCTACCAATACATATTTATTCTAATCTAAGCTTAATTACTTACTAATTACATGGAAAGATGAGGACGTTCTTCCCAGCCAATATAATTAGCATGCGCGAAAAAACGAACGAAAAACATCATAAACCATGAAACTTCACAAACAATGGATCAGGGTTTATGACATGCATGCAATTTAAGAAGATAATTCGGCATGAAAAATACTGACATATACTGTAGTAATCGAGTAGGTAAGGCTCAAAAAGCCAGCGTGCGAGAGTTCTACGGAAACCAAACCGAATTTGGCAACATCATTCCTTCGCTATGCTTCCATCCGATACATGATTTTGGTAGCTTATTCTATTAGAAAAGACGTGAAAATATGGGACTGGCGAACGAATCGGCTGTTATACAATTTGGAAGGGAAATCAAGAACCAGGTTCATGAAATTCAATCCTCTAAGCAATATGCTCTTTACTATACAATCCTATGAACAGTATAGTACAATGAATTGCGAGAGTTTTGAATAAAAATAAAATAATCTGTACCTCTTCCTAACATAATGAAATCGTCTTTCATTCTGTGTAGTTCACTGTTTCGTGTTCCAGGGTTTTAATTGTTTAGAATAAGAGAAAAAATGACTATTGTTGCCGATTGTAGCCTTACGTCTGAGAATTCTGCAAATAATTTATCAGACGATCAAATTCCGTTTGATGTAATTATTCGCAGTATTATCACTTCGCGAGCTAAGGATGGAGCGACAATAGGGGATATCGGCAATGATTATTACGAATATACCGGTGAAAAATTTCCTTACATCGAAGACGTATGCGACACATTGCTGAAAATTCCCGGCGTTGCAAGCTATAAAAACCAAAATGGCACATTTATATTTAACATGTTTTACACCAACCCTAAATCCCAGCATATCCTCAATATGGTACGAAATCAAAAGGCAGAACATAAAAAAAACATGATTTCATATTCCAAAAATGATATGTGTTATGTGAATAAAAACAATAAAAAAAAAGAGAGAAACAGATTATTACTGCAATTAATGGAGAAAAGAGGAAAGAAAATAATAAATGCATTAGGAACAACATTTTGTCTCATAGCAAAACAAACTGCATTCAGCATTCATTCAACACGTACGAACATTTACCCTCACATAAATACAGCAATCAGGCAACACAAAATCCCATTCAAATGATAAAGCTTCGAAATGCACACAACACACCTACCCCATACTACACATACTGCGCAGCCGACGCATCCGACTCATACCACACCTTCGACTCATGCAACACTTGTACGAGACTGTGTAATAGTCCATACAAACATTCTCGCAAAAACTGCATGAGATACTACAGGGCAACCGATGCATACTACTTTGATTTCCCGCACCCACGCATAGTAATCAATTTTAGCATTCTTGAACATCCTCTTCATTTCGTTGTAACGAGTCGCAAGCGAGATGAAAACAAGCGAGAAAGGATGGTGAAGAAGAGAATGCCAGCGATAGCGGTGGCGATAGCGGGAGTGGCATTTGCTTGTGTTTCTTGTGCTGTCGCGAGGAGTTTTGAGAGGGAGTCTGTTCGAAACCGCGAGACAGCGCGGACGCCGCGTGGATAAAGAATCGAAATGGATTGAAATTGTGATCTCCAATCGTTATTCAGTTTTCTAATTTATAGTCGAAAGTATCACTGTGATATTTAAATAAATTTTAAGATGTTTTTGATATTTTCTAAAAGTTTTATAGAAGTGAAATCAAAATGCTTGATAAAAAAATTGAAATCAAGTACACACAACGATAATAACAGCAATCAGGAAAAATTTATTATATCTAAATGAAATTGCCGTGGAATATAACAGGTGTATGGTGTAGTTGTGGATAAACGATATTTTGTGAAATCGTTTTTCGAGAGCTGAATTTACGGTGAATGCATGCCGAAATAGACGCGGAAAGATCGTAAAGTTAGAAAACAAAAAAAAAAAAACGGAAAAGTTGAGGAAAACATTTTTTTTTTGCCTGAAGTGCGATACAGTTTGTGGGAAGACGTTAGGTTAGAGAAAATGTGAAGATAAGCACGATATTGCGGAGCTGGAATGCAAAGTTGACGTTGCGTTCGGGTTGCTTAATCAGACAAGTTAGACCCCTGTGAAATAATAATTCAATTTTTGTGGCAAAGTTGTGAAATTAAATGACACGTCGTTTTACCAATTGATGAGTTTTGAATAAAAGATCAGTGCAACAGCCGGGAAATCGGAAGCAGTGTGAGACTCCTCAATTAGCCACCGAGCACCTTTCCCCAGACATAAGTGAAGGAAACTCGCGATAGTTTGCGTGCGGTACAAGATTCGCTCCCGCTTGCACAGTGGCAGTTTTCCGCCGACTGGCCGATTGAATTGTCGTGTATCCCATCTTTCTGTAGGAATTTACTGCACACCGGAGGGGAACGAGATTTTATATGACTTTTGTTGGAATCAGCGGAACGCCCGTACTCCACAGAGCTCATTTGTCTCCACCGATAAGACGGAAGTTAGCTAGGTCGCGTATGAATTCACATAGGCAATAATTGAGTCATAGGACTTCAAAATTTTCTAGTAATAGACATCGGAAACTTCAGCCGTTTAGGGAAACGTGAGGCAATCATTGATTGCATTCGATTAGGCGCCCGTTATTTTTTTTTTAAATTTATTGAAGTTTGTGAAAGTAATAATTACTGCTAAATTTTTTTTTGATAACGAGTTATAATTAAATGAAACCAGTTAGTGCGAGTGGATTTTGTTTTCGGCTATACAACATTTACAGGCTCGTAGGAAAAGGTTTAGGGTAAGTACCCTTTATTTTGCTCTAAATTTTCTTTGTTTTTTTTGCATGTCATATTATATTAAATATATATCATGATGGCCCCACGCATTACGTGAGTGAGGTCGTATTAAGTACCTTGTTGAAGTATCATTCTAAAAGTAACTGCTACTCGTTTTAATAATTTTCTTTTGCCGTCTTCGCCAAGCGCAAGCACAAAAATAGAAAAATCCTAATTGAAAAAGATTGCGGGTAGTATAGATTTCCGAAAAGAGAGTCGATTCTTGACGACATTGGTTCTAAAAGGAAGGAATCTTGTAAAAAAAATAGAATGTCTAGATAAATAACGATTGTTAATTTGCATAGAAAAATATTGTAGATATCATCGGATGAAGTCAAGAAAAGGAGAATCTAATGTGACAACAATATCGTTTAAATATCATTAACGATGAGTCAGGGTATGTGGGTATAATTTGTGAAAAGGAAAATGCGATAAGGCATTTTCATTTATGGCTCAGAACCATGATTTAGGAGAGTTCAAGTTATTAGTGACTGATTCCATAACTTACAGAAGCAATGTCTGGTTGAAACATGCAGGTATTTTGCACCCAAAACTTAAAAAAAATCAGTTTCTGTGTGCGGATCATTGTTATAGCTCCTGCATTAACAAATATGGCCATAGAAAAATATTGAAGCAAAACGCATTGCCAAGGTCTGTTATTAGTACAATTTGCTCATGTAGTGGTACGTTATAGATCCGCAGTGTAGTTTTAAGTTGAAAACTGGAAAAAAATATGTTTGAGAATCCTGATCCCATTCAGTCTAGAGAAAAGCCCAAACAAAACTTCACCCATCCAATTTTAGCCAATTTAAATTTAAATAATTTTTCATCTCGGTTGTCTCCGCTTGAAGTGCGAAAAGATCCGAATGATAAAACTTATCTTCGAAGTTATAGACTTCCTTTAAGGCCTACCATACCAAATGTATACCCATTTCAGTTTCCATCTCCAGACCGTCACCCAACATAAAGCACTGAGGAAAAACAAACAATTTTAAAAGCGTGTTTTGCTTCCCTAAAGCGTTACCAGGAAAGGAAAAAAAAAATTTATGTTGAAAAACAAGTGAAAATTTGTTGAAGGGTAAAAGCCAAGAGGTTCAGCTTTTAGCACGTTTCCAGTTTTTCCACATAACTAATGCCCCTTGGAGAAAAAATGAACAAATTTTTTACTTGAAAATGTATTACAGGTCCCCTTCCCTTCGTAGGAAATTTCTCAATATGGGGTTCAGTGTCCCTTCAATCAGGCCTCTTCTTCACTGGCATTCGAATTTTAAATTTCAAACAGATTTTGATAATTCGATAAAAGACCTTGTAATGATTTTAGAGATTTACAAATTCCAGGCGTCCGTTGCCGACTTTGGGCACAGATTTCTAATAGGGAGGTGATTTTAATTGTTTATAAAATATGTATATGGCTCTGATTTGGATTCACCTAGCTTACATTCTTTGGTGTCTACTCAAGATATTCTGAATTTCAGATTCATTAAGTTTTGTGGCTAGACAAGAATGAGTTCTCATTTGCATTCTTTGTTGAAACCGATTGAAAATATAATTAAAAACCAAATCGAAATGGTTCAATCACAGCCCTAGCTTAAAGTGAATATAAGAAATTCCTTCAGTGTTTTATAAAATCCGATTTCTTTCAATTTTGCCCATATTTCCACCCAACATTTAGTAGATACTTTTGACCTGTTAAGTTTTCTACCTTTTCACAGGTGAAGATATACATTAAAATTTTATCAATTAAGTACAGTGTTCAGGACGCGAATCATTTAAAATTCCTATTCACAATTAATTTCTCTAATTATTTTTTTTTTATTTTTTATTTTATTTTATTTCACGGGCAAAGCCCAATACATAATAGTTTATTACAGCACCAAATTATAATACGAAAGGTTTTATAAAGAATTGTGTCAAAAAATATTTGAATTGAATAATAATAAATCATGTTGGGAAAAGAATCTTATGGTACATTAGCCTTTTAAATTCATGCAATTGAATATTATTAATGTCTATGTCACCTAACTTGTCATTAACAAAGTTACTAGCTCTTATCATGATATCTCTATGCTTATACTCTGCAGAATACGTTTGTTTGGAAAAAGTAATATTTGTGGCGCGAAGTATCCTAGCTGGTACGTGCCAATTTAGCGAGTTTAGTAATTCAGAACAATCGATGAGATGCGAAATAATTTTATATAAAAATAGTACATCCTGATAAAGTCCGGTACTCTGTAAGGTTGGCAAGCCAGTTGATTTAAGCAATTCGTCATAATTATGATCATTGTAACGTAATGGTGAGCCAATTCGAAAAGAGTAAGACCGTAAAAATTTATGTTGAATTTTTTCTATTTCATATTTTAATTTTTCTGTTTTTGGGGACCAAATTTCAGAAGCATATGTTAAAGTCGGTTTAACTAATGATTTGTAGAGAGATAGAAAAATTGAAGGATCTTTGAATTGCATTGAGAAACGACTTATCATCCCTAATTTGTATAACGCTTTATTTATAATATAGTTAATATGTGATTCGAAGCTTAATGCAAAATCAAAATAAATTCCAAGATCCCTAATGTTATCGACACGTATCAGCTGTTGACCATCCAAATTATAATTATACATAATAAATGAGTTTTTATGGAAGGAGATTACAGCACATTTATTTGTGTTAAATTCGAAACCATTTCTTAATGCCCATTCTTGTACATTATTTAAATATTTTTGCAATAGGAGATGGTCTTCGTAGGATTTGATTGTTTTAAATATTTTGAAGTCATCAGCAAATAATAAAACTTCAGAATTTTCTACTACTCGAAAAAGATCGTTAATCATGAAAATAAATAACAATGGCCCACAGTGAGATCCTTGTGGAACTCCTGATGAGACTTCAAAAACAGAGCTCTCATAATTTTTTATTTTGACCATTAGTTTTCTGTTTTTGAGATAAGACTCAATCCATTTTAAAGAATTGCCAGTGACACCTACTTTTTCTAATTTTTTTAATAGTATATTATGATTGACCTTGTCAAATGCAGATCTCATATCTGTATATATGGAGTCTGTTTGGTTTCCAAGCCTAAAATTATTATTAATGTATTTGGTATATAAAGCTAAATTAACAGTGGTTGATCTTTTTGGCATAAAGCCGAATTGCTCACCAATTATATTTTTCCTAAGGAAGTCTGACAAGTGCTTTTCGACTAGAAAATCGAATAATTTACCGAATATTGATGTTTTCACGATGGATCGATAATTTGTAACATTTTGTTTATCACCTTTTTTGGGCACAGGTGTTATATAAGACATTTTCCATATTTCAGGAGATATGCCAGTATTATTAGATTTAGTATATATTATATGAAGTGGCTTTACTAGCAAATCAGCAAAAGTTTTAATAAATGACACAGATACTTTATCTGGTCCCATAGATAACTTGTCATTTAAATTTATTATTGCTTTTTTTATTTCATTTTCGTTTATATGGAATGTATGCAAGGGCATACAGTTGAAGAAATCATAAGTTGAAGTTTGAGGGTTATCGTTTCCGGCAAAAGACACTGAGGTATAATTTTGTTCAAAATGGGTTGCAAAAAGATCAGCAGTTTCTATTCCATTATTTGATGTAATTCCATTATAAAAAACTGAATCAGGTATATTTCTATTTTTAGCATTTTTTATATCTATAAAGTTCCAAAACTTCTTAGGATTTATCTTAATACTAGATTCTATCTTATCCAAATAAACGCGATGTTTTAATTTAGTCAACTTTTTACATTTTGCCCTTTTCATACAATAATTATTATATGTTGTCACTGAAGGAAACTCCTTATATATGCTATGTAATTTCTTTTTTAAGTGAATATCAGTTTTTAATTCAGAATCAAACCACGGGGGGAATTTCGAACTATGAATTTCTTTTATGGGTACGTTGTCATCTATTATTTCATAAATATGTTTATAAAAAATTTTTGTCATTTCATTTACAGCTAGTGAATTATTCAAAATTAATTCCCAATTGAGAAGAGAGAGTTTATTTTTAATGAAGTCAATGCTCATATTTTTATAATCAAGAATTTTTTCATGAAAATCAAGAGTATGCAATTGGTTGAGAGTGATAAAAGTACACAGCGGATGGGGATGGGCAGAGTCAATAACGTTTACTATAGGGTCATATGATATTGAAGAGTTTACCTCAGTGATATCAGTAAATAACAAATCTAAAGAATTTCCAAATATATTAGAATAATTAAAAATTTGTTTCCAAGAACACCGATTTGATAATTTTTCCAAGATGTTCACTGCTTCACGAATTCGCCAATTTGGATAGAATCCTTGAGCGTGAGAGATCTCGTTAGTTGATGTCCATTTGTAACCCGGTAAATTGAAATCCCCACAGATGATACAATTGACATCAGGATTATCTGTAATAATTTGTTCCATTTCGGATACATAAGCTTCAAAATTATTTACATAAGTGTCACAAAAATTATGTTCGTAGGGTGGAGCATATGTTAAGGTAAACAATAACTTTTGACTACCAATGTTTATGAGAACCGACAAAACTTCAATATTAAACTTTTTTTCTGTAATTGTGTAACATTTGAACGAGTTTTTGATAAACAGCAAAAGGCCGCCACCTCTGCACTTAGATGAACGAAATGTATCACGATCGGAACGAAAGACGACGTAACCAGGAATATTTAATTCTAAATCAAATACGCTGTTGTCAAGCCATGTTTCAGTGAAGGCAAAAATATCATAACTGATTAAATTTGAATGAACATTTTGTTGAAATTCATAAAGTTTATTCTTCAAACTTCTCACGTTCTGGTAATAAATATTTAACGTAGTTGATATTTGCTTCACACTGTGCTTTCCTAGTTTTTTGGAAGATAATTATTCTTTTCGATGACTTGAGGCGTTCCATTAACGAATTTAAGTTGTAAATTTTTTTCACCTTTTTCTTTCCTGGCATTTAGTTCTTTAATAACGTTGGTAAATTTTTTTCTTTGAGAAGCAGTCCTATCCGGAACACATTTAATGGATTTATCGATGCCATTTCTAGAGTTTACGATTAACCGATGTGCATATTCTTTATTTAAGAACATCAATCTTACAGGGCGCATAATGTTATCTTTCTTACTTCCGAGGCGAATAATACGAATATCACTTTCATTAAATGGAGCGGATGGATAGTTTTGTAGAATACAAACGATATCATCAGACGACGAAGTATGCTCTGGGATATTGTAAACAATAACATTGCCGTCTCTTTTGCACCGATCATATACCTCAGCAGATATAATTTCTTCCGACTCTTGTTTCCATATTTCAATGTTATTCCCTAAAGCATGATATTTTGTCTCAAGGTCGGCGATGCACACCTCGTGATTTTTTACAATATTTTCATTGTCTTCAATTTTTTGGGCATGAATATTAACTACCGTTTCAATATTATCGATCCGTTTTTCTAATTTTGTACCCAATGTATCAATGCGAGCTCCAAGATCATTTATTATTTTTCCGCGTAGAGCTTGTAATTCTTGGATAAGAATGTTTCGATCAAGGGGCTGAGCAGCATGTGATGCAAGTGGATCAGAAGTTTGTGAGGCTTGAGATGCATTTTGCTTTTCGATGCAGCATTTAAGCGGTCCATTCGATGATTTATTTAGTCGTTGATAGCAAGATGGATGATAATAAAAACCGCAAGTACACTGAGCTGCTTCTGCTAAATTCGCTATAGGGCCTTTAGCACTATTTTTGCACGCAAAACACTTCACACCAGATCCCGACACTTTGAGGTTAACTCATCAATTTTTATTTTCATAAGATTTCAACAGCTAGCCGACCACTTCGCCTTCTGTTTTATTATTATTGTTTATATTTTAAGTGGATGGACCACTGAAAGTAAAATAAAAAAAGGAATAAATTTCCACGGATAGGTTACTCTATTCGTAAAAATATCCTTTTCTGATTCTGTCACTAGGTAACTCTAGTACAGATCTGAGTAATTGCCTTTTCTGGCAATTCAACTCAATATGATAGAATTGAGTTGCACATAGGTTTCTCTATGTGCAACAACAATTCTTGTACTCTTTCACTAGGTACCTCTAGTGCCAAAAGAGGATAGAATGAACAGGAAAGCCTTCTAAGAGGACAAGTCAAAGCAAAAATAGAATTGGGCTGCAAATAGGTCTCTCTACGTGCAACCACAATTCTCGTATCCTTCTGCACTAGGTACCTCTAGTGCACAAGGAGAGTAATGATATAATATACGTCTCCTTGGGTTTCCTAAGAAGACGGACCAATGTGTAATTTACCCAAGAAATGTAAATTCACTTTTAAAATTAAAAAACTGTTATCAATATTAATACACTTGGAGTTAAAAACACGACTGATGATAATTTATTCTATATCGTTTCAATTTATAACAAAATTTTGTTGATGTTAGCTAAATCGCATTCATGGTACCTTGCACCTTACTTCACAAAAGTCAAAGTACCATGAATGCTTACAACAGATAATTTTACCACTGTACAGAATAGTTATTGATTGAAAATGCATGCTTCGTACTTTTCATACGCATATGGAAAGGTGAAAGTGGCAAACATGCTTACAAACAAGAACAATTAATTGCAATCATGATACCTGGCAACTTTTCTTGAGTGAGCTCCAGATATCATAATTGCTTACATGTTTTAATTGTTCGTATAGATCATTGACTCATTTCTACAATATTTATTTATTTGCTTAAAGTATCAGGCATGCTTACATTAAAAAAAAGGAAAAAAATAATCAATTGCAATTATGATTGCTTGCAACTTTCTTGAGTAAGCTCAAGGTATCATAATTGCTTACACGTTTTAATTGTTCGCGTAGAGCATTGACTCATTTGTATTTATTTATTTTGCCTGAGTCAATGTTCTACGCGGCAAAACAATAACACTCGTCGACTCTTATGCTATTCTTCCGCGTAAACGATATGTTGCAGAATTGCAACTCACGGCTTGACCTACGGCAACTGTGCACATGGCATCAAGGTCGAACGAGTGTGGAAAATGATTTTATGATAATGGTAAGGAATGCAATTTTCATTGGATTTTATAGGTGATTATGTAAGTAAAGAATGTGCACCATAATGAATTTATGCTCAATATGTATATTAAAACAATGTTTACAATTTCTTATTTTTAGAATTTTTTTATCGTTTAAACATGCTGCCCGCCTTGAAGTTACGCAACTTCAAAATCAAATTTCTGCGCCTATGGAATATTCCGTTTTGATGTTGTTGATGTTCTTTTATGACGATAATAGCATGTTATAATGAATAATACAAATAAAACTAGGCATCCCATTGTAGTGTAGTTTATTGTCAGTGAGTGTAAATGGTGGGGCTGAATATCGGCTAAGCTAATGCTGGCGTTTATCCTTTGTAGTGCGTTGCTTACGTTTTTCAGTTGATCGAGGTGCTGAGTAATATGTGCTGGGTTGAATTTTATCACCTCTGGACTAATCGCGTTGTAGGAAATATTGATTTTTGGATAGAATGATTTTGTGATAGCTTTCGATGTTAGTCCTTGTGTAGAAGGGAGTAACGTTATGTTGGCGTTTCTCATGCTGCAGCGACTATCCATGCTAAGCAAGCCGGAACCCTTAAGATTTTTCCGAATAATGTTTCCGTTGCATAGGAAGTCAAAATCATTCTCCTCTTTCATAGCAAAAATCCACTTATTTGGAGTATGTAGTTGAGTCCACATTCTGTTTGCGGTACTGATTTCTTTCGGGCAGGAAGGTGTTACTCGGCTTTCAGCGAATAGGTGAAGCTCGCAGATGTTATTGGTGGGTGTAAAGTTTATTATGGGCTGATGTTGATGGCATATCGTATGTGATTCAGTTATCCGCTTGCAATTATTGAATTCTAGTTCTGTTGCCAAGTAGAAACGATCTCGATATTCATTCGACATTATAAAGGGGCTCCTGGGTACGATATTAACTAGATTTTCACCTTCTACATGAGGCACTGGAATGATTTGGAACAGATCAAAGTTTTCCGTTGATATCAGTGGTATCTCAATTCCAAACATGATGTAGTCACTGACCCTGGAGGCATGTATATTTAGGGATCTGTATATTAACAAGGAGTCGATAGTCCCGTTGGTAGATGGTAAAGATTTTGTTGCAGGTAGGTGAGCTTTGATCAGACTAGTTTGCTCCTGAAGCTGGTTGAGTGATATTATCAGTGGATTTATTTTGCCGTGCTGAGAGTTGGTTATTGAAGCTATGACTGCATCTTGTACGTATTGACATTCATGTAGCAGGGATGCTACAAATACAGCTATGGTGTTAAAAGTTTGCACTGCCTTTTGTTGTTTTAACTCTGCATTCAGGTTTTGGATTTTTTCAAAGGCTTCGAAGAACGACTTGTTGACTGCTTGCGTTTGATTGCGCAGTTGCTCTTCATCCTTTTTTATGATGTTGATGGTGGTTTCGATAACGGATGTTTGCGATTTGATTAATCCTAAAAGGTGTTCTTCATTACCTTTCACTTTGGTGATAGTATCGGCCATGTGTTCTTCGTATGAGCTATCGAGCACGCCAAATAGTTTATTCGCAATGTTACCGATGATATCGAGAGGAGACCTTTTCCTTCTTGAGGGTGGTGAATGAGTGTCGTTGGCGACGAACAAGTTATTTTCTTGTATTCGCCCAAGTTGGTGCAGGTATTGATCAATTATTTGATTATAGTGATCGTCGTAGTTAATGACACTAGATAATTGTTTGAGTAACTTAATGCCATTGCTAGCTGCCATAACAGTGGCCCAGTAGGATTTTAGATCATAGTAGGCTAAGATGTGCCAACTATCTGATGTAAGGCTTGCTTGTCCAAGATTTTCAAAATACACGCCTGCATTGTTTTGAATTCTTCAATCTGTACAAGCTCAGTTGCATTTACGGGGGTAGACAGAACGGGCATCACTAGTAATGATAATAACATCACCTTCAATGATGATGCAGTAGCATTTGCGCGTTTTCTTTTCCGAGAAGCAGATGCAGAGGTGGGGATAGCATCGCGGAGAGCTTCTGTTCGGTTATCGTCGTCTACGTTATTGACATCTGTGGCAGTTGTAGCTTGCTCGGTTGCTGGTAGTTCATCCTCGGGCTCATCTACTTCAACGGGTAACGGAGCAAGTGTGTGAATGGCACGACGAAAGACTCCGGTGGCAGTTTTCACCCAAACTACTCGGACTTTCTTGTCAGCTCCGACGACCAGCTCAACGATTCTTCCCATTGACCATTTCAAAGGGCGAATGTTGTCTTCCTTTATTATTACTAACATTCCTTCCTTGACATTAGGATGCGTCGTAGTCCATTTTACCCTCTTTTGTAGTTCTGTGAGATACTCGAGATTCCATCTTTTCCAGAATTCATTCCTGACTTGACTTACAAGGGCCCATCTCGATTGTAATGACATATTTCCATTTGCATGTGTTGTAATGCCATTTGCTATTGGTTCTCCCGTTAAAAAATGCGTAGGTGTTAGAGGTGTAAGATCATTAGGGTTAGACGATAATGGTGCAAGCGGCCTAGTGTTCAGGATGGCTTTTGTTTCACATGAGATTGTACACAATTCTTCATACGTGGGTCCAAACGAAATAAGTGCTTTACGGAGAAGATTTTTTGTGCTTTTGACCGCGGCTTCCTAAAGGCCTCCGAAGTGTGGTGACCTTGGCGGAATAAAATGAAAACGAATTCGGTTTTCTGTGCAAGCCTTGACGATCTGCTCAGAGGACGTCGTATTGCTAAGAAGGCGTTCAACTTCTCGTAGTTGCCCTTCGGCACCAACAAAATTTCGAGCGTTGTCGCAATAAATATTTTCACAGACTCCTCGCCTTGCGATGAACTTCTTCAGAGCTCCTAGAAAGCCTTCTGTGGTTAGATCAGAAACCACTTCAAGATGAATAGCTTTGGTGGCGAAGCAACAGAACACGGCAAGATATGTTTTTTCCTTTCGTTTTCCTCGAAGTTTGAAATGGGTGTAGACTGGACCACAGAAATCCACGCCGCAGTTGAGGAAAGGTCGGGCTTCTCGTATGCGATCAGCTGGTAATCCACCCATTTGCTGAACGCAAAATCGTGGTCTAAGACGTGTACAAATTACGCAATTCGAGACCACAGAACGAGCTAGGTCTCTGCCTTTAAGTATCCAGTATCTTTGACGCGCAATTGCAAGTAACGCTGATGGTCCTGCGTGAAGGTTGGTCGTATGTATGTACGTCATAAGCAATCGTGCTATGGGGTTGTCTCCAGGAACTAAAACGGGATGTTTTGTATCATAACTCACGACTGCATTTTGAAGTCTTCCACCTACTCGTATAACACCATCATCTAAGAACGGGGCCAAACTGGCGAGTTTACTTGAAGCAGCGATGCCTTTGGTCTTTACTAATTCCTTTAAGTCACCTTTGAAATTTTGGTATTGCAGCTCCTTAAAAATCACAAGGTCTGCAGCATTCAATTCTTCTACTGTTAGTAACGATTGCTGTGTGGAACTTGTTTTCTTTCGAAACAATTTTGTGGCTTTTAAAACGTATGCCATGACTCGTCTTAACTTGCCGAATGAATTACCATGATTAATTGCGTACAACGGATGTTCATGTGTTATAGTTGCTGTTAATGCGACTTTTGTTGTTTTCTCCTCTTCTATCAAACAGCAGCTCGGTTCTCTGAATCGTGGCCATTTGGATTTGCTTTGTTTGAGAAAACTGGGGCCCTCGAACCAAAGCTCGTTGTTAATCAATTGCTCCGGATAAGATCCTCTTGAGACAATGTCCGCTGGATTTTCGGTTGAGCTTACATGTCTCCAATTTTCCGGCTTTGATGTTTCTAATATGGAACTCACGCAATTTGCCACATATATTTTCAGGTTGGAGGGACCTTTTTTTAGCCAGGATAAGACGATTTCTGAGTCGGTCCAGAACCATATCTCGTTGAACTTGATGTTAATGTCATGGACGACGTGCTTCACGGTTTGACAGGCTAGCTTTGCTGCACAAAGTTCAAGTCTTGGTAGGGTTACCGTCTTTACAGGAGCAACTCGAGATCTTGCGCAAATCAATCTGACAATAATTTTCCCATTATCGCGTGATCTGATATATATCGCTGTGCCATACGCTTTTTCACTTGCATCGGCGAACGCATGAAGTTGCAAGGGACTACTGCATTCTCTGCCACGCACGTGCCTTGGGATTCGAAGTGCTGAAAGCTTGTTTAGTTCTTCTCGAAACTTCAGCCAGCTGCATTGTAGCTCATAAGGAAGTTTCTCGTCCCATCCTAAATCCAGCTTCCACAACTGCTACATAAATATTTTCCCTTTGACCACAATGGGATTTATTAGTCCAAGAGGATCAAATATTTGGGATATTTCAGACAAAATGCTTCGCTTTGTGATGGTCTTATGGAGTTTGTCTGCTGTACTTATCGCAAAAACATCATTGATTGGATGCCAAACTAAGCCCAACGTTTTAATATGGTGATCCTCTATTTCAGCAAAATTGAGCTGAATTTCTAAGTCTTCGTTGGGAATATTCTCAATCAATTTAGGATGGTTTGCACACCATTACCGTAACGGCATGCCGGCCTCCTGAAGCAATTGCTGGACTTGGGTCTGTGTCTCCACTACTTCCTGCAAATCATCTCCTCCAGTCATTATATCATCCACATAAAAATCTATTATGGATTTGCTGGCCAAATGATATCGATCTGCTCCATCTTTTGCCAACTGCTGAAGACATTTGGTCGACAAGTATGATGCACACTTTGTACCATAAGTCACTGTACACAACTGATAGTACTTAATAGCCTCATCTGATTTATTACGCCACATGATTAGTTGTAAATTGCGATCTTCTTCGGCTAGTAATATCTGTGTATACATTTTCACGATGTCGGCTGTGAAGACGTAGCGATGTGTTTTGAAACGCAATAGAATAGAGAATAAATCATCTTGGATTTTCGGCCCTTTCAGCAGAAGATCGTCCAGGGACACATTATTTGATGTTTTTGCCGAGGCGTAATTTGGTGGTACTACTTGACGGTTTTAGTACAAAATGATGCGGAAGGAAGCAGTAAGGCTGCGATATTTCTCCGGCGCTAATTTCGCGCATATGTCCCAAGTCAGTGTATTCTTGTATGAAGGTTCGATATTGTTCGTAAATATTCGCATCCTTTTGTAATTTTTTTTCTATGTTGCAAAACCGTTTGAAGGCAATATCCTTTGATTCGCCCAACAGCCGGGCATCACTCAACATGGGTAAACTCACAGTAAACCGTCCCGTTGTATCGCGAACCGTTGTACCCTCAAAAAATTCTTCACATTTTTTATCGGTTGTGGAGAGCGTTGGTATTTTTTGCGGCCATTCCTCAAGCTCCCAAAATTTTTGGAGCTGATTTTGTAATTCAATGTTGGTAATCCCACAAAATGGAGCATTATAATCTGGTGTTGCTACTTTTCCAAGAACGATCCAGCCAAGAGTGGTGTTTTGTAGGGATGGGAGCCCCTCATTTAATTTAACCTGCCCATACCGAATTAATTCACCGTATAGCTCCGCTCCCAACAAAATATCAACTCTTTGGGGTTTATTAAAATCCGGATCAGCTAGACTCACGTTTTCCGGAATTTCCCAATGCTCTGTTTTAATGTAATACTGTGGTTGATGAGCAGCGATTTCTTTGATGACATAGACTTCTACTTCCGATGTAAAGTTGTTGCCAGAAAGCGATGTTAGTTTGATTTGGACTCTATCTGTTACTTTTAGCTGAGCGTTTCCTATTCCCGAAATAGTCAAATTAACTTGGGAATTTTCTAGTCTAAGTCTTCTGCGCAGCCGTTCTGTCATGAAATTCAATTGAGAACCAGAATCCAGAAGTACGCGACAAGTAGTGGGTTTTCCGTTGCAGTCAAATACATTTACCATCGCGGTCCCAAGAAATACATATCCGCCTTGTAGTTCCTTTGTTTGCGCAGCCAAATTCGTAACTGATGTAATGGATTTGGTATCGCTGTCACTGGAACTTGGACCCGGCTTATCTATTGGTTTAGAGAGATGTAACAAGGTATTATGTCGCTTATTGCATTTAGCGCACCCTTTAGCACTGCAAGCAGTGTAATAATAACCTGTCTTCAGGCAGTTTATACAAAGTTTTAACTGTCTTACCTTAGAGTTTCTCTCGGAAGTTCCTAATTTCAAAAATTGTTCGCAAAAATATATTGGATGCTTGTCATCACAAATTATGCATTTTAATTTGCCACCCGGCTCACAGCTAGTCAACACTGTCGGTTTATTCGCTCGATCGTTGGTTTTAGTTTTAGGTTTGCTGAGCGTCTCCAGAGCTTGAAAACGTTTCTCAACAAAACTTAGACACCTCTCCACAGACTGCAGATCTCTTGGTGATGAGAACGATTGCTCATACAATGCATGCGTGCTTGCGTCAACTTTCTTCAAAAGAATATTCATTATGATGGGATCCCAATGATCCTGCACCGATACGCCTAAGTTCTCTAAGCCGTCAATACATTCCTTGGTGCTATCATGCAAGTGACGTAAAGCAGTCGATGAATTATTTTCCACGATGGGTTGTGAGATCAATTTGTTTATCAGAGCGTTCACCAAGAGTCTCCTATTATCAAAGCGACGATTTAGCGTGCTCCACGCAATTTCATAATTATCGTTGGTCAACGGCAGATGTCGAAGAATCTTCTCAGCATCACCAACAAGGTGGGCTTTCAGGGACCACATTTTCTGTGAGTTGGCAATGGGTTGGTTGTGCACCATTTGTATGTACAAGTCCTTGAATTGTTGCCATTTTAAATAGTTGCCGTCAAACTTTGGTAGCTCAATTTTTGGCAACTTGACAAAAGCCTGGCCTTTTGGCTGGATTTCAGCTTCTATATTTGCTCTGGTCTCCTTGAATTCGTCACGCCTTTGGCTTAAGAAAATTAGAGTTTTCTGAACTTTTTCCTCAATTTCAAAATATTTCAGCGGGTCGTAACCAAATAATTCAGGTTCATCCACTGCTTCTACTATCGTCACGTTACCATCATAAAGGTTCTTCCACAATTGTTTGATGTATTCAATTTTTACATCGTAATATTGTATTGGCTGATCCGTAATATCAATACTTTCTACTATCTTCTCCAACGAAGTGATCATCACCTTTTGCCTTCTAATGGCTCGATGGAGTTTTTCATTTGGATCTTCACCTTTCACATCTACCGACTTGGATGGCCCTTCGCCGCCATCGTCAGCTGTATTTTTTGTAATTTCTTTGGACATACTCTCCTCGCTCACGTAAGCAATAAGCTCCTTAATGCTTAGAGCAGTTTTATCTTATGCTGTTTTCACCTTGTCATAGTAATTACTTGCGAAATAAGGGTGGCTTGTTGCCATTGGCACCAACGATCTTATCCTTTCGTCAGTGGTGTCAAACTGCGACCAAAGCTCGCTCAAACTTTCGAGCCTGGTTTTCAAGTATTGTAGCGTACGCTTTTCTGGGCGCTCCTTCTGATACTGCCCAATTAATTTTTCTATTTCTTTACCGATAGCGCTTTGCGACGTAATCAGTTTTTCAACCAGCTCGGCCATCTTGACTGTGTTTAATTCTTGCAAGAAACTTTATCCTGAATTTTATGCTTCTTTGACTGATGCTCATGTATTGTTTGCCGTGATCTCCAATATCACGTCGGGGTCACCAAAATGTTTATATTTTAAGTGGATGGACCACTGAAAGTAAAATAAAAAAAGGAATAAATTTCCACGGATAGGTTACTCTATTCGTAAAAATATCCTTTTTGGATTCTGTCACTAGGTAACTCTAGTACAGATCTGAGTAATTGCCTTTTCTGGCAATTCAACTCAATATGATAGAATTGAGTTGCACATAGGTTTCTCTATGTGCAACAACAATTCTTGTACTCTTTCACTAGGTACCTCTAGTGCCAAAAGAGGATAGAATGAACAGGAAAGCCTTCTAAGAGGACAAGTCAAAGCAAAAATAGAATTGGGCTGCAAATAGGTCTCTCTACGTGCAACCACAATTCTCGTATCCTTCTGCACTAGGTACCTCTAGTGCACAAGGAGAATAATGATGTAATATAAAGGTCTCCTAAAAGGACAAGTTAAAGAAAAACAGAATTGGGCTGCAAATAGGTCTCTCTATGTGCAACCACAATTCTCGTATCCTTCTGCACTAGGTACCTCTAGTGCACAAGGAGAGTAATGATATAATATACGTCTCCTTGGGTTTCCTAAGAAGACGGACCAATGTGTAATTTACCCAAGAAATGTAAATTCACTTTTAAAATTAAAAAACTGTTATCAATATTAATACACTTGGAGTTAAAAACACGACTGATGATAATTTATTCTATATCGTTTCAATTTATAACAAAATTTTGTTGATGTTAGCTAAATCGCATTCATGGTACCTTGCACCTTACTTCACAAAAGTCAAAGTACCATGAATGCTTACAACAGATAATTTTACCACTGTACAGAATAGTTATTGATTGAAAATGCATGCTTCGTACTTTTCATACGCATATGGAAAGGTGAAAGTACCAAACATGCTTACAAACAAGAACAATTAATTGCAATCATGATACCTGGCAACTTTTCTTGAGTGAGCTCCAGATATCATAATTGCTTACATGTTTTAATTGTTCGTATAGATCATTGACTCATTTCTACAATATTTATTTATTTGCTTAAAGTATCAGGCATGCTTACATTAAAAAAAAGGAAAAAAATAATCAATTGCAATTATGATAGCTTGCAACTTTCTTGAGTAAGCTCAAGGTATCATAATTGCTTACACGTTTTAATTGTTCGCGTAGAGCATTGACTCATTTGTATTTATTTATTTTGCCTGAGTCAATGTTCTACGCGGCAAAACAATAACACTCGTCGACTCTTATGCTATTCTTCCGCGTAAACGATATGTTGCAGAATTGCAACTCACGGCTTGACCTACGGCAACTGTGCACATGGCATCAAGGTCGAACGAGTGTGGAAAATGATTTTATGATAATGATAAGGAATGCAATTTTCATTGGATTTTATAGGTGATTATGTAAGTAAAGAATGTGCACCATAATGAATTTATGCTCAATATGTATATTAAAACAATGTTTACAATTTCTTATTTTTAGAATTTTTTTATCGTTTAAACAATTATTATAATTATTTTACGGGATTCTTTTCGATCAAACTACTTCACTGCAAATGATTTACTATTTATTTCAAGGGATAAGTACTTAATCAAATTTTCTGACAGGAGCAAACAAAACACGTCTGCACTCAATGAAGTGACTGTTTATAAAAAATTATTATAATTCCTTATTTTCAATCACATTTCCTTTACAAGGAGCAAGCACGTTGGCTTGCTTCCTTATACAATTGCATTTCTAATTTACAAATTTCAGTTTTTCGGTACTCATTCTATTTTAACTAATGCATTGTTGCATTAAAATATCTATTGATCACTTTTTGGCGGGTTTGGGTAAAGGTTTCATAAAGATAAACATTGTTACAGCGAACATAAACTTTTAGCTGTGTCATCTGTGAGATTCTTTAATATCGGGCCTGGTTCTTTGGTCCATTCTGAATCAACCGTGACATTCCAACATTATTTCCATGTTCTTTGTGATTATTTAATCCTTCTGTATGTTTACTAGATGTATTATGATGATCATTAGTTTGTTTGCTAACGTTGTTGAGTTTTAATGGTTGTTTTAGTTGTTCGGTGTGCTTTTTCAGCTCAGCCTGATGCTTTTTCACAATTTCATTGATGTGTGTTGATATAACTTGCTCTGCCCATGGTCAAATGGTAATGATAAAGCTGATCCTGATGATGATGATACAGGTTCAGTGAATTAGCGTTGTAATAGATCTCTTAACCTAAAAACGTGTACTTACGTCTGACAAACAATTTCGCAACCAGAAATATGAGAATAAGCAACTCAATTCTTGCGCTTTCCTGACTTGTCTCAATGCCATGCGTCCATCACTTTTGACCTGCTTACTTTTCGGCACTTTCACCCACAAAACTAATTGCGCACACGCCAAATTACTGAAATTCGTCGACCGCTTTTGAGTGACAGCCACCACTTACACACTTCACTGCCATGTGGCTGTCAATTTACCTTGCATCCCACGACAAAATCGACGTGGGATGTGCGTCCGTCACAACCAACATGAAATGACAAGCCACCCAGCAGCAAGGTGTGTTGGTAGTGGTCGTCAGCGGCGTCGCATGATTCATTACAACCTGCTTGAGAAAAAGCCGAACGAATGTCTAGTTTCGATAGATGGTATGTTTTAGTTTTTGATGAGATATCAATAAAAACGGAATTGGAATATAATTCCGCAGAAGACATTATTTATGGTTTTTGCGATTTTGGTAACGCTGGGCGGATAAACAAGGTAGCATCAAGTGTTCTGCTTCTAATGTTGCAAGGGTTAAATAAAAATTGGAAAAAAGGAATTGGGTACATTGTTCGCTCTCCCGATGGAAATTTACTGGTTTCCATTATAAAAACAACCATACGTGGGTCATTCAGCAAGTACTTAGCCTCACCGCCAAATGATGCTGCTATTACAAAAGAGTTTTACCATCGTCCAGTACATTCTTTTAGTAGCCTACTGTCAAAGTTTCAGTCAATTCCCTTCATTAGTTTTGTTGAATGTACTGCACGATGTTAAAACTCTTTTGTAATAGCAGCGTCATCGGGCGGTGAGGCTAAATACTTGTTGAATGACTCACGTAATTAAGGTTCTTAATGTTAGTTTAGATGTGCTAGTTACGGTTTGTGATAAGAGCGCAATTAATCGACATTGCTTGTACCTACTTGGTTCTTCTACTGAAAATTCATACTTTTTAGTAGAAGGTAAACGCCTATACACTTTTTTGATACGCCTCATCTTTTTAAAAATGTAAGGAATATTCTTCTGAAAAATGATATCCGTTATGATAGTAAAATCGTTTCATGGAGAATTATTAAAAAAGTACGTGAATTTGATAATAATGTTATCACCACTCTTCATAAACTCAGGACGTGCATATACACCCAAGTAACTTCGATAAAATGTCAGTAAAACTAGCAACGAAAGTCTTAAGCAATTCCGTATCTGCAGCAATTTTAGCCGCTGTTTAATTGGGATGTTTCAAACGTAATGATGATAAAGAAAGATGTACTATTTCTTCTGATTAGCACTACAGCCCCTCTCGGGCCTTCGCTTCCTGCAAACAGCGCCTCAAATTGTCTCGGTCCATTGACCGCGTCCTCCGATTCCGAAATTCGAGCAGCGATGAACTGTCTTCGTCGACCGAGTCAGACCAGCGTTTCCTCGGTTTCCCCACTGGTCTCCGGCCTTCAGTTCTCCCAACGAATACCTTCTTGGGTATCCGTTGTTCATCCATACGATTCATGTAGCCAGCCCATTGCAGCTTCCGCAGTCTTATAATCGTTGAGACCTCCGGTTCGTCAAAAATTTCATATAGTTCATGGTTGTATCGAATTCGCCATTAGTCCCCGTCTCGCTTCGCTCCGATTATGAAGATGTGTTACCAGTACCGCCGAATTTTCGTTCAAGGTGAATGGAGGCTCCACATGTGCTAGAGAACTTGAAAGAAAGCAAGATTTGGATATCACAGTGGAGATCTTCCAGGAAATTTAACCAGCCTTACTGCTTCGATGGGTTTATACGTAATATTAACGGTATTGTCATGCTATGGAATGGTGTAATGAGCAGCCAGCAATATTTGATTACATCCTACATTAATCAAGACCCGATTGAAATATAATTTCAATGCTGCGCACTTTTAAGGGGTCATATGAAAGAAATCCTTCCGCTTATAGATTGCGCCGGAATCTGAAACAAAAAAAATATGTTTCAAAATGCTTGTCTTTCTGACTTTTTAATTCTTCTGAATGTCAGTCACAACATTTTCTAGATTTTTCTCAACCTCTGAAACTTTTGTTGATGATGATTCCACTTTCAACGCAGAGTCAACAGAAATTATTACTGATGATGAAGAATACATTGTTGTCCACTTTATTGAAGATGCTTCTGATGACTTTTGTATAGAGCTCTTTAAAATATTCGGAGTGAAGCTAGACGGGTATGTTGAATGCCTTTGAGCGACGGGTCCTGAGGCGAATAATCGGAGCGACGCTAGACGGAGTCCAATGGGGAATTCGATACAACCATGAGCTGCATGAAGTTTTTGACGAACCGGAGGTCTCAAGGATTGGAAGACTGCGGAAGCTGCAATAGGCTGGCTACATGAATCGTATGGACGAACAACGGATACCCAAGAAGGTATTCGTTGGGAGAACTGAGGGCCGGCGGCCAGTGGGGAATCCAAGGAAACGCTGGTCTGACTCGGTCGACGAGGACAGTTCATCGATACTCGGAATTGGGTGACGCGATCAACGGACCAAGACAGTTGGAGGCGCTGTTTGCAGGAAGCGAAGGCCCGAACCGGCTGTAGCACTACAGAAGAAGAAAATATTTTTATACGGAGGTCTCCTGAAATGTCTTTGAGGTTATTTATTTATTATTCAAAATGTTCTTTAGCTTATTGCTTTCAAATGAGTCCGAAAGTCTGATTATAGCCTTTGTAGTTGTTTGGAAAACTTGCTGTAATGCAAAGATGGGCAGATGGATGGGCAAAGACATATTGTCAATTTTGTTGAAAAAAAAGATCATCGAAAGAACAATTTTCTGAAGATTCCTGACATCGAAATCACACGCTTGAAATTAATGCATAGTAACAATTATTATCGATTTGACTTTATCATTAATTTTTCGCAATTTACTCATTGCAAAATGTAATTATGCTCAACAACCATTTATTTACCATTACTTGAAAATAAGCACAAATAAGACAAAGAAAATCACTCTTCTCAGAATTTATTTTCTAACTTTTATGAAACTAAAAATTCATTTCGTTGACTATGTCTTATTAACTTCTAGTTTGTACGTAATTTGACGTCAATGATTTGTTCTTTAGTAAATAAGTTCATTGCATAGACAAGACAGGTACTTCCATCGAAACACGTACAATACATGATACAAATTAATCAAATAAAGTCGCGAAAAGAAAACTGGATTTTAATTTTGAAAGTATGATAAGACAAAAAGCTTTAAAAAGTTTGATTGGATAATGCTACTATAAAAGTTTTTGAATCCAAATGTTGCATTTTTCATACAAAAATCAACGCACCATTATTATTCATTAAAATAAAAGCAATTATATTTCAGCCCTTGCAACCATTAATCTGCATTCAGCTGATATCCTTTGCCATACCAAATAAAGCAAAGACTTACATACCAAATAAAGCAAAGACTTACATTCATGTAATAGGAGAAAAATATTTGAATGAAATTCTACACAGATCATACTTCACGGTTTTTTTTTTACTTTCAAGTGTTTGTTGGAGTCAAAAAGTCTTCTCATTGCAATTTATTCAATAATAATTTTAAAATCGACAAGAATAACAACTATGGTTGTGATTTTATTAACATATCTATTTTTAATTCTAATACGTATACTTGCTAAGTTAAATATTCGACGTTTTCAAATAGAATTACACCAACAATCTATTCTTATTTATATTATTGTTTAAAAAAAACAAAGAAAGCACACGTAGCGATAAAGAAAATCAATTTAAATATAATGGATTTATAATCTTTTAAATTCATGAAAAGAATTATTTCTTAAATTATTTCACACAAAAAAGTTGTGCACTTTCATTTATTAAGTGAACTCGTTCCAAATTTATGAATGAACACACAAAATCGAAAACATTTACATTTATTTACAATCTTTTATAATCGCGAAGAATGAAATAATCTTACGACTAGCTTTAACCGTACACCGCGGTGGTGTATCTTCACACAAAACGTATCGCGGGCATGCCGTCACATAGCGAACATACATCCATCCTACATCCAATATGTTGACATCACATATCTGAAAATTCATAACCACTTTCAAAGCAGCTTTAAAAGTTTCTGTATTTGGAGTGGATTTTCAATAAATATATTTTACGGACGTGCGTATGAAATAATACTCCACGTTAATTTAATAACGCAATGATGTTCATTTTAACGATAACTGACTATAAAGACAAATCAAAGACGGCCGGTGCCATTCGTAGTAATTGTTACGGAGCACGTTAGGCACGTCCGGACTCGATCAAATCTAGTTGAAGAGTGTTGTCCTGACAGCGATTCTGCAACACCGCTGCTGTGGTTGGCGACATCTTATTGTCATATGTCGTGACCGCCACAATATTCCACCTCAGACATGTACCAGCGGTAGGTGCGCCACCAGAAGAATAGGTTCCCCCAATGTGGATTTAAAAAGTTCGTTACGATGTGATCACTATCAAATATGTGCACAGTTTTTTTAATTTTCTTTGTTTGGAAGCTTGCGGAGCCATAATCTGTTCTTTGCGCTCTTCTAAGATCTGAGTGACCCCTGTAGTTATTTTTGGCTATTGAACTTTTTACCTAAGACTCAAACCGGATGTGCATCGAGCTTACTGCATTCCTCTCTAACTTATTTAGTACCACTTGTATAATTTTCTTTTCCTGCTTTATCGTGTATTCGTGCTTACTTTATACTTGTGGGTATTATACAATGCAATACAAGCGTCGTCACTATATATAACTTTATTTTAACTGATCACAAAGGTTACCAAACTAAATACAATTTCAAGATGGCTGATGCCATTTATGTGAATAATTACGGAGTACGTTCGATGCGTCCGGACTCGACCAGACCTAGAAAGTGACTTTGTAACGATCCTCTGACAGCGATTCTGCGACACTGCTGCTATGGTCAGTAACATGTACTTGTCGTATATGTCGTGACCGCCACATACTCTTACTTTAGTGTATCTACGTCCTCAACCATTACTATACTAGTGCGCTGGATTTTGCGGTTTGCGTTAAACGTCTGCTACTTTCGGTTTGTGTTTGCGATTGCAAGATTACTTTTCAGGTACTTCACATATCAATTATTGTGAGCTATTCGTAAGTCTCCTAGTTTTCCTTTCTTTCAGACAATTTTTATTTTTTTTATTTTGGAGAATATTTCTTTTTATAATTTGAACATGGCAAATTGCTTGGCTCCTTCCTGCGTTAATAAGTAGGACAAAACACCCATAATTACATTTGGAGGTCTTTGCGGTTTTTCTTTTCATGCGAAATGCGCAGATTCATCCAACGCGATCACTGCCAGCATTAACAATCCGAACATCAGCCTTGACTGGCTTTGTTCGGATTGTCATGGTTCTCCTATGTCACTACTCTTGGATAACTTGAACCAAACGCGGACAATGATCGATAACCTAGTTAATGGGTTCAATTTGCTCGGTGACCAGCTGTACTCAGCGCGTGACGAATGATTGCGTCTTAGCCAACAAGCCAGAGTTGATGTGCCTCCTTTATCGACTTCCAATGCAAACCTTGCTGGCCCCTCAAGTGCAACCAATACGATTTCAAGTAATTTGAAGCCGAATATTATAACAAGAAGCAGGCGAGCGCTACAATCTAATGGTTCAACCTTTCAAGCATCATCGCCATCCAGGAACGTTCCCGAAATCAACACTGAAACTTTAAGTTCATCTAGAGCTGTAGCGAATTATACCTCAATTAAACCTGGCAACCCACTGCGTGCTATTTTGCCCCCCTTACAAATCTAGAACACACCGGTTGAAGACATCATCGATCATATTAAATTTAAAATGAGTTTTATCCCAGATCTGCTCCAGTGTACGAAGCTCGCTCCGGACGGAAAGACGAACCGTTTAATTGCTTGCTGCAAAATCACAGTTCCAGCCAATCACAATTGCCTACTGGGAAAAGAATTTTGGCCTAATGGAGTACTGGTAAAACAGTTTTCTGCCAATTAGAAGCGAAATAACTCTGTGTCCTTTCATAACAGGAGAAACAATGTATAATTTTTACTTTATTCTATTACTATCAAAATGTCTGTGGTTTGAGGACCAAGACATCTGAACTTCGTATCTCTTGTATTATATATCCACATCAAATCATCTATCTAAATGAGACATGGCTGACAAATGATATGTATAATAGTGAACTCCTTCCCAATTACCTGATTTTCCTCAGAGACAGACATCGTGTTGCCATTGGCAAATCGGATGGTGGGGCGGTCTTGTGGGTGTAGATGCCTCTCTAACTAGCAACTCCTATGAGAATTTTATACCGTCGGTAGCAGTGGAGTGTGTTATTGTGCGAATCTCTCTTTCTGATGCTCTCTCACTTTTCGTTTCGTGTGTCTACATCCCATGTAGTAGCTCTGATATGGTGTATGAACGCTTCTTTTCGGAATTTTCCAGCTATCTCCTTACTCACTTCCCATCTTCCCCTGTTTTGCTCTGTGGGGAATTCAATCTTTCTTCATTTTCTGATGCTATTGAGTCGGTTGAATGCAGATTCACACGGTCTCTTTTCGTCAAATTCAACCTCTCTTGCGTCCCCTATAGTGACCATCTTCGTACTTTGAAACTCCCTTCCCTTGAATCTAGACGATGCTTTCTTGATGAATGTATCTTGCACAAGCTTTATCGCTGTCACTTACTCCAAACTTTATGCAGTTACATTCGAATATTGAACACTAGTCGCCCTAGTAGTCCCTCTGATCAACTGCTTGTTCCGTATGCACGCACTAACACCTGCTTCCACTCTCCCTTACTATGCTTGCCCCTTTGGCATAACCAGCTATGTCTTGGTTAGGGAATTCAATCCCGATCCTCTTTTCCAATCCCAGGATTTCGGGATTGTCTCTAGATAGTCCCGGGATCCCGGGAAATATAAAAAGGGAATAAAAATCTGAGTGCTCTTCAAAAATCAACTTTTTCATTATCTTCTGTTTACATAATTATCACAAATGCAGGAAAATTAAATACACAACAAATGAACATAAATCTCTTACAATAAACGAAGAGCTTATTTACATAAAACCTTGAAGCTCGCAATTAAACTCGACTAATCTTAGATGTCCTTAATAAATTCATTATTTTTCTACTTATATCAACTGCTATTATTAAATAAAGTTATCAGATATAATACTTTGTCACTTAATTTCACGAAATCCGGGTTCAATTTAAGTTAATCAATTACTTTTCTCATAAACACATTAATGTTTGACATTTTAAAATCAACTTATTAAATTTTCGCCTGTAATAAACAAAATGTGTTCCAGATATTGCGATTAATATTAATAAATTAACGAGGTAAATTTAAGGTATTAACCTTTTACATCTTATTTGCATTGGGAAATAAAATCTTATAAAGACTAACGCATCCAATGTTTCAGCAGACGCTGAGAAAGTGCGTTCTGCTTCGATGAAAGTCGGCGGTATTGTCAACAAATATTTATAAATTTGTTCCGAATTGTGACCTCGAGTTTTAGTTTCTTCGAAAAGAGCCATTTCTTGCTTGATCAATTTTGAAAAGTCTAATTCTTGGATACCCTCAAGAGTTAATGTTTTCATACTATTCTGATTTCCAGCTGAAGCTTATCTTTTAATGTAAAAGTCGCCGCACTGCAAGATGTCGATTCTATTGGCGTATTAGGATAATTTTCTTTACTACTTACACAAAATGTGGTATTCAACCTTTCAATTAATGAAATTTTCTGTTTTTTAATTTAGACTTTGCTAATTTGGATTTTGCTTTCTAAATAAATCTTTTACATCATCATCTAAACAACTACTCTCATTGTTTGGATTTTGTAAATGATTTAACACGTCACTTAATTCATTACGTTGGCAATGTTGTAAGCGTTTAACAAATGTGACTTCAATCTAGTCGCCATAATTGACTCATTGCCACTCGACTGTTTAAAAAAAACATTAAAGTTGGATCAGCCGTCCACAACTTTGCACCAGAACGACAAAATGCTTCTACGGATAGCTTAACTGGCGCCAAGGCACTGTTTATTTTATTTATAATATCTAAATTAGATTCATCGAAAATCTCTGGATTATTCAGGTCTATGAGAGCTTTTTGAACGCTATTCTTTATAAAGCGTTCAAGCATTGTGAAGAGGCTGTTCCATCTCGTCTTACAGTCAAGCAACAAGGTTAGCTCTTTTCTATGTTCCTGCTGTACATATTTTTGAGGAATTGTATCATTCTTCATAGGTGATCTTTTGAACAGAACAGCTGTTCAACGAACTTTTTTAACCACGTTTTTAATATTGCGATCGTTCGTCAAGTTTTGAAATTGGCTTGATTTGATAATTAAACCTGATCTAAGTTCTTCGTCATCATCATCTGAATCCAAGTTCAAAGATTGGCTCATGACAGAATCGTCTATATTTTTGTACAACAAATCGTAAACGGCTAAATTAATCCCATATGCAAAGCAAACTTGGTGCTCTTCTTTCTATCCATTTATCGGGACATTTTCGGAGTGCGCTAGAGTATTAATATGCTAGCTGTCGTGCTTGTTTATACGTTAGGCCATTATTCATCTTTGAACTTCTTAAAAGACATTCTTTTAGCATCTGTTCTTCAGCTTTGGCAAGCACTTGAGCGACTGAATATTTTGTTGTGAAGCTTTGAGATCTAAGTGATATACCTTCCTTGTGTTTTTTAATTCGGTAGTACAACGTATAAGGCTTGATATTGTAGGTGTTAACAGCCTACCTTAGTTTCGTTTCGCCATTAATTACTTTTAAAATAGTAGTCTTCAAGTCGTGCTCGTTGATTTCACTCTCTCTCTTTGTTTTGTAGTTCTTAAGCATTTTTAATTACATTAATATAAATACTTTAAATGCAACAGCTCTACTACTAGCTAGACAAATCTGGGGCAGCTTTGAACAAGTTTCAAAGATGTCCTCTTCATTTTGTTCAAAGCTGCACCCAGGAGTACTTCAACAACAAATAGTTGTTTATTCCGAACAAAATTATAAAAAATTCTGTTACATTTAATTTTATTTCGTGCTTAATGTATCATTGTGACTTAAAAGCTTGAAAAACATTCCACTTACTTCAAAATGCATTTGTCACATCCTTACACATTTATTTCTGAACCTTTACAATTGATACACGTAAAATAAATCACCTTGTATCACAGCTGTGCACTGTCAAGCGTTGACGATGACAAATGACTGTTGTGTGAGCTAGCGCTGCCATTACATAAAAGTAATTTCTACTAAAATTTTATATGAAATAACTACATAATTTCATTTGTTCAAAGCTGCTTCCTTCTCCTCTACTTCAACTCCTACATCAAATAACGTCCGAGTTCATTTTTCGCTCTCGTCTATACTTTTTTTTTTTTTGTGTTTTAACGGGTCCATATTGAACTATCTTGCCCTGAAAATTTAAATCAATCTCATTGTTGTTTTTGCTTGGGAAAGCAAGTTGTATTTACTCGTTAAATATGTATTTGTCAATGATGGCAGTTGAATGACTTCTTGCTTTCAATTAATTTTGCAATGTATTTTCCTGAAAGTTTATACCGGAGTTTAGTCAAAGAATTGAAATCAAAGTAGAAATAATCTAGCTTTAAAGTTATTCAAATTAAAAAGTTGCGAACTGATAATCTTAAAATAAACCAGATGCTGCTTAAGTTTCACATTTGTTAAGATTTTCATCTTTGAACCATTCTGGAGTGTGCAATTGGACTAAGAATAATATATTTGTTTTTTTTTTATTGTTTAAATTGAGCATAAACAAATTTACTATGGCTTGTTGAATTAAAACCTATTCTTTAGAAACATTTAGGTACCAGTTGAAAAATGAAATAACAATAGCACAAATAAATACAATATCAGTACTTAAAATTATACTTTACACTTTTTACTTCATGCTTAGAATAGATTTCGTAGTGAAATGAGGAAAACCAACAGTCAAGCAAGTTGAATATGCTACAAAAATAGTTTCCGTAGATAGAAATCTTCGAAATTAATTTTACTGCACTGGATTCTTAATATCACTACTTCCAAAGAATTGAATAGAATAAATACATAAATTACAACTGTCCATGCAACCTGCTTACTTAATAATTCAATTTTCCCTTACCATAAAATCACTCTGATTATAATTAAATCATTCAGTGCCTATGTCTGCAATTTTTCCTGCACGCGGAAATGTATATTCCTTTTTTCCAATTTCGTAAAATAATTCTAAATGTAATTGGACCATTCATTTCCTGTATCTGCATATTTTCCCTACATGCGACTTACGTTAACCGACTATTCGACGTTTAAAAAAACGAAAGTTTAATATTTAAGAACAACTTTATTAGCTTGAAACCAAATTAAGACTGAACATCCGTTCGTAATTTCTTGTATTTCATTATTTTTGCAAAGTGCTTACAAAGTTAAAACTCATGAAAAAAATTGCAAGCCTGAATTTTGGTTGAAACTAAGCATAAGTATATTCTATGCAAATTCATTATTAAATAAGCAAAAATTTACAGTGAGGGTTTAACGTTACTTATTTAGGTCGGCAGCGGATACGCGTGTCGAGTAGCCATTTACGGGAATGTGGTTGTTCGTGGGAAGCGTTTGCATACGTAACTCGCGCGAATCAATTACTAACATTTGCTGATCATTTCTACCGAGCGTATGCAGTAAAAGCCAATGAGAAATGTGTAACAAATAATTTGCTTTGTAAAGCAAAAATATTATATTTAAGAATTAATTGTTGTTTGATTATTATTATTAAAGTTTTGTTATCGAAAGAACGACCAAGTGTTCTTTATAAGAAAGGTAACAACAACAATAGTAATTTTGCTTTCGTTAGCTACACTACAATAACTTTTTTATATTGCCCATAGAATACACGTTAAACAATTTTTTAATTCAGTGGTTGTACTGTATGCTGTCTGATTCAATGACGAAGAATACAAAAAATTGTAATTGTCATTGACAACCGCGATGATTGGAGGAGTTTAATCCTGAAAGTCAAAGTCCGCCATGGGCTATCGCGGCATTAATGATTATGACTTGTTTGTAACAATCTTCATGAAAATATATTAAGAGTCTATAGAATCTTCTTGTGCGATTTGCTATCGTTTTCATGAAAAAATCATATCAAGTGAAAAATCATTACTTTTTCAATAGAACTGTGCATTTTTTAAGAAATTTCATTACACTTCTCTCTATGTACCGCATGCTTACTTACTTGTTTAGTAAAGAGAATGAAAAGTCGACTTCACTAAACGAATACAATTTAAGAACACTTTTCTTAGAAATTCTATCACTTCAACGGTATACACGTGTCTAGAAATATACACAAGCATGTACCGCTTAGCTGCAAGAATGTGCAGGCCGACTGATCTAATGCTAGTGAGCTGCTCTTACGAGAGACTGATGCCGCTCATCGACACGCACCTGTCAGAACCTCTTCTCTATATCCGCTGATAAAGCTAGAAGGAATGATCGGAACATAAGGATAATGACCGCCAATGATAGTTGTAGCATTGGTCAAAGCAATTGAGTGTCACCCAATGAAATGCCGTTCGAAGATTTTGCTTATGCATTGAACACCACACGAAACTTCGCAGTGACTGCATGATGAGGAATGTAGTATGCCTGTGTTTCATCGGCCATGTTTCGTCCATTGCGCACATCTCCCTATCAGCAATGTACTCCGCCATAAATGCCACGTATTTAGCCTTCCATTCTGCATCTGATGCCAATCTCCGCTCGAGCTGATGGAATTGGCGCAAAGCCAACGAATGGGAATTGCCCAATGCTGGAGTATCTGGTCGAAACAGGATCTGCACGGCATAACGACCATCACTGTCGCGTCGATGCGTTGCCAAAAACAGCTTCTCATAAACGTCCGCCTCCAGCTTTATAGCTGACACAGCTGTGGCCTCTTCGATCTCCCAAAAATAAAAATGTCGCCAGTCTGTACATATAATGAACGGACAGGTGCAAAAGTGGCCGAGTCGGTTGAAGCTGGACCGAACACTACCCAGCCGAGTAGCGTTGCCTGCGCCAAATGTTCATGGGATGAACCGCGTGTTATGCTGTAATAATTGAGCCCCAAACCGCAACATCAATGCGTCTATTCTGCCAGGAATTCTAAATGCTGGATCAGCCACGGTTGAGTGGTCGATGATAGTTGCAACTTGGATCTGCCACGGGTGTATGTCGGACAGATGAGCCAACGCCATCCACTTGAACCTCGTATCGTCTCTTACGAACTGCCAAGTTATTGAAGAATCGCGAAGCTATGAAGCAGACTTGATATCCAGGATCACATAATAATCAACATCGGTGGTGTCGATTGCCAAAGTCATCAGTAATGTATCCAAGTGCTGTTGCCAAAAGAACAATCTCGTTGCTGATGAGCATCAATGGGTTGCCAGAAACTGTCAGTGGGCCGAATTATCCGATGCCACTGCTTTCGTCGGAACTGAGCCAAAGCCTGATGCCACTGATGAGCTTGGAGTTAATTTTCGACACAACAAAGTGAGATGTTTGCCATTGCGATTGCGACAATTCCCTGATTGGTACATTACTGTCGAATGACCTTGTCTCAAGCAATCGAAACATAAATTCGAATCTTTGATACGCTGAAAACACTAGCAATTGAGGACACAGTCCAATTGAATGATTTGTATTATTGCAGCAGTCATAGTCCTGAAATTATTTCATTTTGAATAGTTGGTGAGAAGTACGAAAGGCTTCTTTTGGTAAAAGAGGACGCGTATTCCTTCCTATTGTGGATTGTGCCCACAATACTCAAAAATATACCAGATTCACGATGTCCAATTTGTTCGGCCCCTCCTCTTAGTGCCAGATTGTTTTTGGCACAAAACAGTACTAAGTCTGCGACTACCTTTAGAATGTATCTCCACTTTTCTTTTTCTGCAGATGTATGATGCACGTGCTATCTCGTTCGACGAGATGGTACATCACACCCGGTTATTTGCCGGATCAAAAAAACGTTTATGATGAAATTATATTTTTTTTTTTTTTATCAACGAATTGAAAGCCTTATGGCTCCTACCTTAATTTCGCACCTTCGTGAATGTTATTGCCACTTTCGACAAATTAAAACTTCACTTTGTTTCACTTCACTTACACTTTAATTAATATTCTATATTTTTCACACTTCTTTGTTGACTGCTTCTATACGACTGACTTTCAGTTAGCAGTTAACATTTAGTTAGCAACTAACCGGTACATTTTCTATTTCCAATTCAATTGTATCTAAAAATAATCTATTACAATTACACATTATGTTTCCAATTCAATTTTAACTAAAAAATAATCTATTACAATTACATATTATGTTTGCTATTACATTTCTATTGGTGCAACCCATTAAACGAGAATTGTCAGATTGACAATAATAATAAACAAGTATGACAGCTCTTGACATAAGTGAGTGTTCATTTAATCTCGTAAAGCTTAGGTTGATGCTGCTCTCGTCAGATAAGTATAAATATACATTTCTATTAACAATTTGATTCTTTGTGTTTCCTTTTCCTCTTTTGCAGGTCTTGCAGCGTGCAGCCGGCGGAAACAATCAATGGTTATCACATTCATTTTTAGCGGACGATGCTTCACTTGGTGAATATAAGTACAATGAATGTTGGTCAGCATTTAATCAGGATTCGGGAAGATGAATTCACTGTACGACATGCAACATACTCCCCCGGATGAGATGTGTCAGGACATCTCATAAAGTTTATGTTGGTAGTTTAATAGGTATCTGTAAATATAGCGATTAGTATAAGTTAATGATAAATATATTAATTTTAGCCATGGTTGAGTCCGATTCGCAATGTTATGTCAGCAAGTTGATTGATTTTCTTTCTTCATGTGCTGTGACCATTTGAAGCTACTTCGTTTTGATTGAGATGGTAGTGTCGATAGGGTGAAGTTATCCCACCTTATGCTGGGCGTTCCCCTCTATCTTCACGCATCTCTTGTGTTCTGTTTGATGTATGACGTCGTTCACTAAGTTTTGGATCTTGTGATCTTATGTTTTGCTTATTATGTGACATCGTTTAGTCAATTTTGGGCATTGTGATACGCTCAGTGAAGGTGAGAGAAAGGGACGGATAATTTTCATTTCTGATTTCGATCATAGGGTGAGGTATTTGGTAGGCGGATAGCATTTTTGCGCGCACTCGTTAAATATTATCAATATCTGGTGAATTTTGTGTCGGTAGTGGAGCAATGTTTGATATGGCTCTTTTGTAAATTTTTCCATTTATTAGTATAGATACTACGCGTACTATACAATCTTTACCTGGATGCACGTCAACAATTTTTGCTAATGCCCATCGGTAGGATGGTAATCTTTCGTCTTTCAGAAGGCACAAATCACCGATCTTCACATTATTTTCTATACTAAGCCATTTTGGTCTTCGTTGTAGTCGACTTAAGTATTCACCTTTCCACCGCTTCCAAAAATCTTGAGACATCTTTTGCACTAGTTGCCATCGATTCAACCTGCCAATATTTACATCTTGTAATTCCATTTCTGGCGGTGCGATTAACGTGTCTCCAATTAGAAAATGTGCTGGCGTTAAGGCTGTAGCATCTGTGGGGTCATTAGTGAGTGGACACAGTGGGCGCGAATTAAGGCAAGCTTCAATTCTAATAAGGACAGTGGTTAGTTCTTCATATGTTAGCGATGCGCTTCCGATTACTCGCCGTAGATGGGATTTTATCGATTTAACTCCCGCCTCCCAGAGCCCGCCAAAATGGGGTGAAGCCGGGGGGTTAAAATGCCATGTGATTCCTTCGTTTGCAAAAATCTGAGCAGCATCGTTGTTTAAGTTGATCATTCTTTTGAGCTCCGCATTGGCCCCTACAAAATTCGTACCGCAATCTGTGTAAATGTGGGAACTAAAGCCTCTGCGTCCTATGAACCGACGCAAAGCTGCAATGAATGCTTGGGTGGACAGATCGCTGACTACCTCTATATGTATAGCTTTAACAGTTAGACAAATGAATATGGCAACATATCCCTTTGTAATTCTGCTTCCTCTGCCTCGTCTGTCCTTTACATCAAAGGGTCCACAAAAATCAATGCCAGTGTGAGTGAAAGGACGTGAAATAGTCACCCGTGCCGTTGGCAGGTCTCCCATGAGCTGAGTTGCAGCTTTGGCCTTCTCTCTGAAACATCGAATACATTTATGTACGAAGTATTTTATTGCATTGCGCCCATCTATTAGCCAATAAGTTTTACGCAATGTAGTTAACATCAACTGTGTCTGTCCGTGTAGGGTTAATTGGTGGATTTGCTGTAGGATCAATTGAGTAAACTTTCCAACTCGTGGTAAAATTATGGGGTGTTTCTCATCTGAAGGTAAGGATGCGTTATGCAAACGTCCACCTACACGGATTATGCCTTTGTTGTCGAAAAAAGGATGCAGACTATGCAATTTGCTTTTCTTCTCCACTGACCTGTCTTTTTTCAAACAGTCAAGCTCGGAATGAAATTCTTTTCCTTGTGCATATTTTATCCAAAATTCTAATGATTCGCGTAACTCTGTAACACTCAAATAGGATTGGTTTGTTCTATGATTTGTTCTCCATCGGATAAAACGAAAACAATATGCAGTAACCCTAAGCAGTTTCGTGAGTGTCGAATATTTTCCGATAAGGTGGTCTAACAGAGATGTTGCGTTAAGTCCAATGTTAACTGCTACACATTTTCTTTGCTCGGTTTCTACTAGTGATACATCCTTCATCTTAGGCCAAGCATCAAATTCTTGAGTTAACCAGCTAGGCCCATGCCACCAGAGATTACAATTGATTAAATCTTGAGCTTTGATTCCCCGTGACGCAAGGTCCGCTGGGTTGGATTTTGAGGGCACGTAACGCCATGGTATGTTTTCCGTTTTTTCGATGATAAAAGATGTTCGATTTGCGACAAAAATGCTCCAGCGTGTTGGGTGTCCCTTCAAACATGCGAGTACAATTTCGGAGTCCGTCCATAGCCAAGTAGGTACATTCTGAATCTTTAGCGCTTCGTTAATTTCATGTAGTAGTCGTGCAAGCAAAACTGCTCCGCATAACTCCAAGCGTGGTATGATGACTGGTTTTACAGGTGCTACTTTAGTTTTGGCCATGATTAAGTGACTATGAACTGTCAACTCAGTACGTACGACTATATAAATTACTGCTGCGTAGGCTCGTTGGGATGCATCACAGAAACCGTGGATTTCGATGTTTGAATTTGGCTTGTATGTGATCCATCTAGGAATTCTGATTGTTTCTATTGCACGAAGTTGTTTTTGGAATAATTCCCATTCCTTGTTGATTGTGCTTGTCACTCTTTCATCCCAGTCTTGACCATGTAACCATAAACTTTGAAGCAGTACTTTGGCTGAAACAATAATAGGTGCTAACCAACCTAAAGGGTCATATAATCGGGCCACTTCGGAAAGAATTGAGCGTTTAGTCTGCCATTTCTTAATTACTTGGGTCTTCAGACGATATGTGAAAAAATCTTGCACTGGATACCATACGATGCCTAACGACTTATGTCCACTTTCCGTGTCAAAATTAATCCTTTCACGCATCTCAATGTCTTCATTGGCAAGGTCCTCCAATAGTCTCTTATCGTTGGTTATCCATTTTCTTAATTTGAAACCACCAGATTTCAACAATGCTATCAATTGGTTTCTTTTGTTAATTGCGTTGTTTACAGTATGTTCACCAGATAGCAGGTCATCGACGTAGAATTCTCCTAATATCGCCTTGGAAGCTTCAGGATATGTTGCGCATTCATCTCTTGCCAATTGATGCAGGGTTTTGATCGCTAGGAACGGTGCTGACGTCATCCCAAATGTTACCGTATTAAGGCAATAATCTTTTACTGGCTGACTAGCGTGCTGCCTCCAAACAATTTTTTGATAGTTTGCGTCATCTGGGTGAATGGCTACCTGTCTGTACATTTTTGCAATATCGGCCATCATACCAAATTTGTATAATCTCCATCGCATGATAATGTAAGTCATGCGGTCTTGTATGGTAGGCCCGGTCATCAGAACGTCATTCAATGATATTCCCGTACTTGTCTTCCTAGATGCATCAAACACGACACGCAGCTTTGTTGTGGTACTTTCTTTGTAAACCGCATGATGTGGTAAAAAAGTGGCAGTACTAATTGTTTTTCCAGCGATGTTCTTCACTTCATTTTCTCGTGCTGTTTCGGTCATGTGTCCTAGATCAAGATATTCCTGAATGCACATGGTATATTCTTGTTGTAATTTTGCGTCTTTGGCGAATCGCTTCTCCAAATGCAACAAACTATGGATGGCATTAGTTCTGGAGTAACCTAAAATGTCTTTGGCTTTGTCGTTCTTGAATGGTAGTCGAACTTGGTAACAACCATTCTGCTTCCGGATTGTGTTCATTTTGTAATGCTCCTCACAATCCACTTCTTGTTGTGTCGTTCCGCTGGAGATTCCGATTTCTTCCAGTTCCCAAAATTTCTTTAGTTGATCATTTAACTGCGCATTTTCATTTACTTCAATTTTATGTGTGTATACTATTGGATCCTTAGCATCATACAATCTGCCTGATATGATCCAACCTAATTTTGTGTTTTGCAGCATTGGGCCTATTTTCAATTTTTGTACTTCGCCGAGCAATATCTGAGCATACACATCTGCTCCTAATAACAAATCGATCTTTCCAGGTTGATCGAAATTTGGATCAGCCAATTCCACATTTTTTAGATGTTCCCAAATTACTGGTAAGACTGTTTGAGACGGGAGAAAGTTTGTTATTTTTGCCAGAATAATTGTATCTATTGTTAGGTATTCTTTGTCCTTTGTCAAAATTCTAATTTCTAAGTTTCCATTTGCGATTATCCCTTTTGTCCTCCCAATTCCTGTCACTGTAACATTGGTCGATTTCCTTTTTATTCCAAGTCGTTGAGCTGCATGTTCCGTAATGATTGACGCTTGCGATCCCTGATCCAATAAAGCTCGTAAAACGATGTATCCATTCGATGATTCTACTTGTACAAGAGCTGTTGCCAATAACACCGCTTGCGTTGAGAAAGTTAAAGAGTTGACGTTTGCAGTCGTGGCTGATGAAGTCGAAGGTCTAGATTCGAAGAGTGTCGAAGGTCGAGAATTGTTCGCACAAGAAGTCGAATGCGGGTTTCTGAATGACGAAGAAGCTGGTGATTGTTGACTAACATTTTCACGATTAACAGAATCAGGTTTGTGAAGCAGCGTATGATGTGTCTTTTTACATTTGAAACATCTTGATATGCTGGGACATGCTCCTACTAAATGTCCTTTGCCCAAACAATTCAGGCACAAACCGTTCCTTTTAATAATTCCAAATCTCGTTATATGATCTGCGCTTAGAAAATCCGAACAGTGCCTCAGATGGTGAGTTCCTTTGCACATACTGCAGGAAAGCTGTTTGTTTTGTATCACGTTCACATGTTGAATCGATCTCGGATTCCTGGCTCTTTCCACCCCGGCAGCTTCTAGAGCTCTAAACCGACACTGTAAAAATTCCTTTAAGGCTTGAAATGATGTCACTTTACTCGTGCCTGACTGCTGTTGTTCCCAGATTTGCCTCGTTTCTGTTGGAAGCCGTTGTGTGGTTATGTGTACCAGCATTGCATCCCAAGTGTTTTCTATCTTTAAGTTTTCAATGGCTTGTACGCAGTCCACCGTTCTATCTAATAATGTCCTAATTGCTGACGCGGATTCGTTAGCGCTGTTGAGTGAAAGTAATTTCTTAAATGGAGAACCTAATAAGACATGTTTATCATCATACCGTTCTACCAATAAATTCCAAGCAGCTTCATAATTGGAATCAGTGATCGAATAATGTCGTAACAATTGTTCCGCATCACCCACCAAACTCCCTTTTAAATAATGCAACTTCTCTACTCGAGACAAATGAGATTTTGTATGAATAAGCGACACATACAAATCCTTAAAAGCAGTCCACTCACTGTATGTCCCATTGAATTTCGAGTGTTTGCACATAACAACACCAATCTGTACGTAATTTAGATCCGGCTCGACGGACCAAAAAATGTATGATGCACGTGCTATCTCGTTCGACGAGATGGTACATCACACCCGGTTATTTGCCGGATCAAAAAAACGTTTATGATGAAATTATATTTTTTTTTTTTTTATCAACGAATTGAAAGCCTTATGGCTCCTACCTTAATTTCGCACCTTCGTGAATGTTATTGCCACTTTCGACAAATTAAAACTTCACTTTGTTTCACTTCACTTACACTTTAATTAATATTCTATATTTTTCACACTTCTTTGTTGACTGCTTCTATACGACTGACTTTCAGTTAGCAGTTAACATTTAGTTAGCAACTAACCGGTACATTTTCTATTTCCAATTCAATTGTATCTAAAAATAATCTATTACAATTACACATTATGTTTCCAATTCAATTTTAACTAAAAAATAATCTATTACAATTACATATTATGTTTGCTATTACATTTCTATTGGTGCAACCCATTAAACGAGAATTGTCAGATTGACAATAATAATAAACAAGTATGACAGCTCTTGACATAAGTGAGTGTTCATTTAATCTCGTAAAGCTTAGGTTGATGCTGCTCTCGTCAGATAAGTATAAATATACATTTCTATTAACAATTTGATTCTTTGTGTTTCCTTTTCCTCTTTTGCAGGTTTTGCAGCGTGCAGCCGGCGGAAACAATCAATGGTTATCACATTCATTTTTAGCGAACGATGCTTCACTTGGTGAATATAAGTACAATGAATGTTGGTCAGCATTTAATCAGGATTCGGGAAGATGAATTCACTGTACGACATGCAACAGCAGATATTCCACATTGTAATTCTCTGTCTAAAGTTTTACCTTTGATTAATCGCATTTCCATTTCTTTCCATGTTACATAACATTTACGATGTTCTACAGTGTTTTCGTGTTTTCCTTTTCGTGGATTCAAATGTTTCCGATCACGAAAACCTTTTGCGAAAATTGTTTCTTTCGTTCTGAATAATAAACATGGAAACAAAAAACAAATTTACCATTATCACTGTGAATGAGCCACTTCCTCTCTAGTTTTTCATTATTTAACAAGGTCTTCTGAAAACAATCAGCTGAAAAAGTTCTGCCATCACCAGTCATTGAAAGCCTTAAATCGCAGTCTTTTCCCTGCTCTGGTACACGTACAATGAGACAACATCTAACCTTGTCATCTATTTTAGGCCATGACCTGTGGTCATTATAATTTATGCACACAGGATTTTCAAAGTCAGCATCTTCCGAATCCAAATTATTTAATGTCGTTACATTACCTGAAAAAAAGCAATTGTTAGACCGTCATAATGAACATCGTGAAGACATTTCAGTCAACGATATTGATTTCAAAGCACAATCTGCGCTAAATGTTTGCCAGTCAACTTTATCATAGGCTAGATTTAAAAATAAACAAAAAAATACTAATAATGCGCGACCAGATATTTGCCACTTGTAAGGAGTTGAAGGTACACTCTATATGCATAATTCATCAATTCAAAAATTCTGGTGACAATGAATCCGCGTAGCGGCCGACAAGCAACTATACAATAACACATACAGAACAAAAAATAAATTGATAAAAAAACTACATTTGATTAAAACAAGTAAAATATCTGTAGGCAGAGTAAAGAGTGTGTCAAACCTGCGCCTGTTGGCTGTCATAAATGAGACAACCAAAACAACCAGGTACCTTTTCCCGCTCGCACTGCGTAGTTCCCGTTATAATCGAACCCCACAAACTTCTTGTTTGGATTAACTATAAACACTGTGAATGTGATTTGGTACAACACGACAGTATAACCTAATTTATACTGTCGTGTTGTGCTTTTTTGAAGCACCTATCTAAACGAATACTAAATATCAGCAACAATAAAATATATCAACGCATACCGTGGTTTTCGTTTTTATCTGAAGCTGTTTCATTACCAGTGTTATCCTTTTTTTCTCGTCTTTATCAAGTAGCTCATCAATATTTTCTGTAGAAGTTGTGTTACTTTCGGACAGCGATGTAATTGTCATGTCACATTGTTCTGGATTCGGCGATATCCACTTACTTAATGTGTGGGCTAATTTTTTGTTTTCTACTCTGCGTGTACTTCTGATCTTTCGAAATTAGGATCCAGACAGTTTTTCGGTGGTGGTATTCTGAATAGACAATCAAAATAACTGAAATACCTTGACTTGAATTGGATTACTTAAGAATGACGTTTTGTGATCACTTCACAAATAACTTAATAATAAAGTATTCAACTGAAACATAGCCTATCTTTATTGCACTGTATAACAATAGGCATTTACTGTCTTCTCCACTGATTGATAAATGATGGCTCGAACTTTCTCATGGAAAAACCGAGTCACAGTTAACAACGATGCCGAGGTGGGTTTCTTACTTAAAGTGACTTGTTCGGCTTGTTCGATAAGAATGATCGTCATTCTATTCAAAGATACCAGGCGCATGCAACATTTATGGTGGCATTCATGTTATGCCCCGTTTAGGTACTGGCCGAGAACAGACGAATATGTACACGACTTTCAGGTTTCCGAGAGCCAAACAGTTATTTGCGATTTTCCAAACCGGTTTCAAGAGCACATCATGTGTTCCGATGTGGTTTCGATGCGCCCGGGATGCAAAAGAAATGCAGTTTTATGATTATGACTAGAACAATCTAGCAGAAATGATAAAAAATGCTATTACAAAATTGTCTGTTTTCTGCAAGTTATTATTTAAGTTTATTATTTCAACCTAGTTGTCCTCATGACTTTTTAGTGACATTACACTTAATGATCATTTCTAATGTTAAACAATGGAATATTTTTTTTTGTTTTTCTTCGAAAATCGAATATATTTTGCACATAGGACGAAAAACAATAAATTGTGCACATAGGGTATAGTCAGCTGGCCTACACGTGCGTTCTTATATGAAATACATATTAGTTTGAAGGTAAAATCAGTTTTTTAGGATTTGATAAAAATAGTTTGTGTAAGTTAAGGGTGCGTTTACAATCTGCATTCTTATTTTAGCTGCCCTCTTGCGCTGTCTCGGGTTGTGAAAATGTGCCCCAAAAGTTTTCACCCCTGGCGGCCACCCACCTGGCCAGCCCCTAGCTACGACACTGCTTCGATTACCACAAAGAGCTCATTATGGGCATCCATCTGCTCTTGATCAGCACTCGCCAACAAGCCATCATGCGCTAGCATATATCTGTTGAAGTGCATTTGCAAAGAATTCAGCTCTGGAACCAATTCCCCTTCGGGCTGATTATAAGTGTCGGGTAGTACGGCCGATGCTATCCGCCGAATAGAAGCCATTGCCGCCGGACGCTTATTCAAGTCCGCCATCTCTCTCTCCCTCAGTAATTCACCTAAAAAAAAGCAAAAAAAAAACAAAATGCTGCTCGCAACTTGATGCTAGCCAAAAAACGCCACTCAAGCCAATAAACCACACACTCACACGATTCAAAGCATGTATAGGTATGTAAATACGAGTCACGAAAAACAATCTGGATGCAAAAAAACGCGACTGGGATATACGACGGCAACCGTTCGGTGAAAAATCTACACCGGCACGCGCACAATATGTGCAAGTATGTCAATACGAGCCACGAAGAACAATCCGAATGCCAAAAATGCCACTAGAATATACGATGCCACAATCCAATAACTTGCAAAAGAATGTTCTAAGCAAAATGCAAGCACGGAAATGTCTGTATGTGTGTATAACAAATGTCTAAGCGCCATCAAGCCAATCACTGCGCAATACGTGCTGTGTCCGGAAAATTACCGAAAAAACAGCCACAGGTGGCTTAAATTCAATCTCTCACAGGAGGCGCCAAAAATGTTAGGAAAAAAACGACGCCCCGTATCCCAAACTTTGAATTTGAATGAAACGCACTTGATCAATCTTAAATGTGCTTTCTTTAATTTGCCATCCATGTGCCAGCCACATTCAACGCTCCCAATTTACCAACTGCCCCCACTCGACTCATAAAACGTTGTATAGAAAAGACGGTGTTGCCACAATCGCTCATTTCGTTTGATATTTATCCTAAGCAGCATTTCTTTGGCACAATTCTTAAATGATTCCATGAAATCACTGAGATCAGTAGACGCCGCATTTTTTGAATCAGTCAAATTCTAATTAATAATATTATTCTAACGATGCTTTCTATTTTTCATTTCAGCGATCATATTTGCTGAATTTTCTTCTAATTCGTCCATTCTTTCCTCAGTATCAATAATCTTTTATTAAGTGTAACTGCCGTTGAATCCAGGTTCATCTCAATGTGATCAATTTTATTTGACATTAGCTTGTACAAAATCTTAGAGTTGTTGTCCAATTCGTTAAACTCGGCTCCATTTACTTGTTCAGAAACAACACTTTGCTCATTATTATTCACTTTACCTGCTAATGCATTGGATGAACTTGACGCAGCAATCAAAAGGCGACAGCAAGCATTATACATCCCATTACGATCGGGCTTGGATCGAATTCCATAGGAGTGATGGTAACGTACATTGCATTTAGCACATTTCTCAGCATGGTTACCTAAAGTGGCTTTTTTCTTCGGACATAAAAATCACTTAAATGGCATGTTGTTGTTGAACATACTACACTATGCACGCTCCTAAGTGAAATTATGGATTTGTAGGTTATAGCAAATTTGTAATTGATTGAAGATTATTGAATACGTTTCAGCTCGAATTCACCCTGAACACATACATTCAACTCCACTCTATTCACTTAATCGATTTATAGGTTCGGAAACTAAATTTTTAATTTATATTAATGATATTGCAAGAGCACAAATTTCGATGTGATACCACTAGCGAACCGCACTACCGCATTACAAACTACATTGATCACTTGTAAAGTTATTGAGAGTTCAAAATCTTTAGCACTTTGTAAAGTTTTCGCGTCACTTTCTGATGCTCGCATTTCATCCAGTGTTTCGAAAATAAACGTTAATAGTTCATGAAAATCTTCTACAGCTTCATACTTTGACCCCCATCGAGTCAGATTCAATCGCTTTAAAGATTTGATTCTTGGGGTTTTATCAGATTCTTCGATATAATATTCCAGAATTCGGCCGTCTTTTAGGAGTAAGGAAAAAATTGTAAGTGGTTTCCATGGTGGTAAGACAATCTCTGATGGCTGGTAGCTTGTTGGTGGTAGATATAGCAAGATCCAGAGAATGCGTGCCACATGGATGTTTAAAGCATGTGGTGCATACTTTTTAATTATAATGGCTTGAGCACCATTATATTGCCCAGACATACTGCTTACCCCGTCGTACCCAAAGCCAATCAGAAAAGAAGTATGTAGATGTCATTGTTGAACATTTTCTATCATCAGCTTGGCAAGAGCGTCACCTGTGGATACGTACATTATTTAGTTAGATAACATACATATGCAAATGATGCTTAATAAATTGTGCTGTAGCCACGAAATACTTGTGCCAAGAAGACTGGAAGAACGATTTAAATACCTGTAGTGGCAGTTGTTGGAATTACCTTCAAAAAACCTTCACGTAAAATGTGCCGACAGTCATCATTTTCACTCACATATCGAATACAATTAGTCACCTGCTTAATTGTAGCCGAGTCTTGGGTTCCATCGGTTTAAATAGAGTAAAATATTGCTACTTTGAATTTACCTGCAATTTTTTGAGTCAATACCTTATAATAAGCATCGACGATTTCATTTAGCATAGAAGGACTCGTATATTTATCACCTTCCCCTGAACCATCTAAATGGCTAAAGGAATTGGATACCCCTTGGCTCTATACTTTGATAACGCTCTAAAATTTTCATCGTGTGGTACCGTGAAATTATTTTGAATAACTGTTTTACCGCTATCACGATGTCCGCGTAAAGCCAGCTCTTGTCGCCCAAGAACCATAATCGAAACGCGCCTTTCGTACGCCAAAGTGACTCTGTTCGTTACAACAGCTCATTTCCATCAACTTCTTTGAACAGCAATGATCCCTTTAACACATAACCATCGTAATTTGGATTGGATTCCAGCACTTTTTTAACAGCTTCGATGTACGGATCCGTCGCTTACGCTCGCTCCAACCGGAGTACGAATTCATCTCGCATCAAATATATTACCGAGGCAAATCGGCTTAATGCATCAGCGTGCACGAGGTGACTTCCAGCTCGATGCTCCACTTCAAGGTCGGAATCTTGAATATACATCACTCATCTCGAGGCTGCCAGCAGCAACTCCTTCTTTTCTATCGTCTACCTAATCGCACTGCAATCAGTGACCAACTTAAAAGGGATTCCCAGTGTCTGAGTTTTTTGAAAGCCAAATAGACAGCCTTGACCTCCAGATAGTAACTATGAGCACTATCGTCAGCACTAGTGGTTTTTCTGCTATAATAGTATACAGGGTGAAACTGTTGATCTTCGCTTCGCTGGAACAACACAGCTCCACATCCTCTTACTGAAGCATCCGTATGCAGCTCTGTTTCGGCTCCTCGTCGATAAATTTGTAAAATAGTGCGACTAGTAATAGCAGCTTTCAACTGTGTCACTGCATCTGTTTGCGACGACTTCATGCGGAATGGTACGTCTTTCTTTAAATTGTTCAACAGCAGGCGCATAATTTAATACGAACTTTCTTGGGTACCTGGTTAATCCCAGGAAGAACTGCACAGCTTTAACATTTTGTGGCAATGGAATTTTTTTTACTGCCCGGACAACCTGCTCGCTTGGCTTGACGGTTCCATCTACTATCCGGTATCCCAAAAAGCCGGTCTGGCGCTGCAGGAATCGGCACTTTTTCCATTTGATCCGGACCTCATGCTTCATGCACACTTCCAATACGTACTTCAAGCACCACATGCCCTCTTTTTAATCTTTGGCCAGCACTACAATGTTACCCACGTATGTCAACACGATCCCCTCGTGAATCAGCGGGTTGAAGATAAAGTTAATGAACAACACAAACACAGCTGATGAGTTACGGAATCCGGACGGTGCGTACATGAACTCAAAATGTCCCTCGTTGCTGATAAATCCCGTATATCCAATACTTGATTCAACGACTGCTACATGAAAGAATCCGTTTCCTAAGTCTGTTGTTGTAAACATACGTGCGCCTTGCAGCTTGTCGATGACGTCCTCTATCAACGGAGTCGGGAAAATTTCTCTAATTACCTTCTTATTCAAATCTCTGTATTCGACGCAAACTCGCGGTGTACTGTCTTTCTTTCTTAGGATGACTACTCTACTAGCGTACGGCGATGTTGGTGGTCGTATAACTCCATCCATCAGCCATTGAGAAATCTGTGACTTGGGTGCCTCCTGCTCAACAAAATCTAGCCGACTAGCCCGATGTATGATTGGCATCAACTGGTTTACGTCTTCAGCTCGAGCCAGCGACGCTTCATCTTTATTACCATGGGTGGCCATCTCTTGCATAACTAACACATATTCCACCATTGACTCGGAACTCTCCTTCTTTCGTTCTTTCAAGATCCGGTGTAGTTTGGCACCACTAATGTTCATAGAAAACTCCTCCGGAGTGATTTTTTACACAAATTTTTCAAGCTCGTTCCAACCAATATCTCAGCGATTTCTTCGAAATCTGCGACCCAATTCCCAATTGGATCGTGTCCACTACCATCAAATGTACGAACTGTATCTTCAACGTCTCGAAACGAGCAACTGCACTTTGTCATAGTTCCCGCCCTACGGTCACCATCAGCCCGCGCGCTACTTGATTTTTCATCCTCATCGTTCTATACTGTGGGATTGTATTAATAACAATGATATTGGTTCGATAAAAGAATATTTAATTAATATAATTATGTTTATGTGGGATTGTAATAACAAAATTCAATATAAGAATGGTGGAAACGGCTCTCTGCGAAACTGTTAATCACGCCGTCTTTGATACGAGGCATCGCAAGCACCCGTCTGGCATGCTGTTCATGATCACTAAATGGTTGTTCATCCGCCCGCCATCTCGTCTGTTTCATCTAGCAGACCACTCGCTCCGAGTTGCCAGCACAGTTCGTTTCCCAAATAAATTTCCATATGATCTGATGCAATTTCCTGAAAGTGCTGATTTTACACGTGATCCGAATTTGTTCTCTGGAAATCATAAATAATATTTACTTCTTTCGCTTTTTTCCAATTGTCAAATTTTGTTTTCACGAAATCACCCAAATGTTGCGATCCTTTACCAATGCTTTTAGCAACTGCTATACACGGAGCACAAAATGCACCATGGTGCAATTTTAAGTAAGCAATCCAGACTAATTCAACGAGCCAATTATGACAAAACTTCAATTTTCGAGTTTCGAACTTTTGCAACAACAGGAACGCATAGTTTTTCGGCGGAACCAAAGCACATTCATTAACAAGTCCCGCCCCTGTGCATCACTTAAACAAAAGATGCTAAAATTTCCGACGTAATTTTTATTTACCACTTCTGAGGTGCGTTGTTCAACGATTTCCTTTCTCACTTTTTTTGTAATTCTACTACTGCAGATAATTCGGCGTTTCTATTATCTTGACTATTTGAAGACTTGCAGAATGGTTGAATTGGCACTAAAAATCTCTTCATTTCGAAATAATTCACAAAACACTTTGAAACAAAACTATTTGAACCATAGACTAATGAATAGCAACACAGAAAACTGTAGGCACTACGGTTTTTAGCACGAGGTATCTCTCTGCTTGTATTTAGTAGTGCATGGTAGCTAACGTGAACAAAATTTTTTATAGAATTGATCTCCCCTCCTCCTATCTACGCCACTGTTTCATTGAAATTTTCACAATTTATCATCACAACAAGTTGGGTAGACAGAACTACGCTCATGTCAGAAAGGTTTTGTGCTCAATCTACGATATGCAGACACCCATAAGAATGAACTCAAAAAAACTTTAACGACATCTTAATCAAATATATTCTTGCTTTAAAAGGAAAACCATTGTTACTCCATTTTAACCTGCGGCCATTTTGTCACAATATTATTAATCAGCATTCTGGAATCTTAAAGATGTTTTTATTATTCATTTTATCTGGAAATTAGAAGATCTCATTAAAAGTGTAGTGTCTGGTTCAATTCAAAGCTTGAATGGTAGAAAAACCGTAGAATATTTTGTTGTACTCGGAGAATTTTCAAATGGCTATTATTTCCGTAAATGCGATTTAACTTTATTGAAACTTATAGATTATAAGAACTTTTCCTTGGACTTGCTATATGAATTCACTGGGGAAAATGTTATATTTATAAATTCTATATTACTATTATTAAAAAAGTCGAGTGACTTCAATTTGTAAAGTATTTTTTTTAATGTACTCATAACATAAGAACCCATCACCATGAATTTGTCACCGTTAAAGTGAATGTTTTCATCAAGCGTTAATAGCCTGTACTTTCAATGCTGAAGTTGGGGAAAAATAACACAAATCTACTCAATATTCTTATTCAAAACGGCCGCAATTTCGATTCACGATTACTAATATTACTAATTGAACATATTATCAAAGATGTGGATGATATACACCTTTCCTGAGCTTTCATGCAAATAAATATAAATAGTGTTTGAATCGATTGGAAGAATATGTTGCTCAATAGCAACGTATTTTTGTTGTTGTTGTAACACTGAAAATTTAAACCACCATAATTTCGTTAAGTACTTTTCGATTCTTCTTAAATTTAGAGATTTAGATTAAAGGGTACTGTAACGCGCCAGTGATTCAATAAAAAATAAAATAAAATTTTATAGAAAGAAAAAACTCTTTTTTTTATTTTCCAATATCACTTACAAGTATACGAGTGGTTTTATTTCTTACACTTATTAAAAGTTAAATTAAATAAGATGTGTTTCTGAAACGCGTTGTGACGCCAGTCGCGGAACTCAGAAGAATAAATTAGTGTCAAGCGCATGAAAGCCTCGCTTTCCATAATTCAGAACTTCAGACTGCTGACGATGCAGTCTGCTTGTTCATGAGAAATTGTTCATTCTCATGAAAATTTTCCATGATATATTGAAATTCTTAAGTTCATGCAGATGCTGATGATGCAGTCACGTTGCAGGAACTTGTACGAGTATTAGGAATAGTAATAAAGGAGGTGGGTAAAGATCGACCATTTTTCGCCCATCGGCAAATTCATATTATATATATATATATATATATATATATATATATATATATATATATATATATATATATATATATATATATTTATTTTTTTTTTAATCTGACACTCAGTCGAATTGAAAGGCTAGGTTTTTTCAAAAAAATTAATTTATTAAATAGAGACAACTGGAAGAAATTAACTACACTAAAGTATTTATAACGAATGTCTTAAACTATATTTCTTCTTCGCTTTCACTGGCTCAAACATGACTAGACCATCCAGTAGCAGCGTCTAGAAAAGTATCTGCATACGCAAGACTTGGTGTTTTTGTTTGAGTTTGGTTATGGCACCAGTACCCCAAATACCAAAGTACAGATGCAACATGGGCACAGCAGCCAACAACTCTGGCACCAACCTTGCACTGACAATACCAATCAATGTTTAGACCTTTACCTGGTTTTTACCCATAGGTTATATAACTTAGAACTTGTGTGTCGTGATCTCAACTGAAGTCGAATAACTGAGGAATCTTCATGTACGTAAAGAGAATATATTCCCCTTTGGTTTAGGTATTCGTAAGTGTATGATCTGCTTTGTTTAAGCTGATATATTCCAATAGTTAAAGATCGTAGTTCATCCCATGTGAATCATGGAAAATCTAGAAGATCAGATTCTCTTAACAGAGTCCATATCGCTCTTTTTCTTGCCCAGCCATTTTCTTCAACTGTTCGTTGTAAGCACGTTGGCATCTTCACTAAATCTAGCATTCGTTGGGCTATTATATTGTCGTCCTCAACAATTTTAATTCTCGCTGGATGAAAAGCATTAAGAATTGCGCACACGATTTTTACATAATCTCCAATATATGGTATGTGAACATTCGGTATAACATTATTCAACGCTCTCCAATTCTTGAGCTGGCCGTTTACTGCTTCAACTACCCAACGAATCTTCGTCATCAAACGTGTCTCGTTTGCTTCTTCTGTGGAGAACTGTGCTTGTTTATTCAGAAATGCAGCCATTGTAGGTACTAGACCCATTTCTTTTAAAAGCTCTTAACAATCTCGGAAACCTCTATCAATGATTATAACATCATTAGATTTGAGCCATTCTCTAATATTATGGATATCTTTTTTTAATAAATGTGTAAATATATTCGCATCGTTATTTTTAGAATCTGCAAAGTAGGGCCCAAAAACTTCCAAAATATACCCCGTTTTTGTCACAAACATCATGGGTTTAACCAATGGCCTTCCTTTATGTACAGAATAACATCGCCTTTGAAAAGAATAATTACTACTTTTCTGTACGTAGATATACGTACCATCAGCGACAAGAACAACGGTCTCATTATTATTGTCCGAGACAAATAATGTTGTCGCTAATGGTCGCATATGTTCTTCAATAATCATTGTTCTACTAATATGCTGCATTCCAAGATGCAGTGGAACAAAATTATTTATCAGGGCTTGTCGCGCAGAGTGTATAGCAAAATAAATTAATCTTTTTTTAAAATTAAATAATACGGAAAGAACACCATTTGAAAGACCGGTTCTAAGCTTAACAAGCAATACGGCTAAACAAGTGCGACTTGATCTGTATTTTGATGAATGGATACTTGATTTTACTAATTCAAAAATCTTGTCAAAGTTTTCTGTCGTTAATCCCATTAATGTATAATAATCGGAAACAGAGAGTTGTCCTGGCGTTTCAAAGTCAAGGCCTTTCTTTTTTGCCACTTTTCTGATTTCTTGTAAAAGAATTTCAATATCTTTTTCACTTAAACAAGTGTTATTACTTACTGGGTTTAAACTTCCTAAAGCTGTATCTGTGAATGCTTTTCCAGAAAGATGATTTTTGCAGCATCGTTTCCCTGTAGTTATATATATACCTATCTCTATAAATGATTGTCTTCGTGCTTTACGAGGAACTGTTACAAGATTTTTTTCTCGTTTGCATATTACGCAACGTGTATTTGAATTATGACATCTCGGTAATGACAACACTATTTTAGGTTTTTCTACAGGAGAGTTCGTAGGTGTACTTGCAGACGGTTTCACATTATCAATTACATTCGAAGATGTACAAGAATTTTTAGTCTCTAACTTATGACTTGCGTATCTTCGACATGTAGAACACACTTTGGCATTGTTTTGTAAATCGGAATTTTTATGTCGTCTCAGAATAGATAGTATTTTTTTATTAGAAGTAACACGATAATCACTTTTAGATTTTAATCACTTTTTACAAGAATCGCACTGAATTTTCGGCATTATTTATTGATAAAATAGAAAAAAAGCCTATAGTAGTTACTACGTAAAATGATGGCAAGGAAACAAAAGAAATATTTGTTTTGCTAGTATAACTCGCGCGAGGTCAAGACACGTTCGAACACGCATATGACGCATGAGTGACTAATTCGCCGACAAGCTTTTTATTTTTCCTACAACATAGATGCACTCGATGCACCAAAACAAATGAACGCTAGTTTAGAAGCTTATTCATTGTAGTATATGAAAACTAAAAAATGTAGGTGGTGCATGAAGTGCTTAACAGATTCTTTTTAAATGAAAGTTAGAAAAAAGGCTTATAACTGCAAAAATTTGACAAATCTGCCAAGTTTGATGACCTTTTTATAAGATGTTTCTTTTTTTTTCTTACTATTTTAGAATAAATGGAAAGATCAATACCTGAACTTCACATACTCGTATGTATGATAATATGAATTTAATAAAAATTTTGAATTTTCACCACTTTCGTGGGCGAAAAAACGCCGATCTTTACCCACCTCCTTTAAAAGGCCACACGTGGACTTGTATGCGCTTAACACCTTCCCCCTAAGTATAAGGTTATCATCACCCTTTCACAAGTATCTTTACCTTGATTGTTTGTTTTCAATATCTGGTTTTAGACTGGCATTTTCAAACATGGAAACATTTTCTTCGTCTTTTTTTAGTCGTAAAAATAATAGTATTATTGCCAACATTAACTTTATCCTTATGGTTAAAGCATTGTTTGAAAAGTATTATACAAATGTTTCCACTAGCATATTTATAAATTGCGAATCCAGTAATCAGAATTATCAATACTGTAATTACGATTGACACAATTGATGTTTGCCTAATAATTTTTGGAATAGGTTGAATATTTTTATTCCAAAAAGTTGAACCGTTTCTGACGTCTTTTAATTCATGTATATTCCTACTTGTAAATTTTGTAACTCGTATTTCATTTTCTTTTATTTCTTTTATGTTAAAATTATTGTATATGGTATGCTTTATTGCAAGAGACTGGCTCGAGATGAGTTCAAACTTGTTACAAGAGCTTTTCGCAATATTGTTATACTTGTTATACTAACTGTAATATAGCGTTTCATATAACTTTTATTTCAATACAACGCATTTCCTCTTTTCAAGTAAACAAGAAGTTAACATCATTAGTACATAAAATTAAAGCATTAATTATTAATATTCATTAATTCAATTTTGGATTTAAATAATTTTTTTAGAAGACTAAATATTACATACCATTTTCAACATTTAATTTCATTTTACACCTAACATTAGGGATTAAAGTTAAGTATATTTGGCTGCCTAACTACACGACCATACCTGGTTTGATATTCTATTCCATAAGAATATTTGCTCTTTATTCGTTGTCAGAATTTAAAACATTTTGGTTTGCGTTATTATTTGCTTCAGTTTTTTCTTTAGAATTTTTAAGGTTTGATTTCATTATCAGATCTGAATACTGGTGCACTATGTGGTTTTCTTAAATGATCCGCGTTTTTTCGAAGTATGTTCTCACAATTACCGCCGGTTCCCAGATTTTACCATTTTGAAACACTACATTTTCTCTTTCCTTATATGTTTAATCTTTTAATAATTTGCGATTGTTGTGAGAAAGTTTTTACTCTTCTTTTACTGTGGCTAACTTCTTATTCAAATTCGCAGTCGATTTAGGCCTAAGGAGTCCACTATTAACGGGAAGTTTAGTCCTTAGTAGGGTATTCAATCCTGATCCTTTTTTCCAATCCCGGGATTTCGGGATTGACTCTAGCTAGTCCCGGGGTCTCAGAATAATCCCGGGGAATTTAAAAAGGGAATAAAAGTCTTAGAGCTCTTCAAAAATCACTTATTTCATTGTCGTATGTTCACATAATCATCACAAATGCAGGAAAATTCAATACAAAACAAATCAACATAAATCTCTTACTATAAACGAACAACTTTTTTACATAAAACCTTGTAGCTTGCGATTAAAATACAACTCAACAAATCTTAGATGTTTTTAATTCATTCATTATTTTTCTACTTAAAGTATATCAATTATTATCATTAAATAAAGTTATCAGATATAATACTTTGTCACTTTTTCTCATAAACGCATTAATGTTTGAAATTCTAAAATCAGCTTATTAAATTTTCGTCTGTAATAAACAAAATATGTTCCAGATGTCACGATTAATATTATTAAATTAACGAGGTAAACTTAAGTTATTAACCTTTTACATCTTATTTGCATTGCAGAAATAAAATCTTAGAAAGACTAACGCATCCAATGTTTCGTCCCCAAGCCTAGTTCTAAATTTTTTGCACATATCAGCAGACGCCTCCATGGTAGTCGGAGGTATTGCCAACAAATATTTATAAATTTGTTTGTTGTTTGTTGTGCTTGTTGCTTCGAAAAGAGCCATTTCTTGCTTGATCAATTTTGAAAAGTCTGTTTCCTTAATATCCTCAGGAGTTAATGTTTTCATACTATTTTTGGTTTCCAACTGAAGCTTATCTTTTAATGTTAAAGTCGCTGTACTGCAAAATGTCGATCCCATGGGCGTATTAGGATAATTTTCTTCACTACTTACACAAAAAGTGGTATTCAGATGCAATACCAGAACTTAATCGACGACCAGGTCAAGCCTATAAAAATCAAACAACTTCTGTTTAAATTTAACAAGCAACTGACAACGTTTATTCTGATGCATTTCTTTTTATATCTAAATTAATTCCTAACAAAAAACAATCTTACATGTCATAACTTGTTCATAAGCGATAATTCCGCTGATTATGAACAGGTTCATAATTCATGTTGGCCTTCTTAGCCAAATCGCCAGCGATATGAACATGCTCCCACGATCCAACATCATTCATGGGAACGTAATATCATATCGCTGACGATGCACAGTTGCATGTATGCGCGTCTTGAAGCTTTCAGAATTTATGCGAAGAAAAATGAAATCTTCAAGACGCGCATGAAGAGTTTAGGTTTCTATTAAAGAATTTATCTGATGATGCACAATCGTATGAATGCACGTCTTGAGGTTTTCAGTTTTTAGCAAAAGGAAAATGATACTTGTTTTGACTTCAAGACGTGCATGCAGAATTCAAAACGTGCATGAGAATTAAAATTATATGTTGTTATTGAACATTCACCCGGTGTTAAATGGCCGTTTAACCTGTTAGCCGCAAACTGAAGGCTTCTGTTGGTATCGTCCTTGGAGCAGGTATCGATGCTGACGTTTTACGCCGACCATGAAAATCAGACGATTGTTTCCAACTCTTCATACGTCAGGTTTGCATTGGCCAAGTTTTTGACGATGATGTGCTTGGTGGATTTGACGGCCGCCTCCCATAATCCACCAAAGTGTGGTGCTCTAGGGGAAATGAAGTGAAAGTCCATCCCCTTGCTCGTACAGAATTTAACTATAGTTTCCTGCGACTCCTTTTCATGCATTTTTTGTTCAATTCAAGCAGCTGGTTATTGGCACCCACAAAATTGGTCGCGTTATCGCAATAGATATTGCGGCAATTTCCCCTTCGGGATACAAATCGTTTAAGTACGCCAATAAATGCTTCCGCCGTTAGCTCCGTGGCCAGTTCCATGTGTATGGCCTTTATTGAAAAGCAGCAAAAAACTGCTAGATACGATTTGCGAGGTTGCTTGCCACGGACTTTAAAATGCGTGTAGAATGGGCCAGCAAAGTCAACGCCTGTATTCAGAAAAGGTCGTGATTGAAGCACTCTATCCGCCGGTAGATTTCCCATTAATTGGGACATTAATTTGGGTTTTGCTCTAGCGCAGGTTACACAATTTTGTACCACGGATCTTGCTAATGTCTTACCCTTGATAGGCCAATAGCGTTGCCGCGCGAATGCCAATAATGCTTGCGGGCCCGCATGCTGATGATCTTTATGTATTTGGGTAAGGATGAGTTTTGTGATAGGATGGGCGTAAGGAAGAAGTAAGGGATGTTTCTGGCTATACTCTAAATCTGAATACTCGAGTCTTCCACCCACTCTCAATAATCCGTCGTGGTCCAAGAACGGTGTTAGGCTGCTGAGACGGTTACTGGAACTGAGCTGTTTCGTTGCTTCAAGAGATTTAATCTCGTCCCCGAACTCTTGTTTCTGAATTTCCCGAATTATCATGGACGAGGCTTCTTCCAGCTCTGATACGGTCGATGGATTATTCTCCCGATCGGATGCGGTCTTCCTACGGGCCATTCTGGTGAAGCGGATGACCAATGCCACAATACATTTGAGTTTTTGGAAGGAGTTCCCATGATTGATCTGGTGTATAAAGTGTGCCTCTGGTTCAGTAGCTACAAGAACAATCTTACTTTTTTTCTTTTCCAGCTCAATTTCCTTTCCTATGTGCTTAGCTGGCCACATATCCTGATGTGCATGGATAAAAAACGGTCCATAGAACCATAATGAGTTTTCCTTTAATTTTGCAGGAATGGTACCTCGAGAAGCTAGATCTGCAGGATTATGATTTGCACTTACGTGACGCCATTGATCAGATGTGGAGTATTGTTGGATGGCGGCAATTCGATTGGCAACAAACGTCTGGTATGAGGCTGCATCACTATTTAGCCAGTGTAAAACAATTTCTGAGTCGGTCCAGAAAAAGCAAGATTGTCCCGGAATGTCTAGATCAGCTTGAAGGCGGTGAACCAGGTCAGCCGCAAGCTTTGCTGCGCGCAATTCTAGACGCGTAATAGTGATGGTCTTAACCGGTGAAACTCGAGTTTTAGCGCATAATAAATGAACGGTGGTAGTTCCATCATAATGATTGGCCCTGACGTAGACCGCTGCACCATACGCCTTTTCGGATGCATCTGCGAAGGCGTGCAATTGTGTATTCTTGGCAATTTGGTCTCCAAAAACATGTCGAGCAATTCTGATTTGGTTGAGTTGTTCTAGACTCTCATGAAAGTTCATCCATGTTGTGTGCAGATCCATGGGTAAAGCAGCATCCCAATCCAGTTTTAATTTCCATAAGGTTTGAATAAATATTTTCGCTGTAACGGTTACCGGGCTCATGAGTCCAAGAGGATCAAAGATATGGGCGATCGTTGACAGCACTATTTTCTTTGTCATCCTTGTTGGATACTTATTTTTTGGCACTCTAATTTTAAGTTCATCGACAGTAGGTAACCATGTTACGCCCAGGGTCTTGACTTGTTCCGTGGTATTATCTGTCAATGTATATTGTGATTCACGATCGGCTACGTTGATTTCTTTAAGAATGTTCGGATGATTTGCATACCATTTTCTCAACTTAAATCCTGCTGACTTTAGGATCTTTTGAACTTCTTCCTTTCTTTGGAGGGCTTCTGATAAGCTGTTAGCACCGGTTAGTAGGTCATCCATATAGAAATCCTTCTGAACCGCCCGACTTCCTAATGGGTGTTTAAGTTTTGATGTTACGGCCAATTGCTCTAAGCATTTTGTTGCCAAATATGGGGCTGCTGTAGTGCCATAAGTTACCGTGTTTAGTTGATAACAGCGTAGTATATCACTTGGGTGATTCCGCCAAAATATCATCTGGTAGGGCCAATCTTCCTTGTCTATCCAAATTTGCCTATACATTTTTTCGATATCGGCGGAAAAGACGAAATCCAAGTAAAATTGTGAACAGCTCATCTTGTATGGTGGGCCCTGTATGGAGTACGTCGTTCAGGCTGAGATTATTGGTAGATTTGGCAGACACATCGAATACAACGCGCAGTTTAGTCGTCGAGCTGCCGGGCTTAAGCACACAATGGTGTGGTAGTACACAATGCGGAGTTGAGAAATCAGGCCCTTTGACCTCGGTCATGTGACCTAACCTTATGTACTCTTCCATAAAATCTTGGTAGGCCTTTTTGACTTTAGTGTCTTTTGATAAGTGCCTCTCGAGTTGCGAAAATCGTTTTACGGCCACATCTTTGGTTTGCCCCAATTCTTTTGGATCATTAGCGAATGCCAATCGAACTATGAAACGCCCTTCACTGGATCTCTTCACGTGTTGCTTGAAATGGGCCTCACACTGTCGCTCTTTTGAGGTCATCGTGACAGTTGGTTTTTCATTTTCTTCTATTCTCCAGAATCTTTCCATATCTGCGTCAAGGTTGCGGCCCTCTCTCCGATACATTCCACAAGTTGCTGTCTTTATGCGATTTGCGTGGCTTCGAAAATTGTTGAATCGACCGCCAATTACCCATCCAAACATTGTGTTTTGTAAGACTGATAATTCTTCCCCGAGCTTAATTTGACCGACCGCTAACAGCTGATAATAGTATTCCACACCAATGAGCATATCCACTGGCCCTGCTTGGTTAAAACCTGGATCTGCAAGCAAAATATTTCCAGTTATTGTCCAACCATCTACCCTGAACGCTTCCGAGGGTTGCTGAGAGGTAATCTGATTTACCACAAATGCATTCAGCTTAATCTCAAAGTTTGTCTTCTTACATTGGATTGGCAACTGCAATTGTCTTGTAGCCCTTCGAATGATTCCTGCAATGCTACTTATGGAAATGTTGGCTGTGTGCGCCTTGCGGTTGAGTTTACTTAAGGCAGCTTCCGTGATCAAGTTCACTTGTGAACCACTGTCCAATATTGCACGTAAGTCCACCATCCGCCCATGGTTGTCTGGAGTTTGGACTATAACAGTGCTAAGAAGTACCTCGGATCTCATTGCTTCGGTCGCTAAAGATCCCTTTTCTTTAGGCTCAGCTTCAAACTTTGGCGAGGTTTGTTTGGTTGCTGATAAACTGGTACCTTCTTCTTTATGCAACAGAGTGTTGTGCTTCTTGTTGCACTTCAAACAAGCTCGAGATCCACACTCTGTACTTTTTTGTCCTGCTCGCAAGCAGTTTAGACAGATCCTCAATTGTTTGACCCTTTTTATGCGATCAACGATGCTGAGTTTCTTAAAGTTCTCACATGCAAAAAACTTATGGGTACTGTTAAGCGCAAGAGTGTTAGAATTAAAAAAAAAACATATCTTTTACACTTTATTTACAAACTTATTTCTAACACTTAATGAACTTCATTACAATTAATGAACTAAATTACAATTGTTGCGCGCACGAGCTTACATTCGCGACAGATAGATTAGACTAAGCACCGTTGTATAGAGATTTTGAATATTTAATACTTCAGACTGTTGACGATGCAGTCAAGTCGTTTACTCGGTTCTGTGAGAAAATTTTCATTCTCATGAAAATTTTCCCACATTCATCAAAATTCGCAAGTTCATACAGACGCTGACTAAGCGGTCACGTTGCATGAACTTACGACCAGAAGGTTGTCCTCAACCTTTCACAAATATCGTGTTCTTAAAAGTCTATTTTCATTTTCTGAATTTATACTAGCATTTTCAAAAATTGTAATTTTTTCGTCTTCCTTTTTATTTTTGAAAGCTATGGTGTTTTTACCATGATTTACTTTATTCTCTCGGTTAAAACATTCTTTGAAAAATATGATACATAAATTACCATTCGCACATTTGTAAATTGAAAATCCTAAGATAAAAAGGACAAGTATTGTGATCAAAGTGGATACTATTGAATTTTTTCTAACAATTTTAGGAATCGGTTAAATGGCTTTATCCCAAAAAGTAGCCTGTTCTATGGTTTGTGAAGTTAAGTCCTTTAATTTATGTATATTATTACTAGTAAGTTTTGTAATTCTCATATCATTTTCTTTAATTTCAGTTATATTAAAATTATTACAACAATCTTCAATTTCTATTAATTTATCCTTTTTCACAATAATCTCTGTACCAGCCTTAATGGGGATGTAATCATGTGCTACGCTATGGATAGTACAATCATCAGTTAAACTAAGCAAATTGATTCCCGATATTTTCAAGGTTTTTGTTCCATTACGAGTACAATGACATTCAAATTTTGTTTCTAATGAATTCACAGACAGTAATTGCAAATTGCTTATCCTATGCAATATATCTACTTCTGAATTAATTTTTCTCAAGTCGCATCCTTTGTCTGTTTGCTTGGAAAAAAAGATTTATAATACAGGAGTTTGCATACACACTTTTAAGTGGCAATGGTTTTAAAATTACTTATAGTTTTACAATCAATTTCATCAAGCGATACATATAATTCTTTGTTTTTATTAATAATCAAATATTTCTTCAGGCCATTTATTTGAATTATTGAATTTTTATTTATCTACGGAAATCCAATTACTTCGTATTGTTCGAAATCTTCGTTTGTTACTTTGTCGAGTGAGACTTTTACGTATATATTTTTGTTTTTAACGAACGCGGTCAACTGCAAATCCTTAGCTAAGTCCCGATAATTCGATATTATTGGTGTTATAGCCAATGATTCAATTTGTTTCACTTTACTTAATTCTTCAACTAGCTGAGAAGGTTCAAGGATATAAGGATGTAGGATTCCAGATTGAATAAAAAGTAAACTGTCACGAAGTATTTCGATCTCTAAATCGATTACTTCTACTATATGATTAATTTTTGAATATAGCTCCTCATAATAAAGTTGTAAAGTTAATTTCTTTTCCTGCTCATTGGTAACATTATTGATTCTTTTAAGCTCATCAACAATTTCGTCAATTTTCATACGGATGGAGCTTTGCTCTGTGGATATAATTGTTGATTGCTTATTGATCTCGTTCATAAGATAAGTATTTTTAATCATTCCTTTACTTATATTAAACTCGTTTCTCTCAATGGAATCAACGGCGGCTTTGAATTGGTCAAAGTTGTTAGAATCCATGGTACCAAAAAGAACTTTTAAAGAACTTCCTACCCAATTGGCCAAACCTCTACGTAACCGAATATTAGGTGAAAATCCTAGTAACCCGTAAATGGTATTTAAATTATGGTTCAAACGTTTAGCTTGCAGTTCACCATTCAATTTCAAATTTCTACACGCTGCAAGGTTATTAACACATATATCGTTAATATTGTTTGTTAGTTTCCGTACGTTTTCTATCTTAACTTCTAATTCCGTTAGATCTATAACCTTAATTAAATGGATTTGTTCATTTGCAAATTTGATGTCCGAAATATAATTAAAGTAGACACCTGGATAACGTATTTCCTTAACAGATATATCTCCCAATGCTAGTGGTCCAAGTCCTACGATGAGGATGATTGCCCATTTGGTCCTGGAATATACAGTTTTACGTCACTAACGTTAAACCAACTTCTTAATCTATTATTTATTTGTATAGATTTCTTTGAGACTTGCAAAATTTTAAAAGCACCAACCCATTGGTTCATTACATCTTTAGATTTCTTTTGACGAATCAAAACTTCGTCGTCCACTTTATAATTAAGGGAAGGTAGTCAGGGTTGGGACACTTTTAGACTTTCCTCTGTATCTTTTGTTTAAATTCCAAATTGATCGATATTTCTGTCTCATATGAAAGTAAACTCGATAAAAATCAAGTTTTCCATCGGACAACGCAAAGCGCACCAATAAAAAAAAGTTATCAAAACAATAAAAAAACGAAAAATGTAGTCAGGGTTGGGACTTGTAGTCAGGGTTGGGACACTGGTAAAAATCTGCGAAATTTGTTCAAAAATAATTTGTAATGAAGAAATATAAAATTAATTTTGTTTATTTATTTAATATTACAGACTTTTGACGTGGAAACATTAGTCAGATTCACAATTTTGATTCTTTTGCACTCGCTGCAGGCAATGGAGTTGTTGCGATTCAAAACCCGTGGCATCGTTTCCAAGCAAATGATGCAAAAGTCTTCGTCATCATTTTCGTCTGAAGAAAGTTGTTTTCGTGCTTTCTTTGGTGGGCGACCTCGTTTTGCTGGTGTTTTTGGGTTCGATTTTGTAGTGTTAGATACTGAGCCTTTTCCGGTGTTTTAGAAGCATCACGCTTTGCTTGTTTTTCTCGCAATTGCTGACGGTTGTCTGATGATGTTAAAATGGCACTTTTCATTGCGCGCCGTCCACGATTAGATGTTTTTACTGGCGTGGCCGCTTGCACAGGCCCAATCGATGACAAAATTTTGGAAAGGTCAGACTCACATGACGTAGAAGTCAAAAGCTCAGAACTCGCTACTTTCGCGTGCGTGCCAACAGAACTCGCTGCTTCCTTGTCCGCACCAACCTCAAGAGTATCCGAAACTATTATACGGCGCTGTAAATCTCCTTCAGTTTCTTCGTTCTCCTGAACAGCTCGCTCGTTTTCCCCACTAAACACAGCTTGAACGAAGTCGGAATCAGCGAAAATATCGGAGTTGTACGGACAAATACCAGTGGCAAGAAACCCGGCTTTTATATTCCGAGGAGTAAGCGCCAAGTCCAAGGTAGATCGGACTAGTTCTGGAATGTGTCTAATTTCCAGGGCTTTGCCGGCGTGATTCTTCTGCCATGCATTACATTGGGATTTGTAATAGGCTTTAACGGGACCAAACACTGAGACGTCTAAGGGTTGTAGGCGATGACTGCAGTGAGGGGGAAATGTGAGCATAGTGACGCCATTTTCAGCAGCGATATCTAATGCCTCGACGGAGAGATGCGACGTGTGATTATCTAACAGCAACAATTTAGGTGTTTGCTTTGAGACTTTTGTCTTATCAATGAAAAACTTGATGTACTCCACAAACTCTGTTTGCTGCATCCACCCAGACCCGTTTGCAAACCCAACTGCCCCAGGTGATGAATTCTCCATGAATGAAGATTGCATATTCTTTCTAGCGAATATGAAGAACGGTGGTATTGAATTTCCTTCAGCATTCACTGCTAGAGCCATCGTCACCATAGATCCTCGTTCTTGAGACGAGATTTGCCCCACTCTTCTGGAGCCTCGCACGGAAATCACTTTTCCAATCTTGGTTGGCACTGTCGAAAATCCTGTTTCGTCCATGTTCCAGATGTCTGCCGCCTGATATGGATGCTCTGTCAGTACTGCGTCGAGATTAATAAAAAAATACTGTACGTTTTCTTTCGAAAACGATTTAACACGATGCAGGGACGTTTGCTCGGGAGTGCGCAGAGTAAGTTCCTTGTGGCGCCTCATGAACCCGTAATACCAATCACGGCCTGCCATTTTGTCGACATTCCAGATTTCAGGATATTTTATTTGGCTTTTTATGGCAAATTGATATGCCAGCTGTCTCAACTCAGTGACATTAAGACCATAATAGTAGTCGCTGCATTGCTTGATGTAGTTGACGAGCGCTTTCTCTTGTTGGGCCGTAAACACCTGAAAAAAAGAAAATACCGAATTCATAAATTGATGTTAAACTAATTTTTTTTTATTTTTCACACATATTTTGATACTCACTTGATTCGTGGCACATGCAGCGTATGTACCAACATGTTGAATCGTTTCTAGCAATTGCTCGTCAGACACAGTAGAAATTTCTTCGTGTTTCTTCGACACAATGTCTACATATCGCCATAAAGTAGATTTAGGCACATTGTATTGCACTGCAGCAGCTCTCACGGCTTTGTTGTCCAACTTCACTGCTTTAACCGCCTGAACGGCATCTTTTAGATCAAAGTTGCCTCTGTCTGTTTTTCTTTTGAAGCGAGAAGTTCTAAAAACAAACAATTTTTTATTATGACCGAGTTTTAATTTCAAATTGTTATTTTTATTTATGTTATGTTTTATGTTTATTTTAGTATTGTATTTTTTTAGTGATATTTCTTTACTAAGTTTATTTTTGTTTCTTGGAGACAATTTTATTTTCTTAATTTTTTATTTCAAAATATATTGAATCGTATTGATAAAAATTATTACAATGACAAAAATATGTTAATCTCATTTTTTGCGGATTGCATAATAGTTGCGAAACAATTATTTACCTGATTTTAAAAAAATGATATGTCCCAACCCTGACTACAGAAATGTCCCAACCCTGACTACAAGCACCATTTTATGCCACTTTAACCTTGAGACAAACAATTTGGTATTTCAACTTTACCCTCTGGGAACGTATTTAGGGGCATCTACAGATAAGAAATATATACTTACTTTTGCGTCGACATGTTTTCCCTCGGAGTTTTAAGGCAATTATGACGCACAAGGCAAAACTTTTCGAGGTATCCAAAACAAAACGACAACACAGTACTTTAACCAAGCAATCTTTGACACGAGCGATACACGGAAAAGTTTAACGTTACCAACAGAAGTAATACCACGCTTTGACATAGTTGGCGCGGAGTGTCTTGCTCGATATATAGGAGTGTCCCAACCCTGACAGCGTCCCAACCCTGACAGCGTCCCAACCCTGACTACCTTCCCCTATAAATATTTCCTCTTTGGTCTAACGTATTATCGTACCTCTCTTTTGCTTTTTTCTTAATATTCCAATTAAACTCTATAGCTTGTTCCCTTATTTTCTTAAGTGAATCAATCTGTTTTTCAATCATTGAATTAGATGACTCGTTCTCCTGTTCAGTTTTGACCTGATCGATTGGCAAAGTTTTTCTTCCAAACAATAACTCTTCTGCTGATATACCAGTTACTTGACTAATACACTGATTGAAACATAAGCTTGCCATGCCCAATGCTTCCTGTGGTCCTAAGTCTGTTTCATTGATAACACTACGCAAAAATTCCTTGAGCCTTGCGTGTGATCTTTCTACAGAACCATTAGATTGTGGATGTCTGGAGCGAATTGAGATCATCTCTATTCCAAGTCTTTCACAAAGCTCGGTGACAATTTTTCCTGTAAGGACATTACTATTGTCCGATAGAATTTCCTTCGGAATACCAAAGTATGATATCCATTCGTTGATAATAGCGTTAGCAATATGTTTGCTTTCTTCCGTTTTGATGTGTATAAACTTCAAATACTTCGATAAATTATCTTGTATCGTCAATGCTTTAAAATCTTTACCATCTTTCCATTTGAAAGATACGACATCCATAGATATCCGGTCAAAGGGTTGTTCTTTCAATTTTTCAATTGTCATTGGAGTTTTGAGGTTTCGGCGGATGATTTTCTGTCTCTGACATTTATCACAACTTTTGACGAAGTTCCTAATGTCCTTCCTCATACCTTTCCAATGATAGATTCTTCGTAGAAATTCTTCGAGATTGTTAACACCTCTGTGGCCTCCGACAATGCCTTTGTGCCACTTTTCGATTAATTTTAATCTTTCCTTTAGGTCAGTTACCTCGCTAATTTCATCGTTTGGATTTTTTTCACTATTACTCGACTCCCCCTCTATGTCCTGAATATCGTCCTCGATTTCTTCTCGTTCAGTCAGATTGTCTAGTTCATCAAGATTTATTTCTTCGATCTTACCGCTTTTGAAATGCCTGATTATTTTATTTCCGTTTTTGCAAATCAAATCCCCATGCTTATTAATTATATAATCCTTAATTATTTCAGAATGTTTGTATCCCAAAATATCTGCTGATACATCATTATCGTGATCACCATCTACTTCCCGATAACTTTCCGTTTCTGTTGGAATTATTGCGTTCACAGGAAGGTTCCTACTAAGTTCATCAGCAACTTTTTTGTCCTTTCCAGACTTATATTCAATTTTGTACTGATATTCCTCTAGTTTTAGGCGCCAGCATACCAATCTGCTACCTGGGTCTTTTACGTTAAAAAGCCACAATAAAGGTCGGTGATCGGTACGGATAATGAATTCCTTTCCATACAAGTATGGTCTACATTGTTTTACAGACCACACTATAGCGAGACATTCTTTCTCTGTAGTCGAATAGTTTCGCTCAGCGTTATTTAGTGTCCTGCTAAGGAACATGACTGGTCTTTCGTATCCCAAATCATTTTCTTGTGAAAGGACTGCTCCTATCCCGTTGTTGCTTGCATCAGTAGTAAGTATGAACCTTTTATTAAAATCAGGATACATTATGGTAACACTCTTCTTTAAAATTTCCTTAATCTTTTCAAACGCAGACTGACACTCTTTGGACCAACTAAATTCTGTATCTTTCCGAAGGAGTTTGTTTAAAGGCTCCACAGTTTTCGCATAGTTATGCACAAATCTACGATAGTCACCAGTCAAACCCAAGAATGACTTTATCTCCTTCTGATTTTGAGGTGCTTTTAGCTTGTCAATTGCCTCAAGCTTTTTGGGATCCATGCTGACACCATTGTCCGAAATTATGTGTCCTAGATATGCTACTTCTTTGCGCAAAAACTCGCATTTATCGGGCTGAACTCTGAGGTTATTCAGCTTCAGACGTTCAAACACCAATTTTAATTTTTCGTTGTGATCCTCAAGTGATTCACCATAGATGACAATGTCATCTAGGTAAACGAAACATTTTGATCCTTGCAATCCGGAAAGCACAGTATTCATCATTCGTTGAAAACATGCCGGGGCATTTTTCAAACCGAATGGCATACGTGTATACTCGTAGTGTCCATAGGGAGTGCTGAAAGCAGTTTTGCATTGATCTTCGCGTTTCACAGGTATTTGGTGAAATCCGCTTGTTAGATCTATTGTTGAAAAATATTTCGCTTTTCCCAATTGATCCAATATTTCTGAAATATTAGGTAAAGGATAATTATCTGTTACCGTGATTTCGTTGAGCTTGCGACAGTCTATAACTATGTGCCATTTCATTTTACCACTTGCGTCGACCTTCTTTGGTACCACCCAAAGAGGTGAGTTCCATGGGCCATTGCTTTCTTTAATAGTTCAATTTTCTAGAAGTTTATCAACTTGTGATTTAACTTCCTCTTCATGAATCTTCGGGAATCGATATATCTTTGTATGTATCGGTTTTATACCAGAAATAGTATCTATAGAATGTTCTGCTGCTTCTGTAAGTGATTTGGATCGATATCTCTAAATAAACAATGATATTTTTTTATAATTTCCCAAATGCTATCTTTTTCCTCTTGATTCATGTGATCATCCCTAATATATATTGTAGTAGCTTTTTCTTGCAATTCCTCTGTAGAAATTTTGCATATGCGTATTTCTTCAGAGTTCAACTTTAATTCCTGGTCTCCTTCATTCAGTATGACCACAGGAACTTCCCTATCCATATTCACTTCAACCAGTGAATCTGCAATTTTCATTTGACCCTTCTGGATTCCCATAACTAAAAGGCTTTCACCTGGGTTTTCATTGACATGTAAATAGTACATCGTTTCTGTACGCGGTCTAGCAATGAAATTTTTCTTTGATAACCGCAACTTATTATCCCCAATTACTAACGTTTGATTGCTCAAGTTGAGCAAAGCCTTTTGTTCAACTAAAAATGGAGAGCCTAATATTCCATCGAATTTATCGAAGAGACGATTAGTTGCCACTTGAAATGGAATATCGTATTTTTCATGACCATAATATAGAGATAGCGATGAAAGTCCAAAAGCATTCCCATCTACGGCGTTTATGCATCGATACTTTATACCCTTTGACTTATCGACATCTCTTTCAAAGACATATTTTGCGGCAATCAAATTGAGTGAACTTCCTGTGTCGACAAGAAATTTCAAATATTTGCTACCTAGCCTTAGAAAAAGAAAAGGACTATCTTCTATATCTAATGAGTTTATTCTACATTCGTTATTTACATTTATATTTTCGTAATTAGTATTTTGCTTGCTAAAACTTTTTGAAGAATTCTCACTATTTGATGCAGACGCTCCATTTTTCTGTGATGACTTCGTTGAACTTTTATTTCCTGGCTGTCCAGCTTTATTTGCTTGGTTGCTTCTGCAATCACGTTGAATGTGTCCTATTTTACCACATTTGTAACACTTCTTATCTGAGTGCAACTTGTGAACTCTTGGAAGAGTGTTCCGATCTGTAAAATCTGACACTTTCACTAGTCCAAGTCGCTGCTCTTCCTCTTGAGCTAAACGGCTAGCTTCCTCCAGTGTTTTCGGTTTTTGCGTTATCACATACATTGTTAACGCATCCTTCAATCCGTTGATGAAGACGTTCCGCACTTGTTCTTCTAAGAAGATGTTTTCTCCGGTTGTTGACTGACCTGATCGAGCAGTCAGTATCCTCCGATGAAGACCTAATAGCCTTTGATGGTATTGAACCACCGTTTCACTGCTATTTTGTTTAAAAGAAAACAACTCCCTTTGTAGTTGCAGCATTGAGTGCGGTTCGGCATAAACTTGTCTAAGTTTAGCCTTCAAAGCACTCCAACTACCAAATTCTTCGTTTAGAATTATGGTTTGAGCGTTTCCTTTTAACTGCATGCATATGTACTTGAAGAGGATGACCCTGACTGGACCTTTTGCCAATCTTATCGCTTCTTCACATGCATATATGAAGTTGAAAGGATCTTCTGCTTTCCCTTCAAAAAGCGGAATAAAACTTTTCAAGTCGCTAAAACTAACACTACTTTCACTTTCAACACTGTTAGCATTTTCACTATCACTTTTAACGTTTGATGCCGAAGCAGTTAAAACGGAATTGTTACTCGTAGGCATTATTTCTGCGAAAAATTCCTTTTCAATAATCGATCCTTCTAAAGTTTTGTTCCAACTTTCTTCGTTACGTTCGTCTTCCGAAGAGGACTCACTGGTAACAGGATCTCTTTTCCCAATACGGTACTTAGCTAAGTACTCGCGAAATGTGGCGAAATCAACGTAATCGCCACCAAGTTTAACTTTTACCGTTTTGCGATTAGGAAGCGTAAGAATTTCCTCGACTTTAAGCTTGGATTTAGTTAATCCTTGTTTAACGCGGTATTCACTCATAAACGCGAAGTAATTGGAAATCCCGTTTCAACACTTTTTTATGATTTTTTATTTGAAATCAAAAACATATAATTTTTCCTATTTACTTGGTAAAGGTTTATACTTTATACCAAGGGCCTATCATATCTTATCGCGGAGGAACAATGAAAATTTCGCGTTTCAAAACACAATGAACACACAATGAAAGTATAATCTTATATCTAAACTATGAAAAATGTTCTTTGTTGAAAATAAGGACTTACAATTCGATATTCGCCATTCTTTCGGTTTGATTCTCCTGCACTTTCGTTGTTGAAGTAGCTCCTTTTTTCTGCTTCGATTTTCCTGACTTTATTTATTCTCGAAGATGTAATCGCAGGCTAGGGATGCTTGAACAATGCGGGTAGCCCTCGTCAAGAGAGAAACTAATTTCCAATCCTTTTTGATAATCCCTCGATGGGCCAACCTACTTCACGCAGGCTAAAGATGCTTGGCCAACGTTGGTGGCTCTCGTCAAGAGAGAAACTACGTTTCCAATCCTTTTTTATTTTGATTATCCCTCGATGGGCCAACCTACTTCACGTAGGCTAAAAGTTGCTTGGCCACCGTTGGAAGTTCTCGTCAAGAGAGAATTTTCTTTAATTATTAATTATTTTTCCCACGTTGTCCCGCGTTGAGGAGAAAATACCTCCTTTTCCAAGTCACTTGTTTTTGTTGTAAGTCAATCAAACACTTAGAAACACTTTCCACTTTTCAAGTTGAGTTAATCAGCTTTTAATTTCACTTTAGATAACTGTTCAAAACTGTTTTCTTTAAAACTGTCAATTTTCACCATTGGAGCTCGAACCACTGGATAGTCAATTTATTATGACTATCCCACCGCTGCCACCAAATTTTGTTAAGCGCAAGAGTGTTAGAATAAAAAATAAATATAAAATATCTTTTACACTTTATTTACAAAGTTATTTCTAACACTTAATGAACTTCATTACAATTAATGAACTAAATTACAATTGTTGCGCGCACGAGCTTACATTCGCGACAGATAGATTAGACTAAGCACCGTTGTATAGAGATTTTGAATATTTAATACTTCAGACTGCTGACGATGCAGTCTCAAGTCGTTTACTCGGTTCTGTGAGAAAATTTTCATTCTCATGAAAATTCTCCCACATTTATCAAAATTCGCAAGCTCATACAGACGCTGACTAAGCGGTCACGTTGCATGAACTTACGACCAGAATTATGGGAACGTGGAGTAAGCACGCACGTAACAGTACCTTCACAATTCTTGCACAAGTCTGGATTCGGTTGATTAGTTGACACCAGTGCAGAGACCTTCTTTGGTTGAACATTGCTACTGATACGTTTTTCACCACCCAACGCTTCTAAAGCTTGGAACCTAAGTTCTAAAAACTTTAGGAAGGAATCCAGTGATTGCAATTCCCGTGGGGATTTTATGGCTTGCTCGTACAAGTTGTGTGAAGTCTTGTCGAGTTTCTTTATCAGAATATGGACTAAGATTGGGTCCCAGTAGGCTGTGTTAATGTTTATGTTTTTTAAGCCCAACATGCATTCCTTCGTTGTGTCATGGCACAACCTTATCGATTTAGCTGACTCAGCGATGATTGCTGGTTGTGAGAGCAGCTTATCAATAAATGTGGAGATATAATTTTCATCGGAAATTGGCATATTTTTGATAAGCCGCTCGGCCTCTTCTAGTAAATTGGTCTTAAGATACCACATCTTCTGGGCATTGTCTAGCGGTTGTGAATCGATGATCTGATGGAAAAGATCATGAAACGATGTCCATTGTGCGTAGTCTCCATTAAACTTCGGGATGGACATTTCTGGCAGCTTAACATGTGGTTGTATAGGAGCCACTGCATGTGGTGTTGGTGCTGACTTTTCTTTAGATGTGGCTAAGAATATAAGCGCATCTTGAATACGCGCTTCAACCTTCTTTAGGTCATCTTGGCTGTACATAACCTTCCCGCCTTGGAATCTGCACATGGTTCGATGTACATCTCGCAGTTTGTCCCAGTATCTAGTTAGTGTACCGGTTTAGAAGTCAAAGTTTACCTTGGATTGTGAGGGAGGCGCCTTGTAAATCCCATCGATTGCGCACTCAACGGAACTTATCGTTGCCTCTAGTTGATTTCTTAGACCTTCTAAATTTTCCTCGACCTTCTTCGCTGTTATTAAAGTCGGCTGATCAGCATCTAAACTAGTGCTTGGCTGAGCAGGAATTTGTTTTGGGCTTAGATATTTGGCAGCCTGTTCATCCCTATTATCTTCATTCAAGAGACCAGTTATCGCATCTCTTGCAGTCATATATTCACGTTGTATGACCGCAAAATAATTTCGGGAGAAATAAGGATGGTCGGTGGACGTTGCAGCGTATGCCTGAAGCTGCTGATGTCTTGAATGAAATAACTCCCATAGTTCGTCCAACTCGGAAAGTCTTCTATTCAAATAGGTCACCGTTCTTCTGGTAGGACCATCCTTGCGGTAATTCGTTATTAACCGCTCAATTTCATAGCCAGTTTGGTCTTGTTCCTTGGCTAGATCTTCTATTTTTATTGGTACTCAATTGACCCAAAGAATGAAATTCAGTACTATTGTGAAAATAAAATCTCAAAATCAATGGAAAATCACCGAACGAATTATATTAAAATTTTAATCGGGTGAAGAACCTAAGCCTTCAAGTGATTGCAAGGATCACGTCGGGGTCACCAAAATGTTTATATAGCGACTAAGGCGTTTCTTTCGGCGCTTTCATTTGCAAAATATCCAAAAATAAAAATATTACCTGTCACCCAGATTCAATATCTGTGTGGCGGTAATTTAAATTCAGGTGCAATACCAGAACTTAATCGACAACCAGGTCAAGCCTATAAAAATCAAACAACTTCTGTTTAAATTTAACAAGCAACTGACAACGTTTATTCTGATGCATTTCTTTTTATATCTAAATTAATTCCTGACAAAAAACAATCTTACATGTCATAACTTGTTCATAAGCGATAATTCCGCTGATTATGAACAGGTTCATAATTCATGTTGGCCTTCTTAGCCAAATCGCCAGCGATATGAACATGCTCCCACGATCCAACATCATTCATGGGAACGTGATATCATATCGCTGACGATGCACAGTTGCATGTATGCGCGTCTTGAAGCTTTCAGAATTTATGCAAAGAAAAATGAAATCTTCAACACGCGCATGAAGAGTTTAGTTTTCTATTAAAGAATTTATCTGATGATGCACAATCGTATGCATGCACGTCTTGAAGTTTTCAGTTTTTAGCAAAAGGAAAATGATACTTGTTTTGACTTCAAGACGTGCATGCAGAATTCAAAACGTGCATGAGAATTTAAAATTATATGTTGTTAATGAACAATATCTAAATCAGATTTATCGAAAATCTCTGGATTATTCAGGTTATGCTATGCTATAAGAGCTTTTTGAACGCTATTCTTCATACGAACAAAGCGTTCAAGCATTGTGAAGAGGCTGTTCCATCACCTCTTACAGTCAAGCAACAACAAATCGCAAACGGCTAAATGAATCCCATGTGCAAAGCAAACTTGGTGCTCTGCTTTCACAAGCTTTCCAATCTTAAGCATGACGTTTGCACCATCAGTTATTATTGCAACAATATCAGAACCAAGAAAAATGTGTAGCTCAGAAAGGCGCTCCTTTAATATTCGCAGAGATGCCTCAGCTGTTAATGATTCATTTATGCGAATCAGTCCTAAATTCCAGGTTGTATTACATGAATGAATGTTTATATTCATGTATTTCTTGGTTGAGCTCGAAGTCCATTCCTCAAAGCTTAAACTAAATCTTTCTCCTTCATTTTTTAATGTGAATAATTCAGCTTTCATTTGCGCTTTAATTTTATGGCTGTAATTTACCATGCGATTGCGGATTATTGCGATAGATCTTGGTAAATATCAATGCCCTTTTGAAAGGATCAACGTCCTGAAATCACTTGACATCACGAATGCACTCATAGGAAAGCCGTCTAAAGCATTCATCAAAACTGCTCGGCAACGCTTACATTGCGCTGTATTTCCCTCTTTGGCAATCAAAAAATGACTCCATATAGAGGAAGCATCGCTATATTTTTTATGCTCAATGTAGACACTTTTTGTGGACATGCTACTCCCTTTATGCTTTCTAGAAACAAACAAATGTATCTCATTTGCGGCTTTAAAACTAAAAATCAATAGCTAGCTAAAAAGAAAAAAATCAGCGTCTGTTTGTTTCACTCTAACTATTCTAATGAAAGAATTTCTACCAACAATAATGTGAATGGTTATAAAAACTTACTTTTTGTACAGCGTCAATCTATCCGATTATCACTGCACTCAAAAATTAATCGAATCGACTGTGGCGGACAAAATCGTATTTGAAAAGAATTCCTACCAACAACAATGTTAACGTTTAAAAGAAACTTCCTTTTTGTACTTTTCAACTTTTCTTTTTTGTACTTTTTCACTGTTTGGACAGCGTGAGCTTGCCTGATCGTCACCGCGCTCCAAAACTAATCGAATTGACTGGGAATAACTAAACAAGTTAAACAAACAAAAACAAAAGAGTGGACAAATAGTAGGTGAAAGCGGAGGAGCTCATTTCAAGCAGCGTATTTATAAAAAATTCAAAAATAATTAATTAGTCCCGTAAATCCCGGGATTAACTAAATAAAATCTCGAAATTTCTAAGCTTGTTAAATGGTTGGGATCCCGGAATCCCGGGATTCTCTTCAACTAAACCATTGGAGCCAGTGAGGGTATCTAGGATTTGAGTAGATAAATTTGAAATTCCAATTGTTAGCAATTTCCCACAGCTCAGATTAGTTAAAAGGCTGATTATTACCTCGGGTATACCTAAACTTACGAATATTTGCTTTTATGTTTTAGACACATGTGTTGCTGTTTTCCCTTTTATTTCCTTCTTTCCATGCCACCTGGAGTAATAATCTACAGCAAATAAGTAAGACTTGACACCATGTTCCAAAATATCAACCCCTATTTTTTGAAGTGGATACTCTGGAGTATCATGAGGCGAAAGGGAGTGATGTGTATTTTACGGTCTAAATTTTTCGCATACGCATTATTTATTGATCATATTTGTTATGTCTCTTGACATAAATGGCCAATAAACTAGTGTCTTTGCCCGATTAACTGTTTTAGTGATTCCTAAATGTGACTCATGTGGAAAAGAAGATCATCTTCAAAATACAACCTGTCTTTTAAATTCCAGAAATATTTTATGTTATCCAGCTCATTATCTTTCAAATTTGGTTAACTATTTACATTTCTACACACTTAATGATCTGTTTCTTCATCGGATACTCTACATCAACTGAATGAAATAAATCAGTCAGTATTCATCCATATTTGCTTGCGGATCTTCGAGAGAATTTCTACACAGAATATCAGGAACTAGTAAAGACTTCCCTGAAATATACTTCACTTCGAAGTCATAATTTTTCAATTTGATACATATTCTTTGTAATCTTGTGGAATGAATATGGCTGATACGTTTATTCAATATATGTAGCTAATAAGGATTTTTTATCCGTATGAATCATAAAATGTTGTCCATAAATATAATAGTGAAACTCATTCGTAACAAAGACTATCACTAGAAGCTTTTTCTTTATTTGTGAATAGTTTTCCTCAGCCTGAGATAAACTTTTAAATCGAATGTAATTGGTTTTTCTCTCAAGAAATATAATAAGCTTAACCCATTTCCTGAAGCATCTGCTTGAATAGTGATTTCCTTTTTCAGATCAAAAGAATGTAACGAGACTTTATTTGCTAGCTCATTTTTAATCGATTTCAATACATCGGAATGATACGAAGACCACTGAAACTCAACATTTTTCTTCAACAATGCTCTTAAAGGCACATTTTTCTCGGAGAATGCTGGAATAAATTCCTTTAAATAACTTTTCTGGATCTTTAAGTTTTATGATTAAATAACGCTTTTCTGGATCTTTAAGTTTTATGATGATTAATGCGGCCCGGATCTGGTGATAATCCATCAGTAATCATTTTATCGCGTCTCGAATTTTCGAGATTTCCCGAAGGAAATTTAAACTGACCTCTCATCGGTTCTAGTCGTGAAGTCTTGGAACGTGACAAAGGACTGTACCCATCAGGTCGACAAGCCCGGACACACTTAGTGTACTCCGAGGTAGCTGTCGGCTAGCTAGCTAGTTCGGAGAGGAGTTTCGGCCGCGGGTCTCACGCGAGCAGACTTAGTCCGGAATACAAAAAATAACTCAGCTACCGGTTCAAATGCCTGATTTAAAACGCGTCGAACAACTTCTATCGACTCTGCTCTAAATTACATATCTTCATCCTGGAGAGAGGGAACGAAAACAGCAGCTGGAAAAATACGCGCTCTCGAATATAACCGACGCGGTGCCCGTAATACACCACTCGAATGCAAAACCGAAAAAAACTACTGTAATAAAACGCAAATACAAACAATGGCGCCGCGTACCTACCGCAACGCAAAACCGACCATTCGCGGATTACTGGTACCCTACCCTCTCGGCGGCATACTCACCTTTCGGCGACATTATCCTACTAGAAAAGAACGGGTTTGCTAGAAAGAAAAGACGTGGTTAGTAGTTCAGCAATTCATATTCTGTTCGTGATGCTCCTTTAGGTTCTTTGACGCTATAAGTATATCGCCGAGATAGGCGTAGCAGAATTTCAGTCCACGCAAAACGGTGTCGATAAATCTTTGAAACGTTTGCGCAGTGTTCCGTAAGCCGAAAGTCATTCAACAAAATTCGAAAGATCCAAATGACGTGATGACTGCAGTCTTTGGTATATCATCAGGATGTGTCCGAATCTGGTGATATGCGCGCTCCAAATCCAAAGTGGTAAAAATTGTTTTGTTGTACAAATGATTCTCAAAGTCCTCGATGTGAGCGATGGGATAACGATCGGGAATCGTTATCGAATTTAAGCGACGATAGTCACCGAGTGGTTTCCAATGTCCGGATTTTTCCTGGACCAAATGTAATGGACTGGCCCAAGGACTGTCAGATGGATGGCAAATTTCCATCGAGACCATGTAGTCGAATTCTGATTTGGCAGCTGCATACTTTTCTGGAGGTAGACGTCTCATTCGTTCAGCTATTGGTTCACCTGTTGTGAGTATTCGATGGCAGATGTTGTGCGGCAGAGAACTGTTGAAATTTGAGGAGGATGTGACTTCAGCGTATGTTGATAACAGTTCCTTGCATGTTGCCATCCACCAGCCGTTTGTTCTTTAAATCCACCATTATGTTAAATTTACGAAGAAAGTCTGCAACGAGAATTGGACGTGCTACGTCTGCGATTGTGAAGAACCATTTCATCGGGCGTCGTAATCCAAAATCGAGCTCCCTCAGTTGTTCACCGTATGTGGTGATCACGGTGTTATTTCTGCGTGTAGCTTTAGAGGCGCTGGTGTTTTACGAAGGCAGTGTTTTTCATGGGGGACTCACCGACACATCAGCTCCGGTGTCGACCAAAAATAGAGTTCCGCTGCGATGTTCTCTTATGAGTAGGCGGTTTTGGTATTGGCCGTCGTCATCTGCCGCACATGACGACGAGCATTTTAGTTTTCCGTCACGAAAGTGCACGGTTTGCGACACTTTTGCACCGAATCGACGATGGTAGAAGCAAACAGTTCGGGAACGAGATTGGTTTTGTTTCCGGCGGTAGGAATTGTTTCTGCGTGAGTTGCGCGTTTCAAACGCTTCAAGCCTTTTTGTGAGAGATGCAATTTCATTTTGTAGATCATCGTTTACGCTTGATGCGCTATTTCCGACGGCGGCTATCGAGGCCATTCCACTTTCTTCTAAAATTTCGTCCGCCATTAATGTTAATGGCTCGATTCCAATTTCAGAAGTCACTGTCAATATTACACGCACTCGCGGTGGTAAGCGACGTAGCCAAAGAGCACGCACAGCATCTTCCCCGAGCTGGTTTCCTGCGAGAGATTTCATTTCGCGCAACAGTTGAGATGGTCTTTTATCCCCAAGTTCTAAGTCCGTGAGCACTTTTGTTAACGCTTTTTCAGGCAAGTCTGTGAAGCGAGATATAAACGCATTTTTAAATGCCACATATGCGTCCGACGTAGGCGGCGATTCCATAATATCGGCGACTTGCTCCAAAATGGCAGAATCAATAGATGAAATTATCGCGTTAAAACGGCTAGCATCACTTAACACTTTATGAGCTACAACTTGCACGATCCATAAAGCTGGCCGTCTTTGCCAAAATGGCGGCAACTTAAGCGTCTGTAGTGATTCAATATTGCCTAAAAAGTTTTCAAATGAACGACGCGGAATTTCGGGTGTGGCGGGATAGGTTTTATTATCTGGAGAATCAGGCATATTGCGCGTTTCACTAGCTTTGCACGAGGTCACCAATGTAGTAATGAAAACACGATTATTACTACTAACTTAAGTTTATTATAAAAATATCAACAGGTCGCGATGGCGTCTCAAAACATAACATTCTAAATATAAACGATATCTAAACATTATTGAAAATAATATGACGTGACATTCAGGTGGCAGCACATAACATGGCGGTACCCTACAGTACGTTATTCTCTGCGCCATCTGTGTCTGAAATTAATCACTAAATCGTTCATATCTGAGTTTGTGCTTATGCTCTGGTGCCTATACTAATTGTGATATTCATAAATAAGCTTAAATATCGTGATACGAGCATCACTGCTTCAACCCCGGCTTCTTTAGTTTAAGTATTGTACATTTAATGCAAAAGCTAGTGAAACTGATGTGCATGCTTGCATAATTTAAACTTCCCTGAATTGGTGGGTAAGTCCTTCCTTGCTTTCTTTACTTACATTTAATGAATAAAAAAATTGGCGAATTTTGCAGCCCAAACGTGTTTGGACAAAAATAACAAAACCTCATTTATTACCTGCTATGGTTTCTGTGGTCTACCTTTCCATGCTAAATGTGCGAGCTTGACGGGCCTAATAGCAGACACCATCATGAAAAGAGGAACTACTAGTCTACTGGTACTGTAAACGGTGACGAAATTTTAGTTTTGGAGCCTATGTAACCATACTTCAGAAAGCTAAGGAGACCGTAGATGCCCTTTCGTCCGCAAAAGTTAAATTAAAGGTAAAGCTTGAGAACACAATTGAAGAAATCGCTCAACTTTAAACGATAGCCGATACAGAACAGCAGTCTTTGCTATTCATAATAGTACGGGTTTAATCATAGCCTCTCGAGTCCTTTGCCATCGCCAAGTGTAAGCGATACTGTGGAATCGGTCGAGCCAATTGTTGAAAGCATCCACCGAATCCTAACCAGGAGTAGAACACAGCCAATTCGTCATAGTACACGAGAAATTTCTTTGAACGCGCAGGCATCCGTATCATCAAGATCAGCAAATCAATGCTCTACTCCCAATCAGCAACAGCAAGTAGCGCCTGAAAACTCAACACCAAATTTATAACTTCAAGAAACCAACAATCACTCGATGCTATCACGAAGAGTGATACACTTATTTACATTTCGCTTATCAGTTGATACAACGCAAGAGGAGATTAAAGAATACATTGTTTCTAAACTTGGCTTTACGCATTCTTGGCTAGATTAAAAAAGAAAAAGAACACAAATAGAATCATAGCGTCGTTTAAACTTACAGCAGAGCATATATACTAACTAGCACCTGCAATCGAGGTGCTGTCAAAATGAAAAGAGAGGCAAATAAACGTGTAAAAAATGGATTAAAGTTTACCATGTGTTGGTTCATTTTCTTGAAAATTCAAGTTTTTGTTTACCATACATATGCACTTTTAGTCTTATTCTCTCTATAAGTACCGTAAGAAATAAAATTTGTTCGAATTGCAGCTGCTATTTAGTAGATATGCTCTGCTTACAGTTCTAATGGAATTACAGGAACTTTCTCAATCAGACTTTTGGCCAACTAATATGCTTGTTAAACATTTGGAGCGAAGACAACACAAAGATTTACGATCAGCCAACAGAACAAGAACCAGAAACTAAATAAAAAATGCAATCACACATTAACTAATCACCTTAACTTGTATTATCAAAATGTTCGCGGTGTGAGAACAAAACTGAATGATATGAATCTTGCATCCATATTGGCAAATGATGATGTGATGCTTTCATAGGACATTGTGAATGAAGATATCTTCCCTCTACATAATATGTATCGTGAAGATAGAGACCAACCTGTATCCGGAAAATGCCATGGCAGAGGTGTCTTGATTGCGGTTTCCTGTGTTGAGTTATCACCTTCTCCCCTACTATTGAATGCGTTGTAGTTGGTTTCGGATTCTCGTCTAGCTTGCTTGTATTTATTGCGTGCGTTTATGTCCCATACAGCGTGCGTGCGTTTATGTCCCATACAGCTATCATTTTATTGTCATCTTTTCCGTCGCTATGCTTGCTGACGCAATCAAACTATTTCCCAAACATAAACAAGAGATTGCTAGACCTCATTTTTAGCAACAATCCCATGAGCATTATCTCAGTCTCTTAATCACCAACCCCTTGTGTCAAATCAGATTCTCACCATCCTCCGCTTGAAATGCAACTATCGCTTTGCATCTTACGCCATAGAAATAGCAAAGTTATTTCTAGATACAACTTGTACAAAGCAAACAATGAAATTATTCAATTAGAGTTTTCCGGGATCGATTGGCACTTTCTATCTAATTTTACTGATGTAAATGATGCTGTCATGGCCTTCTGTCACAAACTGAATAATATCATAATAAATTTTGTTCCCACTAGTCGTCCTCCATGCAAAAAGAATGCTCTTTGATTCACAGTAGAAGTTTCAGAAGCTTTAAAGCTAAACGACATTGGGCGCAAAAAGTTACAGCGTTTCGATTCAGAGACGTGTCATTTAACTTATTAACATCTACGTAAGAATGCCAAAACGGTCAACAAGCGCGCAATGCATTCATATTTTAACACCATTGAGGTCTCTTTACAATCGAACAATCCCAAATCTTTCTGGACATACGTCAACTCCCTCAAATCCACTTCAAATATACCTAGCTCTATAATCCTGCATGGGAAACAAGCGTCTGATGGTCAGGTCATATGTGATCAGTGTTGGGATATTGAAAAAAAATTAAAAGGAGATTTGGGCTATGAAAAGAAGGAGATTGGGGTGAAAAGAAGGAGATTGTTTCATGGGAGCATTTTTTGAAATATATTCAAAAAAGCGTCGTATTAAATTATATTAATTATTTCCAATATGAAAAAAAATCACAAAATACATTTTAAATTCATTCAACTTGTATTCAACATATAGTTATATTTATGTTAATTTTCAAAATTAAAAATACATGAAACCGATGCCTTTTCATTAAAAGTTTAATAATGTTACTGTGGTCAAAAATTAAATTAAATTAAATGATTCCATAAATGTAAATGGTTAAATAGAAAAGATAGTGTAATAACGAGATATGATGGAATTTTATATTAAGTAAACATATCATTTATAGCAGTTTGTATTCATCAGTGCAATTTTTATACTGAAGTTTAAGAAGCCCTTTAGCTCCTAAACAAGCTGGAATACTTTCATTTCCTAGTCGGTTTCTTAGCTTAGTTTTAATGCAATTTATCTGTGAGAATATGCGTACAGCGTTGGCGGAAGAATGAAACAGGCCGAGTACTTGAAATACAAATTTAGCTAAAGTTGGAAACGCAATGTCTCCACCAATTTCCATAGATGCCATCTCTTGGCAAAAATTCTCAACAGTATAATGTGTGTCTTTCAGTTACATTGGACATAAGTGATCTAAATTCGTCATCAATTTTTTGAAGATTTTCAGCTGAAATCAAGTTCGGAAATTCAGAAACAAGAGATACTATCGATGTGTATTTTCTATCGAAAATAATTTTAAAGATTCATAGATTCGAAGCTAATATTTTCGCTCAAACTACAAAATTGTATTTAAATCGTATTTTGATGATGATGTAAGATATTGTCACGTGCTTTGGTTCGCGGCCAATAATTTTAATGTTCCGGGAAAGTGAAAACGCAATGTCTTTTAATTTAAGTTAAAAGGGTTTATTTAATTACAAAAATGCACAATAATCAATTTAACAGTTTCACTAATTTTAATTTTCACTATTAAAAGTCTAACACTTGTCCATAAATTTCTTATCGCAATTGTCTTCTAAATCACTTCACTATTATGAAAATCACTTTTCTATTACTCGAACAATATTGCTTCCCACACACTATCGCAGTTCTTATCGCGGTCGAATGAATGATTTCCCTATTCATTCAGCTCGCCTTTATATAGGGTCTCTAATAATTCAACTCAGTTTTCGTACATTGATGAATTAGCGGGAACATACCAGCAGTGTAATGAATGGAGCAGTGACTCACTTTCAGATGTTGATCATGCTTGTTGGGTTCTCGTGGTTTCGAGTAAATTCGTGTTCTTTATTGTTGTGAAAACAATTGCGACAGTAGCTCGCAGAAATATTTGTACATGTAACAATATCTTCTACATCTAAATCTAAAGTCACTTTCTGGACCGCTTTTGCTAGTTGGTACATGTCTTCTTAAAGCGCAGCCCTCAGTAAAACTGCAAATTTAAGTGAAATTTACAGCCACTAAATGTTCTTCGGCTTACCATTTGGCTTCTGAAAATCTTCCCTTTCCTAATGACAAACACTAGATAATAATATAACACCTTTTTTTTATCACACGCAAAAACTCTCCGCACTTCTTTTCTTTTCTGAACGTTAAACACAAATGGTTTCATTTCATCAATATTGGAAGCTGTTTCCAATTTCCACATTCACGATTCACCGTAAGTAAATGCAAGCAAATACTAAGCCCTTAATACACGCTCAACTATGATGTCAATAAAAATTTCGAACAATAGCGGCCATGGATACTAACATCGCATTCGTTTTTAGTAGTGCACGAGTATCTTCAGTTGCAGCTTGGACCAGATCACAATTGTTTTGTTTTGTTTTTGGATGAATGCAAAAAGAGTTCAAGGTTTTCTAGGTATTTTGTCAGATAATTCTACCAAATGGACAACGAAATGAACTTTGTAAACATTTTGACTTCTAATTTGCTTTCTTTTGAGTTCATATTAGGGGAAAAGCACCTACGAATTCCAAAATGTTTTTTTATTTACCATAAAAGCTTGTTATGTTAAAAAGAAGGAGAATTTAGCGTCTGAGAAGTAGATAACGGGAAAATGTTCAAAAGAAGTAGATCTCCTTCCAAAGAAGTAGATATCCCAACACTGTATGCAATATATTTGTAGACTATCTTACTTTTGCTTTCCAATCATCTTCCTCACCCTTATCAACTCCCCCAACTAACCCTACCTCTCGTTTGAGCACCATTTTGACAAAACCTTCCGAAGTCGAAAGTATAATTACGTGACTTCGGGCCCAGATGGAGACCCGAACTTTTTTGTGAAACCGCTTTCCTCATCCTTAAGTTAACCCTTGTCAATTTTATTTAATACCAGCCTGGCTGTACGTACATTCCCAGCACTTTGGAAAAGAGCCAATATCTTCCCAATTCACAAATCAGGGGACCGTAGCACAGTACTTAATTACAAGCCTGTATCCTAAATCTCGTGTTTCGGGAAACTTTTTAAGAGAATTGTTCATTACCGAATATATGCTACGATCTCCAATTACCGCTAGACAGCAGCATGGTTTCCTTAAGAGGCGGTCAACGGTAACCAATTTGGCTAAATTTGCCAATGCAATTGCCCTATGACCTAATGAAGGCTAGCAAATGGATGTGATCTACACGGACTGCGCCAAAGCCTTTGATAAGGTAGACTATAGTCTATTACTGAAGAAACTTGAGGTTTTGGGTCTCTCTGGCCCTCTTTTTGAATGGCTGCCCTCGGTTACTTGATGTGGATTCTCGTCGTATGTTGCTATAAGCAGGTGAAGTTGAACCGATAAGTGATAAAATTTGCTCCACATTATCGATCAAATCTCTCAACAGCCTGGTGTTGCCATTGAATTTTGGCAAGTCCTTAACCGCATCAGGGACTCTGAGAGCATTGAAAACATCGGTAACGGTAGCCATTGCTAAATCAATGTCTTGGGAGCAAACGAAACTATTAAAATCAACGGGCCGATTTGATAAATTTTCTTGGTTAATCACATCAATTTCACCGATATTGCTTGATTCCTCCACTATCACACTTAAATCACTTCTTAAATTTTCTAATGTTTCGGTTAAGGGCATGATTCTCAAATTTTCTCTATTTCTGATTCTTGGATATGGTCTTAGTCTAAATATTTGTGCAGATATGGCATGTATGTAAAAATGTTGATAAGAAAGGAAAGGAAATGTGTTCAAATTTATTTGACTTACATGCAAAAAATGGTTATCGAGTTCATTAAAGATTCCAGGGTTTTCCTCGCGTTATTCCACCCGATAAGCCTTCAATGATGATAATCGCTTCCTCAATGCTTATGCTCCTTGCCAGTACTTAAATCCTGTCCAATTTAATTGTTTGTTCTCCTTTATTGCACCAAACGGATTAGTTTTTGGGAACACAACAAGGTTTACGCAATACGGTTCGTACTTTTCGCGTATACCACCGAAAAAATTTATTCAACGCGTGGCGCAAAAATCCGCACGACTGCGCCAATTACGTATCCTCGATTCTTCCAAGTTAAAAAAAATAGAATTTCTGGACATAAATCTATCTTTATTGATTAACTATAATGAACTGATGACAGTACATTCTTACTCGTATTTATAATATGAAAAATATGCTTATTTTGGAAGTTGCAATTTATTATGGACTGTGTCTTGCAATGTTGAGCTAATTTCTAGATTGTGCAATTTACAGTGAAATTATTATTGATGATTGTGTAGCACGTTTATAGGTGATTGCCTTTTGTTGCATTAAATGGATATTGACGACGTAGCTTTTGCGATAGTTGTGCCGCCATTTCTAAGTTTTCTTACGATATTGAGTAGGTAAGCTGTATTTAAAATTCGATTTTTAAATAATTTGCAAGGAGGAGGAATAAAAATCAAAAATGCATACTTTTTAATTTCATTCAAATCCGTCGAGAAACTCAACGGGTAGAGAAGCACAAAGATCGAAAATATTTTCCGAATATGATCCAAGTGACGCCGGTTGAAGCGCTTTTTTGCATGAGCGAACATAGCTTGTCATTCTTCCTAACATTATCATTAATAAAGTAAAATTCATATTTTAGTGAGAGCAAGTACCTACAACAAAAGAGCAGGTAATTTGTAAAACGCAAGAAATGTAAGAAGAAACTTACTAGAAAACTACAAGATATACATATTATTAAGATCTATTTACTGATGAAGGCATAACATACTTTTGTTTAGACATACGATACACGACAACACGATAAATATTAAAAATCTGCACAGCAAAGCGATACACCTAAAATCAAAAATATATTAGGTAAATACGTTCCGCCACGGTTGTCAAAGTAGAACCGTTGCCTTCGTTATATAAAGGCCGGACTGGCAAAATTCGAAACATACACCGTTCAGGTTAAGATGGCGCCGATATGTTAGCTGTGTGTGGCCGAGTTCAAACATGCAGTGAAAAAGAAGCATCAAACAGGTTGTATAGACAATCAAAACATGTTGAACATCGCATAATAGTATATAATAATAATAAACTTTATGTAATTTCGCTCGAAAAATTTACCGCGCGCAAAATTCGTTAGAGTAATAAGCAAAATCAGTTGATTCGATCTCGCTCTACTTTATCATTTCGACGTTGCCTGCATGGCATCTTATGATCGAATGAGCCTTTTAACACATATACACATATGATGTGTAACGTTCACAAAAAAGGGTGGGGGTACCAAGCCCACATGTTAGACGCGGGACTTTTGTCAATTATCGAGCGTTGGGACAAAAAAATAAAACACTTCGAATCATTAAAAGGAACTTCATTTGAACTAGCTTAGACACGGCCCAACAACAAACTAACTATTCTTAAAAAGGCAAGCACTCGCAACCGTTTCTTAATAACAACTGTGTCTTAGCTACTGTCTCTAAATCTTTTATAATATTTTCTTATCGTTTATTAATGCTGACATACTAAATTCTTTCATATGCATATTTCTTTATGATTCATATATGTATGTTTGGTTTGCATATTTCTTTATTATCAAAATGTTTAGTTTGAATATCATATTGTCAAAATCGTTTAGTTTGCAGTTTCTTTATGATTTGTTATTATCGAATTTTATTTGTGACCAAGAGTCTGCAGTGATTGGGATTTTAGGCTTGGTCATCATAATTGGTTTAGGACTGGCTAATGACATCACTCCTCCTCCCTTAGTTTCAAGATCGTCCTCGATCTTTGGAATAATGTTCGCATTAGAAAACAGAATGATCAACGCAATGAATATCATTGTCATAGTTACACCTGTATATGTGTGTACCATCTTAGCAAAATGTAATTCTTTGATGCGTTTGATATTTTCAAAATGATTTTGTTCAATTCCATCAAGGGATAGTTTATCAATAGACTTTAAGGGGAGTCCTGGTAAAAAAAAAATTCCTTTTGCTATGTTTAATTTGGTTGCTGAACACAAATTATTAATTTTTATAGAACAGTTATTGAAATTGTTTAAGTTTTTGCCAGATATTTTCCAAATTCTGTCATCACAATCATTAATTAATTTACTTTGATTTTTATTAATTAGAACTAATCGAGTATTTATTTCTTTTATGAATTCTTCACCTGTTGAAGTTATACAAGTCTTATTGGTGTATATATATGGTTTGCAAGATTTCAATTGCTTCATAAATTTTTCATTATTGTAATAAAACGCTGTTTGATTAATTTTTATTATAGTGCTAGGTTCGAACATACCTTGCTTATTTTGTTTGTTAGGTAATGGTTCCAAATAGTACAAAGAAACAGAAATAATTTCAGTTGGTACCTTTATTGCAAAAAGTAATACTGGTACAAAAAATATAACGCTTGGCGCATACAGTATCGAAAATGTGGGCGAATTTGTGTATCTAGGCGTCAAAATAATGAAGACGGATAATGAAAGAGAAGAAATACGCCGAAGAATACAGCTAGCAAATAAAATATTTTATTCTAGTTTGACGATCTTAAAGACCAGCTGCATATACAGGAAAACAATGGTCCAAGTATACGAGTACAAATCTATGATAAGACCTGTGTTATGCTATGGGTGTAAAACATGGACCCTAACCAAAGCGTCCGCAAATATATTGAACGCCTTTGAGTGACGGGTCCTAAGGCGAATAATCGGAGGGCAGCTAGACAGGGACCAATGGCGAATTCGATACAACCTTGAGCTGTATGCAATTTTTGATGAGCCGAGAGTCTGAACGATTGTAAGACTGCGGAAGCTGCAATGGGCTGGCCACATGAATCGTATGGACGAACAACGGATACCCAAAAAGGTAGTCGCTGGAAGAAATGAAGGCCAGAGACCAGTGGGGAAACCAAAAAAATGCTGGTCTGACTCACTTGACGAAGACACTTCATTGCTGCTCGGAATTCGAAATTGGTGGACGCGGTCAATAGACCGAGACAGTTGGAGGCGCTATTTGCAGGAAGCGAAGGCTCGAGAGGGGGTGTAGTGCTACGAAGAAGAAGAAATAGAACGGCGATTGGCCTGGCCTGATGGCAAGCCTTTTCTGCTGTTTTCACTGCGTTAACCACTTTGTAGAGTGTGTTTTACTGAAATAAAAGTTATGTGAAAAGCTATATTACAGTTAAGTGTAACAAGTATAAAAATATTGCGAAAAGTTCTTGTAGCAACTATGTACTCATCTTGAGTCGGTCTCTAGCAATAAAGTATACAACATGGCGTAGCCGGGTAGTTGATAAAATACGAGTATAGTATAGTAAGTCATTTTCATTTCATTTCAAGTGTAAGAGACTAAAAATTGATTTCAATTAGAAGGCAATTTATATGATAATTTTAAGAAATTCAAGGCTTCTACGCTATATACGCGATCACAACTGAAACCGTTAAAGAAGACAAAACGATAGAAGTGGCACGTTTCGTTAATTGCGCTGGCGAAGGAGCGATTGAAATATTCAACGCTTTAAATATAGCAGAAGCCGATCAAAATAAAATTGATTCTGTAGTGAAGGCGTTTGAAGAATATTGCGATCCGCGAACAAATGAAGTGTATGAAAGGTCTATGTATCAAGTCGAGGGCGAACTGTTACGCGCAAGAGTGTTAGAATAAAAAACAAAATTTAAATATTTCACACTTTATTAATATAATAACACATTTAATTTAATTACAATTATAAGCGCGCACGAGCTTATTTCCACAACATTCTAATCCAGACTAAAGCGCTAGTTGTAATCCAATCAGGATATTTAATGCTTCAGACTGCTGACGATGCAGTCTCAAGTCGTTTACTTGTTTGGTGAGAAAATTTTCATTCTCATGAAAATTTTCCCACATTCATCAAAATGCGCAAGTTAATGCAGACGCTGACTATGCGGTCACGTTGCATGAACTTGCGATCAAATCTATGAAAAACGTCGAGTCCGCACGCGCATAACACCTTCCCCCTATATGTATAAGGTTGTCCTCAACCTTTCACAAATATCGTGTTCTTAAACGTTTATTTCCATTTTCTGAATTTATACAATCATTTTTGAAAATTGTAATTTTTTCGTCTTCCTTTTTGTTCTTGAAAGCTGTGGTATTTTTGCCAGGATTTACTTTATTCTTTCGGTTAAAACATTCTTTGAAAAATATGATATATAAGTTACCATTAACATATTTGTAAATTAAAAATCCTACTATTAAAAGGACAAGTATTGTAATCACAGTGGATACAACTGAATTTTTTCTAATAATTTTAGGGATCGGTTGAATGGCTTTATCCCAAAAAAAGCCTGTTCAATAGTTTCCGATGTTAATTCTTTTAATTCATGTATATTGTTGCTAGTAAATTTTGTAATTTTCATATCATTTTCTTTAATTTCAGTTATATTAAAATTATTACAACAATCTACAATTTCTATTAATTTATCCTTTTTCACAATAATCTCTGTACCAGTCTTAATGGGAAAGTAATTATATGCTACGCTATGGATAGTACAATCATCAGTTAAAGTAAGCAAATTTATTCCCGATATTTTCAAGGTTTTCTTTTGATTACAATGACATTCAAACTTTGTTTCTAAAGAGTTTACAGACAGTAATTGTAAATTACTTATCCTATGCAGTATATCTACTTGTGAGTTAATGTTTTTGAAATCACATCCTTTGTCTGTTTGCTTGAAAAAAAGATTTATAATACAGGAGTTGTCATACACACTTTTAAGTGGCAATGGTCTACAAATTCTAAAATTACTTATACTTTTACAATCGATTTCATCAAATGATACATACAATTCTTTGTTTTTATTGATAATCAAATATTTCTTCAGGCCATTTATTTGGATTATTGAATTTTTATTTATGTACGGAAACCCAATTACTTCGTATTGTTCGAAATCGTCGTTTGTTACTTTGTCGAGCGAAATTTTTACGTATGTATTTTTGTTTTTAACGAACGCGGTCAACTACAAATCCTTGGCTAAGGCCTGATAATTCGATATTATTGGTGTAATAGCAAATGATTCAATTTGTTTCACTTTACTTAATTCTTCAACTAGCTGAGAAGGTTCAAGGATATAAGGATGTAGGACTCCAGATTGGATAAAAAGTAAACTGTCGCGAAGTATTTCGATCTCTAAATCGATCACTTCTACTTTATGATTAATTTTTATACATAATTCCTCATAATAAAGTTGTAAAGTTAATTTCTTTTCCTGCTCATTGGTAACATTATTAATTTTTTTGAGCTCTTCCACAATTTCGTCAATTTCCATTCGGATGGAGCTTTGCTCTTTCGATATAATTTTCGATTGTTTATTGATCTCGTTCATAAGATAAGTATTTTTAATCATTCCTTTACTTATGTTGAATTCGTTTCTCTCAATGGAACCAACGGTGGCTTTGAATTGGTCAAAGTCGTTAGAATCCATGGTACCAAAAAGAACTTTTAAGGAACTTCATACCCAATCGGCGAATCCTCTACGTAACCGAATATTAGGGGAAAATCCTAGTAACCCGGAAATAGTATTTAAATTATCGTTCAAACGTTTAGCTTGTAGTTCACCATTCAATTTTAAGTTTTTACACGCTGCAAGGTTGTCAACACATATATCGTTAATATTTTTTGTTAGTTTCCGTATGTTTTCTATTTTAACATCTAATTCCGTTAGATCTATAACCTTAATTAAATGAATTTTTCATTTACAAATTTTATCTCCGAAATATAATTAAAGTAGACACCTGGATAACGTATTTCCTTAACAGATATATCTCCCAATACTAGTGATCCGAGTCCTGCGATGAGGATGATCGCCCATTTGGTCCTGGAATATATAGTTTTACGTCATTAACGTTAAACCAACTTTTTAATCTATTATTTATTTGTACAGATTTCTTTGAGACTTGTAAAATTTTAAAAGGACCAACCCATTGGTTCATTACATCTTTTGATTTCTTTTGACGAATCAAAACTTCATTCTCCACCTTATAATTATAAATGTTTCCTCTTTGATCTGAAGTACTATCATATCTATCTTTTGCTTTTTTCTTAATATTCCAATTAAACTCTATACCTTGTTTTCTTATTTTCTTAAGTGAATCAATCCGTTTATCAATCATTGAATCATATGTCTCGTTTTCCTCTTCAGTTTTGACCTGATCGATTGGCAAAGTTTTTCTTCCAAACAATAATTCTTCTGCTCATATACCAGTTCCTTGACTAACACACTGATTGAAACATAAGCTTGCCATGCCCAATGCTTCCTGTGGTCCTAAGTCTGTTTCATTGATAACACAACGCGAAAATTCCTTGAGCCTTGCGTGTGATCTTTCTACAGAACCATTTGATTGTGGATGTCCGGAACTGATTGAGATCATTTCTATTCCAAGTCTTTTACAAAGCTCGGTGACAATTTTTCCTGTAAGGACATTACTATTGTCCGATAGAATTTCTTTCGGAATACCGAAGTATGAAATGCATTCGTTGATAACAGCGTTAGCAATATGTTTGCTTTCTTCTCTTTTTATGTATATAAACTTCAAATTATTCGATAAATTATCTTGTATCGTCAATGCTTTAAAATCTTTACCATCTTTCCATTTGAAAGATACTACATCCATTGATATCCGGTCAAAGGGTTGTTCTTTCAATTTTCAATTATCGTTGGAGTTTTGAGGTTTCGGCGGATGATTTTCTGTCTCTGACATTTATCACATCTTTTGCCGAAGCTTCTAATATCCTTCCTCATACCTTTCCAATGATAGCTTCTTCGCAGAAATTCTTCGAGATTGTTAATACCTCTATGGCCTCCGACAATGCCCGTGTGCTACTTTTCGATTAATTTTAATCTTTCCTTTGGGTCAGTTACCTCGATGATTTCATCGTTTGGATCTTTTTCATTGATTTCTTCATTATTACTCTCCTCCTCCTCTATGTCCTGAATATCGTCCTCGATTTCAACTCGCTCAGTCGGATTCACTTGTTCATCAAAATTTATTTCTACAATCTTACCACTTTTGAAATGTCTGATTATTTTATTTCCGTTTTTGCAAATCAAGTCTCCATATTTATTAATTGTATAATCCTCAATTATTTCAGAATGTTTGTATCCCAGAATATCTTCTGATATATCATGATGATGGTCACCATCTATTTCGATATGATTTCCCGTTCCTGTAGGAATTATTGCATTTACCGGAAGGTTCCTACTAAGTTCATCGGCAACTTTGTTGTCCTTTCCAGACTTATATTCAATTTTGTACTGGTATTCCTCTAGTTTTAGGCGCCAGCGTACAAGTCTGCCACCTGGGTCTTTTACGTTGAAAAGCCACAATAAAGGTCGATGATCGGTACGAATAATGAATTCTTTTCCATACAGGTATGGCCTACATTGTTTTACAGACCACACTATAGCGAGACATTCTTTCTCTGTAGTCGAATAGTTTCGCTCAGCGTTATTTAGTGTTCTGCTTAGAAACATGACTGGTCTTTCGTATCTCAAATCATTTTCTTGTGACAAGACTGCTCCTATCCCGTTGTTGCTTGCACCTGTAGTAAGTACCAACCTTTTACTAACATCAGGATACATTAGGGTAACATTCTCCTTTAAAATTTCCTTAATTTTTTCAAACGCAGACTGACACTCTTTGGACCAACTAAATTCTGTATCTTTCCGGAGGAGTTTGTTTAAAGGCCCCACAGTTTTCGCATAGTTATGCACAAATCTACGATAGTAGCCAGTCAAACCCAAGAATGACTTTATCTCCTTCTGGTTTTGAGGCACTTTTAGTTTGTCAATTGCCTCGAGCTTTTTGGGATCCATGCTGACACCATTGTCAGAAATTATGTGTCCTAGCTATGCTACTTCTTTGCGCGAAAACCCGCATTTATCGGGCTGAACTCTAAGATTATTCAGCTTCAGGCGTTCAAACACCAATTTTAATTTTTCGTTGTGATCCTCAAGTGATTCACCATAGATGACAATGTTATCTAAGTAAACGAAGCATTTTGATCCTTGCAATCCGGAAAGCACAGTATTCATCATTCGTTGAAATCATGCCGGGGCATTTTTCAAACCGAATGGCATACGTGTACGAGTATACTCGTAGTGTCCATAGGGAGTGCTGAAAGCAGTTTTGCATTGATCTTCCCGTTTTACAGGTATTTAGTGAGACCCGCTTGTTGGATCTAATGTTGAAAAATATTTCGCTTTTCCCAATTGATCCAATATTTCAGAAATATTAGGTAAAGGATAATTATCCGTAACCGTGACTTCATTGAGCTTGCGATAGTCTATAACTATACGCCATTTCATTTAACCGCTTGCATCGACCATCTTCGATACCACCCAAAGAGGCAAATTCCATGGACTATTGCTTTCCTTAATAGTTCTATTTTCTAGAAGTTTATCAACTTGTGATTTAACTTCCTCTTCATGAATCTTCGGAAATCGATATATCTTTGTATGTATCTGTTTTATACTAGAAATAGTATCTATAGAATGTTCTGCTGCTTCTGTGAGTTGATTTGGATCGACATCTCTAAATAAACAGTTATATTTTTTTATTATTTCCCAAATGCTATCTTTTTCCTCTTGATTCATATGATCATCCCTAATACATATTTCAGTGGGTTTTTCTTGCAATTCCTCTATAGACATTTTGCAAATGCGTATTTCTTCTGAATTCAATTTTGATTCCTGGCCTCCTTCATTTAGTATGACTACAGGAACTTCCCTATTCATATTCACTTCAACCAGTGAATCTGCAATTTTGATTTGACCCTTTTGAATTCCCATAACTAAAAGGTTTCCACCTGGGTTTTCATTGACATGTAAATAGTACATTGTTTCTGTACGCGGTCTGGCAATGAAAATTTTCTTTGATAATCGCAATTTATTATCTCCAATTACTAAAGTTTGATTACTCAAGTTAAGCAAAGCCTTTTGTTCAACTAAAAATGGAGAGCCCAATATTCCGTCGAATTTATCGAAGAAACGATTAGTTGCCACTTGAAATGGAATATCGTATTTTTCTTTACCATTATATACACTCTAAAACTTTTTCAACTACATTCTAGTGAAATCCAACTAGAGTTGCTCTCCTAGATTTTCTAGTCAAAAATCTAGTGAGAATCGTTTAACTAGAAAAATAGTGAAGTCTTTTACTGTTTATCCAGTAATTTGTGCAAGTTTTTCAGGTAAAAACTGTAGTAATCGAGGAGCTATGGCTCAAAATGCCAGCGCAGCAACCACAAGAACTGTTCCCACCGCCATTGAGGATGCGATGCGTATGTTCAATAAACAAACAACACAGCTCTGGACGATATTCGTGCAACATTAAATCTGTGCAAATCCAAATTCGAAAGTTTGGATGCCCTTGCACAAAGTGAAATGTTTGTCATTTTATCATGCTCAACTTGCATATTGCATCGTACAGTTTCTTGAAAAGGATGCAACATTAACAGAACCGGTAGTTCGTGGTTTATTGAAATTCTGGCCAAAAAAACATGTTCGCAAAAGGAAGTGATGTTCTTAGGAGAAATTGAAGAAATATTAGATGTTATTGATCCTCCACAATTTGTGAAAATTCAAGAGCCCCTTTTCAGACAAATAGCCAAATGTGTATCAAGTCCTCATTTTCAGGTCGCCGAGCGAGCCTTATATCTATGGAATAATGAATATGCCATGTCACTTATAGAAGAGAATAACGCTGTTATTATGCCAATCATGTTTCCTGCTTTATATCGAATAAGTAAAGAGCACTGGAACCAAACAATAGTTGCGCTTGTCTGTAATGTTCTAAAAACGTTCATGGAGATGAATTCGAAACTATTTGATGAATTAACAGCCAGTTATAAAGCCGAACGACAAAAAGAGAAAAAGCGTGAACGGGATCGTGAAGAATTATGGAAAAAGCTACATGACTTGGAAATTAGTCGTAGCGGAAACAATCAATCGCGGCAAGATTCATCAAATAGTTCATTGTCTGGTTCACAGCAACAAACATTAAATTCGTCGCAACACCACAATCCGCTTCATCAACAAAATAATGCAGGACAGAACCCAATTCAAATATCGACTATTACGTCAACTTCATCTTCTACCAACAATCCCAGCATTGATGGAGGCATCGGCAGCGGAGGATCGACTCTAGCTAATCAGCAGCAAGGAATTGCTGCAAATACGGGTGCTGGCGTTGCCATTTCGGCGACAAAGTGATGTAGTACTGATTTAATAACATTGCATTAACGTGTACTTTAAATTATGCAAAACAGAAATAAAAATTAGACGTAATTAAAGAAGAAAAGAAAAACATATTACAAATCTAAAGAGTAAAGCCAACTGCTAAGGAAGAAACCTGCGAAATTAATCATTTCCCGTTTTCATCGTGTTTTAAGTTGTTTCTGAGTTCTTATGATATTTTCATATCTTCTCATTGTTATATTGTAACAATGCTATTGCTTCAAGATTTTCACACGAAAGTAATAATAATAATTGTATATTTGAGAGATGAAAACTCCTGAGTACACACAAATATACAAACATACACGTAGTCAAATAATTTTACAGCGCGCCATGTAAAAACTCGTCAGTTTTTTTGTCTTGATTTGTTTACTACCACAAGTGAAGTCAAAATGCAATCAATGCTTCTTACTAAATTATGAATATTTAAACACATTCATCGCCTCCAATAAAATTATATTTATAAAGAATAAATATGAGATAATTGAAATGAAAGGAAAGAAGAAGAGGAAGAGCGGTGGCGAGAGCGGGGGTAGGACGGTTGGGGTTTTGGCGGAGGAGGTCGCGAGGAGGAGGGTCGCGAAGATAATATCGTGAAGGCTGTCGCTGCTCGAATTATTGGATATTTTGTCGGTTTTCGCGGTCGTGAACTTGTGAAAATAATAAGATTGCATGGATTGAACGAGCTGAGCACTTGAGTGAACGGAAAAATCCATATGTGACGAAAAAACGCGTTAAAACGGACGAATCTGAAATAATAGTTTTCTCTCTCCTCTGGCTCGGATTCCGTTAATCGTTTTTGGAGTGTTGTTCGGGAGTTGGGTGCCTGCCGTTGGAAAAAAGACCGTTTCTTGCGCTTGCTTAGCCACGGGTGAGGAGAAAATATCCGACAAAGCATAAAGAAAATGAGGAAAGATTCCGGGAAATTGTGATAATGTAAAAAAAAAGGAGTTCGAAGTACATTGAATGCGTCTGCGGGATCAGATTCGGTCGGACTTGCGTTTTTCAGTGTTCTAATTGGTCCAGTTTGTCGGAAGTGTGGGGAAACCAGAGCACAGAGGTGTCTCATGCCGAGTTCGTCGTTTTTTTGTCGCGATTAGTGTTTCCGAGCGTAGTTTACGTCGAAACCAGTGAAATTCGTAGGACTGACAAAGTCACAGTTCGAAGATACAATATAACTCTGAAATCTCAAGTGATTTTGTATCGCAAATTATATTTTACAAGTGTCGAGAAATCGGAAAAGAAAGTATTTCCCACACAGGGCACGTATCGCGTATCGTCGGACGTGAAGGAACAAAAACATAAGTCAGAAGAGAACAGTGTAGGCGAAAAATGCCATAAAATAAGTGAGATGCAAGAAGTTGAGAGCATATAAAAGAGATGCTGGTGTATGGAATTTCTCCGCGCGCGTAGGGCTGCTAGTGTGTGTTAGTGATTTTTCAACTGGGGAGCGCGACGACATTTTTAGTTGTGTGTGGAGTGGATATGTGTGTATTCTACCTTGTCGTGCTTCGCTCCATGTACTGATTTGCTTACTCTAGCCCAAAGAGTACAACAAAAAGTTTTTCGTCCGAAGAAAATTTGGTGTCCCGTCTAGCGAAATTGTTTATATGGTGCATACGGAGTAGATTAATTTTTCTACATAATTGACATTGTTGCATATTGTCGCGCTGCATAATTGAAGCGGTTGAATCGCGCGGAACCCAGCAAAAGCATTTGTTTGACGCAAAATTCATAAAGAAAGTTGAAACGTCGTCGCGGCACAATTGTTAATTGAATGGAAGAAGAATGAAAATGTGGTGAAAATTGGCGGAGGAAGCCCTGAAATCTGATCCCCCGTCTCCTGTACCTGCCTATTGTAGTGAATTAAGAGTTTTCATAAGTCCGTGAAGGACTGCAGCGATGGTCTGCTGCCTCGGCAGAGGAAGGTGTCGGTTTCTGCCGAGAATGCCCTCGTCCGGAGACGCGTGAATGCGCTGGCAGGCTAGCATTGCGGTGTCGTGGGGCAGGTTCGTTTCCCCAGCACGAGGACTCACTACAAAACAATTTCGCATTCACGAATTTGTCGATAGCTCAAGAGGCGACTGAAGTCGCAAAATTGTAGATAACCTCACCGAAGGAGATGTACTTGTTACGAGAACAAGTGAAACCTGAGAAGAAAGGTGAACTTGGAGTGACCTCGTCGTTACCCAACGAAGTTCATGGCCCACAAATGAAAGAGGGGCAACCGGGTGGTGGTGGAGCCCCTTCATACCCACCCAACCGGAATAAATCCAAAGATAGCTTGTTGAAGTGGCCAGGTATTCCTCTTCTGAGTGGAAAACTCATACAACTTGAATCGTATGAACCTTTCCATCAGAAGGGGAGTACCCCGGTGACCAATTTATGTCATAGAATTATACAATTGGATCGCATAAATCTATGCCATAAAAAGGCACTCCGCTTGGGCCACTCAACCCATAACGTCACCTGAAACAGAAAAAGGAATTAGCTTGTACTCGGTGGCTGACTCATATTTTGAGGTGGAAGCCTGCCACCGTACCGGGTCCTATACCCGGTTAGATGAACGGAAGGGAAAGACTGATTTTAAAATTCACTCCTGCATTTTTATTATTATTTAATCAAAAATTGTACAACCGTAACTTCACGATAAACAAATTCTTCGTCTTAAGGATTCTCACTTTAACATTAATTCAATTCGTTTACCATCTACTAGTGGTTATCAGTTCTAACCGTGTCTTTCTATATATAATGAACGTTTTAATTGTTTGAGTACCCGATTAGAGATGTTTACCATCAATAAGACACAACATATGAAAAACTTTATTATAACATGTTGAGGCGTATATGCATATTTACTTTCCAACATATATATATATATATATATGTATATATATATATATATATATATATATATATATATATATATATATATATATATTTTTTTTTTTTTTTCTTTTTGAATGAATGCGCGCCTGGTGATTTGTCCACGTTGGTGTGATCTGCTCGTTAATATTTCTCTGTGACGAGTAATATTTCCTGGGCAAGACGCTTTTGATCCGCCTGAATCAGGAACAAATTGAAAATTCACCGCACGAAAACATCACTACCATGCGCCACATAAATTAATTTTTTCTCGCTGTGAGGCGATAGCTGATATAACATAGAATGGGGCTAGCAGAAAAGGTTACGCGAACTATTCGTCTATGGTCAAAGCTAACATTTTCGCGCTTTCCACGCAATTTCCCGCGACGACGAATGGCGAATTCAGTTAACAACGTTTTGCAATTAACGGCAAAAATATCCGCACGCGTATCTCACACAAGACTCGTCGTCTCACCACGGAGGTTTCTTCACGACTCCCTGCCTGCCGGTGCACTCTTCGTCGCCGCGTCTGTAATAGATCTCCCCCTAGACGATGCACTTCCACGATTTTCGATCGATCATGCGTACTCGGGTGGATCCGAGATGGTGATAATGCACACTCGTTTCGGTTGTTTTTAAAATTTACGTCGTCTTTTGTATATTCGATTAAGTTATCAATTGAAAGCAATTTTCGTTTATAATGATTAGGCGTAATTAAGTGGAAAAAATCGGAAGAATTAGACAGGCACACGTTAATTACCGACAAACAAAAAAAAATTTTTAATTAATATTATGGTTGGAATGGGTAAAATTTGACAAATTTTAAGGGGTTTAAATGATACAATGATTTTATCGTTCATATAATTTAAGGGGTCAACCGTTTCGTTCTAAGCATTTGTACACCGCGTTACACCGCAATTCGTTAAATTATATTCAAAAGATATTGTAATAAAATCACTACACATTAAAAATATTAAACAGTTTTAGAATTTTGTTTCCCGGGAGTTAAGTACAAAAGAAATTTTCTTGACGTATTTTTCATGCGAAAACAGAGCGAGTGTTGCGATGGGGAAGGTGACTGAATGGTTACTCATCGTTAAATTGAGTTTGTGCTGTGTGCCTGTGGCAGCGCTGGCTTTTAGAGCCCTACTCCTCGATTACTACACTATAAAGCGAAATTACGGACATTTTTTGTTTGTACACGGATTGAATCTAAACGATTGCTCGCGGAATGTTTATATCAAACCTAATGGCTTTACACTCCATAGATTCAGCATAATTGTTAGAGGTTGCAGCACCGTTTTACCGAATTGTTACCTGTAGTGATTGTATCGGGCGATTCTGAGTTGAATTATTCCGGCAATACTTTTTAAGATTGATAATTATTATAATCCTTTTTTTTGTGTCCAATGTACAGCAATTTAGAGGATACCTGCACCCATCGAGCGCTCGATGGACCATGCAGGTGAGTACCGTTTGATTTACCTATACTATTAAAACATTTTTATTATAAAATTTATTTATCACAACAAAAATTTTTTATTAAAGAAATAACATTTCAATTGTCTCATACGTTTTCATTAATAATTACTACATACACATGATAGCAAACTTATTTAGAGGTCTAATATATTTTTCGTTATAAAATAAAAAATGGATTAATACCGTACCCGATGGTCTTTCCTTTCTTCCGACTCTGACCGGGTATAGGACTCGGTACGGTGGCAGGCTACCCCCCAAAACCATGAGCCAGCCACCGGGTACTTACTAATTCCTTTTTCTGTGTCAGGTGACTTTTTGGGTTGAGTGGCCCAAGCAGAGTGCCTTTTTATGGCATAGAGTTATGCAATCAAATGGCATAAATTGGTCACCGGGGTACTCCCCTTCTCATGGGGAAGTTCATACAATTCAAGTTGTATGAGTCTTACACTCAGAAGAGGAATACCTGGCCACTTCAACAAGATATCTATGGATTTATTCCGGTTGGGTGGGTACGAAGGGGCTCCACCACCACCCGGTTGCCCCTCTTTCATTTGTGGGCCATGAATTTAGTTGGGTAATGACGAGGTCACCCCAAGTTCGCCTTTCTTTTCAGGTTCCACTTGTTCTAGTAACAAGTTCCATTCCCCTCTGTGAGGTTATCTACAATTTTTGCGACTTCGGTCGCCTTTTGAGCTGTAGTCCAATTCGTGAATGCGAAATTTTTTGTAGTGGGTCCTCATGCTGAGGAAATGAACCCGCCCCACGACACCGCAATGCTAGCCTGCCAGCGCATTCACGCGTCTCCAGACGAGGGCATTCTCGGCAGATACCGACAACTTCCTCTGCCGAGGCAGCAGAGTATCGCTGCAGTCCTTCGCGGACCTTTTGAACACTCATCTTATTTCACTACAATTGGCGCCCAACGTGGGGCCCGAAAAGCCCGGCTGTATCATCAGTCGTGAGCACGAGACAGTCCATCGTCTCTAGGTGTCCCCACAAGGTGTTAGTATTTTTGGCGGGTAGATAACTCCCGAGGGTAATTGCACTGATCGTGCCCCAGCAAGTAATAACTGCCGGACGTGTGTTGTCTTTGGACATCAATATCGTTTGGTCCTGCTTTTGATTTATACTTTGGTGGTTTACCACCATTGAATAACTAGTAAGGCCAAATGATATTAGAGTCCCTTTTTGTGTTCGGAAGTTATTATCCCAACAACTATTTTGCGGAGGATTCTGATCCGCTCCCCAAACCAGCGGTGCCTAGGTGTCTTAAATTACATGGATTTTGATTTCATGTGATTGGCTGATAAGCTAATCCATGACTATCCATGATAAGACACGCGCTGCTTGTGGATTAGAATCCAACCCTGGGCTGACAAGTTGTAACTTGAGAAAATTTGCGGATGAGGGACCACTTCTGAACCCTGATTTTCATGGTGCCACAAGAGAGTGTCCCTGAAACGCTAGAGAAGGATTGTGCCATGGTGTCCATACTTGGGAAGAAGGACGGAAAGGAAAGACCGGTTATTTTTTTTTTGATGACTTTTGATATTTCAAATAAAACTTTCTTGTGAGGATTGAGAATAGCTCGCCACTTTCGGCCACTCTTTGAACATTTTATTATTTTTGTGTTGTCAGTATTTAATCTTATTTATAGCATTTCAGCATTAATTTATATCTAATTAGAGTTATTTAGGATGTCGACCAAACGCACGCCAGACAAGCGCAGGTTGCGTTCGGAAGCAGGGCCCACGGCATTGTGTGTCATCTGTCAGCAAGCACGAAATGATGGAACATCCGTACAAACGTTGGCGTGCGGACATGAGTTCCATGAAGCCTGCGTGACCCAGCATTTGCTAGTCAGCCGGACTTGTCCTCTATGCCGACAACCAGCCACCTCAGCGGAGCGACCTTCCAGCCACCTAGAGCTTCCAGCTGCTCAAGGGGCGGTGCCCAAAACAAAGGACCGGCGGGAACAGGTTCCAACAGCGGCTGATGAGCCTGACTTAATGGGCCGAGCTGAAGCAGTTCCGCCTGCGGAAGAGGCGAGACCCACTGCGGCTGTGGAGGCGACAGTTTAACAAGACTTAATGGCGCTCATGCAGGACCTATCCACCCGGGTAGCCTCGCTGGAAAGCCAGAAGGAGAATCCAGTACCACCTCGGCCAAGAACGCCTCCGATGTGGGATTCGGACCCAAATCCGTGGGATTTTCCGATAGACTCGCGGCGCGATCACGAACGAATCCGGCCCGGTGCGGCAATGAATCCGTTGGCTCCAGTGTACCGGCCCCGATTGAGCCAAGCATTGCCACCAACTCAGGCTCCAGTGATTCCGCCGGACCAACGCATCCGTCCACACGCCACGTATCGGCTGAAGCCGACGCAGATTCCCAGCATCATCCAGGGATGGAATCTGCATTTCACCGGGGTACTCCCCTTCTGATGGGAAAGTTCATACAATTCAAGTTGTATGAGTTTTCCACTCAGAAGAGGAATACCTGGCCACTTCAACAAGATATCTATGGATTTATTCCGGTTGGGTGGGTACGAAGGGGCTCCACCACCACCCGGTTGCCCCTCTTTCATTTGTGGGCCATGAATTTAGTTGGGTAATGACGAGGTCACCCCAAGTTCGCCTTTCTTTTCAGGTTCCACTTGTTCTAGTAACAAGTTCCATTCTTCTCTGTGAGGTTATCTACAATTTTTGCGACTTCGGTCGCCTTTTGAGCTGTAGTCCAATTCGTGAATGCGAAATTTTTTGTAGTGGGTCCTCGTGCTGGGGAAATGAACCCGCCCCACGACACCGCAATGCTAGCCTGCCAGCGCATTCACGCGTCTCCAGACGAGGGCATTCTCGGCAGATACCGACACCTTCCTCTGCCGAGGCAGCAGACCATCGCTGCAGTCCTTCACGGACTTATTGAACATCCTATTTCACTACAAAACGCTGTATTTCTAGTAAACAACTTTAAAGCTATTCTAGTGATTTGAACAGAATTCACAGTATGAACAACTTGAATTCTATTTTCACGGCCTAATGCATTTCTAGTGAGAAAAACTATAAATGCTGAAAGTGATACTGAAAATCTAGTATAATATTGAACTGAGAATCTGGTGATTTCTACTGATATTTTTCTGTCAAAAACTATAAAACCAGTTAAGTTCACCTTTACATATTGGAAATAGAGATAAAAATAAGCAAACAAGTTTAAAAATTCTGTTATCTAGCTACTTGTATTCTAGAGATTTGAACCAAATTCCAAGCAATATTATATGGCCTCATTCAAAACATGCCCACAACCTGTTTCATTTAATCGCACCTTAGTCTTTAAACAAAACAGAGAAAAATCATAATTTTTTGAAAAAAACGCATCAATCCATGTGAAATGTGTATACGAGTATGTATCTCATTAACTTTATTTTGTAAAATAGCAAATTAAAAAAATTTTCATCACTTCTTAATCATTACTTCAATTTTTCAAACAAAGCTGATGACACGCTAAATGGCTTAGCTGTTTTAATTTTATAAATGTACACTTCAAAGAAATTTAAAAGCTTTGATAAGCGCGTGTCAAATTTTAAATTGAAAACGTAATGTGACTTAAAAAATACATAGAATGCTTCAATGAAATTATTGTGCACCTCCATTACTCGCCCGTCAATCACCATATACATATTTTGAATATGTTCGGAATATTTGACTGCCCGGCAAATGAGGAATAGTTGTTTCGTGCTCCCAGTATATACTTCTTCGATATTTTCGTTTAACTGAGAAAAAAAAATAAATTTTCGGTATGTAACAGGAAATCTTATATCTATCCAGTAGATTACAGGCTTTATTTTCTCTTCCATCACCATATGCTCCCAACTCTCTGGGTCCTTGGCAATGATTGCAATGCTTCTTTTTAAGCCTCTCCTCGGAAGCGATTTGAATAGTGTTGCGATTTTACGCAGGTCCTCTGCAATAAAAATTAAAAGAAGGAACTAAGAAAACATCAAAGAAAAAGAGAAAATAAAAAGAGTATTAAAACTAGACCTACCACATTTAATAAATTCAAGATGTTTGTAAAAAACTCCTGCAATATTCAGTTCGTTGAGCTCACATATCCCTGAACGGTTAATTTCGAGCCATTCGAACTCTCTTTGTATCTATTCAAAAATAACATTACTATATTTATATGTAATTAAAAAATTCTAATATCATTACCATTGATCCTCTGTAGCTCAAAAATTGAGGGTACTTATCGAGCACAATCGTCGAACAGCATTTTATTTCCTCTCGTCTACCATTAAAGGTATCCTTCATCAAATTTTCAATTCTATTGAAGTTTTCTGCTGTTGGTACGATTTGTTTTAGTTCAGATACCTGAAATATATTAAAAATTGGAATTGTACCCTTTACTATTTTACAACTTTTTGATAAAATTACCTTCTTACATGCGGGGTCTAGCGTACGAACTTTTGGAGAAAGTTTTCTTTTTGTAGCATTCCTTTTTTTCGAGGGAGATAATGAAAGCCGCAAATGATCTAGACGGAATTCAATTTTCCCAGAAGCTTTTTTCCCGTTTGGTGAGCCATTTGCATCAAACCAGTGTACCTGAATATTGCAAAATTTCATGAATAAATTAAAACATTGCTTAATTCGTACATGTGCAGGTACATCAGGGCAGCTGTATTGTCCTAAATGAGGAAAAGTATTTGTTATTGCTTTCGCCAAATTCCCTTTATCCGTGTTTTTTGGGTAGCTAAAAATTTATTTTTCTGATTAAAAAGTAAAAAAAAGAATATTGATGATGTTTACTTACTAGCCACAAACGTTGACTAAGTCGTCTACCATAATGCGGTTGAAGGCATTTAATTCAGGCAATGATAGGGTCTCTTTAGCTTGAAGCTTCTGTGCTATTTTTTCTCCGTTTTTTGAAGCCTTCAAAACTGCTACTAAATTTCGATCCTTTTAAATAAAATTTTAAAAATAAATACAAATTTATTAAGCTTTTGATTTTAGAGACGAAACAAGAACTTACCGATGAATATTGCCTTGTATATATAATCATCTCTACTGCAGTACTTGAGGATCCATCTGTTAGACCCTCGTCGAAAGTTTGATTGTTAATAAAATTTATCAGATCGACAGGTTCATTTTTTTTTGAATTCATGCAAAATATTAATAAGCTTTTTCCGAGGTCCAAATTTTATCTTTAAGCCAATTAAGTCCTGTTCATTTATATCACCAGCTGTACTTTCATCCACGCCTTCGTCTAAACTCATCATTACTTATACAATTCTAAAACATATATTTTACTTAAAACTAATGCAAGAGCTTATCACTTATCCATTACAACTGTTATACCTAGTATCTTAGTTTAATACTTAAACTTTAGTAATTTGTAATCATAACTGCAAGAAACTGGTCGTTATCAACCAAAGATATGAGAGTATTTTTTAAAGATATATATTGAAAAGTTTCTGCCAAAGATTTCGAAGCCATTTGAGAATTTGTAAAAATATTTTCCGTTCTAAATCCTAAAAATATTTCTCTAGGTTCAACTAATGTTCCCTTATTTTAGGTCTTTGTAAAAAAAATTTTTTACAAAGACCTACGAGTTTCGCGACCTGTCTGTCCGTCTGTCCGTCCGTCTGTCCGTCTGTCCGTCTGTCCGTGCGTCACAGCTGATTTCCTCAGAAACTAAAGAAGCTAGAATGCTCAAACTTTGTGAAAAGGTCAGAAGTGATGGTCTCTCAAAAGTTAAGGCCTTGACAAAAATTTAAAAAATGTTTAAGGGGGGTCCCCCCTAATAACGAATTGGCCCTTAAAAATTTTTTTTAATCGAAGGTAGTCGAGTGGGGTATCAAATGAAAGGTCTTGATTAGAACTTTTAGAATCTGAAATAAAAAAATCATTTTATGAATTAGGGGGCCCACGGGAAGGCAAAATGTACCCAAAATTTGTGTCCCCCCCTCGCGATTGGACACCTTTCAGCCGAAAAATCTGAAAATTATCACGAATGTGGAGCTTTATGAGTACAAGGGCAACAAATACCTTAGAAATCCAAATTCACTCAACTTTGTTAATAATAGTATGATTTGTAGATTTTACATTTTTGCCCATAAAATCAAAACGGTACCTTTAAACTTCTTGAAATTTCGCAATTATATAGACTGACATAAGATGTATACGTTCACAAAATTTAATTGAGATCGAATCATAATCAAGTGAGTTATAGCAATTTCAACTATATGGAATTACAACAACGATAACACGTGTTTATGGTTGATATAGGGTTTTCCAATAAGAGGTGTTATTTTGATATTAAAAGGAAAATACCATTTTTTTAAATAAATGATCGGATGTTTAGTTCCTTATAAAGAAAAAGATATGCCGTTAAGAGCAATAACTAACATTGCGCAAATAACCACTACGAAACGCTTACAGGACCATATCCTCTTCATGAAATTTTCCATAACCAAATCGCAAACTGGCTGCCCTATGTCCTCGATAGCCTCACGAATTTCATCTTTGAGATCTTGAATTGACGCTGGGCTATTGGCATAGGCCTTCTCTATCACGTGACTCCAAAGGAAGAAGTCGCAAAGTGTTAAATCAGAAGATCTATTCAAAATAACACCTCTTATTGGAAAACCCTATATATATTTAAAATTGACTTAGGTACTTTTATTTTCTTTTAATTTTCATGAAAATTTAAGGAATAGTGTTTAATTTGAACATGTTCAATCGGCTGAGCATTGAGAAAAATCATTTAAACTACATTAAAATGGCGGCTGCACTGTGCTTATGAAAGAAACTGTGCATCTTTTGTATAAATTTGAACAATTTCGTATCTAAGTATTGGATGAATAATTCAAGTTATCGCGTCATGCCATTAGAAAACTTGCTTCTAACCCTAGGATGTTTACAAAGACCTTCTGGTAGGAGCACTCTCCTGCTTACTCAACTTGTTCTAATAATTAAATTGATTTTTGAAACTAGCAGATACCTTGAAAAAAGTATTTAAATCAAATTTGTTTAAAAGTTTTATACTCTCATATGTTGTAATAGAAATATTATTTTCTTCAAGAAAATCAAATAAACTAAATTGCAAGTGCTCTGAAACCGCTCTTACAATATGCTTGTATTTTTTATTGAAGTTAACAATGCTAGCCTCTGTATAATTAGGATGCGAACGTAAATCTGCAAAGCTTTGGTTAATTACTTCTTGAATATCTATGGGAATTTGAAAACAGCTTGTTTTTCGATAGGGCGTTGTTTGGAAAATCTCTGTTTGGGCTACAGTGCAAGAATAGTTGAAAAATTGTTACTACGATCAGAAATATTATGTTTTTTTAAGAAATGTCTAGAAAAACTTCGAAACGAGGAAAAACTACCTCCACAATCATCTTCAGTACAAATAAATAGACCTTTTGCATTTGATTTTGTAAATGGTACATTATGTACCCAAATAAAATGATTTTTAAGGCCTTTTAATGCACCAAGTATCAATTTTAAACACATGAAACACTTCATTTTGATGCATATGATTAGACTTATGGAAATAGCGATCAAATGGCAAATTATCAACCACTTAATCACTTAAATTAAATAAATTTAACTTTAATTTCAAACTTTTCAAAATTTCTGCAACATCAGAATTTACTTGATTGTTGACGAGATGCTCAAAAAATTGATCGGCGTCCATAGCAAGACTGCAAAATTTAAGTTAGTTTTTGTTATTTACCCTTCTTGTCTAGCTACAGACAAACAATGTATTTCAGACTATTTTTTTATAAAATGAGATAAAATAGTAGTCTTAACATTTATTTACACTCTAAACGAAAATGTTGGTGATAATCTCCATTATAGTAAGAACAAAATATGCACTTTATAATGTGGGTTTAATTTCGACATTCATTGTAGTTAAATCCAGGATTTTACTTCAATAAAGTATTTTACTACAATAAAAATAAATCCTGGATTTTACTACAATGAATGTAGAAATTAAACCCACATTATAATTACACATTTTGTTCCTACTATAATGTGGGTTATTCCCAACATTCTCGTTCAGAGTCTATAAATTATGAAAAACGTAAAAAATTTGTCTATATATTACAAAATAAATGATTGTCTAAAAAACTTACCGGAGCAAACTTTATACACACTCACAACGAACACAAATTAAATTGATACTTCACACCACTGTTTCCACGAAAGTTGTATCTCAGACTAACACTTGGTCGAAATTAGAACCGGAGCGATTTCTGTAACATAAACATTCGGCAGAACCCAACGAAATCCAAGTGAATTTCACTAGATTGTCAGTTGAAACTAATGAGCTCACTGGGAATATGTGATGATTGTCTAGCGATTTTCACTAGATTTTCAGTTTCAAGCACTGTAGGAATCCAGTGAAAAAGAACCGCTGATATCGCATTTACATACCCGAGAATATTACTTAACAAGTTGGGTAAACAGACCTACGCTCATGTCAGAAGGGTTTTGTATTCAATTTACAAAATGCAGTCACCAGATCGAATCAAATCAAGAAACATGTCAAAGACGATTTTATTCGAGAGAATATGAAATACGAAGATCATACTATTATTAGCAAAGTTGAACGAATTTAGACTTTTAAGGTTTTTGTTATTGTTATACTCATAAATATCTCCCTTGATAATTATTTCAGATGTCCATTCGTGAGGGAGGAAACCACATTTTTCATGTATTTCCCCCCCTGTGCCCCACTGAAGCAGAAACTGACAGTTTAAGAACTGTTTTGAAAAGCTCCCATGAAAACTTTCATTTCATACTCATATCGGCTACGTTTGATGAATTTTTTTTTTTCAGAGGACACTCTCCTGTACTGTTATCATCGATTCATGGCCATTTTTTCGAATCCTAGAGTTGTTACAAAGCCCTTTTACTAGGAGCTCTCTCCCGCCTTCTTGACTTGTTTCACTTATGAGTAATAATTGTAGGTACTCATCTTCAGTCATTCATTAAATTGAATCAAGAGTTCAAAGCATGGAGCTTGAACGTTGAAGTTGGGAAAAAATAACTCAAAATTATTCAATCTTCGCATTTAAAACAGCCACCATTTTGTTTTACGATTACTGATACCACTAGCTGAACCGATTCTCAAAGATATACATGACACCTATCATTCCTGAAATTTTCATGCAAATCCTAGCAAAACTGTAGTGTCTGAGTCGGTAAAAAGCGCATATTGTTCCATAGCCGCATGTTGCCATAGTAATACATGCAGCGCATATTGTTCCATAGTAATATAGGAAAATTCAAACCGTTATAACTTCGCTAAATATTATTCAATCTTTATGAAACTTGCAGGGTAAATCAATCTTATGAATAGTCATCTCTTTCATTGAATTTAAGGGTACCCTTAAGATTTTATTCAAGAAAACATAAAATCGATAAATCATACTATTACTAACAAAGTTGAGTGAATTGCGACTTCTAACGTATTTGTTGTTGTTGTACTCACCAAGGCCTACATTCCTGATTTTTTTCAGATTTTTCGGATCACAGGTGTCCAATCGCGAGGGGGGGGGGACACAAATTTTTCGTGTATTTCCCCTCCCTGTGCGCCCCTCGAAGCGAATTTTGCCAAATTAAGACCTGTTTTGAAAAGTTCTCATCAAGACCTTTCATTTGATACCCATATCGGCTACCTTCAATGAAATTTTTTTTTCGGGGGGTCACTCCCCGATATGGGGAGACCCCCCTTAAATACCTTATAAAATTTTTTTGTAATTGAACTTTGAAGAGAGCACCAGTTTACACCCACATACAAAATTTGATGCTTCTAGCTTAAGTAGTTTCCGAGAAAAACTGCTGTGACACACGGACGGACGGACGGACGGACGGACGGACAGACAGACGGACAGACGGACAGACAGGACGCGTTTTTAGAAGGGTTTTGTAAAATTATTTTACAAAACCCTAAAAACCAAGAAAGTGAATAAATTTACATTCGTAGTTAAGCATATTAAACTACTTGTGAATATTTTATGACTTAGAAATTAACATGTAACTACTTTATTTTTAACTAGAAAAAAAATTTTACTTTTATACAATTTTCATTCGTTTGGATTAAAATTTTTTATTGAAGATTTGTTTTCAGTGAATAAGTTATAGAATGCACATAGAACTATTTGTGTCATGAAATTTTCCTACCTTTCTAGTAATAAGTCCGGAGATCTCAGTAATAGCTTCAAAATAACTGAAAATCAGTTTTATCTGCTAGAAGGTGCAAGTAATGAGAAAAACAAACTCTCCATCTAGTGAAATATGCTAGACAATTAGTTTTAGATAACTAAATCCCTAAAATTCTAGTGATCTATCAATTCATTCAGTCAAAATTACTAGACACCCAGCTTTTTGATGAAAATTGTACTAGAAAAGCAGGAAATTATATCACTAGATATCATCTAGTAGGAATTTACTGGAAAAAAAGACTTACTGTGTAGAGATAGAGATGAGAGGCCAAAGGTATTCCCATCTACGGCGTTTATGCATCGATACTTTACACCCTTTGACTTATCGACATCTCTTTCAAAGACATATTTCGCGGCAATCAAATTTAGTGAACTTCCTGTGTCGACAAGAAATTTCAAATATTGTTTACCTAGCCTAAGAAAAAGAAAAGGACTATCTTCTGTATCTATTCTATATTCGTTATTTACATTTTTATTTTCATAATTAGTATTTTGCTTGCTAGAACTTTTGGATAAATTCTCGCTATTTGATGTAGACGCTCCATTTTTCTGACTTCGTTGAACTTTTATATCCTGGCTGACCAGATTTGTTTGTTTGGTTACTTCTGCAATCGCGTTGAATTAGTCCTATTTTACCACACTTGTAACAATTCTTATCTGAGTGCAACTGTGATCTCTTGGAAGAGTATTCCGATCTGTAAAATCTTTCTTACTAGACACTTTCACTAGTCCAAGTCGCTGCTCTTCCTCCTGAGCTAAACGGCTAGTTTCCTCCAGGGTTTTTGGTTTCTGCGTTATCACATACAGTGTTAACGCATCCTTCAATCCGTTGATGATGACGTTCCGCACTTGTTCTTCTATGAAAAAGTTTTCTCCATTCGATGACTGATCTGATCGAGCAGTCAGTATCCTCCGATGAAGACCTAATAGCCTTTGATGGTATTGAACCACCGTTTCACTGCTATTTTGTTTAAAGGAAAACAACTCCCTTTGTAGTTGCAACATTGAGTGCGGTTCTGTTCGGCATAAACTTGTTTAAGTTTAGCCTTCAAAGCACTCCAACTACCAAATTCTTCGTTTAAAATTATAGTTTGAGCATTTCCTTTTAACTGCATGCATATATACTTGAAGAGGATGACCTTGACTGGACCTTTCGCCAATCTCATCGGTTCTTCACATGCATACATGAAGTTGAAAGCGTGATTCACTATCAACACTTTTTGCATTTTCACTATCACTTTTCACGTTTGATGCCGAAGCAGTTAAAACAGAATTGTTACCCGTAGCCATTACTTCCGCGAAAAATTCCTTACAAATAATAGATCCTTCCAAAGTTTTATCCCAACTTTCTTCGTTGCCTTCGTCTTCCGAAGAGGACTCACTGGCAACAGGATCTCTTTTACCAAAACGGTACTTAGCTAAGTACTCGCGAAATGTGGCGAAATCGACGTAATTACCACCAAGTTTAACTTTAACACTTTCGCGATTAGGAAGCGTAAGAATTTCCTCGACTTTAAGCTTGAATTTCGTTAATCCTAGTTTAACGCGGTATTCACTCATAAACGCGAAGTAATTGGTATTTCCGTTTTAACACTTTGATTTTTCTTTTCTTCAAACAAAATACATTTAATTTACCCTATATACTTGGTAAAGGTTTTTGCACTTTATACCAAGGACCGTTAAAAATCTTATCACGGAAGAACAGTGAAAATTTCGGGTTTCACAACACAATGAAAATTTACTTATATCTTAAAATGCGAAAAATTTCTCTGTTTAAAATAAGGACTTACAAAAGGATGTTCGACATTCCTTTGACTTGGTTCTTCTGCAATTCAGTAGTCAGATTAGTTCCTTATTTTCTGCTTTGATTTCGCTTTTCTTTTCCTGCGATGGGTCAACCGCAGGCTAGAGATGCTTCCAATCCTATTTCCGACCATCCCTCGATGGGCCAACCTACTTCACGCAGACTGAAGGTGCTTGGCCAACGGTGGTAGTTCTCGTTAAGAGAGAAACTACGTTTCCAATCCCCTTTAATTATCCCTCGATGGGCCAACCCACTTCACGCAGGCTAAAAGATGCTTGGCCAACGTTGGAAGTTCTCGTCAAGAGAGGAACTTCTTTAATTTTTAAACTTTTTTTCCCCACGTTGTCCCGCGTTGAGGAGAAAATACCTCCTTTTCCAAATCACTTGTTTTTTTATCAGTTTTTTACAAAAAAAACCCAATCAGACACTTCGGGAAACTTTTCACTTTTGCAAGTTAAGATAGTCAATTAACTTTCACAGTTGGAAACTGTAATGAGCTCGAATCGCTGGATAGTCAATTTATTATGACTATCCCACCGCTGCCACTAAATTTTGTTACGCGCAAGAGTGTTAGAATAAAAAACAAAATTTAAATATTTCACACTTTATTAATTTAATAACACACTTAATTTAATTACAATTATTAGCGCGCACGAGCTTATTTCCACGACTAAAGCGCTAGTTGTAATCCAATTAGGATATTTAATGCTTCAGACTGCTGATGATGCAGTCTCAAGTCGTTTACTTGTTTGGTGAGAAAATTTTCATCCTCATGAAAATTTTCCCACATTCAACAAAATGCGCAAGTTAATGCAGACGCTGACTAAGCGGTCACGTTGCATGAACTTACGATCATATCTATGAAAAACGTGGAGTTAGCACGCGCGAAACAGAACCCTTTGACTATTTCATGGCGGTCATCACAAAATTGTCGGTAAGTTACAATTTTGGTTCTGAAAAACAAAATGTTCCGTGATTGAATTGTGATTGGCATTTTAGATTCGAATATCAGAGTTAAACTCATCAAAATCAATGACCTCACACTACAAAAAGCGTAAGGTTCTTGCAGCGTGTGGGAAGTTACGGATTTACAGGCAAAGCAAATACATACACCCATCCATGAAGTCGAAAAAAACTTGGGAATCGAAAAAGTAATTCACAAAAACAACTAAGCAGTCGACTCTACAAGCGTAGCAAAAGTAACAAGATGAACACAATAAGCGGCAGAAGGTATCGTGCAAAAAGAGCAACAGAAAACATCCACACAACAAATGTCCAGCTTATGGTAAAACTTGTTTTAAGTGTGGACAGAACAATAATTTTGCTAGCACTTGTTTAACTAGAAACAATGCAATTAGTGAAATAAATTCAAATACTCCTACATTTTACATAGACATGTTAAGCCAAGATCTACCCAAATTTTGGTTTAAAGCTTAGAGATTTGAAACAAAATTTTGAAATTTAAATTGGATAGTGGTGCTGCAGTGAACGTTTTACCGATCACTTTATTAACAAAATGTTCCATTAAATCAAAACTTTTGCCAGTGAGCGCTCGATTAGAAGTCTATGGAGGCCAGCATATAAAAGTGCTAGGAAAAATTAATATTTTGGTCCGCGTAGTAAAAAGTAACCTGCGGGACAATGTAGAGTTTATTGTGGTTGCAGAAAAAGATTGTCCACTTTTGGGGTTAGAAACGTGCTTATTAAAATGGGAAGAAGTTCTCCCAGCAAATGAAATGCTATTATCTAATAATGTGAATGAATTTATAGATCCAAATTTAGATTTGATTACAGGGATAGGAATGTATCCGGACCCTTTTGAGCTGTTTTTTCGAATATTGAAGCTTTATTGTGAAAAAATGGTTACAAATTTAATATTCAAAGTATTGTCTATCGCTAGTTATAACTTTTTCCCAGTTTTCTGGCAATTCACGAATCCTCTGTCCAAAAAATTCGGCCGGCTTCTCCGCTATCCACGAATCGATCCAAATTTTGACTTGTTCATAATTGAAGAAGTGCTGGTCAGCCAGGCCATGTTGCATTGATCGGAAGAGATAGTAATCGGATGGCGCAAGGCCTGCACTATACGGCGGGTGAGGTAGGACATCCCAATTGACCGTTGCAAGGTAGGTTTTGACGACGCGTGAAACATGTAGCCGAGCATTATCATGTTGCAAAATTACCTTGCCGTACCTTTGTTCATATTCAAGCCGTTTTTCGCGCAGTGCTCGGTTCAAACGCATCAATTGCCATCGGTAGACTTTCTCTGTGATTGTTTCATTCGGTTGCAATAGCTAAAAATAGATCACACCCAGCTGGTCCCACCAAATACACAGCATAACTACTCCAGGCCATGAATATTCTGAACGGCCGTCGATGATGATGCATGGCCGGGGTATCCATACGTTGCCCGACGTTTTGGATTATCGTAATGGACCCACTTTTCATCGCCAGTGACAATTTGATCCAAAAAACTTTTTCTTTTGTTCCGTAGAAGCAGTTGTTCACACGTGAAAAATCGGCGTTCGACGTCTCTTGGCTTCAATTCATACGGCACCCAATGGCCTACCTTCCGAATCATTTCCATTGCTTTGAGACGATCGGAAATGGTTTGTCTTCAATTCGTGATCTTCAAACTTTTTTGGCTGCCCGGGCCGTTCATCGTCCTCCAAGTCAAAATTGCCACGTTTAAACCGTGCAAACCACTTCTGGCACGTACGCTCAGCTAGAGCATGCACACCATACACTTCCACCAAAATACGATGATTTTCGGCAGCCTTTTTCTTCAATGAAGAAGTACTCCCGGCAAAAATACTATTCGGCACAAAATTCGACATTTTCATAGCAAAAAAAAAGTATTGTTGTTTACGCTTCAGCTAAATGACACATACTGATTCTGAAACTATATGACAGTAGCTTTCCAGCACATATTTGGAAAGGTGAATCACTGGAATAAAAATCAAGTTACGCCATCTGTTAGAAAACCGCACGAATTAACCGGTACTAATACTAGTTCTTGTGAGTCTCATTTATTTATCATTAAGTTCGATTCTAATAGTTCAAATTTTAATAGGTCAATTCCATTTTCCAATATTTCTTTGAAATTAAACAAGTTTCTTGAAATAAACTTCATTTTAGAGGAAAACACATTATCTTGAAGGATTTCTATTTGATCGTGGATGGAATGAAGGTTAGTTAACAATTGGATAAACATTAGGTTTCTTTGGATCTCATTAGTCATATTCATTTATCTCTGCGCAAGTTTTTAACTATACTGTCTATTGAAGCTTGGAAGTCTTTATTAATCTGTATCTCTTCATTCATATTGGTAATTATGGCGTGATTGTTAATATCAATAGTTTTTAATTGATTCTGTGTCTTCGTTATCTATGGTTACGAATAATACTTTTTCGAGTGAACAATTCAGTATAAAATCAGTACTTTCACAACTGAATAAAACACCTGGTATTGTGACAATGATGATTTACATTTTATTCCATGCTAATTTATAATTGATTTTCTTACTGACTAAGCAACAATATCACGTTTAATTAATTGTATCGTAATCAAATATTACAAATAGGTCTTTTCATACATGTATTTATTTTTTTTCATGAACAAGCAATAATGGTTCATTTACCTGTAACAAATGTGCATCATGGAATTTAGCTCGTAAGCATTTATGCTTTGAAAATGTTCTTTAACAGTAAAGTTACTTAAGAACAAACAACGAAATTATATTGTAAGCATTTTCTACATATGAAAGTGTTACCTTTAGCAAAGTGCAAGGTACTTAAGATATGAACCAAAACAAGAAATTTAAAACGGAAGCATTTATGCTTATGGAAATGTTCATTTACCTTTAGCAAAGTGCAAGGTACTTAACAAGGAATTTAAAATGTAAGCATTTATGCTTTGGATATTACAAAAGATTTTAAGTAAAGAATTTATGCCGCGGTTTGTTGACCGGTGTCATTTTTAATTAAGTTCACAGCCATGAACATTTCTGCCTCCCCAAGAATTGATTACAGTTGATGTTCATCGTACCAATTAGTAGCTGTCGAGGTGTTCTTCGTAGTAGTTGTTTTACTTGATCGCTTCCGTAAAAACCATATAGCTAGAGCAATGCTGAATAATATGCAAGTAGTTATCACGGTTGTGGCGGCGGTTGTTCCATGGTGGTGGATGACTTTCCAGCGGGAGTTTTCTAAAGATGAAAGAATATCTTCCTGTTCTGCTACGAGTGATGACAATTCGTTGGTTGTTGGAACGATTGATGAAACATTGAGATGTAAGTTGATGGTTGACAATTCGGTTAGATTACGCGTAGCAATAAAAGGTGTAACGTACACTGGAAAATCAAGTTTTTTGTGAATTCGTGGACTGAGGATATACTCAGATGCAGATATGGTGCAATCCGGTGTAGCTCGAAGAATTCCCGTTCCATTCAGTATGATATTCGCTCGAGTTCCATGACATACGCTCTGTGCAGGTGTTGGGTGTGGTGTTGCGAATAACCATGAATTGGGACTCGTTAACTCTTTCCAAACAAGTTTAATAAGTTTAAAGGTTTTAGTTAGCATCGGCATATGAGTTGTAGACTTCTCGAATTATGCAGTTTGGCTTCATTTTGATATTAATAAGAGTAGATGTAGATAGGAGATATTGATCGTTGTGAATTGTTTGAGCCTTGAACACTTCATCTTCCGTGGTTTCAAAGTAAAGTTCATCGTCATAATTGACTCCAAGGGTTGAGGATGTAATCTCGAGTATGGAAAAAATGGTTTCGTTCTCTTGAATCGGAATTGCAGAAGCTTTAACTAAGTCGTATTTGCGGTTGTCAATTATAGGTAGTTGACTAGTGATTATTAAGTGGTCATCGTCATAACTAGTTTCAACCTTAGATGTGGTTGCGTGCAGGATTTCAAGGTGTGCAGTTAAGAGAGGCTGTAGGTTGTAAATAGCTGTTTCTAAATTGGCCAATTTTACGCATTCCCATATGCCTTGTTTGGTGTAAATAGTTTGAAGTATGCTATTGTATTTATGGAATACATCATCGATATAGTTTTTTGCATGTTCGCAAAGGGCAAGAAATCGAATGTTAAGTTGGTTATGATTGACTTTGGTAAACCACTCTTTAGATTTACTGATTTTGCTCAGTCCTTTCTGCAGTTGTTCCGAAAATCGAGAAAGATTGCTATTGATTTTCGAAGTGGTCGAATTCAATGTACTAGTGGCCTTTAACACAATTTGCCCTTAGCGTAGAACTAATTGTTTCAAATTATCTTGATTGTCGCCGAGGTTTTTGGTGTCGATAATTATATCGTCATTTACACCAAACAATGACGTTAGCAGTTGACCAAGTAATCCTCGTGGTTTCCGGGAATGCAGGAAGTGAATAGTATTGATGCGATGTACAGATTCTTCACAAAGCTCGGAAAAATGTTGGTAGAGATCCCAACAATTAGTTTGGTCGTTTACTTGCTTTGCAGATTTACATGCATTCCAAACGCTGACATTCATTTTCTTGATGTTCTCTTTATCGATTTCCAGGTCAGCCAGAGGAAGTTTAAAATTTAATTTTAGCCCTCCTCGAAGAAGCTTAGCCACTCCAATGTGTTCTACATATAACCCGCCTCGCAAAGGAGATATGCTAACTGTTGACATCGTTGGAGAAATACAGTTGCATAGAATTAACGTCGTAGAAAATAACACAGTGGCAAGCGTTATAGGGCTTGGTTTTTTCCGTTTTGTTTCGGTTCGGTCTTCTGTCGATGACTGCCTTTTGTTGTTAGATTCAAGCCTGTCAGGTGTGATAGGTTGTGATGATGTAGTTGGTTCGGCTTCCGCCTTATTTGATGTTTGGTTAGAGTCTTTGCAGAAGGGAAGACAACACACTTTCGTTATTGCTCGCTTGATGAATTTTCCGTTTAGTTTCAGCGTAACGACTCTGACCAAGCCATCTGTACCTGAGTGAGTAGCGACTACTTTTGCGAGAGGCCATTGCATGGATGGTATATTGGCTGTTTTTACTAAAACAATGTCTCCTTCTTTTATATTGGGTTGAGGCGTCAGCCATTTAGGTCTCTGCTGTAGTCGGTTTAAGTAATCTCGTGACCATCTGTGCCAGAATGAGTGCTTCATATACTGCACTAACTTCCATCTTTTTAGAAGAGTGACGCTGCTTTCGCTTGGGTCACTCTTGATCTCGAACAAGTTGCTGCCAGTGAGGAAATGTCCTGGTGTTAAGGCACTAATATCTGCAGGATCCGAGCTTACATCGGTTAGGTGTCTAGAATTCAAACAGGCTTCTATTTGTGCAAGAAGTGTGTTGAATTCTTCCGTGGTAAGAATTTGCTGGCCGATAGTTTTGTGTAGATGCCGTTTCATGGATTCGACACCAGCTTCCCAAAGTCCGCCAAAGTGAGGACTTCCGGGAGGGATGAATTTCCATTCTATATGATCCTGAGCCAATACAGACGCAGCCTTCTGCGTCATCTGTTCATATTCCTTTTGCAGGAGCTTGTGTACTCCACGGAAATTCGTGCCACAATCACTGTAAAATGTTTTACATGTTCCTCTTCTAGCAATGAATCGCCGGATTGCCGCTAAACAGGTTGGTGTTGAAAGGTCGGATGCTAGTTCAAGATGAAAGGCTTTTGTAGCCATGCAGACAAATACAACAATATAGGCCTTTGTGGTCTTTGAGCCACGTCCCGAGCTCCAGAGTATATTGAGTGGGCCTGCGTAGTCTACACCGGTTTCTAAAAAGGGGCTCTCGACACGAACCCGAGCAGGAGGTAAAGACCCCATAAGCTGTTCTTTTGGCTTAGCAACCATCTTGAAGCACGGTATACAATTCTTAAGAACGCCCCGAGTTAATGTGTATCCTGAAAGGATCCAATATTTTAAACGCAATGTGCTGAGAGTAAGTTGGACTCCTCCATGTAGGGTTTGTAGGTGAGCGTGTCTAATGAGAAGTTTGGCCAATGATCCCTTTGGAATTATTGCTGGATGCTTTGTTTCTTCCCCTATTATTGCATGGTAAATACGTCCACCTACCCTCAAAATGCCATCCGTGTCCATCCATGGAGCTAACTGTCGTAGGTTGCTAGCAGTTGATGTGCAATTTGACCGCAAGAGCTGCTTTATTTCGTGATTAAATGAATGAGCTTGCGCTTAACGAATGCATAAGGTTTCTGCATTGTTTAATTCTTCTGTAGTAAGAAAACCTGTCCTTTTGAATGTTGATTTGCGTGCGTTATGTCTGAATCGTTGGCATAACGCGACCACTCGTTTCAATTTGTTAATACAAGAAAAGCGTTGTAATATCTCTGGCTCTTGATCGGATGGCTCGAACTCCAGTGTAACGTGATGGACAAAATTAGGCTGTTCTTTGTTGCAGGTAACGAAAGCAGAGCTCGTAATAGTTTTCAGCCAGTCAGGGCCATTCCACCATTGACCTAAGTCCAACAAATCCTTTGGAAACACTCCTCGGGAAGCATAATCTGCTAGGTTGTCCTTTGTTGCGACATGGTACCATTGTCGGGAATTGCTTTTTCGTTGAATGTTTCCAACACGATTGGCCACAAAAACTTTCCACTTGGACGCAGGGCTTCGGATCCAATCCAGAACGACTGATGAATCGGTCCAGTAAAATGTTGGAACATGCTTCCAACCATGCGCGGAAATGACTTGATCCATGAGTTCCACAAGTAATTCGGCCCCACATAATTCTAACCGAGGGATTGACTGAATTTTTACAGGTGCTACTTTCGCTTTTGAAGTGAGAAGTGTGACCTTTGTAGCACTTGCTGATACAACTTTTATATAGACAACAGCTGCATAGGCCTTTGAAGAGGCGTCACAGAACCCATGTAATTCAATCTGCTCTTGAGTATTAAATCCAATCCAGCGAGGAATTTTTAATCTGTTCAATGCTGGAAGTTGACTATGAACTGTGAGCCAATCTTTAACGTCTTCTTCTTGTAAGGTGTCATCCCAATCACATTTCATAACCCATAAATTTCGAACGGTAGTTTTTCCAATGATTATTCTTGGCTGAATCCATCCTAGAGGATCAAATAGTTTGAACACTTCAGACAAGATATTCCGCTTTGTCAACTTCTTAATGATGGTTCGTTCAATTGAAAACGTAAAATGATCGGTTCCTGGATGCCATTGTAGTCCTAGAGTTTTCACAGCATCCTTGACATTAATGTCAAATGATGTTTTTGATTCCCTATCGTCGGCTGGAATATGTTTCAACAGATCGGGATGATTTGCTGCCCATTTACGAAGATGAAAACCTCCAATCTGCAATAATTGACGCAAATCAGTTTGTATTCTGATAAGTGAGTCTAAATCTTCTCCGCCCGTTAACACGTCGTCTACATAGAAATCTTTCAATATAACTTTAGCTGCGTCTGGATACCTTGACTGCTCGTCTTTGGCCAATTGCTGGAGAGTCCTAATGGCCAAATAAGGTGCACAAGATGTTCCATACGTGACGGTTTTCAGTCGATAATGCTGGATTGGTTCGTTCGAATTAAAACGCCAGAGTATGCGTTGACAGTCCAAGTCATCTTCGTTCACCCAAATTTGGCGGTACATTTTCTCGATGTCCGCTGCTACGACGTAACGGTGCTGTCTCCATCGCATTATCAGGTGTAAAATGGGATTTTGAATAGATGGTCCAGTAAGTAAAATGTTATTCAAAGCCTTCCCGCCGATTCCTTTTTGCGAAGCGTTAAAGACCACTCGCAACTTAGTTGTAGAACTGCTAGTTTTCATCACTGCATGATGCGGTAAGTAATAGTTGGGCTTCATCTGAATCCTTTGGGGTGGAACCAACTCCATTTGACCTAAGTTTCGGTATTCTCCCATGAAATCCTTATATTGCATATACAAATCGGGATTTCGTATGAGTGCCTGCTCTAGTCGCCGAAATTGCATGTAAGCAATTTTATATGTTTCACAAAGGTGTAGCTCTTCTCGGGCTTTAAATGGAAGACTAACCACATATTTGCCGTTCTCTGATCGTTGTGTTTGCTTAGTGAAGAGTTTTTCTGCTAGTATTTCCTCGGATGTCAACGTCTTCTCCTGACTGATATCCTCGATTTCCCAAAACTGCTTCAAATGGATGTCAAATTCTTCGAACGAAACTAATGCGTTGACTGATGGCGCCTTTGTTAGAGCGTCAGTTGGACCAAAAAGGACCCATCCAAACTTAGTTTTTTTTGTGCACTGGGAGTTCCGGAAATGAATCCAGGTAATAGAATACGGCCGTACACGTCTGCTCCAATTAAAATATCAATATCAGACGGAAGATCGAAGGTTGGATCTGCTAAATCTAGTAGACTTATTCCATCAGGAAGTTTGGAAGATGCCTGCACTGATGGTATTTATGTAGCGATTTTCTCTAGTACTAGCGGCTTCAGTGTTATATTTTCTGGTGCCCCATCTTCGTTTTGTGCTAAAGCAACAATTGATGTTATTCCCTTAGTAGTAACTTTTTTGTTTCCTCCAACACCCAAAATAGGAACACTTGTACTTTTTGGTTGTAGGCCAAGATATTTGACTGCTGAACTTGTAATAAACGACCTTTGTGCGCCTGAGTCAAGTAGCTCACGCAACGTTACAGTCTCTCCAGATTGTTTTTGAATTTTGATGATAGCTGTCGATAGGAGTACATTTGTGTGCTTCGAAACATGGTTTGCTTGCACACATTGAGCCTTTACTTCTGCTGTATTGGTGGACGTTCTTTTTACTTCTTCACTATGAAGAAGTGAATGATGACGATTCCCACATAATTTGCACTTGTACTTTGACGAACAACTGGTGACTTTATGTTTATCACTGAGACAGTTGAAGCACAGTTGTTTTGATGAGACGAAATTTCGCCTTGCCTGCACGTCTTGTTGCCTGAATACTTCGCATACCCATAATCGATGGCTAGCTTTGCATTTTGGACAGAGCTGCTTGACTTCCACTGGTGTCGTATGTAAGGGGTGACCACTCTTTTGTTCGTTGATTTTGAAGTTCCTGAAAGAGCTTCCAGGACCATCAGCCGCTGTTGTATGAAATCAAGGAATATTGAAAGAGTCGGCATATCCGTTTTGCAACTAACTTCCTTCTGCCAATCTTTTCGAGATTCCTCATCCAACTTTTGGTTCAATATGAAGATTGTCATTATATCAAATGACTTTCCCCCAACTGCTTGTAAGCAAGCCTCTAGTTGGTGCGTAATGTCTAGCACTCGCTTGAACCCATTGATATCGTTGGCACCGCATCTTTGTAAATCCCAGAACCTTTGCAGCACCTCTTGCGCAATAGCTTGATGGTTATCGTAACGTTCGCAAAGCAGTTTCCAAGCAACTTTGTAATTAGCCTCCGCAACACTTAGGTGGCTGATTAGCTTCTCGGCGTCATCTGAAACTGCATTCCTCAGATATTGCAGTTTTTGCACAAGGCTCAATTGACCATTGTCATGCACCATGCTTCTATACAAGTCGCGAAAACCAAACCAAGAAGAGTATCGCCCATTAAATGTTGGAATCCGAATTCGATCCAACTTTATGGACTCTGCTGTTGCCGATACTTGAATTCCTTGAACTCATAAATCTTTGATCGGAACAGTGTAATGTACTCCAATACGAGACTTTCTAAAGCCTCATATTCTTCTGCATACGTTTTGATGTAATCTGCATCCTTTTCTAAAGTTTTGTAGACCTCAGGATGCCTATCTTCCCAACTCTTCCACTGCTCGCGTAACTTTTCGAGCCTCGTCTCGAAGTACGCTAACGAATACCGCTTCTCGCTATCCTTCTTGAAATTAGAAATGATGCGCTAAGTGGCGGCAATGTTCAATTCCTGGATTTTATCCGCCATAATCTTGCGAGAAGTTCAACGCCAAAAGCCTAAAGATGATTCCCAAAAGTATCCAAAAAAATATATTCTTCTCCAATGCTTTCTGTAAAGGTAAAATTTTATTAGTACCTACTTTAAAATAACTTTGCTCGACGGACCAAAAAAAATGTTCGAGTGAACAATTCAATATAAAATCAGTACTTTCACAACTAAATAAAACACCTGGTATTGTGACAATGATGATTTACATTTTATTCCATGCTAATTTATAATTGATTTTCTTACTGACTAAGCAACAATATCACGTTTAATTAATTGTATCGTAATCAAATATTACAAATAGTCCTTTCCATACATGTATTTATTTTTTTTTCATGAACAAGCAAAAATGGTTCATTTACCTGTAAAAATGTGCATTCTTTAACAGTAAAGTTACTTAAGAACAAACAATGAAATTATATTGTAAGCATTTTCTACATATGAAAGTGTTACCTTTAGCAAAGTGCAAGGTACTTAAGATATGAACCAAAACAAGAAATTTAAAACGGAAGCATTTATGCTTATGGAAATGCTCATTTACCTTTAGCAAAGTGCAAGGTACTTAACAAGGAATTTAAAATGTAAGCATTTATGCTTTGGATATTACAAAAGATTTTAAGTAAAGAATTTATGCCGCGGTTTGTTGACCGGTGTCATTTTTAATTAAGTTCACTGCCATGAACAATACTTAATAAATATTTCCAAATAAGCCTCTTTCATTAAGAACTCTAGTTTTGGGGACTAGTGTCAAATATTGAGAATGAATTTCTAAGTATTTTTCTTGAGTTGATTTCTTTTGTTCCATGTTAAAGGGATAAGGTATACCTTTGGTAATTTCTTGTAGGGCAATTGATATTAGGGATAAGTTTACAATTATTAATTAAGTTACAATTAGTCAATATATTAATTGGGTTGGTTTTAATTTCTATATATCCGGATCCACTTTCAATTTGATCAATTATTAGTTGTGGTTGCATTTGCGACTGGACAGTCTTTATCAGAAAAAACTTGCCCAGGAGGGTGTGGATTTCCATTGTCTGAAATTAGAATATCCTTTTTGGGTCTTTTGAGTAGTACGACTGTTTGTTTATTAATGTTATATGGGGTTTTAATAAATCTAGGTTCTAGTTTATGTCTAACTGCTTTATAGTTACGTAGAGGTACTTCTTGTCCAATTTCTTCATAATTTTCTAGTTTCTTATTCAATTTACCTATCTGCTTTTCTTTACTTTCTAGCAAGCGATTGTGAATAATTTGCTTATCTACTAAACCTCTTCCAATATAGATAGGCCGTTCTCGTGTTACCGAATGGATTTGGCGATTATAAAATTCCAATGTTTCAAACAGTACTTGTTCTATGTATGAGGTTTTTGAATCTTTACCTATAGTTCTCATTTTTTCTTAAAAAGTTCCATGTATTCTTTCAATATCCATGTTACCTGTGTGGGTATTAGGTGTGTTTCTATGTTTTTAGTTATGAAGAATTCTCTGAGTAGAACTTTATTAAATTCATTATCAGCTATCAGTTTGATTGGTCTTCCCAATATAGACAGGATAAATTTTAGACTTTTTCTAATGTCAATATTATTGTGGGACGGCAACATGGTTGCTATTGCGTATTTAGAGAATCTATGAAAGGCTGTTAAAATTTTCAATTGGTTGTTAATTAGGATATCAATATGGACTATTTCTCTGAGGTTTTAAGGGGTTTCCGTTAACGGAAATTTAGACTTTATGGAACTCCTACCATTTTTAGCTAAGTTACATTTCTCACATAAGTTTATATATCTATTAATGTGTTTTTTCAAATTCGGATAATAAATTCGTCGGTTCAATCCAGCATAATATTCATTTATTCCAGCGTGTCCAGTTTTTTTTCGTGGTACGTTTCAATTATTTTCATCAGGCTATTTTCAGATTCGGGTTCAGACAATAGCTGATTTACTTTAATACAGGGGATTTGTTTTCGATCAAAACTTTCGATTATATTTGCTGTAATTGATTGTATTCGGAATCGCTGAGTTCATTGTAAATAGCGGTTTTCAAAGGTCTTAGTTTTATTCGAAGGTATGAGGTTGCTTGCTTCAAATGGTCAAATCCTATCATAATTCTATGATGAAATTTGGTTAATAACTCTTTTCTTTTATTATTTGTTAGAATAATCTGTTGTGGATATTTATTTAAGTAGTCATCTTTTAGAGGTATATGTTGAGAGGAGTTTACTTCGGCTGAGTGTTGAGTGGGTATCATGGTGTCTGGAGGTATGTTTCGAAGATGACTAAATTCACTAACGTTTATTTCTTCACTTGGGTTGAGGATTCTATTCTCTAATATGTTCAATAGGTTGCATTCATCGTTAATGATGCGGGACAAATTATCAGTGGGGATGTTGTCTTCTCCTTTTAGGTATTTTACCTCCATCTAGTGTTCTCCTTACTTGAGAATCCAGCGTTGAATACGCTGATTCAAATCTTTGCCTTTGCACTTTTTACACAACCATTCATTTAGACGATGGTTGGTATAAAGGTTAAATTTTCTTCAAAAAAAAACGTAATGATGTGGATTGTCCAGGTCGTCAGCTGATATTTTGATAAGGTGTTCGTACGGCCATTGTATAACAAAGGTGACAGTAGAACTCATGCAAGAGTAAGTAACGGAATGAAGCGGAAGGTTTTAAAAATTTCAAACCTCACAGATTTCGGTGTTCGGAAAACCTCAAATTGTATGTTCTTGGAAAGGATTCCCCATTCTGCAACAATTTGACTGGTTAAATGTATGCAGCTGATTTCTAGTAGGAAATTGTATTTTCCTTTAAATGAAACTTCTAATTCCGTGGGAGTATTTTTGATTCGATTCGTATATTTTTGGAACCCATCTCTTAAATTATATCATTCCTTTTTTTCATTGCCTTTGAAAGTGTAAAACATCAATTGCTCGTTTTACTTATTTTATCTACAGATTCCTACGAACTGGAAAAAATTTTGAAAATTTTCAGTTCGATTACACAATGGGCAGTAGAACTATATCCGCACTAGTGAAGGAACTTGTAAGGCAACATGGGACGTTTTCCACCCATCAGAAATGAAAACACGGGCTTCAAAGGAGCGTTGAGAAGAAATTGTTAACAATTCTTTTAGGGAAACTAATTTTGCAAACTGCTGTGGAGCAGCTGACAGCAAACATACTAGATTAATATTCGTATGTTCAAAATTAAGCAGCTCTAATTACTTTAGCTACAAAACATTCTTCTCCATTGTGCTTATGGCTGTGGTGGATGCTGATTATCGTTTTATCGCGTTCGACGTAGGTGCTTTTGGTAAAGAAAGCGACAGTCGAATATTCAATTCCTGAGCTTTTGGAAAGAAATTATCTCAAAATTCGCTTAATTTAACTGATTCAAAAGTATTACCCAACACTGATGCGCCATTACTACCCTACGTTTTCTTAGGCGATGAAGCATTCCCTCTAAATACAAGCTGCATGTAACTATACCCGAGGAACAATTTGAATGCACAAAAACGAGTATTCAACTATAGGCTCAGTAGATCGCGACGATTCGTCGAATACGCGTTTGGGATATTGAGCAATAAATGGCGAATTTTTCACACTAACATGTGTGTTCCACCGGATTTTGCCACACTTATTACAAAAACTGCATGCGTGTTGCACAATTTTGTATGTACTCGAGATGGCTTCCAATCCGAAGATACATTATCTCAATACACTCACCAAAACCCATATCGAAGTGCTATCAAATCCAGCAACCAAGGTTGTATGTTCAAGATTTATTTACAAATTATTTTATGTCGAAGGAAGGCGAACCTCCGTCGCAATATCGTTCAACAACACTACAATAATTCAGTATAGGGAATTAACGCACGAAACGGATAGAAACGTAAGAAGACGCAAGGCAAATGTCAAAAAGTTAAACCAAAATATTCGACAAGCCATGTGACACATTTGACGTAAGCGTAGCGTAAGCCAACTCAAAAAGTTGAACCGAACCTAGGAATAGGTACTACAGGAAGCCCAGTATTCCCCTTCACGCGTAGTAGAATTTTTTTAGTGTTAGTAAAACATGTTCATAATATTGGTGCATCAGTGCCGTAAGGAATAAAGTTATTTTGAGTAGGGGCGAAATTATTTAGATTTAAATTTAGCGTGAGGAATACTAAGGAGAAATTAGTCTCTTTATTTGCTTTATATAAACAATATATATATATATATATATATATATATATATATATATATATATATATATATATATATATATATATATATATCTGTATATACTAGTACATATGTATATATTTAGTTTAAATTTGAAGCAAGAAAACCGAGATTCCTATTACGTAAAAGGATTATCTATTACTTGAGATATATTATTTATGATATTCATTTTGGAGGTAATAGCGCCTAGAATGACAAAATTAAATGAAAAAAATTCAAAATTAAAAAAAAATCCTTTTAAAAAACGCTATTTAGTTTATTGTATAACAATACTTCCTATATACATGTATTTCGAAAACAAGTTCTTTTTTTCATCAGTGGTAAGGGTGTAAAAAACTCAATTAAGAACGGCTGCTATTCATACTCAAAAGGATAAAGAACAAAAGGGTTGAGCTTTTCATACCCTTACCACTGATGAAGAAAACAACTTGTTTTCGAAATACATGGTATATGGAAAGTATTGTTATACAATAAACTAAATAGAGTTTTTTAAAAGGAATTTTTTTAATTTTGGATTTTTTTCATTTAATATAATTATATTATTTATTTATCGTAAACTTGAAATAAATATCAGTTTTTGAATTTTTTTTCCTAAAAAAAATTAAAAAAAATAATCGAAAATTAATTAATATACATACTTTCAATCCCCTCAAGAAAATGATTTTTTTGATGCCGCCATTCATTTAGAGGGCCAAGATATTATGTCACTCAATATGGTTTGACATTTTATTCCGAAACGTAAAGAAAAATAAGCACCATCAATTTCAAACCGTAACCATTAAGTACGCGGCTTATTTAAATTAACAAAATTCACGGCACGAGTAAAGAAACAAGTTAATTAATTAATTTCGTTATTAGTTTTATCTAAAGTATAAGTTTTCACTAACGCGCGGTTAATATTTTCTCGCACTTTTTCACGAACCACTTTATTTTCCACGATTTCTTTTTAACTTTCAATTAAAAGCACCGATATTTGAAACCGATTGGAAACGAACACGACGCCTAGCAACTTTCGAAGGTTTCCCGAATTCACGATGCGATAATCAAACGAAATTCGCCAAATTAACGTAAGTTTTGATTCGATTTCGTGATTTGTTTACATTATTACCTGACACTTATCACAGTAGAAAAGCCAAAATGACATTAGTAGCCCATACTGTGTCTCTTTTTTTCCTATGTACGCTATCCTTGTCAGACAACTTCTCCTCCGTTTGATTTTACTTCACTCACGCACACTGTATATGTGCTATATCGGGCTTCCTGTAGTACTTATTCTTAGAACCGAACCAAACTTTTAAGTCGCAATGCAAGCTAAATGAGTGTGTCGTTCGGTTGTTTTGCATTTAAAGCTTAGTTTGAATTACCTAGTGTGATTATGCCTCTATGTACCTTAAAATAATTAATAAAATCAAAGTAATTTCAAACTTGTCCATTTTATCTCACAACACTCAATTTCAACGTCAAATCGACGCAAGCACGAAATTCGTGTGGCCGAGTATTGACACGTTACGTTGCTCTTGCGTCTCTTACGTTTCTATCTGTTCCATCAGTAATAAAACTGTGGAATTATATTTAGCGGAACAACAACATAACTGCAAAATTATACAAAAGCACGAAAAAATTGTCAAAACTATCAACAAGGGCAGCTTAATCGAATGGAAGTGAATGTATGAATAACTTTGAATTTCGATTGAAATGTCCGTTTCGAGAATCCGATTGTAAAATTTGCAGATAAATCGTTGTTCCACTGGATATGTGGTCTGTAATGATGTTAAAAGATTATACTCAAAATTAAAAAATCAATTCAATACTCACTTGCCTTATACTTCTCTTCATTTGTTAAATTATTCCAATTCGCAATTACAATTGAGTACATATTTGCTCCCATGCCAAGTCTCATTGTATTTTATTGTGGGAATTGTGATCCCACAAATCCCATAAACAAGGGTATTTTTCTACTTCGGAAATCTAATCTTCTACCGACATTATTTTGTACTGCACCATGTCAACAAGATGAATCTGACAGGGCATCTACTCGAAACTGATAAAAACTTCTTGTAGTGTGCGGAGTCTAAGGCAAATGCATAGAAAGAGCTTCGTCTGGCATTTTTATCAGAACAATTTCTGGTGTCCGGTCGACATGCATCCGACAGCCGTCCAAAGTGGACATCAGGCACGTCACAATCTGTGTGTGGTGTCTGGAATAAAACACATGGAAGAAGCACCTTCCGGTGACCATCAGAAATTTTCTAACAGGAAATTTCTTTTAATATGCGGTCAGCCTGAAAGGCCACACGTGGACTTGTATACGCTAAATAGTACCCTCACAATGTTTAACAAGCGAGTGTAAAATTGATCATGTAAAGATGGAAAACATTTTTACCAATTTTTTATTCTTGAGAGAAAAGCATGGAAAATTATTTTGAGATTTCGTCATCGAAGTCACTCATCAGATGCTAACTCTGACTTCTGTGAATTAGTATGATTTCAGTTAAAGGTTAAGAAATGCTTATAACTTTTGAGATTTTTACTTAAGTCAATTGCAGTAAATTTTTGAATTTGCTACGTTTTTGCCGCGAATCGTGATGGGCAATGTCTTACAGAACAGATATTCTTCTTCTTCGTCTTTTGTATACCGAATGAATGCCAATAAGTGGAAACACAACGTAACATCCGTTGACTCATCTGATGCCAGTGCAAACATTGGGGTTGCCTTAACTCCTGAAATAACAGTTGCCAAAATTTCGTAACTCAGCTCTGAAATTCGACTTTGAACCGTGGTATTGGAGTGTGGTATTTGTTTGATTTTAGCAACATATTGCTCGCCTTTAACGAGTAACATTCCATCACGCAAACAAGGTTTGGTGAGGTCCTCCCTTATAGTGCGTGGTTTTTTGTTTACTTCGTTTTGTTTTGTGGTTGAACGCCGATAAAATATTATCAAATAACATACTAGTCAATTTCAACGAAAAGAACTGGGGGAGGGAGTAATTGCCCGGGTGTTATTAATCGTGTGTTCCGAAAAATGTGCAGAACTGACCAATCAACGTTAATGAACCGCCACCAATGCAATGGATTTAAAATTTTACGCGGTACTTTGGCATAAATTGGAACCTTCTTCCTCAGTCCAATGAGCATAGAGTATGTTTTACGCCGCACCCAAAATTCTACACTAGTACACGTTTAGTATTGTCATAGCCAAAAGTATTCGTTTTATCAGGGTCAAAATGCAACTTACCCTGTACTTCCCAAGAAATGCTGTCCGCAGGTATATTACTCAATATTACATACAGCGAATCGGACGAATAACTGCCCGCTATCCGATATTCCAGTGTTAAAACTGCTGGGCTGTTCGCATCCGCTATACATTTTTACTGTTTGGTTCAATGTGACCCGAAGTATTAACACAATAGAGAAAATTCAACAAGTTAAAAGCAACTCTTTATTTATGAAAAAAAAAAAACAATTCGTAATCCTTATTAAAGTAAAAATAACGGAAAATAATGAAACATGGATGTTTACAGTAACTTCAACCTTTGCAATTTGGATAAAAGTAAGTACAATGCAATTCGCAAATATATTTTTGACAATGAATGCAGACCAAATTAGTTTTGTTGTCATTAGACGATGAACAACATTTCCATCGGCTCCGTTTCGACATTGTTGCTTCCGGGATATTTAATGGTGAATAACTTTTTGCAATATTTTGAACATTCAGCACTGTATTTTTTGATTCTTCTGTTCTCGGCATCTGGCTCCTACTTGCTATGTGGTTTTCAATTAGCAACTTCCCTGATTCTTGTAGAAAGATTCTTCTTTTCGTTGGTTTATTTTTATTCCAGTTTGGCTTGATCATCCTCCATAGAACAAAAGCATTGTAGGCTGAGACATCTAGCATATTGTAAAACAGTATCATGGGCCACCGATTGGTTTTTCGCTTGCATGTGTAGGTGTGCACACTGCCAGGCATATAGTACCAGTCATATAAATTTATATAAAGTCCTCTTGTTTCTCCTAATAATATTTTAAATCTTTCGATATATATAGAATAGCCGCATGCAAACACTCTAAGAATAATAGAAAAATTCGTGATAAGTGCCTTATTGACACCAGTAAGTTTTGAACTTAGATTGGGGTTTGAAAAAAAGCGTCTTGCCGTATTTTCGTCATTTGTTGACCCATATCCTGACTTCGGTTTGTCAATCAATAGACCCACTTTGTTTTTAAATTCAGATCAATTCGGTTTTATATTTTTCTCCACAATTGCTTTCAGTTCATATCCTCGAAATTGCCATTTTTACTGGTTACCGGTAGGCTATATGTAGGAGGCATTCAAAAAACCCTATCCAGCAGTGAAGCGTTGGCAAGCCAAAGTAATATTGTCCTTCAGCAGGTGGACGATTAATCATATTTTCTGTATTCATTTCTTTTGGACTAGCCCCGCAAATGAAACACTTGGATGTTGAATTTGTGTTAGACAAAATATTGCTGGCACTACCATCTAACATTGTCAATAGCATGTCAAAATTCAATTCACTTCGTTTTTTTATTTTCCAGATCAATTTCCTTAGACTTGAGTTGGCTAATAGCATCGCTCATCATTTTTTCTTCGTAACGGAAAAGATCAGCAGTTTCTTTGTGGAATATAAATTTTATGGGTCTGCAATACTGGTTGGACGATGGGCGAGGATTAACCCATACTTCTTTTCTTGTATACATATCTATCAATTTTAACGGCATCATAGCAATTAGAAACAAATATTCATCAGTGCTATTTGCATTATTAAACGTTTGTTTATGCTGCTTATGACCGGGACTGCCATCGATGCCCCATTTGAGACCAGTTTTAATTTGTTGCTCTCTACCAAACCTACAATTTTCATTTTGCTTTTAAATCTATATTCCAGAAATTCTTTAAAATCTACACTAGCAGATATATCATATTTTACTGCATAATTTGAAGTGGAAGGAGTATCTCCTAGTTTAATATTATGTTGGAGCCAAGAAGCGTAGCGCTCACAAAATTTTTGACGATTCCTAACGACACTGTCCAATTTTTTATTGAAGGAAAGGCAAAATAGTCTGCTTTTGTTGGAAAATTCTCTTTGCTGATGCTCGTTTGATTCTTCGACATCTAAAAGTAAACACAATTTATCGAAAACAATAGGGATCTGGTCACCTTTCTTATGCAAAAGGCATATATCATTAAGCTGTCCCTTTGTTTTAGTTGCGCTTCCTACAGATAAAGTCATATAACTCTCAAAGTCGCACTTAGACACAGCTAAACTACAAGTATATTGCAAATTAAAGTTGATCTAAGTTGATTTAATAAAAAATATGGAAAGGTATTTGAAGATTTTTTTTAAAAGCTTCCTCAAAGTTATAAATAAAATCAAAAGAACACACTTAAGCACCGCGCGAAATGATAGAACGATCAAATCTTTCTAATTCGAATCAAAAATTCTAAACAACGTACCTTGGCCAATAAATTCCATCAATGATAATTTCTTAACTGAATAGGAACATAACACACTAATAACGAGAAGCAAATTGCAACCGACAAAGCGATTGCATCGGAGAATGAAGTCCTAAGCATTCGCTATTATATTGACTCACAGAATACCCAGTGGAAAATAATTCATTTGAAAAAAAACTGGAAATTTTGATTTTTGTTCTCTGATCAATGCACTGTGCAGCGTTTCACCAAAACAAAATATTTTATTCTACAGAAAAAACACATTTCCTTTGTTTTACAATATCACTTATACGAGTAGTTTTGGTAGTTAAATTAAGTAACATATGTTTCTGTAACACGTTGTGATGGTAGTCGCAGAATTAACAAGAAAAAATTGGTGTACTTAGTCAAGCTCATGAAAGCTTCGCTTTCCATAATTTCAGAACTTCAGACTGCTGATGGCGCAGTCTGAAGAATTCACTTGATATATTGGAATTCTCAAGTTCATGCGGACGCTGACGATGCAGTCACGTTGCATGAGCTTGTATTCGAAATAGTAATAAATTTAAAAGGTCACACGTGGACTTGCTTGCGCTTAACAGTACCCTCACACTTTTGAACAAAAAAGCCTGAAATGGATCATGTCAAGATCGAAAAAAAAATTTTTATGAATATTTTATTCTTAGGAGAAATGCATGAAAAATTATTTTGAGATTTCGTCATCGAAGTCACTCATCAGATGCTAACTCTGACTTCAATGGATTAGTATGATCTCAATTAGAGGTTGAATAATGCTTATAACTTTTTTTCATACAGAAGATAATATTGCTTTCCACATTTACCCACTCGAAGAGACGCCATAATCTCAAAAATGCTCTCCAATACCGCCGAGAACTAATTCTATTTTATTTGTCAACTTTTCACGTGAAAATCTCCGCGCACACTTTTCTGCTGCATTTATTTGTGGTAGCCTGTCCATTCCCACCGTTAATCAATGTTTACTATGAGCTTCCGATACGCAGAATTCCACGATAATTATTTTTATTCTTCAACTTATAGATCGCAGTATTTGGCCCCCACAATGATTACCACCTTTTCGGGTTTAGGGAATAAATATAACACAACTTCAACTTTATAAAATTTATTCACTTTGTTCTGCACTTGCACATATTACTTTTACAATACTTTTACATTTTTATACTTTTACATATACTCGTAGATATATATATATATATATATATATATATATATATATATATATATATATATATATATATAAAATATGTATACTACTTTATTTCAAATTACTGAACTTTACACTCGTAATCAACGACTGAGAACTGACAACTTATAACTGTATTTTATTCACAACTAACTGACCCGGCAGACTTCGTACTGCCTCAATCGATAAATAAAAGACCTAAACTTTTGTATAAATTAATTTCAAAACAAACAAAACGTATTGAATAAAAAAGCATTTTTTTAATGAAGCATGAAGTTTTATTATTATTTTTGACACATTATGTTGCTTACTTAAAAAGACAGAGTTTTCCTGAAATACTGGCTATTTATAAGGTTTAAATTTTTATTTACAGACACACACTGTTATGATACAGTTTGTTAATCAATTTAAAGCTTTCTCATAAATTATATTTTTTGTTTTGTTTTGTGGTGCGTAAATAAACAAAGAAGACGGTTTTCCGACGCGCGAACACACGACGTATAGTTGTCCATGCGCGAAACAGGGAAACTCCAAGTTGATTCCGCAAACTTCTAAAGACTGTCCTTTCGATTTATTTATTGTCATCGCAAAGGCCAGACGTACTGGAAATTGTGAGCGTTTAAAATCGTATGGTAAATCCGTTGGAACCATCGGTATTCGCGGGATCAAGACATCCTCTCCTTTGTATTTTCCTTTTATGATTGCTGCCTCAATGACGTTATGCATCAGCTTTTTCACAGCCAGTCTTGTTCCATTGCATAGTCGAGGTTGATTAATGTTACGCAGCATGATGACAACTGATCTTACTTTTAACTGCAAATTGTGAGGTTGTAATCCAGGCAATTCCAGTGAATTTAAAAACTCCGTGGGATAGTTGACTACGTCATCCTGGTTCATAACGGTGTCGACTGATTTGAAGGAAACCAACTATCCTGGAAGAAAATTCTGAATGGTCGCATTGAGATCCTCGACATCTTTATTTTTCGCTGCCAATATTGCTCGTTCACCCAGCCAATTATGGTTATTGAACTTTTGCGCTATATCTGGGAAAACACGCTGAATAAGCTCCTCTTTTGAATCAATGTCGTACTGTTGTTCCCTGTGCAACTCGTGGTTTAATGCATCGTGCATATGACGATTGGGCGCTGTCATTCCCAAACACGACAATACTTTATTTGCTATCAATAAACACATATCTTCTATCATGATCAATGTCTCATTGTAAATTTCTTCAGTCATTTGTAGTGTAGGATTCAAAGTTTCACGGCGCACACGATGCAAAACATCCTCAGACATGTCATCTCTATACTTAACCCACAAACCTTTTGGATTCGAGGGGAAACATATCGATATGATTATCGCAAACAATGTACGAATTTGATGCGGCGATGAAGATATTACGGAATCCTTGAGCGTATTATCCCAGTGCGAGTCGTTCTCAAGTAAATGTAATAGTTGGCATGCCTCACGGTAAGTCGCACACAGCTGTCCATTAACTGTTCTCAGTTGTTTGAACAATGCCGGACCACGAAAATTCACCAACAACAATCGCAAATAATAACAATCATCGTTATTTGGATGTACTGTGTAGATACGACCCAGAGCGTCTGAAGCAAATGCATTTGGTTGTCCTTCAACTGGTGTTCCTTGTTTTCGACGCTGAAACGATTTCGATGATGCATTCCATATGTAATAGCGTGGCATGTCAAGATACAGCAAAGATCGAGCAAAATCATCAGTTTGACAGACTGTGAAGAAACTTGTTAATGTTGTCGATGGTGGACGTGCCGCTATATTCGATTTTTTCTCGCCTTTAAAACCTTCCCTAGACCTCCACGAACATTTCAAGACTAAGATAAGATAAATCAGTTCAGCCGTTCTCGAGTTTTAGTGAGACTAACGAACAGCAATTCATTTTTATATATGTATATAGATTCCAAAGCCCTTTTATAAGACGTTTTTTTTTATAAAAATCTATTTCGCAACTATTTCCTAATCTCGCACGCAAATCCCACTCCCTCAACTGTTTACAAATGTATCAATTTCATTGATACAATTTTAGCAAATTAAGTTAAAATGGTTTATCCCTTTGGTCACGGATTAATTAAAATCTTAAGATTTCTTCGTAGAGCTGAATGATTTGTCGCGATTCTTATTGTAAACACAATTTGGTGAATTGTGTTTATCGGATCTGCAAATATCGCAAAAGTACAATCTCTCATATGGAATATTGCTACTTCTAGATGGATTGTTTCCTGTGTTTGGCATTTTGTAATGATTCTTGAAAGTTATTAAATTCGGGCTTTGATTAATGTGGTCTTCTTAGAATTAATAATTGTTTATGCGTTTGACAAATTGAAATTCTGCTGATATACGACATTGGATACAGAGTAGTAAAGGTAAGTGCGTGGTCTATGTGGTCAATGTACGTTTTATCAGTAGGGGAGTGAATGGAGTATATGGTCCATAACATAACACCCCACGAGAATGTAAACATCTACCACCCAGGACGATTCGAATGTGACGGAGTTATGTTCAGGGGGTTCGTCTTCACCTGCAAGTATAGTATCTACCGCGGTCCAAGCCAACAATCATTCGAGGAAATACTTAAATAACTGTAACACTTCCAGCTCCACACTTTATTTTTGACCGTTTTGAACAGAAACATGGATTCAGTGCCCTGGAAGAGAAATCTTCCGGATCGATATTGGGACTTGTTCTAGATTCGATGCGTATGTGTCTAAGCAGTTGGTTGCTTAGTAATTCCTGTACTCCCAACAAAGTTTTGAACGCAGAACATTGGCGGAAAATTGCCATTATAGTGAGAACCATTTGTGTCATTGGTAGTGTTAGGCTTGTCGTGACCATTTGATGCCGCTGTTTCGCTATAGTTGTTTGTGCCTGGCATGATGGAACTGTTAACGCGACATTTTTATTCGCCGTAGATTCTTACGCCCCACTGCCTTCACTGTCACTATCATTTGACTGAGTGTCTAATTCTGTTCTGATTTTAGGATTGATCATTGTCAGATTTAATTTTGCACTCGAGTCATCGCTGCTGCTTTGGTTTATTGTCTCTTGGTGTACAATTGCTGCTGAAGTAGATTGCAGTCCAGGTTGCATATTTTGCACGGGGGATTCTTTACGTGACTTGCATTTGATGTAGTTGTTGAGGAGGCTGAAATATTTCATTTTGATTCGATGTCACACTTCGCGCTTGTACTTGAGCATGAGTATTTTCCTATGGGGCTGGCTTTTGTTGTACGAATTTCAACGTTTCGTTTCTTAGCTAGTATCATTTTGCGTTTCGAAACGATATGGGTATCGGAAGAGCAATCTATTTCCTTTACTATCAGATTTTACGGTGATTATACTAAGCAGGTTTATATAGTATAGAACAAATGACGCCAATTCTTTTCCATATCGTGCATGATCATGTTCTTATACATTAAGTTTACAGAGCATCTAAGATGAAATAGAAATTACCTAGAAAATAGTCATAATTCTATTTATCTTTTATTTTTGAAGTTTTTATGGTGCGTTTTTTCCAAAGAAGAACCATGATAAAAGAAAAAAGTTATCGCACGCTATTTGCGCTTACTAGAAGAATTGTAATTGCCTGGAATAAGCATCCTCAATGCAGTTACGATTACAAATGCATTTGGGTCGATATTTCTTGAGGATTTGTAGCTGCTGATGCATTCGGGAATGCATTCGCGGCTACATTTGTGGATGCATCAGCAGGGTTGCCAGGTCCTGGAAAATCATTACGCCACACATTTTGATAAAATACGCCACAGATAATATAAATGACAAAAGCTAATATTTAATTTTTAGAATTGAATTAGAATATTATTATTATATCAGTCAAAGACATATTTTTTAATATGTGCATTGCAATTTTATTTTTACGTAAGCTAAAAACAAAGTAAATTTTTCATTATGAAATAACAGAAATTAAACATTAATTCAAAATAACGTAGAAATATTCAACAAAAATAAATGTATTGCAGTTTGTTGTTAATTATTCTTATAAATGTTAAGTTATTTAAAATTCTGATGAATGCATTGATTATGAATTTTAGACGGTTGTACCGATCCTCTAGTTTCTTCCAAGCTTTAGCATAGTTTGAGTCTGTCAAGGGGAATGAACTTATGACACTTAGCGGTTCCGGCTGTAACAGTTAATTCAAGTACTGCAACTTTTGTGATGAAGACAATGAATTATTGCTGTCTATGGCTTTGGAAAATACGTCACTAAACGCAGGCCAATTCTTATATTTGCCGTCAAATTTAGTGATAGAGGTTTTCGGTAATTTAAATTCTTTATATTTCACATCACTTTGTTCCTTGATACTTACCGCTATTACTGATGCCGTTACCATGACGTTAATTAAACGCTGAAGCTCTGCAACTACTGCATTAAACTATTCTTCGAACTGCTCAAGGTCACTCGACTCACCTCCTGTTTCGTCAGCCTACATGATTTGGTCTTCAATTAAACGAATTCTCGATATCGAATTTCGACTTGTTCCAGTCTCGTCGTCAATTCTTCGATTGTAGCATTAGCACCCTTTTCAGTAAAGCACTTGTTCATTCTAGTCACTTGCGATTTAATACCTCCGCGTTTTCGTATCAATCTCGCTACCGATGACATTTTGTTTCGTTTTATGACCGCGCGCATGTTTGTCTATTTTTGCGTAACATGTTGCGGCCGATGCCAAACAAATGACCGAGATTTCACCACACGTTTCACAAATCTTAAGCTGTACGGTATCAGGCTCGACTGACTAATGTTTCTAATCTATGGACTACAGAAGATTTGAACGGAAAACAACTCGGTGCATTTAATTTGTAAATGAAAACTCTTTATTTCTTCTTAACTTCACAACCTGCACGACACGCGTCTTCTCTACCACGAATGTCATGTAGTGTGATGTATGTCAGCGGAAATGACATTGAAGGATAATATTTAACGAAACAATGGATGTTCAATGCATGTAAATTTACGTTAAAACAACTATATTCTGCGAAATAAATTCAAATAAAATATTCAATTATTAATTATATTCAAACTTGTAACATAGTTTGACTGAACAATAGATTTGAAGGAAAAACTACGAAATTATTTAATTGCAGTGAATGTGGTAGCACTGTGATTTGGATAGATTGAGGTAATCTAAACAATTTTATTTCAGCCAAAGTTTTCTTCGAATTCATTATTTTTTTTTCTATTTTGCAACGTAAATATATCGTTCTAAAGGAAAATACTAAAACCTGGGCTTTTTTCTAATAAATTTGGCTGATTAGTTGCTTAATTTTAGGGATTCTGCATGACTTCTAATGCGGGGTTTCCATCCTAGATATCCATTTAGAGTATTCTTCGCCATGAAGTGAGTAAACATGAGCCGTTTGAAAGTTTCATGCATCAAAAAGTGTCATGCATCTTTGTTTTGTAATCTGGTAAGCATTACGTTCGATTGGACATTACCTAATTTTACTCACATGTGAACGGTTGTAAGTTAAATAAAATCAACGAAATTTCTATTTTTTTAAAATACGGATCAGGGTGGTACCTGATGTTTATTCGTAACAAACCAAATTACAACTAACCAATTTTCTCTTAAAGACTACGAAGAACATATATTTTTGCTGACAATGATTTTCGTAAACGTGGGAATGCAATTTTCATTTTCATGGAAATTGCATTGTCGCGAATATGACTCAGAATTGCATTGTCGCGAATATGATCCACCTCGTCTGGAATTTTTGCAAGGTGTTAGCCAAATTATTGTTAATTTGTATCGGCCTTTTGGGGTCCCCTTGACGGTGGGAGCTCTGGGCCCGGGCTCTTTGTGCCCATATGGAAAAAGTGGTACTGCAGGTGCATTTTTAAATTCAAAATCTTTTTGATGTATGAATTCAGTTTTATCAAAATTTTATGGACTATGCAACATTCAAAATCAAAGATAATTTATTATCTAAATGTTCGTATTTAAAACTTTTTAATTTTTGTATTCCAGCTAAGAAAAAACAATGAAACCGCTTATAAAACTGCCACGCCACTCTTTGGTTAATTTATAGTTATACTTTTCATTCAGTGCATAAATTCTTTAGCTAGCGAGTTAAGTATCTTGCTTATTGCACGATTAAAAAGAAAAGAAAAACACAAAGTTTTGATATTACTTCACTTTAACTCTTTATTTATTCAAACTTTTCGTTTCTAAATTTTTCAAAATATAATTTTACACGTCTTGTCGCTGCGGGAACTAATTAAAGACTCTTCGAGTCACGTATACTTTAAAACAACGAAATGAATAGATTTTTCAATTTAGTATCTTGTTTAGAATTTCAATTTGGCGTAAACTGCTGACTGCATGTCGACGACGTATTCTAGAATTGTGTGAAAAAAAAAAGTTTCGCGTTACTGATTCTTCTGCAGGTGTCGTTTTGTATCCTGCATTAATTTATGGAATTGCTGATTTAAGGTATACGTCACTAGCGCGATGAAAGAATTATTGCCATCTCAAGCAAGTTCAATATTCTTTGATTGAACTTTAATTGAATTGCTATTTGCTTGAGGTGGCAGTAATTTCACATTTTAAATTATGAAATTTGAGTTAAATGAATTGTAGGGTAAATAAACTTGACTTAGATATAACTAATCATAACATAACCTTCCAACAAGAGCCATCAGGGTCTTAAAGTCGGTGTTCATCATACCGGGTAGTGAATGAGGGTGGTGTTGATGTGCAGTTGATAACTCTAGATTTATTTCGTATGCATGAGTATGTGAGGATGATGATGAATGTAACGCTAATTAATCCAGTCAAAGTGATAGGGGTGGTAGACAGTTTTTCATGGAATTTAATCCTTTTCCAATGAAACTCGTCAATTCTTGTATCCAGCTCCTATTGTTCGGTAACTAGAGATGAAAATGACTCTGAGTGCATGATTTTGAAAATATTCAGCAGCTTGATTCTGTCTGTTGCAGTGTTGCAAATTAGGGATGCTGAATGCGGTAAATAACGTAGGTTTCTGTTGAACTGAAATTGCAGTGGCCTTAATTAGATCAAATCCGCGGGTATCGATTATCGGCACGTATCCGTGAATTTTAATACTGTTTCGACAAGAATCAATGGTCAATTTTTTAGTAGTTGAGTGTACAATTTTGAGATAGGCTGATAGTAATGCTTGTATCTGCGAGTTTGATGCATTTTAATATTCCTGCCTTCGTTTCGATAACCACTAAAATATTGCTAAATTTCAGATCCACTTCATTGATGCAATTGATGGCGCGCTGATACGCTCCTAGGAATTGAATGTATAGAGTTTACGGGTCGTGATGCGAATAAAACACCGAGTCAAATATGTGTTTTATTCTATTTATAAATCAAAATAAATTGACAATATTCGATAACATATTATTTATGTTACATAGTCGCACGCGTCTAAAACCGAAGGCGTGTAAGATTTTCCTGTCGAAACCTTCTATGTATGAAAAATGCTGATGCATGTTTGGTTCATCGATGAACGCGCGACTTACGTATTCTCTTCGGAACTGTATTGAAAAAAAAGAAAATAACTCGAAGTAAAACTTCACAACACTTTATTACTCGATCAATGCAGACTAACTAATGACTTTTTACATTCGCTTAAGTTAAACATTGACTCTGTTCTTACTGCTTTATTAGCAATATTGCTTGGCGATATTGCAATACCGTAAATTTCACATTCTGAGCTAGATACATTTGTGCTATTATCGATGGGTTTTGCAACATATGATATTGCACCAACAACTGAATTCGCTTGAGCCGTATCTAGGATACCTTCAGCTGTCCGTAAATGATCTTTATTTGGAATGCTATGAAATTCAGAGTTGCTTGAGGCACTATCATATGTTACTCGCGTGGTCAGCATTGAACGGCGACATAGTCGCGCGAAACATCTCTAATATTTGCGTACGAACCTCCTCTTTGTGGACGAATGGATACCTATACGACTTTGTGTATTGTGTTCCTATTCTACATTGTATTTATGATTGGATTGATTTTTCTTAAGTCGTGGACGTTCACATATCCGGGATTGATAAACGATGAGGATGCTCCTGTATAGATCAAGAACTTAAGTGGTCGTCTGAAAGGGCATGAAATCTGGATATATGGGAGTGTATTACCATGTGTATTGACGTCTAGGTATCCGATGGGTTGTTGGAGGCTAGACAACCAAAATTTTCATCGTCTATTTCAACGTTTTTTATATCATTATGGTGGTCTGATGTGTCCGCTGGACCAGGGGAATAGTACTGATAAGGGTAGTATTGTTGAGGTTGAGATGTATAAATCGAGTCAGTGAATTGTTCTTCAAGTTGGTTGGGATTTTCGCAACTGGTTTCAGAGTAGGGTGTAGAATTAATTGGAGAAGCTTGTTCCATTTGCGAGATGTTATTTGACTTACCCTGTTCCGAATATTGAATAATTGCGGTTTCGTTATGATTATGGACACTCCTCAGGAGCTGCCACACGCCATCATCCACAGGGCAGCCCGACCGCGTGGTCCCAAGGTGGGTATTGGACCCTATATACATATGGGAACACACCCGACATGCAAGGTATAACGAGCTGAAAGCTTCCACATCAACTGTGTTTGTTAACTACAATGTGTTAAGTATAATGGTGCCAGTCTCCTAAGTGAAAGAACCACTTATTCTTTCACCCGGTCCAACGAAACCACTGTACGCTGGCACCAGCCCTATGCTGGAAACGCTGGTCTCCATCGGGGCAAGAAAATGTGCTATCATGTTGATAGCCAATAATAGCCCGGGTGAAGGAATAAGTGGTTCTTTCACTTAGGAGACTGGCACCATTATACTTGACACATTGAATAAATTTTTAATGCGACTCTTGGTGACCCTATTGATCTGAAAAAGTTATCTTGGGGACGATTATATTGTAGTTAATCGCGTTTAACTATAGTTGAAGTAGGTTTTGGTTTTTGGTGGCGTACGTTATTAGACCTGTTAAATATTGGGGGTTTTGTTTGGGGATTATTTTGTATACCAAATGGTCGTTGAATATTTTGATTAAAATAATTACTATACTGTGGTCTGATATTTTGTAAAGGTTGCAAATATGTTCTGAAAATGTGTAAGAATTACGCATATGGATTAGTAAACGTGGGTTTTTGTGGAAGGAAATTCGTTTGAAAAGGTGTGTAAGGCTGTGCATATGCCTGAAATGAAAGTTTCGGGGGTTTAGGTGTGGTATTTTAAAATTTTTATATTCAGTGGGTGTGTTTAAGAATTGAGAAAATTGGGTTTGGTTAAATTAATACGTTTGGGGTTCAACATGCTTTTATTGATATCCGACTTAGAGCAAGAAATAATCTACACTTTGATGCAACACGCAAAGGCAGATGCTAAGGATTCCGGCTTCATTGCGCCAATTATGGAGCCTGAACCACTTTAAAATGTGTTCAGGCACATTTCCAAAAAAGAGCCTTCTGTGCAGATTCACGCCGGGATTCTTTTCGTGGATATTAACATTATTAACTAAACTCGAAAATAGTTCTATTATTTCATTGTATATTTTTTGGACCGAATCGGAACTTTGTTTAAGATTATGCAAATCCCGTATAAGCGAAGTTTCATTTCTTTTATCTGTATAATCCAGAATCAAGTTTTCTTTTATTTGGCCCCAGTTCTACTGAGTCCCATACATATTTAGGATTTCATTAGCCTCCGATGGGGTCGATGCTGATGTGCTCGAGCCTCGCATCGGGTGAGCTATATTTTTGCCGCGGTGACTTTGGGTGCCGAGTATTGTTGATGTCGGAGTTCATCGAAGGCAAGAAGTAGCCCTCGGTGATCATCGAAGACAATCGCGGACCATATTGCATGAAAGTATTGAAGGCACGTGTTACATAATAAACAAAACCAAATTGCCTTGAACACTTTTATTCTCCTCAATGCACTTGACATTACTCATATGTTGGGTCTATGATCTTCTCATATGAAAACTGTTTCGCCGAGGGCCCTTCCGCGGCAGATTGCTCTCCTAGTGCTAAACTAGGAGATGGTTCAATGAAGTCCTGATTCAGTACCAGGACTTCAATTCACTCTAAACCTTATGTCCTAGTTCTATACTAGGACTTACTCGTACACCTTATAGTCTTTAACAACGTCCTGGCTCAATACCAGGACTTGCAGCAGTACTTCACTTTAACTAAATCCTGGTTCAATACCAAGACTTCCTCGACAACAAATCACTAGTTTAAGTCCTTGTTCAATGCCAGGACTTCACCGAAATCACCTCACTAGAACTAAGTTCTGGTCCAATACCAGAACTTCAATAGGATTAAATAATTCACTTTGGTTAAGTATATCGCGTACCGAATCGATTGCTTCCTTCTTCACTGAAGTACACCATTCGACTGATGACAAGATAATGAATTTATTTCCATGTAGCTATCATTTTGAAATAGGAATTGCTGAGCTAGATCTGTTCCCATGCATGAGCTTTACCTGAGCTGCGTTGGTTGTTTTATCAAGAATCGCGTTACAAAGTTGAAGAAAAGAATTGTTTACCTAGCGTCTGGAATGTTGTGTCAAGAAGTATGCATGGGGAAGGAGTATCTAGCCGGAATTTGATCAAAATTGAATTCAGGGTAAAGCAAATTACAACAGGTATCGATAGTAAATAATCGAATAATTTAATATATTGTAATATTTGATTTATAACTTAACAAAAACAATGTCTTGTCTTTTTTCTTATAGGAAATTAACATGTGGAATATGTATGCATTTTTATCTCATGTTGCGCAATTTTTTTTTGGAATAGTATTTTATAACTTGTAAAAACTGATTGTTAGTTTTTCGAAAAAAAAATTATTTTTATTACCAATCGTCTTAAAGTCTACTCTACCACTAACTGTTACAATATCATTATCTGTCTTATATCAATTCTTCATTCTATGCACCGAGAGAAGATGCATTAGATCTTAGAATGAATGTCTAAACCAAAACAATGTTGGTGGATAAGAATTAAATGTACGTGATGAGAATCTAAACAATTTTAGATTCTCATGCTAGAAATAATAACATTGAATGCATCATATGATGCTGAAGATATTGTGGGTTGCAGGATATGTAACCTCTCCCCCGTTTGATTTAACATTCTTCGGAATGTTTCCAATTTTTGGAATTTTTGCGTGTGAAATTTGGATAATTCGTTTTGATTTTTTATACTTTAGGTAGAGTATGACTATGAAACCAATTATGAAAGTAAGTATGAGCAAAATTGATGAGCCAACAATGTAGTGTACATTTTTATGAAATACAAGTCTTTCAACGTATTCTAAATTATCAATATTTTTCAACATAATCTTGGCAAAATTCAATTGTTTTGTTAAATTAAAATTATTAGGCTTTTCTGAATAAAAGAATCTGTCTACAAATTTTTCATTAGAATTAGTGAGAGTCTGATTTAATATTTGGATAGTACAATTGTTAATTGCGATAAGGTAGTTTCTATTTAGTTTTAATTTTCGATCATCGCATTTATTTACTAGTTCGACATTTTTCATATTTTTGCATATTATGGAGTTATCATCAATCTTTACAATTTCTGTTGTTTCTTTCTCAACAAAAAGGCAATTATATTTTACAATACATCTATTCCAAGGTTTCAACTCGTTTTCATATTGAATCATTTTTTAAAAAATAAAGCTTTTTCCATTAAGCTCGAGAATGTATTCGTCATCCATTGCCACTTCCAAATTGTCAATTGTTGGTAGGGGTGTTATTAATTTATAATTAACAAGCTTGTAAGAATTTGGAATTTTTATTGCTAAAATTAATTCGTTTTCTTTAATTTGAAATAGTCCAGTTCTTACGTTCTTTAATTTGTAGTAGTCAAGTTTCGTATCCGTTATTTCCATTGCTGTTAGCAGACTTGGGTGGACAAGGCCGTGTTTCACTAATGCAATGCTATCAATAATTTGGTTTAAGTTTTCTTCCAAGATCCTTAATTTTAGTATATGTTCCATTTTAAACTGATTGGAAATAATTTGTCGTTCGTTCTGTGATCATTGATTAAACGTTCTATTAACCCATATCATCCCAAGCACTTTTAACTTTATCTGATTTGTGCCAAACTCTCAGAAATGCAGATTAATGACCTAAGAAACGAAAAACAATTGACAGAAAAAAAAATCCTGCTTTGCTTTTGTTATGACAGTACCGTTCCAAAAATGGAACATTAGGACAATATGCCACTGTATTTTCTTCTTTATAAAATTGAAGAAGTAACTGAAATAAAAGAGCGAGTTACACAAAATCTAAATTTATTTTGTTTATTGTTACAAAGCTTCTTATAAACTTATATTTTATGAGTATCATAGGTGAAATGAATACCATTTATTGTGAAAATCGATTGAATATTTATTATGAAGAGCTACGTTGCAACTGCTATACTTCATAGTTGTGTTTTTGTGGCATAAACCGCAACGAGTTTGTTTATTTTGGTTGATGATACTGTGCTGTCTCTTCTTATCTAATCTTATACTGTCTGGCACCCGTTTTATTACAGCAAGCGATGACCTAGGCAGCGGCATTTTTGGGATCGATGAAGTTGAGGCTGTATCTCTTGTATGCATATATGTAGTCATAATGTTCCAAGTGAAAGATAACAAATCATAAGTACTACCTTGTTTTGACAATGATGATGATTTGTATAGCTGGAAGGCATTATTGACACATACATTTATAGGAAACATCAGCAGCTGCCAATACCACCTCTTACAGCGAATCGAAATTCGATAGCATCCTAAATTCTGGTCTAATCGGTCTACGCCACCCATGTATCGATTATAGTTGATAATACACCTGGGCTGATGTATTTCTTTTTTCTGTTTATCACAGAAACGCATCACTTTCCCAACGGGATGTGTACCAGATTGAGTTGACGCAACAGTGACGATGTTATTGTCATTATATCGAACCAAAGAAATTCCAGAAGAAGCATCAGTACACTGAAAATATGATCCTCTTTTAGTTTTTTTTTTCATTGCTTTTGGATCCTTCAAAGGAGCCTTTTCGACTCTGTTTGCTCTTATTGTTTCAGTGGCATCGTGCGCTAATTTCCGTATCTCTACGAGAAGAAACAACGAAGTGAAGAAATTATCCATAATAAAGTTATAACTACCCGGGGGTAGTTTGGATATGAGATCTAATACCACAGAGCCACCGACGCCAAGCTCAGGATGAGTATTTCCCGTATTTGCTCCTTGGTAAAGCTCTCCATATACCAAATATCCAAGTCGTTTACAAATCGACCAGTTTTTATATCCAAATCGAATCGGTTTCCCATAAATATGCTGCTTTGTCCTGTGTTTTCCAAAATACGGGATCATTGACTCATCAATACTCAAATTTCTGTCACCGGGAAAATATTTTAGCCACCTTTTATTCAAAAGATCCCAAAGGGGGCGAACCTTAGCGAATTTGTCATTTGGAGGCAAATGATAGTTATCGGCTGCATGGAGGAATCGCAACAACTTTTCAAACCGGTTTCTTGACATAACTGATGCTACTCCCTGAAAATTGCAGTCAACGCTTCGCTCCCAATACATGTGATACCTAGCTACATTATTATAACCAGTAAGCAGTAGAATACCAATAAATTGCTTGATTTCTGCAGCGGTTACCCTGAAACTGTGATGTCCCTTCTGAACTGCATTTTTTTCCGTTTCTGAACGAAGAAGTTCGAAAACTTCATCATCAAAAAAAAGCTCAAAGAAATCAATTGGATGCTCTATATCGTCGAAGAATGAAGGTGGTGCAGATTCTTTCTCCGGTTTTTCGACAATGTCAACAGATTTCCATCTCCTTGGTATCTCAGATTTTTTTCTTTTAGAGGGTGGAAGATTAACTTTAACTTCGTTGCTAGTGGATCCAGGTGTAGGAGTATCCATGTTATGCTCTGCTAACTCAATATTTGTTTCAGCGTTGATTGTAGCCCTTACTGCCGCCTCCGCTAACAACTGAGTTCGAGACAAGTGATTTATGTCATGTGATTCTTCATCACGACTATCTCCGTCACTTAACTCGTTGTTTTCGGGAGGTGTAATATAAATATTTGCCCCTAAAACATGATCATCTTCTTCCAAATATGCAAGGATTTCATCAACAGTCAATCTAAAATAAAATAAATAAAACGCGACCATTATAAAACCTAAATACGGTACCGTCTCAAACAAAATATTACAAAGGTATATATTCCTACTGTTCCAATAATGGAACGGTACAAGAAAAACGCAATACTTATATCAAAACCGTAGTTCTTCAATTATTTTTTATAACTTGCTTATTACCTATAGCACTGTTGATAAAATCATGCATAAATATTATATACTTTTGAAGAAGAAAGCAATAATACTTACGTTTTACCGCGAGACATGTTGTCCTCACTACTTAGTAAAATAAATCTCCACTCACTAATGGGGATTCCCCTGATTATGGTAAAAATTTCAATGTAATTGATAGCTTGGGACTTTAGTGTAGCCAAAATGCAAAAATAATGACCCGATTCGTTGATCGAAAAATTATGAAATTCAAAAACAAACCGCTCCAATAATAGAACAGTAGGTTGATATGGGTTAATTTGATTTCTGTCTGCTTCTAATACTGTTTTCAAATAAGTGATTGTTTCATTCAAATAAGAGTTTATTTTGATTTGTTTATTTAAATTTTTTATTGCGTGCCCATTTTTCTCTCCAATTGTTTTCAAATGTTCCGAAATTTCCGTCCTGTCGTCATCGTTCATAGTTCCGAAAAGCCATTTATGTATCATTCCTACAACGTTAATAAGTCCTCGTTTTCGTCTATTATTTTTCGGTGGCCGTATGGCACTGATTTTTGCGTAAATATTTGTTAGTTCATTTTCGATTATTGGGTCGGTATCAATATGCAATGTTTTAATATTATTTCTCAGACAATCAGCAGTCTGTTTGATGTTGTCAACATTAATGATATGGAGTATAGTTTTAGCGTCCTGTATTATTTCGGTTTGTTCCATATTCACAGTTATGTATCCATTTTCAGTCGTTATTTGGTGTATTGTCAGCCCCGCTTCGGTTTGTGGTAGCACTAGAGCTGGTAGCGTCAGTATACGAAATGCTGATATCATCACCTGCAAATTTACTTGGTCTGTTAATATTGATTGGGTGGTCTCTAAGCCTATTCTTAATTCTATATCTAGGTTCATTTTTATAGTAGTTTCTTTTATAATTCTTAGCAGGGATTATATTTCTAGTTCCCTCATAATCTTCTCTAGATTCGTTAAGTTTATTAATTACCTTTTCTTTTTTCTTTTGCGCTGTGTCAGCTGTGCGACATCGCTCTGCATGGCTCGATTAGGGGTCATTTTTTTTGTTGAATGGTATCTATTATTATAATTATTTACTGCATTATGCATTTTCTGAACAATACTTAAATCTAAATTACGCATCGAAACTAGCTTCTCCTGAATGTACTGCGGAACCTGTTTATATCACTGTTACCAGTATGTGTATTAGGGGTAGTTAGGTGAATTTCTACTTCCTGTTCTCTTAAAAAATCTACTAAGTTCAGTAAATTAAATTTGTTTTCAGCCACACGCTGTCTCGGCTTGCCAAACTTTGAGAAGTGTTCTTCTAATATTTCCGTTTTTTTAGTCCAATGCCTATTTGGCATGTGGTAGACATACGCTTTTTTTGTCAGCTTGTCAATCAAGGTGAGAAAAGGTGGTTTGGAGAAGTAATATCCATCCATATGAAGTATTTGATTAACTTCTGTGGGCGTTTTACTGATTTTATACTTTAATTTGATTGGTTTCCGTTCATATTTTGTATCTCGGCATGTTTTACAGTTATTTATTATTTTTGTTATCTCATTTATGAGTCCTGGGTAGTAAATTTTATTCTTCAAGCTATGGTAAGTTTCGATGATCCCACTATGAAGGCTTCCTTGAGTGTGGTAAAGGGATATATTTCTTTGTGCTTCTTCTAAAGTTCGCATCTCGGTTGCCCTGAGGGTAGCTTTAATAAACTTAATTTTGTTTTGCTCACTGAACAGTTCTATCAATAGTTGTTGTATTTTATTATATTCATGATATGATAGCTCCGTGTAAATTCCAATTCGTCCGGGTGTAACATATCTTTTTAGTAATCCTATCCATTGTTCTCGACCTTTCGTCATGTCAATATAGACGATTTTTCGGTTATTGAGTTTTTCAAATTTCTTTTCTACATCGTAGGCCAAAATCAGTTGGGTTTTATATTTGTTCACGATGGTCTCTTTTATTGGTATGTGGTTCAGTCGTTGTTCCTCTTGAGAGTGCATTGTGGCATTATCTGTTAACGCGTTTACTGGTTCGCTATCTGTCTGGTTTTCATTATTGTTATCAGGGATACTACTCAAGAAATCGGCGACTTTATTCTGTTTACCTTTCAAATATTCTATGTCAAATTGGTATTCCTGTAACTTGAGCAACCATCTTTGATTCCTTTGACTGAATTCTTTGCCAGTATATTTTTTGTTCAAAGACTTAATAGGCATATGGTCAGTAATGATTTTGAACCTATTACACCACAGATAGGGTCGGAAATAAGCTACTGCCCACATGATGGCAAGTAACTCTTTATCCGTTACCGAATATTTTTTCTCATGGTCATTTAAAGACCTAGACGCGTAACAAATGGGCTGTTCACCTTGTGTCAACACCGCTCCCAGTGCATAGTTACTTGCATCCGTGTACAATGTGAACGATTTTGAAAAATCTGGATTTTTAAGGATCGGATGTTTAATAATGCTAAGCTTTAATGCTTCAAGGGGCTTCAATATATTCAGGGTCGTTTGTGTTTATATTTTTTCCTTTTTTCAAATATTTAATCATGGGACCTGCGATCTTCGCATAATCTTTTACAAATTTCCTGTAAAACCCCTTAAAACCCAGGAAGCCTTTAAGTTGTTTGTCAGTTTTTGGTAAAGGATATTCTTGTATGCATTTAATCTTATTAGGGTTAGGTTTCATGCCTTAAGGAGTCAAGACATGTCCTAAAAATTCCGTATTTTTTTTCATGAAGGAGCCCTTGTTAAATTGTATTTTTAAACTGTGCTCAGCTAGTCTTTTAAGTATCAAAGTTAAAGAGCTAATATGTTCTTGGAGGCTCGTTGAAAACACTAATATGTCGTCTAGATATACGACACAAATTTTATTGATATAGTCGCAGAGTATGTCATTCATAAGCCTTTGGAACGTTGCTGGCACCTTCTTTAAGCCAAAAGGCATCCTGAGATACTCGTATAATCCACACGGTGCTATAAATGCCGTTTTTGGAATGTCATTAGGACGAACTTTGATTTGGTGGTATCCCTTGGTCAGATCAATAGAACTGAAATATTGGGCTCTTTCCAATTTATCCAGGATACTATCTATCTTTGGAAGGGGATACTTGTCGTCAATCGTGATTTCGTTTAATTCACGATAATCTACGCAACGACGAAACTTCTGTCGACCCGACTTGTCTGCTTTTTTGGCGACAATCACAATAGGGGAGGCGTATTTGCTATTTGATGCACGGATTATACCGTGTTGTTCTATTTTTCGGATCTGCTTTCTTACTTCTTCTTCATGCTTGGGAGGAAGCCTGTAAAGTTTGGAATGGTAAATGGAATCGGTATTAGTTAACTCGTCTCCATCTTTGTAGATCAGATGCTCAAACTTCCTAAGTAGGTCTCTGACATGTTTTTCTTCTTCCGAGTTCAAATGGCTTAAATCTATTTCTTTATTATCAGACTGAAGTTCAAAGCAGTCAAAATTTATTTTGCTGTCAAATGAAAAAATGGGAATTTGGCTACCATTCTCAAGAATCCATAATTTATTTTCAAAATCTATATTCCTGGAAATTTTGCTTAATAAATCCATACCAATTAGGATATCATATGGTTTATCATCTAAATTGCGCTTATATCATCTGGTTGCGCCTTTTGGATTATAATTGATTTCCGACGGTATACTCGTTATAATACGGTCGACAACTCCAATAGTTACATTATTGATTGTCTGTAATTTCATTTTCATTCGTTCAAATACTTTAAATTTACTACAATCTACTCTATTAGAATTGATTATGCTCATAGTGGAGCCTGTGTCAATGAGACATAAATATTATTAAATGTTGTCTATTGTTAAGTTTGCAAAAATCTTGGTTCCGAGGCCTAGTTGAGAAAAAACTCGGTCTCGATACTTTCAACTTCTTCCGTTCGGATGTCTTATGTCGTGTTTTCGTTAATTTGTCCTATTTCCATCGGTTCGAGTCGTTGATGAGCATTTCTAAACTGATTGGATGTATTATGATTAAAATGCCGATATTGACCAGGGGAATAATTTCTTGTCTGTACTAGTTCTGGTTAGTAGGTCTATGTTCTCCTGATTGAGGATTTTTATATCTGAACTGGTCCGAATTATTGTTATTTTTCCTAAATTGCATTGAAACCGGATTACCTTTGTGAAAGTTGTCATTTCTGTGTGAGTCGTTAGTATCCGTCGGGTGTTTAGTATTTTGTTGTGGTTTAACGTTTTTGTTAGGCCGGTTATCATTAAGAGTTAAGCTTCTATCTAAATTGTTGTGGTCATATCCCACATATGAATATAGAATCCTTTTTAACGCATGGAGGTCGAATACACCCTTTACATCCCGTGAAAGATTCGCTGTCACTAATTGTTTCACACGGTTTATTAACAATGTATAAAATGTGTTTTTAATACTGTCCCGATTAGATTCATAAATTGCGAAAGCGTTTATATCTTTCACAATGTCTTCTAATTTTCTGTTTAGGTCAACAATAGAACTTACTTTTAGATTTGTAACTCTCCATTATATATCCTTGTAGTTCACGTTGGGCTGAAAATGTTGAATCAACAGGGTTCTTGCTTCTTCCCAGTTTGCTGGTTGATTGCTTAGCAGAAGGCCCTTTGCACGTCCGATGATTTTTCCGTTGAAAATTACCTGCCAAAGCTGAGGTTTTTGGGCCGCATCCATCGCATCCATTTGTGTGTTCACTGAACTTATAAAATTTGCAAGCTCACTAGGATCTCCTTCGAACGGTTTCAAATACTTGATTTCCGCCCTCAAGTTGGACGCCATGCTCGGGGGTGTGTTGGCAGTAGACCATGCTTCCAATGCTCCTACTAGCCTGTTCAACAATTCCACATCCATTTCTTCTTCAGTTAAAACTTTTCTCCAAAACTTTAAAAATTTATCCTTTGTTTCCCGTGAAATGGTTGATGATTTACGGGGTCCAAGTTTGTAGAGAGAGACAGACCACTGGTTTAAAGAATTGTTTAATTTATGGGCTCAATATCCTATCTCGATAGATTTCTTATTGATGCGCGATTTGAAAACTTTGAAGGGGCTCACTGAATTTTAAGTGGTCACCAACATTCAATATATTTTTCAGGTAATAACTGATTGTTTCACTTATTTTAATGGTATTCCTTTTCACTAATTTGTGAGTGATATTATTTTGTTCGCGCCCAATACCCAACATACAGGACTCTTCCCAGTCTCAGGAAGATATTTAAGGCGTGCAATACTTAATTGCCTCCTGTCGCGAGTAATTAACCGGATAGTTATTAATTTTACAATTATAACACTACGCGTTTGTTCGTTTATTGGATCCTGCAAATATAGTCAGGAATCTACCGACTGCGCCACTTGAAAAAACTGATTGTTAATTTTTCGAAAAAATTTATTTTTATTACCAATCGTCTTAAAGTCTACTCTACAACTAACTGTTACAATATCATTATCTATCTTAAATCAATTCTTAATTCTATGCACCGTGAGAAGATGCATTAGATCTTCTCCGCTCATCAAAGCAAACATTCAGTAAGTTCATAGAACGAATGTCTAAACCAAAACAATGTTGGTGGATAAGAATTAAATGTACGTGATGAGAATCTAAACAATTGTAGATGCTCATGCTAGAAATAATAACATTGAATGCATCATATGATGCTGAAGATATTGTGGGTTGGAGGATATGTAACGTATATGGGAAATGCAACGTGTAAAATTTCTATTGAGATTGTAGATTTTTTTTATGAATAGATATTCAGATATTCTGGTATGTTGAAATTGTAGAATTCATATTTAGAATAGAGTTTTTTTATGGTTGGAGTTTTTACTAGAGCAAGCTAAATATTGTTAAAATTTAGTAGGTATTTGCAAATGTACAATTTGGGAACTATGTATAAATAGAATAGGCTAATATGAAATAAAAATAATGATCAGTCTGACTTTAAAGCGGTGACTTCGCCTCCGTCTATTGATTGATTATCTATTTCGACGTTAACCGCTTTCACTATATGCGTACCTAGACGCTTTATAATTTCTAGGTAACTATAAAAGTTCATGATAGATTGAGTGTACCCAATCCAAACGCAACAGCTTGCCAATTCTTCGTTTCCAAAAACCAACCTGTATCAAGCTCCTGCGCTTCTTGATATGGTGCAGGGTCCTCATCATACATTTGAGGCATTTGTTCCTCTATCGTGTCTTCTATGAATCTGTCTTCCTCTATTCTCTCCATCATACATTCACGAGTATCAGCCGAAAAAGTTCTCCGTCATCTGTTGGATAATTACATTTTCCCGTCAATGATCCCGGACTTGAAAGCATATCCCGCTTTCTAAAAACATAATAATAATAATAATAATAATAATAATCCATCGCACAACAGTTCAAATCTAGAAGCACAATCAGCGGGGTTTTCCTCCGATCTCACATGATTCCATTGCCACTTTCCACCATCTAACGTCTGTACCTCGGAGACTCTGTTCGCGACATATGTTTCTAATGAAAATGGTTCCTTCCTCAGCCATGCTAATGTTATCGTCGAATCACTCCAAGCGAAAATTGGTACGTTTGCTATATTTATAGAGTTGATAGTCTGATGAAGTAGGTTGGAAAGAAGTACTGCTCAAGTTTTAGAAGCGGTATTTCCGACTTCATGGGTGTGACGTTGGTTTTTGCACAAAGAAGTGTTGTGTTGATTAAGCCGGTTTCATCAATTGATCTGCTGTATACAACTGCGGCGTATGCTACCTTTGAGGCGTCACAGAAGCCGTGAAGCTCTAATTTAGTATTGGAGGTATGGTGGATCCAACGTGGGATTTTTAAGCTTTCTAGATGCTCTAAACCTGCTTCAAGCCAGTTCCATCGATTTATAATCTCCTCAGAAGGCTCTTCATCCCAATTTACTCCCGTCTTCCATACGTCTTGCATTAGCAATTTCGCCCGTATAGTAACGGGTGCTAGCCATTGAAGCGGATCATATATGGTAGCGATATTTGATAAAAGCCTGCGTTTTGTCAATTTTCCTCTGCTTTGGAACTTGGGAACCTTAAACTGGAATTCATTTTGACATGGATTCCAATGAATTCCTAGTGTTTTCAGAGAGGTATCCTCGGTTATTCGAAGCATTCCCTTTTCTCTTGCATCTTCAGGGATTGTTGCCAGTAGCTCTGCATCATTGAAACCACCCTTTTTGAGCAGGTCCATAATTTCTTTTTGTAATTTTAGTGCTTCTTCTTTTGAGTCTGAACCACTAAGCATATCATCAACATAGAAGTCATTCTGAAGCACGTTGGCTGCATGTGGATAGTTTTTGCCTTCATCTTTTGCCAGCTGGACGAGACATCGTACAGCCAAAAATGTGGCACAGGCTGTACCGTAAGTGACAGTGTTCAATCGATATTCATCAATAGTTTGTGTTCTATCGTTTCTCCAGAGGATCCTGTGATAGTCTCTATCCTGGCTTGACAGAATGATTTGCCGGAACATCTTCTCAATGTCCGCAGTATAAACATATTTATGCTTTCTCCATCGTAGCAAGATCTGGGCTAAGTCTTGCTGTAATTTAGCTCCAATATATAACAGATCATTCAGGCAGGGTCCCTCTGAGGTTTTTGCGGATGCATCAAATACGACTCGAAGTTTTGTTGTAGTACTATCCTCCTTTAGTACTGGGTGATGTGGCAAGTAGAAAACGAGTTCAAGATATTCTTGCAAAAACGTTTGATATTGTTTTTTCAATTCTGGATCTTTTTCTAGCCTTTTCTCGACTTGTTTGTATCTTATTAAAGCTTTAACTCTAGATTCCCCAAGTGGTGTTGCATTGATTTCGTCTTTAAATGGAAGCTGGACTACATATCTTCCTTGATTGTTTCTTTCGTGAGTTACTTGAAAATGTTCTTCGCATCTGACCTCAGAAGGTGAAGGCTCCCTTTCGCTTATGTCGTTGTCCATCTCAAAGAACCTTTCCACCGATTTGTGGAATTCGGTCTTTGAGATGCAGGATATCATAGTGGCTGTACTCCTTTTAGTCTTGGACATGGTTTTGCCTGACAAAATCCAACCAAGCTTCGTCTTTTGGGCTAATAATGGTTCTTCCTTCCTGAGGCTTTCTTCGATTATCTCTTCAAGGACCTCTCGTCCAAGTATCATATCTATTCGTCCAGGGGAGGCAAAGCAAGGATCCGCTAACTTAAGTTCTGGGACTTTGCTACATCTAGGTAGCTCTACTAGGTCTTCCGGCAAGTTTGTTGTGAGCCTGGGCATAATTAATGCTTCTACTAGGGTAGTAAATGCTGATCGAAAATGCGGGGTTATCGTTACGTATACTTTTCTGCGTATGGTCGTTGATCCCTTTTCACCAATACCTGTAACAGTAGCCAGGACGTTTTCAGTTTCTAAGCGTAGCCTCTTTGCTGCCTTTGAGGTAATGAAAGATGTCTGGGATACTTGATCGATGAGAGCGCGCAACGGAATTCTTTCTCCAGTGCTCGATAGTACATTTATGAGAGCTGTAGGAAGTAGTACCTTGGTGTGAATTTCTTTGCCATTTGTTTTTGTTGATAATCCCTCATAGGCTTCATTAGTAGCAATATTGTAAGGCACCGTTTTAACCTTGGGGAAATGCAGAAGTGTATGGTGCGGTTTGTTGCACTCGAGCATCTATGTGTGCTTTTACATTTTATGCTTTTGCCGTGAGTCAAGCAATTATAGCATAATTTATTCGATGAAATGAATTTATAGCGATCGTCTGCGGAAAGTCCTTTAAATTTTTCGCAACGGTATATAAAATGTTGCTCTTTGCAATATGGACATGCTGGTTTTGTCGTCGTATTGAACGCTCGCTTTTTAACGTGCTGCTCCTGGACTTGAGGTTTGATCGTCGTTAAGACTTCATATCTTTTTAATAGGAAATTATAGAGCTGTTGTAATGATGGCATTTCCTTATTGTTCGGTAATGTATTTTCAAACAGGCGAATGCTCTCAGAATCGAGTTTTCGCATAGCAATGTGTATGATGATCGGTTCCCACTGATCTGTATTATGTGACAAATTTTTAAGCGCAGCTAAACAGTTACGCAGAACATTAAATAGGTTTATTATGTCAGTTGCGCTCCTGTGTTCAACTTTTTTTATATCGAAAATGGAGTCAAGGTATGCCATAGTCATTCTTTTGCTGTTTGAAAAGCGTTCTTGTAGCATCATAATGGCGGTCTCATAATTCAATGTATCTAGCTGCAGATGCGACACAGCATTTTTTGCCTCTCCTTCTAAATAGCTTAAAAGATATTGCATCTTTTGGATGGGTCCTAGATTGTAGTTATTATGTATAACTGTCCTGAATAAATCGAAAAACCTTCTCCATTCTTTGAAGTCGCCATTAAACATCGGAATGGTTATAGCAGGTAGCCTTGGAAGGCTGCTTGGTTGAAAATTATATCGGTAGGCATCCGTTGGCATCGATTCAGTTGGATCGTTAGAAATGAGCAGTGGATCGTTTGGAGCCGTCGGCAGAGACGCTGCCGTTGGTCTAGTAGTTGACGTTGTCGGCATTGGCATTTTTGTTGATTGTTCATCAGGTTTCAAAGTTGGAATCAGAAGTGTCTGACCTACGGTGTATACGCTCTTTGTTTTGTCGAATTGTTGCCTTGTTGCCTCATACAAACGTTTCTCTAAATACTGGTGAGAGGGTGCAAGTGTTGATTGCAATTCAACGTGATTTAACTTGAATCTTTCCCAGAGGCTTTCAATGATCCCCAGTTTCTTATTAAAGTACTCCACATCTTTCCGAGATGTGCTGTCCCTTTTAAAGTTCCTCTCTAGATCTTCGAGAGGCTCAGCTATACGCTGCTGATCCTCTAGAAGCGTATTGACCTCCATATTGAATATTTTAAGCGACTAAAATGAGTTCCAAAGGTGCTGCAGTCAGGAACTAAAAAGTCTGGAACCTGAGTGCCGCTAAATCCCAGTGGACCTTTCACGGAAACCCGAAGGATTCTCTTGTAGTGCAGTCAGGAACAAATGGCTAGGAACCTGAGTGCCGCTGAACCCTAAATGATAACTCCAAGAGATCACCGTATATCGCAGTCAGGAACAATAGATTCGGAGCCTGAATGTCAAAATATCCCTACAATCCAAGGATGTATGTGTATCGCAGTCATGAACGATAATTTGAGAACTAGAGTGCTGCCACGATTCAGAGGAAGTCCTTATTGTTGGGAACGGTGCCCAGGATAAAACGCAGCAACCAATGGAGAAACGGATTGTATGCAGTTAGGAACTATATTGAACCTAAGTACAAACGATATCCGGCTCGACGGACCAATGTTTCGATGCAGGAAGGCTTCCTGTGAACCGAAATAGTGTAAAGGATTATTCCTCAAAAAACCAGAAACACCAGCTGTTATTGAGGAGTTTTAGGAACGTTTAATACACTCAATGGTTGTAGAATGTATCAAACTAGGGTAGATTGGGAAACTGGGAGATTAAAAAAGGAAAACGCTCGGGTTATTGCTGTTGATAATATGACAAAAACTGATCCTTTATTGATTCATTCAATTGTATTTAAAATACATTTTCTTATAATCATCAAAAAAAAAAAAAAATAAATTGTTTGGAAGAAAGTTCATTGACAAAAATGTGCAAGCCAGCATTCATGCAAAATTACATTGATCGCATAATTGTGCAAGCTAATATTCAGATTTGAAAACCATTGAGGTGAACGATTTCTACGTTAGCATTTATTTATATTGAGAAGAATTAAGGTGAATGAATTCTACGTTAGCATTTATTTATATTGAGAACAATTAAGGTGAATGAATTCTACGTTAGCATTTATTTATATTGAAAACAATTAAGGTGAATGAATTCTATAAAAATTATATGGAAAAAATTGCACCATAGGCAATATGCTATTCAATATGAACTTGATTAATTCTGCTGGCTTGTATTTTACTTAGTCTAGGATTTTAACCTAAGTCAATTGGTGCTGTACCTTGTTCAGGAACTGAACAACCGGTGTGCATCTAATAAGAGTGACGGCCTGAAGAGAATTGGTACACACGCTGAAACCACCTTCTTCTGACATTTTACTTCTCTAATAATTAATCAAAAAAATTTTTAAAAGCTACACACATAGAATTCTCATAAGCTATTTTATGTGAATATATTAAATGCTACCTGGTACCTACAATCATTTTCTTTGGACTTTTTGTGCTGCAAAATTTTTAATCTATTATAATCATAGCCAATTTACATAATCTTTTTTAGTTCTTCGTTTCTTTATCGTTTTTGTGTCTTGACCACTTTGAAATCTGTTACTACCTTATTTTTCCATATAAAAAACGCAAATAAGTTTTGTTTTTTTCTTTTTAACAATAGATTTATATTTCGGGAGGAAGATTCCTCCCTACTTGAATATTTTTCAATAGGGTTTAGTAAAAAATATTAGTTAACTTTATATGTATATCTTAAATCTTTTTTCCCAAATCACTTAGACCTTAATCACCTATATTACATTCTATCAATTTTACTGCTAAAGCATCCTCATACTAATATCCCTACATATGAAGGAATTCTTCAACTAATATTTTTATTACATAAAATTTTAACATTATAACAACTTAGATCTACAATTAGTACCTCCAATATCCTTGAATAGCCCTTCTCTGTCTCCTCGTACAGCCTTGGGTTCTCCAGTTGTTGAATTATTCAAGGACTCTCGTATACGCCCAATTTTTTAGCGTCTTTTACTTCTTGTACTTATTACTTTTAAGAAAAGCTTCTTTTACCACTTGCACTGCTAATGGTAACATCGAAAGGATTCTGGAAGCAATACTGATATTTGGACATAATTTTAAATCTGTTATAAATTTTCAAACATCTTGTGGGGACAAATTACCATCTAAAACTATGCAAAGAACTGATATGTCCTTTAAAAGCTCTAATCCATTTATATTAGATGAGTTCTCGTGAATTGAAATAATCTCATCGGTCTTGCAATTTTCTTGTTTTATTTCGGAACTCTTTTCTCCCGCTAAATAAGCTGCAATTCAAAATCCACTCTAAAAATTGTAACTCATATTGAATTCTGCGGAATGAGTAATCGCTTTATCACTAATACCTTTACAATCCAAAAGCACTACTTTTAAATTTACTATATTTAAATTACTTTAAAAATGTTTAACAAATTCAAGCTTAAAATGATTTCTTCATGTCAAAGATTTAGCACTGACCTCTCCGTTGTGCTTTCAAACGATGATTATCTTTCTTCAAATCTACAAACTTCAAGACGCGCATACAAGTTATGACTAGTTGTTCCGCTTTTACAAAAAAACACAATTTGTTACATTTAACACTTCTTCATTTAATAACTCGCGGAATACAAAAAGCGCTTCAATAACTTGACCACTTAAATTTATAATGTTTAGTTGCTAAGTAAACAAAATGCTACCTGGGTGCAATTAACTTAATTTATCATACGCAACGGCGTTTGCACAACGATTGTCGCTACAGGTGAAACGATCAGCTTGGTCATTAGTTTCGAATGCTATTTCAGGTCATAAAAAATGCGCGTGTTGCGTGATTACAAATATGAAGAGGGTAATGGACTCAATACGAGTACAGTATTGGGTCGAATAAAATGATAATGCGCGTGGAAAGGTGAAGAGAAAAGGAGGAAAGGTAAGTGTAAGGTAATATCTTAAATGCGCGTGGAAAAATGATGAGGAAAGGGGAAGGTGATAACTTACAAGCTATTGTACAAGTTAATAATTTAACGCGGGTAATATTAAAAAAATATATATTTTTGGGGACAAGGCTCGTCTTTTCTTTTCTGAGGTTACAAGTAAACTAAAATTAATGTACATTGAAATTGAAATTGTCTTATGATCTAAAACTGCATACTAAGTGGTTCTCATGGAAATTTGCTGTTTCTCGTGAAAATTCCATACAGTTCAAATTTTATGCTAAATACGATGCAGCCCTGGCGTCAGCATATTTTTAATATGGGAACGTGTTAATTGCGTGTTAACTCGCCCACCTTTTAATGCGACCGTCTTCGGTGGCTTAAAAAAACTTGATGTCGTTGAACCTTATATTTTTTGATGCATGTGGAACGGGATGTGGTGACGGAGAAGGTTTTGCAACGGATCATGATGGTTCTGAAACTTGTTTAATCTCGATTTCTGCAATGGTAGGTCTATAATATTGCCTGAAGTCGGCAAAATCTTGCCGGTCGGTATATGGGGGGGGGGGTTTCCTATGGACAATGAAAACACTTATTGGCGGTTTACCGCCATGCACTTGAACTATTTATTTGCGCATATCAATTGGCGTACATTGCCCACTATGCTCAATGCACTGCACTTAATCTATCGCGCTCTTGCACTGCTCGCTCGGGACCGGCACTCGGGACAGATTCTCGGGGGCGACTGACTATCTCGTGTGTGGCTAGTAGGTCGGGTCCACCGGACAGTGTTGCTGTTCGGTACAGTAGGTTTATTATTAAATTTTGCAAATAATTTGAATAAAATAAATGCCAGAAGATGCAATACGATGACTGTGATTAAACCGTAACTAGCTGATTGGTGAGTGGTTGATGTTTTTCTGATCAGCTGGATTTCATAGGTGTTGTTTAGTTGTAGTTTCTTCATTAAGCCCAGTGAAAGTACCTCCCGGTATTCTCTCATTTCTGGAGATGGCTGAAATATAGGGGGTAGGGCGTTCAAGGTTGTTGTCTCGTGATTTATAAATGTCCATCCGTTGATCGTTATGCTGCTATTTTGGATTTTTAGCTGATACGTCCCATTTAATGCGTGAGCGGATCGCTCCACTTCGATTGTTCCCGTATATTGGTTTAAAAAAATAGTGCCTGGGGCGATTTTTTCTATGGTGGGTAGGTGCTCGCTGCTGGTGTGGTTACAAACGGGGATGACGCTTTTTAGTAGATTTGGAATACAGGAAGTGTTGCTGATATTTATAATTCCGTTTCTTTTACAAATGGTCAATGTGTTAATTTTTTTACAATATATAACTACGCCAAAAATTTCGTTATCATTTTTCATTACATTATTGAATTTCAAATCTATTACATTACTCCTTTTAACAGCTTTTATTAACAAAGTTTCGTATACATAGCTAGTAGTCAAAGGTATGTTGATTATGTACAATATTGAGGAGGTATTTGTAATAATTTTAATCTCGGTGAAGTCTAGTGCTTCTTCAATTGTCGTATATGAAAGGAATTCTTTCAAATATTTCTGTGGCTAATTTAATCTCCGATTTGGATAAAATGACTGAGTTTATGACCCCTAATTTTGCCCAATGAAATGCTAAATTTATGTTTTTTAATTCTTCTTTTAAAAGTGAAAGTCTAAACTGGGTATCCAAAATAATCTCATAATTTGTTTGACTTTTTGCTTTAACTAAATTTTGAACTTTGTTGGCAATCATAGTTAATTTGTTAATATTCTCATTGTTCAATCTGTTGATTATAACTTGTCTGTTATTTTTTTGAAGAAGGTTATGAATTTTATCTTGTAGAGTTACTAAATCTTCATGATCCGGGTTACCTGCAATCCACTTCCAAGTAGTACCGATAAAGTCAAGTGATCTCTTGACTGTTCTAGGTTTTAAATTTTGAATTAAGTCCTGGATTTGTTGAAGTTCATAGGATAAATGCGACGAAGGATGGTGCCTGATTTCAGAAAGGTTAAGTATAGGTTCAATCTCGGACAGGAGGCGTTCGTATTGACTTAGATCTATGATATGGATCAACTTGTAATTTCCATCCTGAATTTTACCTTTTCTAGTATGGAACAAAACAATTTGAGAATTCGAGAAGTCCAGAATTTCAATTTCGGCATTTGCAACGTAGAATAGGGACTGAAAGAAAATTTCAATTACGAACGTGGCTTTTATGTATTATTCTTCCAGATTTAGTCAAAACAGTTAAATTATGATTTCCTTTTACTATTTCCTGTTTATACCTCGATGTCAATTTAGTTCCTTTCCTCTTATTAATTCTAACATATATTGCTTTCCCTATCTGGTAAGGTTTTGGTCGGCTGTCTAGTCTTGTTGTGACTTGTCATGTCCTTTTGTTGTTTTAATTTTAGCTTGTCTACATTTGATAGCCGGATTCTTTCCAGTTCTTCCGGTTCTATACTCGAAATCCGTCCAAAATGCAGTTCGATAGGGTTTTTACCTGTTGTGGAATGTATGGTACAATTATATTCGGCTCGTTGCAACAGATTTTCAAATGATCTAGGGGGCCCATCCTTTTTCAGACATCTCATAATTTCAGTGAGAGTGCTATGCCATCGCTCCACCTGTCCGTTGACTTCGTTCTTATACGGCGGTGTCTTGTAGACCTTAATTTTGAGGTCGTCCTCCATTAATGATGTTATAGAGGCTAATCTGAGTGAACTTTCATTGTCTATAACAACTATCTCCGGTACACAAAAGTAAAAGAGCAGATCGGTCAGGGGTTACTTTATATCCTCGATAGATTTAGAGGCAATGATCTTTGTCTGACTGAACTTGGAAAACTTGTTAACGGCGGTCAATACTCTAAGATTTTCGGTGCTGAACAAATCAATGTGGATTGTGTGTCCTGTATATGTAGGGATTGGTGTCGGATTTAATAAAGGTTTATTGGGGTACCGATCATATTTGCTCTCCTTGCAAACGCTACATTGCTTCACCAGATTTCTAGTCTTAGCCGCCATCTTAGGGAAATAGAAATTTTCAAGGAGCTGCAGCCGGTTCTCTTCGGCGTTTCGATGTGCTCTTTTGTAAATCTTTAAGATTCTCTCTTCCTGCTCAACTTCGCTTATGATGTCTTCAACAAGGTTTTTAGTGTATCGAACCCGGTATGTCTTAAAATGTGCAGGATAAACTTCCTGAACACGGGCCATTATCTCTTCGGATGTTAAAAGACCATTAATCGTGTCAGGGTTGAGGTAACGTTTAAGGATGCTTATTATGTCGGTATTCGAATATTTTTGCTTAATAAGGGTATGCCTGGAATAATTTGGAAAAGGCTGTTGGAGTTGGTAATTGTCTTCTTCACCAGTTCTTAAAATGATTTGGTTTCGGAAGACGTTGATAGGCGATTCGGCAGTAGGAATGAGATTATGGGATGAGCTTTCATCACTGTGTATTGTGAGTGTTAAGGAGTTGATCAGTGTATCTTTAGGAGGCCGTGAGAGAGAGAGTCTGCGGCCACATTTTCCTTGCCTGGTTTGTATATCAATTGGTGATTGTACTCTTCTAGGGTGGATTTCCATCTTTTCATTTTCCAATTAGTATTCTTGTTGCTCAACGCATACGTCAAAGGTTGATGGTCAGTGAAAATTTTGACTTTGCGTGAGCCATAGAGATAGCTTCGTAATTGGTTAAGGGCCCAGATGATCGCAAGCATCTCCTTCTCATTGGTTGCATAACTCTCTTCTGTTTTTGTTAAAGTCCTTGATAAAAAAACGATAGGTTTGCTATCCTGTGAGAGAGCTGCACCTATAGCATATCCGGAGGCATCAGTGGTTAAATGGAATTCTTATTCGAAGTTAGGATGTGTTTGAATTACTTCTTGAGAAATGAGGCAATTTTTAAGACTGTAAAACGCATTTAGGGCCGTTGAATCAAGATTTATTATTTTTTTCTTTGACAAACTCTTGCACACTCGTCCATCTTCCCCTCTTAAAAGAGAAGTCAGGGGCTTCGCAATTTTAGCATAGTTTTGAATAAATCGGCGATAGTAGCCCGAGAGTCCCAGGAAGGATCGTAGGTCTTTTAGAGTCTTAAGAACAGGAAAAGTCACAATTGCCTGAACTTTTTGTGGGTTGGTTCTGATACCGTCACTACCAACTACGAATCCTAGAAATTCGATTTGGTTCTTAAGGAACTCACACTTGTCCAACTGAATCTTCATGTTGGAGCCTTCCAGGGTTTTGAGTACTTTCTCCAAATTTTTGAAATGCTCTTCCTCATTCTTTCCAAAGATGATGATATCATCGATGTATACGTAGCAACAAATTCCTACGTGCTCACATAGGATATCATCGAGGGTCCTCTGGAATATGGAAGGCGCATTTTTCAGTCCAAAGGGAAGGCGTGTGAACTCGAACTTGCCATTATTGACCGAAAAGGCAGTTTTGGGGATGTAATCTTCCTTTAGCGGTATTTGGTGGAAGCCGCTTTTGAGGTCGACGATAGAGAAGAAATTATTTTTTCCCAGATTGGCCAAGATCTCGCCTATCTCTGGTATTGGATACCTGTCCGCAATGGTAATTGAATTCAATTTGTGGTAATCGATAACCATTCGATATTTTTTCTCCCCAGACGCGTCCTGTTTTTTAGGAACGATCCACACTGGAGAATTGTAAGGAGATTTAGATGGTCTGATTATTCCATCCTTAAGAAGTTTATTGATCCCCTCCTCAACTACTTCTTTTAAGGCTATCGGGTATGGGTATGCCCTGGAGTACACAGAGTCATCTGAAGTTGTTCGTATTTCCCCCTCAACTGTACTCGTGTAAGTTAAGCTTTCATCGGGTTCCGTTAACAATCCAGAACAATTCTTTAAAATGTTTTCAATTGCAACGTTTGACCTTGGTCTAAATGAGTGGTCCTGATATCTATTTTGTTAACCGTTTCAGATAAGTGTTGTTTTAGAGGGATTAAAAGGTTGGGGTATAGTGTCATATAGTTTTCGTTAGTGTATATCACTGCCTGGAGGTGCTTGAGGGTATCGTTACCGATTATCCCGTGAAAAGATATAAGGCTCGGAAGTATGAAAAATTTTATTTTACTTGTTTTGAGGCCAAACAGATTAACAAATGCATGATGGGTGATTTCTATGCTACCGCCGACGGAATTAGCATAGAAGGCTTTTTCGTTAATCAAGGGATATTTGATGTGTCGGGGTTGAATATAATTCTTATTGGAGCCAGTGTCCACTAAAAATCGCAATCGCTCTCCACTTCCCAAAGTATATTCAAAATAAGGGAGTGACAAGCGTTTCAGCCTAAAAAATAAATATCGTCCAGTTGTTCGTCTTGATCCAAATGTGGTTCGTCCTGTGACTCGGTGTATTCCGTCAGAGTTTGTCGTAATTTTCGTCCTCTTCTTCGATTTTATTTTGGTATTGTTCGTCCGTGGCGTCGTTTGAAGCATCGGCGTTAGGTTCTGTATTGAATACTCTCTGAACCTTGTGGGGTGGATGGTGTCTTTGGGTAGGATTTTGTGGTCGTTTTTGAGCAAAATGCTGTCCCTGAGGTCTGTTCACGTAATGAACTATGTGAGTCCTTAGGGATTGGTCCACGTCCATAGGGATAGGACCTTGTTGGGGTCGAGGCGGTGGTTTGTTGATTGCAAACTCGCGCTGAGGCTGTTGATAATTTTGTTGGTAGGTTTGTGGCTGTTGAAGTGGCTGTTGATAATTTTGGTGATGGAATCGCGGTGGTTGAAGTGCTTGAGGGTTGTGTACCAGATCAGGATAAAACTCACGCCTGGGTGCAGGAATGGGAGTAGGCTTTGTGGGACCAGGCATCATTTTTCGTTGTGGAACTGGAGGTGGATTATTATTGTAGCTTCGTGCAAAAGGGTTGAAATTGTTGGCATATTGCGCACGATGGTCCATGTTCTGTAGTTTGAAGCACAAGTGCAATGCTTGGGGTAAGTCCACTGGTTCCCGAATACTCAGTAGCCTTGGGAGATCTCCCCGTAGTCCCCTTATAAATGTGTCCAAAGCTTTTTCTCGATATGCCTGCGTCATAATGTTAATTGCACCCTGACTTATATCGAAGGATCCCAATTTATTTAAGATCAACGACAAATGGCTGTACACATCTTGATAGAATTGTGAGATCGTATTTCCACCTTGGACCAGTGTTGTCATCTGGTATTCCAAGGTGCCCAAATCACGCTTGTCTGCATAATGCAGAGCAAGGCACTTAGATATTTTAGTCCAATTTAAAGGCGTATTGTAGGACTCAAAAGCTATATCAGCGTGTCCCACAATTTTATTTCCTATGACCGAAAGAATGCCATAGTATTTAGGTGTGCCTTCAAACCGATCGTAGATTTTTAAGATCCTATCAACGCTTTTTCACCAAGAGCTGAATTCTCCTGGCTCCCCAGAGAACGTTCTCAGGTTCTTAACGACGTCGGGAATCCTGTCCATGTCAGACAAACTTTCATTATTCCCAACATCGATTGATACATCGACGTCATTATTGGCGTCGTTGGGTTCATGATAGAACCGAAGATTTCGATGCCATGCGTTCGCAGGGTATCAGTAACCGCTCGTGAAATTAATTGAGTCAATTTGTTGCTGCTCAAAGTAAGCGGAGTATTGGGCGTATTATTACCACCCGGACGATCGAGGGTAGGTAACCCTCCCAACAATTTGATTCAACCTCGGAGGTTGAATCAAATTGTTGGGATTAGACATTGTTTCCGAACCGAGATATCACTTCCTTTTCTAACTATTCAATATTTTGCGTTGGACTTCAGGCACTGAATTCACGCACTTTTCAACACGATCGAAAAAGAACACGAATAAAAATCTTTAAAAATGAAAAGAAAATATTTAAATCCCACAAAATTTTTTCCCAGCAAAATAGCCGATGTTTCAGAAAATTCAACGAATAGGAAAAATGCATAGATTCCTTGTACAAATATTCTTATTTGTTTGCAAAAACAATATAATACATGTGAATTGGAAGTTATATTACTTTGGCAATATTATTCCTTATTTTGCCTTATTCACTTTGTTTTTAAAAAAGATTCTCTTTTGTAAATGAGGTTCGAATCTCCTTTTAACTATTGATTAATTCACTTGCACAATTGATTTATTTATTTTTTATTTCACTATCAATTGAAATAAAAATCACATTAATTTTCCACAAAATTTTTCACAACATACAATGTAAGTATTTACTTTTACAAAATATTAATTGTTTTGAAACAATCTGGTATTGGCGTAATTTTACAAAATGTACTTACATAAGCAACATTCCTGTATTCATAGCGTTGTCCCGGCGTCAGAAAATTAACAATTTTGAAGTGTTGGATATCCTTCGTCGATTGTGGATCCTTGAACGCTGCTCCTTCGGTTATGGTAGCTACTAGGGAAGAAATCAGCGACACACACGCGTATCTGCGGAACGTGTTTTATTTCCGGCTTATTTTCCTCGCTTAAATCGTAGTCGTAATCAAGTGCTTGGTTATCGCGAACAGTTATTACAACTTTTCGCAAATAAAAGGGCCATCCGCCAGTCTCAGCAAGATGTACGACGAAAGATACTTAATAATTTCGTATAGAAATTACCTTGTCAATCCTTTTCTTATTATTTGCAAATTTAAGGAAATAACGCGTGAGTAAGAACCACACTAGTTGGGCGCCAGTTAATAATTTAACGCGGGTAATATTCAAAAAAATTTATTTTTGGGGACAAGGCCCGTCTTTTCTTTTCTGAAGTTACAGGTAAACTAAAATTAATGTACATTGAAATTGAAATTGTCTTATGATCTAAAACTGCATACTAAGTGGTTCTCATGGAAATTTGCTGTTTCTCGTGAAAATTCCAGACAGTTCCAATTTCATGCAAAATACGATGCAGCCCTGGCGTCAGCATATTTTTAATATGGGAACGTGTTAATTGCATGTTAACTTACATAGTCAACGATAACATGTTCCCATGAACACATATTAAAACACATACAAGATGCCCATGAATCTGAATTTTTCCCACATCGTGAACGCTCGTCCACTTGTTTATCCTTTCCCGGACGAAAGAAAAAGGATCTATGATTTGACTTGGATGAAATTTACAACTTGTTACGACCTTATGATGCTTCAATTGTTGATAGGTTAACGTTTAGTGTTGATACGTTAGCAGCACTAATAGATTATCTTTTGGTAGTTCTCTTATATAGTTATATAAAAAGGGAAAATGTTTACAATGCTTAGTTGTCTAAGAAAACCTATATCTACAAGGTGGAAAAATACTGCGACCTTATATTTTTGATGGGGATCAATGATTAGTTCATCATCGCACTCGTAACAAAATTTCTCTTGGACCGACCAGAGCCGACCACTATGCTGTCGATTTTAGCAACTTAGGCTTTGGCGTCTTGAAGAACTTGAGTAAAGTATTCACCTGAACGTGACTGTTGAAAGAAAACGTTTGTGCTTTTTAGTAATTGAATGACAAAAAACTAAGTCTACAGGTGGATTTAGTAGGATTTATCCGATTCAAATTTTCGTGCCAAGTTATCACTGAGCATCAAAATTTAAACTATTTAATTTAATTCAACAAACATGCAGTTTCATCTCATGCAGAGGTATCCAAATCTGTATTTTGATAAACTCAAAATAATGCGTTGTGAACCTGCCTTATTTAATGTTACATAGTAGTGGCTTTATTGCCTGGACTTGTGATTTTATTGCCTTGAATGGTGATTTTATTGCCTCGAGTAGTAGTTTTATTGCCTCGATTCGATAAGTTGGCTACTGCATGGAGCATAAAATGCTCGTCGATTTTTATTTGTAATCCTGCCTCACTTCAAAAACTTTTATATTGGACCCATTACCGTTTTAAATTTATCGTTCAAACTAACTAAATAAAAACGCGAATAAATCAATTTATAAAATAATCTTTAATTGTATAAGCGAGAGTTACATCGTGTGATTTTTAAAAGGTTAACTACGCAACATAAAGAGTTGTGTTTATGACAAATCGAGGGCTGACAGATAAGCACATGCTAATCGTTTCACAAGCTCGCAAGAAATTGAAATTAAGAGAATACAATTGTGGGCCTTGCAGCAAAAGGGAGGCAAGTCCAAATTTCAAAACTGTTTGGTATTAAAGAAACCCTTTTTAAAAACGGAATAATACATTTATGTTTTAGAGCTAATGGTATCAAATAATATGAACATCTTTACATGTATTACTAAAGTTTTTAAGATGTACAAATAAGTTTAAGGATTACTACGATTTTTTAAATTTTGGATCTGCATCCGTTTTGCAACAAACTTCAAAAGTAATACTACCTTATATATTACTATGGATAATAAAACACATAAATCTAAAGTTTTTTTTTTTAATTCAAGAACTATGACTCAGCAAGTGAAAGATAAAACAACTTAAAGAAAAACGAACAAGTGTTTAACAAAAATTATGCATTTATAAGTCAAATTCAGCTTGGTCGTCGTCGTCTTTGCTAGAAATGACATCATTCGCTCCAACAGCTTCACTTGTAGAAATATAATTTATTTGGTGGAACATAGTTCGTCACCAGCTGCATAATATCTTTGTACTTAGCCGTTTACAACGGCAACGCACTATCATACAACCGTTGCTGAGACAGAACCGATAGGTTGGCTTGTACATTTCTCATTAAGGAAAAATTATAAAACATAGGCGTTCCAGCAGTAATACTAACTGCAATACTTTGAATGTGGTCCTTACTGTATTCAAAAATTCGATATTTAGATATTTTAAATCGTATCTTCTCTACATTTGTTATAACTTTTTAAAATGACTTTTAAAATAAATGTTTTTTTCTTTAAAAGCCGCTATTTATTTAAATTCATGATAACATTTTTGATTGTCTTCAACAAATAAGAGCTTACATTACGTCAACAATTTATCCATTAATTGGTATTTATTTGTTTAAATCTTATATAAATATACACTCATACGAAGAAGATAAGAATATAAAAAGCAAGCAAAAATAGAGTTATTTGTATGTAAAATAAACAGATATTTCAAAGAACATTTGCTTTCTTAAAGTTAATCATAATAAGAGAAGATAAATTTTTTATTGCAATATTTTGAATATCAATTCCAAGTTCACTTAATAAAATGGTACAACTCGAGCACCTTTAACTCCATTTGGTAAGCAATGAATAGTTATTGGTAATGATTTAACTTACAATTATCAAAACATTCCTGATCAACTTGATAAAAAAGTCTACTTTTAAGATAACGGCATTTTAATAGATCTGCAATGAAGTAAACTGTTTCCTTAATGAACAAAATGTATTTAATGTTGTAGAAAATTTCTTCATTTGAAGTACTATGATTAAAGGCCATATTTGACATGAACTTAATTCCATTGCTTTTAATCCAATTCAATATTAAAACTTCATTTATTTGGAAGCTTGCAGTTAACTGTTTTTTCATATGCTCATTACAATCGATATCCTGTATGGATAAAAAGCTGGACGGTTCTATTTCTAAATCTTTTATTCGTCCTTGAGCTAAAATTTTATAGGAAAATTTAAGCTGACGGACACAGTTTTACATATGTTTTTCCGAGATGAAATTACATGTGCGTATAGTTTTGTTTCTCTGTGCTTTGCTTCAAAACGCATGCACCAGATTTTTCTTAGTGGTCCTACCTTATGAATTATTTCAGGATAGTGTAACATGAAGTGGTGCTTTGGTTTGAGAGTATCATTAAATAGTTGGATATATTGTTGATGGTGATTTTTAATGAGAGATTTAAGAGTATCTTTTTCTTCTAAATGAATTTGAACTTTCATTAAAATATCAATCAAATTTAATAAAGTAACAATATTCTGCCATCCCTCATCTTCCTCGGGAATAAGATCACTTATGGTGAGGGGAAAGAAGTGAACCAGGCAAAAGATCTCAGATGCGGACATTGAAAGTTTAGCGGAATTTAAATGAAATCTCTTTATAATTTGCGAGATATTCTTTTCTTGTGAGCAATAACTAAAATGTTGTTTTCTATAGTTGAGAGAATCAAGGGAAAAATACGCTTTGATTTCAATAAAATAAGGAATTAATTTTGTCATACCATAAGAACAAACACCTTCTAAGACATCATGCATAATGTCTACAGATGAATTATTTGTAACATGGAAACTTGGAATATTATTAAATACGCATCTATGTTTTAAGCCATAAGCCGTAATTATTGAAATCGCGTGAAACTGTTTTTGAAGAATCGGTAAGAGTTTTAAGTTGATCTTTGCCTGATTTACAAAATCTACAGTAATATTGAGAAGAAAAACTAGTCACAAAACCTAGCACTTCATGCGAGCCTAAATTATCCCCTAAAATTAAACCCAAAACAGGATACACTTTCACGTTTCCTTTTGGCGTACAAATGACAATTCCGTTAATTTCCATGTCTATAAGATTAGAAACAAGTAAGTGATAGATCTGATCTGAATTAGTTTTTTTGTTGCAGGAATTGAAATACATAAGAGGAAGTATATTCTCAAGAGACGAACTATATTCAGGGGGCAAACATGGAAACTGAGAGTAAACGCCAGTGAGGGAGTGCTTTAAAGCATGGGATCCCAAGGGATTATTAATTTCAAAATCGTCAATGTATATAAAATATGGAATAACAATTTTGTTTCCAAATTGTCCTACTTTTTGCTTCCATAAAGAGCCTTGTTCAAAGTTGAAAAGTATTGGTTCTTTGCAATTCATCAAGATATACATATTTGAAATCATTTCATCAAACATACCAGGGAATTCCAAGAAAATTTTTAAATTACTTTTAATACTCATTTTTGTTACTTTAACATGGATACTATTATCATGATTCAAAGAGCAAGGATTAGGATTTTGTTGTAAACTGTACGATTTCGGCTCAAAAAATAGGTTGCATTCAGATAAGAGTTTAAGAAGTTTGTGTTCCATGTTAATTTTTTGGAAAGGATCTGAACAAAATCTAGCAATTTTATCAAAGGTGTCTTTTCAGGATTCAGGAATCACTTGCAAAAGATCATCGATCACTGTACTGAAAGAATCAGATATAAAGCTTCTTACATCGTTGACAATTTGTTGCGCTTGAAATCTTGATAGGTTTGATTGATTAAAGAGCTTAAGAACGAATAATAGGCTTTTTTTTTAAATACATCACTAATGTTTTCTTTAATAGTTACTTGGTATGCAGGATTTGTTTCTAATTCCTCATCTTCAATATCCACAGAAATCTTGACATTTTGTGCAGTATTATTTGTTACAGTTTCAATGTGTTTTGTTTTAATGTGACGTTTGAACATATACACATTTTGAAATTTATGGCCGAGCTTAAAATGTACACAAAGGGAGTTTAAATCAAGAAAAACTTTGTTACATTCAAAGCAAATCATTGTGGTATTATGGCTTCTAAATTAGCTACAAAGGCGGAATATGTTGGGGTATATTTGTCGGATTTTAAATTAATTTGAAAAATATATTTTTGAAGAAAAAGCCAAATTAAATAGCTTTCTTGTGCATAACAAATATCAAAGACATGATGAGCTTCAAATACAATATCTAGTGCTTTGTGGAAATTACTAAACGAATATGATACATTGTCAATTCGAACCTGAAACTCTGTAACTGTATCCCAATCATTTCCAATAGCAAGAATTATAGGCTGGATTGTGAGTCCAAGATCAGCGTATCGCTGTCTCATTCGTTCAAGAGCTGGATTGAGGTCGTTTTCGCTCTAAAAATGCGTTAGCTAAGAATCGATTATTTATCCTAAGTGAAAATATATTACCTTTACTAAAAGTAAAATACTTTGTCTGCAATCTGTTACAGTGGGCTTGTATTTTGAATATTTAGTTTTTATGTAGGTACGAGTTGTAAGTAAACTTGAGAGTAATAATATAATTATAACATCTCGAGAGTTTTCTGATAAGTCACTATCAAGCTTCGTAAAGAGTAAAGTAAAGAGATTGAGGGTCTTTGACATTTTCCCTTAAATAATCCAAAAGTTGCGGTATTATTGAAGCCCATTTACTGATTAAATTGAACTCCTTCTCAGGAAATAACGATTTGAAATCCAGCTCAATCTGAAAAGAAATGCACTTGTAAAAAAATTATTTGATTATACTTATGGTTCTCACCAAAGTGTAGCCCAAATTGTGCATGTAAGCTGGCCATTCTTCAATGATCTTACTTATATTTCCTGCTTTTTTTAGGCTCTCCATACGAAACTTATGGCACAAAGTCCATTTTTGTCGAACTCCAAGCCGATTTTCTTTATTATATTTTAAGACTGCTTGTAAAGATCTTGACTCTTCTTCAGAAACTAAAATAAATATTAAAATTTTCATAACTTAATCAATTAATTAATTAAAAATTTTACCATCTGTGCTGTTAGAATTTTCTTCGGATGTTAACTGTGCGCATTCAGGACCACTTCCCGATTTTCTGTATCGACTGTCAATAAGATTATACTTCCTGTAACTTCTGCTTGCATTATTATATCTGTGGAATAATTTTTCCAATGGACCGGTGTTTCCACAGCGAGGAATGTAATAAATATCCTTAAAAAAATCGGTGAATATCTGGAAGTTTTGGGAATCACTTTTCGGTTTCCTCAGAAAAAAATTGGAAATCTGAAACGCACATATACTTCTTGTTGTTAACAAAATGATCAACAATAACGTCAACCAAGTAGGATCGATATTTTGAATCCAGTTTTTTGTTGAGTTTGTAGTATTCCAAAACTAATTTTCCTTTAGGATTAGTGGAAAGTACTGTTGTAAGATCCTATATAGATTTTAATATTAGTTAAAATTTCAGACTTTTATATTTCTTACTGTACCAATTTTTGCTATTTTGATGTTGGCGCAGATTCTCTCTCAACGTCAGGAATTCCTTCAATACACGATTCTAAAGTACTTTGGATTTGAGGTTCACTTAAATTTGAAGTTGGAAAACTTCGACACGAAATACACACGCTTTCAGCTTCCGGCTCAAAACCCTTTGAAATACAATAAAATTCAATATGCCAATGAAATAGATAGAACAAAATTTCGAAACATTATTTTACATTTAACTGTCTCCATTCCCGCAATTTGTGAGAAAACTTAACTCTCAATCCAATTTTCGGAATCAATTCGGCCACTTCAGCTTTTGATATACATATGCTTTAGCACTTCAAAATCTATTTCATGTTCTTTCAGCAAATCATAAACAATAGATAATATTATAAAACATTACATAACTTATTCTTTCCTGACGATGCTCTCGCATAAACGTATAATGATCATTTAATCAAAAGCAGCGCTTGTTATTTTAACTTGCCCAATAAATAAGCCACAATATTAATCATTGGCGAAAACATCATCAGTAAGATTTCAAAATATTCTTTTAAAAGTCTTACCGTCAAATAAACTCCACGATTGCGGTAAATTCCACATCACTAACAATTCTTTCACCACACTCGTTGAGCTCATCACATTTAAATTATTTAAATCCATTTGCACACACTAAACATAAACCGATCACTATCAATTGCGAACGAGAAATGATCAAACCGCGCCCAAATGTTTCCATGAACATAAGGATCATTTCTAGAAAGCGCTGCTGTTGATGATAAAATTTATCCAATATCCAAGTTTACCACAAATTTGTATTTAATACAAATTCGTGGTTAATACAACAAATGCATTTTAACGGACATGCATTTTGTATATTTGACATGTTCGGATGAAAATTTCTCATGAATTATGGTTGAGTACCAGTAAAATGTATTCGATACACTTCCTTTATTTTTCATAAATAATTTATTAGTAAAATACAAATTTCGTAGTTATGACGACTATTTATGTGTTGATATTACAATAAATTTGGGAGGTTAAAGTACAATTTTTAATGGTATTATCCACATGAAAATCTTTAAAAAATTGGTTATGATAAATAGTTTATTAGTACGGAGTACATATTTAACGTATGTGAAACATATTTTCAACGACATCAAAGAAATGTAACATGTACATTTTCTTTTTTTCCGTGTACTTTGAGTCATCTTCACTGAAGCAGACGCGTTTCGACTACTTTGAGTCATCTTCACTGAAGATGACTCAAAGTAGTCGAAACGCGTCTGCGCACACAACTAAGCAAGGCCCGTCGGCTTTTAAAGAAAAAAAGAGAATTGGCCTGCGGATATCAAATAAACAAAATTATTGACGACTTTCAAAATGCTTACTAAAGTAAGCACAACTTGAAAATTTTAAGATGCTTGCTTAATGCAATCGCAATATTCAGAAGTTGTAAAAATTTAGTCTTTCTTTCTATTGAACTTCTCTATTACGCCAAAACACCGACCACATGGCAAAAAGCTGTGTCCTGGTTCAGGAAATCGATGAACAATCTTCTCAATAGATGAACACCTCATAAGAGTACACAGATACTGAACTAATGTCGAGTTCTTATTTCGTGCTGCTGCATTATGTGAGAATAAATACAGTATTTTAACTGTGCTTGGTAAAATGTTATCTATGTAGTGATTCATGATAGATACGACTTCGTTTGGTGATTTTCGAGCTATGGTTTCATCGTATAAATAAAAATGAGCAATGCCTGTTTTTGCTGAGTGGATACCAAAATTATATGCCCAAAGTTGACGTTTGTCTTCGCCTGCTGAAATTTTAGGTAATTGCATCTTCTGCTGATAGTCAAAAGTTAACACCTCACACTCGTCATTAGAAATAGCAAATTGACTCTTCTCTTTTAAATCAACAAAAAAGTTTCAGCTTTGGCTTGGTGGAGATTCTTTTCTACCTGTATTTGCCGGATTTCATCACTATCTAATGTCTTATCTTTTAATTTGTTATTCATGTTACACTTCTTGCATGTATCTGAACGTGGTGATCCAAAGCTGTATTTAAAATTTTGTTTGAAGTATCTGTAGTAAAAATCAAATGATACTATTGGCTTAGCAGATGCTTCGAGACTAAGCTCATTCTGCTTCAAATATAAATCGTACATCCTCTTAACATTTGACTCAGGTGATAGATAATAACGAGAGCTTTTATTTCTGCTGGAGTGAGACTCACGTCGTGGAAAACTTCTAATGTAAGAGTCAACTTTGGAGACCCAATCACTCGAAATTCGATTTGGTCGATTTTGATGTTTTTCACGCTTAGATTTAGCTAGTATATTTACAGTAAGGTCGCTATTCTCCTTTGAAATATTGTCTACTTAATTTTTCAGAGTTTCCATGGATAGATGCAAAGCCATTTCGACAAACTGGTATGTTTCTATTTCCAAATGCAATAAAATATTTATGTGAACAACTCCGTTTCTTCTTCGTACCAGTTTTTGGTCTTTCCCTTTCAACATTTCCAGTTTTCATAAGACTTCCTAAATAAACGTTTTGCACTTAAGATTTTCCCAATTCATTAAAATTTTTCAATATTATATTTCGCATTTCTTCATTTATTTGAACAAAACATTTATACTTTTTGCAACAGCAATCCGATCCTGTTTTTCTTTCTCTCCTTTCGCGGCCTTTATAGTTTGAATAGCTTTTCCTAGTAGCAATAGCCTTCTTTATAACATTGCGTTTCCATTGTGAAATATGTGCAGCTTTTCTTTTTTTCTGAGATTACACCACTGCTTGATGGGCATGGATGATTTACATCAGATTCGTCCGAAATATTCATACCATTATTGTTGTTTGCACTAGTTTGGTTTTGGAATGTTGACAAATCACGATCACTTCTATCACCACTTGAACTTGAGTCGTGTTCAAGAGGGTGGTAAATATCAGATGATCCACTACTAAACGGTTCGGACTCACTCATTTTACGCACTCTTGACACTTTCAAAGTATATATAAAATACAAAACAAAACGTACATCCGTTTAGGCCGAACTCGAAACATGCACTGTATTGTCACAGATGATGCAATCAAACCGTTTGTTGCAAAAGGGAGGCAGGTCCGGATCTGCTGCCTTCTTACACCAAGCGGAATAGGGTGGCGCATACTAATTTTGTTACAGCGCGCTTATTTTTAATCGGATCCGCCCCGTTCATGCAAAAAAACGGTAAATGATAAAAATTTGGATCTGCCCCCTTTCGCTGCAAGGTCCTCAACTTCAACACATCATACCTTTGCCCACTTAAGTTTTCTAAACACAATCAAAGTTCTGATAATTGTTCTAAGATAACTTCTGTTAGTTCGAGAACGGTGAATTTTTCGATCGCAATCAGTCCTAGAAAACTTTCGTTTATAATAATTTCTGAGGCTCTGTTATAGTTTTGAGTTTGATTAACAGACATATACCTAACTGTTAAGGTCATCTGCTTAGTTTTACTAACGTCATTGGTACAATCCAAAATAAGAGAATAACATTTCGATTTACTAATAGCTTTCAGAATATGGTTTTTTATACTGTCCGACGTGTTAATGAGCTCATTTTTAACAGTTTTACATACATGCTTGTTTCTTCTCTTTCTTCAAATCTCTACCCAACATAATAGGATCGAACTCAGCTAACAATTCGAAATGTTCTAAAAAAAATTATAGTTATTGCAACTGAAAACTTTTATTTTAAATACTGATGAAATCAAAAACCAAGAAAACCCTTTCTACATTTTAACATAAAACTTTATTTCAAAAAGGAACGTTAAAAATAATAGTCCCGTAATAATTCACTTTAGTAAAAAACGATCCAAATTCGTAACGATTTAATTTCGCGAGCGATAGTTCTGTCGTATGCAACTTCCAAAATACTACTGAAGCTTAGTCTCTAAATTGCAGAAAGTACCGAAATTTTCAAACAAAGAAATCAATTTGAACAAAGGATTTCGGTACTTTTCCTTTAACAAATTGAGTTGTCTCTATCTAACTATTTACTATAATTGTCATTGTGAATGTTACGATATTCTACTACTTTAAATCTACTATTCTGAATTGTAATGAATGTTACGATATTCTACTACTTTAAATCTACTATTCTGAATTGTAATCTCTTAATGACATTTACTTTGACATTTCACTTTAAATGTCATAGTTGTTATTGTTTGATATAAACAAGTGCGGGAGTGAAGTTCTGATCAAATAAACAACTGAATACAATAGTATCCATGGAAAGTGACCGGGATTCGTGCATCCAGCTATTATAAGATAAGTGGCTTCATTTAGTTGACCCAAAACATCGATTCTTTGTTTTTTTCTTTCATTTTCAGATGGTGAATAACCGACAACCGCAATCAGCGATGCAGGATCTGACTGGCGAGCAACAATTGATACAGATCATCAGAAGTGCTTTGAAATGACAAGGCCACTTTTTGCCAACATTTTGATGATTGAGGCTATACGTAATAAAACTCCATTCCAGTGTTCTTTTTCTGATTTAATTATTCTATATGACTCGTCATTTATCGCATGCGATGATTTAAGCCTACTTGAAAGCTCGATTCAAGCCTTTACAGCTTCTACACGGTGAACTGTGGTAGTATAATTGCCAAGAATCGGATCTTCCTTCATATCCGTGCTAACAAGCAAATCTAACCGCAGATAGGATGGCAAGGATTTTCCATGATGCCAGGGTTGTTAAATCTGCAAATGTGACTAAGCGAATAGAATTTAAACCCATCCTTCGCAACGATATACGGTGTACGAAATAAAAATCAATCGACTTTACCTTTCGATGGTCGAAATTAAATTCTTTTATCCACTTCCCAATTAATCACATAAATACCATTACTTACTGTCATAAATGTTCTTCTTGCCCTAGTAAATTTATTCACAAACACTTTTCCATATTCACAACAAAAATGTACGCACATTTGCCCCAAATCCATCTATTTACGAACTGGCTCCTTTGCCAGGACGACTTAGTCGATTTCCTTTTAATATTTACGGCCCATGAATCGCGATATCACGCAGCTTATTGTAGTTAATGGTTAACTACGGCACTTGTAACTAGGGTTGTAATGGAGGCCTTCTTAGCGGAGGCGGATGCGGAGGCGATGAGTTTCAGTTCCGCGGATGCGGAGGTTAACGGAGGCGGAGGCGAAAGTGGATGTAGATAAAGTAGTAATTTATGGTTCATTTAAGTTTTTATTTTAAATACTTACATTTCAGTAAACATAATAACCTACCAAATACCTTATATACCTTAATTTTGATTACTAGAAGGTAATGTTTATTACAATACCTTCTAGTAATCAAAATTAAGGAGAGGTAAATTATATTTGACAAACAATAGTTTTGCGGCTTTGTCACCTTTCAAACGATTTCTAAGGGGTTCATAAATTAATCTTTAATCTTTAACATCCTTTCGATCATATAAAAAGTACTGTTACATCTGAAATGAAAAAATCATATTGAATTTGTTACAAATTATATCACCGGTGTGTTGCCCATGAAGTGAGCAACATTTTAAAACAATTTTCATACGGGTAAAATCTTCAGTTATCCCATGTGCAGTTAGGTTCAAAAGTGACACGTTAGCACTTGGCTCAGACCAAACATCAGTAGTGAATGACAGTTTTAAAAAAGTTTTAAGCATTTGCCCAATTTTGGTAGCTTGTTACGGGTGACTAGCTTTTATCCGGGGACCACACCACGACCACTAAGGAGTTCGGGATGCATGTCATTTACACACCCCAAACCCGCTTGAGCATCGAGGTAGCAGTTGACTCATTGTATTTTTCTTTCGACACTAATACTACTCTCATGCAAAAGATGGAAATGTTATTGTTATATAAGTCAAATTGTTATATAATTGAAGAAGAAATGTTATTTTTGTATAAACAATATTATTTATTCGTCGAGCTAGAATAGGGCGTTAAATTTAGGTAGGGAGCAAACGGCAGCAACGGACGACGAACGACATCAGAAGGGGGCCGGTCGACCATCACTTTTCCCAACAAGGATAACCTATGGCAACGCATCTAACGCAAGCTTTACACTTGTGGCTATTCTCACATTCTTTAATGTGAGAAATGGAGTTCGAACATCTGGACTGATATTTTTGTTTTGGTTCTTGTTTACCATACTGAGTATACCAAGATGTAGAACCGAAGTTCGACTGAAGAATATGCGTGTTGATAACGGAATCGAGGACTCATGGGCCGAATACAAATACATCAGCTTTATGGTATCATTTGCTGCTTGTTGTGCCCCAGTAATATTAAATTGCTTCGGGGACAAGAAGCCTCGAAGGATGAAATATGAGACGACAGAGAAAGAATGCCCAGAATTGAGTGCAAGTTTCTTGTCCAAAATCACATATCAGTGGTTCGACATATTAGCATGGAAAGGTTTTCGAAACCCTCTTGTTGTCGAAGATCTTTGGGATTTAAAACCTGAAGACTCATCCAAGGAAGTCATGCCGATTGTCGCTAAACATTGGGAACGTTCAGTACAAAAGTTATCACAGACTCAGCAACCACAAATAGAACATCCTAAAGCTGAATTCTCAAAAAATGCAGCTAGCGTTAATTTCTCCAACCAAAAACCAAATGAAAATCGAAAAAAAAAACATCAATTATGCCACCAATAATTAAATCATTCGGTGGGGTCTTCCTCTTTGGATCATTCCTTAAGCTTCTTCAAGACATTCTGACATTTGTGTCCCCGCAAGTACTCAAATTGATTATTAGCTATGTTGAAAACACAAGTTCAGAACCGGAACCGGAATGGCGAGGCATATTCTATGCAGTGTTACTTTTTGTAGTTACTTCAGTACAAACATTAGTATTAGGTCAATACTTTCATCGCATGTTCATTGTTGGCCTTCGAATTCGTACTGCATTGATAAATGCGATTTATCGAAAGGCGTTAATAATATCGAATAATGCAAGAAAAGAATCAACTGTCGGTGAAATTGTTAACTTAATGGCTGTAGATGCTCAACGATTCATGGATTTAACAACATACTTGAACGTGATTTGGTCTGCTCCTTTACAAATAGGATTTGCTTTGTACTTTTTATGGGAAATCTTAGGACCATCTGTGTTTGCCGGTTTGGCTGTTATGATAATTTTGATTCCTGTCAATGGCTTCATCGCAAATAAAATCAAAGGATATCAAGTTAAACAAATGAAAAACAAAGACGAGCGAGTGGAATTAATGAACGAAGTATTGAGTGGTATGAAGGTTTTGAAATTATACGCCTGGGAGCCTAGTTTTGAACAGCTTGTCTTGAATATTCGTGATAAAGAGATTGATATACTTAAAAAGACTGCTTACTTAAACGCTGGAACATCATTCCTATGGTCTTGTGCACCGTTTTTGGTGCCATTGGTTACTTTCGGTACTTACGTACTAGTAGAGGAAAACAACGTACTTGACGCAACAACTGCTTTCGTTTCTCTATCTTTATTCAATATCTTACGTTTTCCTCTTGCTATGTTACCAATGCTCATCTCTGGTATAGTTCAAACACAAGTTTCGGTCAAACGTATCAACAAATTTATGAATAGCGAAGAATTGGATCCAAATAACGTGTACCACGAACCAAACGAAGCTTATCCTATGGAAATCGAAAATGGAAGTTTTTCATGGGGCGACGAAGAAATCTGCTTACGAAACATCAACATGAAAATTGCGAAAAATCAACTGATTGCACTGGTCGGAACTGTGGGTTCAGGAAAAAGTTCTGTCGTATCTGCTTTCCTTGGTGAAATGGAAAAGATAACTGGTCGCGTAAATACTTATGGGAAAATTGCTTATGTTCCTCAACAAGCGTGGATTCAAAACGCTACATTACGAGATAACATTCTTTTCGGCAAGCCATATGGAAAAAAAAACGTTATGATCGAGTGATTGAAGCATGTACATTTTAGACTGACAACTACAAAATGTCATTCGGCGATGACATTGTAGGATGACCCAGTGACCCACATATTGGGACTGATCAGCTGTTCCCAAAATAATGGGTAATACAGCCCAACTCGCGTGCAGCAACCATTGGTTGCATGGGTGCGGAGCCCAGGTGTCGAAGATGGTTGGTGGCCGCGCTACGAACCGCGCCAAAACGAAAGAAAGAGTTCGTCATATGAATGGGAGGCCAACCACCTCCAATGTAGCGGACGCCCGTTAAGGCGAGCAAATTTAAAGGGCGGAGGACTAACGGAAGCCCTCGGGATTCAATTGGGACTCAAGGCGGGAAGTCGGAGGATTTTATATTGGCAGCAAAGATAAGGTGTTTAAAACGTGGAACTTTTCGTCTTCGTCACCACGGCAGACAGCGGAACAAGAGAAGAACCTTTTGATTCGGCGAGGAGCGTAACAAGACGATAATCCGGTTCCCAGGATAAGGAGAGTAATCAGGCGACCGTTTGCTGGGGCCCCAAGAAACGACAGATTAGGGAATTTAGGAAAAGGTATCTATTTCTTTAGTTTTATTGTCCTTCTAAATTACATCAGATTTTATAGAAATTTCTTGAATATAACAAGTGAATATAACGAATTATAATCGAAAAGTGTGATTGTTATTGAAAAGTGATATTTTCTTTGTGGATTGTGCGCGGCGCTCAAGCGGGGAGTTTTTCTTTTCCGCGTTTCGGTCCAACAGGTTTTTTTTTCCTTTCAGGAGGTCGTGGTGTGGTTACACGGAGTAGTGGGTACAGGTTAGGGACGTGAGTAAGGGTAGCGATTACACTTCTCTTTTTTCCCTCCCTTTAGATGTTAGGGGTTAACCCTCGTGCGTGCGCGGACGGATCGTCTACTCGCTGACGATCCTATTGGTCAAACCATCCAGCCTAGGGATAGCGAGTTGGCGCCTGCGCCGTCTCCGACGGAGCGAACCGGGCCCGCAAGGCTGGACCGCGCGTCTACCCTTGAGGCGTAAGGGTGTAATAAGCTACTCTAGTATATATTTCATTACAAACATGGTCAGTAAAAAACTGACGCCCTATTAATTGGTAATAGGGCGTCAACCGTTTGCATAACACGGCAAAAACCAATACCTTCGACAAAATTAAACGCAAGATTTTGTAAAGCAATCATTTCTCCGATCATATCGTCCAATTTCTTTGCCTTGGGATGTGATGTATCCCAAATTTTTTTTTAAGATTCTTCTAAGGACAGCTGCCTTTTGACTTGGTGTTATGGTGTAACGGACGTAGACTGTTTTGATTTCTTTTGTTCTCTTTCTTTTTCTGCTCCACATAGTTCTTCGTATTTTTCTTTATGAACTGACCTCAAATGCCCTTTCAGCGATGTCGTAGTCCGACCTTGAATAGTTTTTCCCACAGGTTTTACATTTCGCAAAATAAGTATCTATTTCTACAAAAAACTGCCAAATCACACTTGTTTTCGGCTTCATCATGCGACTTAATTAAGCAGAACAATTATTTTGCACTAAATCACTTAAAACAATCGCGGTTCAATTATAATTAGGTATATTACATCGGTGAAATTTCGTAACGTCTAACTCGTACAAACAATTCGACAACGACAGGTTGATTCCTGTCGTGTATCATTCATTTGACAAATGACATACGCCCGCCCGTGCCCCCACCCCAACCGCTTCCTTGCCGCGCACTCGTTAAATCTCGACCATTTCGCGCGGAACACGCGAGTGGACGGTTGTCGGGAGCGAGTGTCGCTCGCGCGTTATTGCTCTCTGATTACGTCAATAAAACTCCGTTACAACTCCGCAAAAATTGTACGGAGGCGGAGGTACGATTTCTTGCGGAACTTCCGCAGTAACGGAGGCAGAGGCGGAGGCGAAGTTCTGTTACAAACCTACTTGTAACCGTGTTAACTATTTGTCTTCATTCGTAGATCTTAACGAAAATGAGCAGCAATGGCACTTGTAACCGTTTAGCTGTATGACGAAAATGAAATAATTTATACGAAATCTTTTGATAGACTATTTTATTTTATTTTAAATTAAATTCTTTATACAAAAACATTTTAATTACTTACTAGAACATCAGTCGAACGAAATTCCCATGTCGTCTGCAAAATGGATCTTCACCTTGACTACCTGTCAATCTTGGTGTCACAGCCAAAATGCATTGCGAGCAATAACGTGCACTAGTGCGAATAATAATAAACAAAGAAGAACTTGATTTACGATTAGTGCATTTTGCTGGCAACGCGTCTGGTTGTTTATGGAAAAAAGTTACGCCGAGAAGAAATCTGATCACATTAGAAAACACATGTGAAAAATTCAAAAAATATAGTTCTATGATGAATTACGGAATTTTTGATTTCCCTGTGTCCATGTTGACGAACACCCTCTACGGTCAATACATTTCCTTCGCATTACATTTTTTCTCACAGAATATATGAATACTCGTACCTTATCGGATTAAAAAGTCTTTACTCAATGATTAAAAATAAAGAGTCCATGTGCCACATAATATCTCAACTACGAGTACTAATTACCTTACACTGCTTGTGAGTTATTCAAATTTAAGGGAAAGTTTAGTTTATTGCAATCCTCAGTGTAAAGTTTGATTTTTTTTGGAAATTGGTGAAGCTGTGCTGTCTGTTTTTGCCTTTACTAATTACTTGGAAGGCCCACAGCAAATTGTATTGATGTGTGTATAGGGTTTTAGAAGCAAAAATTTTGTTCTTTAGCTTTTACTCTATATTTATCTTTTACTCTTTGTAAATGATAGAATTTATTACTCCCTTTTGTTTACGACGAGGTAGGCGGCTACGACGATGAAGATTACGAATGATGATGTCGTTGTTGTTGATGATGAATAATGATGTTGTTGTTGATGATGTTGTTGGTTATAATGATAATGTTCACGATGCTGTTGTTGGTCCAGTTGTTTCGATTATGAACCCGTAGTGGCGTTTGCCTGGGTTCTGTCATGTATGTTTATTCATGAGAAGCGAGAAGAACGACTCAAGCAAATTTCTATTTTCTCTACGAAATTGCTTGCGCCGCTGATATGTGGAATTGGCTGGCAGACGAAGATTTCTGGTGGAACGAGTGTCTGTTTACGCCGTGAAGCGTGCGCCGATGTTGGGACGTTGTCAGTCGCCACAGGTTAAATGAAAGTGGGCGCAGAGTGCCTTCCTAGGTGATAAGAAGTTTAAGATCCAGTTTAACGTAGTCTTTATTGATAGTTAATTCTTACTAAAGTTGAACAGTTCTGAGATGTTTACTCTTTTGCGTGCACTGGCTATATCACAGTTGATAGCCATGCAATTTTCTATCCTTTTGTTTTTGTTGAATAAGTAAGTAACAGTATTGATTAGAGCTGCCACGAATATTCGGCTACTATTCGGTATTCGGCCTATTCGGCCCCTATTTTTGGTATTCGGTATTCGGCCGAATAATAGGTACTATTCGGCCGAATACCGAATACCAAAACATGGACAATAAAGACACATCATATTAGCTAAGATTTGTATTTATTACCAAATTACAATACTTTAATAAGTAAAATTAGTCAGTGGTAAGTTGTGATGGATAAAAACAAGTTTTTCAGCATTTTTTTTTTTTTTTTTTTTAAATACCTCCTTCCCTTCCACTCTCTCCATCACACTTTCTTCGTCGCACAACGCTCGTGCGATCTGCACTTCACATTTCGTCGTTTCTAGAGGTGTGCCACCCAGACAATGTTTAAAACATCGGTATAAGGGGGCACACAAAAAATATGTGAAGTCATCCTGTTAATCTTTTCATGTCCGATTCGTTAACAGCTCTCAGAGGTAAAAAAAATATTAATTCGACGCAGTAAAAAAAACTCTGAGTTAAAAGAATGGCTGTTTCTTCAAGTATCTCGACGATAGGGTCAACAATGCCCTAAGATGCTATTTTGAAGTTACTGGACAGATAATAATAAATCATAAGGCTAGCTGTGTCTGCCCTAAGATGCTATGTTGAAAGTTTCTGCGCTGAGATTCAATCGCTATTCATTAAATAGTTCCTGAGTCTTTTCTTGAAGATCATAAGTGAATTCGCTTCTTTTACTGATTCCGGGAGATCATTGTATATACGAAGGGCATCATTTGTAGGATCGTTCTTTAGACGATCTGTTCTTGCAAATGGTATAACAAATTGGTCTGCGTTCCTAGCATTGTATTGATTCTTTTGTGATACCCTAACAAATGGCACTTGTGGGGACAAGTTGAGGTTTAAGCATTTGAAGATAAACTTAGCTTTCTCCATTATAATGATTTGGCTAAAAGTTAACGCGTTACACGATTGGTACACTAATTTTGTTGACGTGAGCCTTGGGAGATTATGCATATTTTTATATGCCTTAGTTAACATCCTGGAGATGATATTAATGTTTATCTTTGATGACTGACTCCAGATTACCACTCCGTAATGTAATTTTGACAATACGAATGCATTTAGAACCAGTTGTTTGATGTTCCTCGGGAATCCCTCGTACCTACGTAATAAGCCGATTATGGGGGCTAATTGCCTTCTTAAGCTGTTTATATGTGGGAACCAAGTTAAACGGTGGTCAACGATTAGGCCAAGATATTTAAATTCAAATACCCTTTGCAGATTTTCGCCGTTAATTTTTATATCAATATCAATGTCTTCCTTGTTCTTTTGTTTAAAAATAACAAACTTAGTCTTTGTTACATTCAGCGCTAGTTTATTTTCGTTTAACCACAAACTATATGTTTTCAGATCCTCATTGATGGAGTCTTCAATGGCATTCTTGTTACATCCTGAGTACAGGAGTACTGTATCATCAGCATATAATGTGTAATGCCCATTTAGTCTACATGTAATCAAATTATTTGTGTATAATAGGAACAAAGTGGGGCCTAGTATGGAACCTTGTGGAACTCCTGATTTCATTGGTGCTGGGTCACTCAAAAAATTATTGACTTCTGTTATCTGCAATCTACCTTTTAGATAACTGTGAAATAACTGATTCGCTTTGCCTTGTACACCATATGATTCTAATTTACGAAGCAGAAGGTCATGGTCGACCGTATCAAATGCTTTCTTCAGATCCACAAAAATGGCAACAGCATAGTCTCCATTGTCAAGCCTTTCATTGATGAAATGGGTTACTGAGATCAAAGCATCAAGTGTTCCTTTGGTTTTTTGAAAACCATATTGATGGGAATTTAGGATGGAATTATCCACAATGAACGATGTTAAACGGGTGTTAATTATTTTTTCAAAAATTTTACTGAATCCTGTAAGAAGCGCAATCGGGCGATAGTTATTCGGGTCCGAACGATCACCTCCCTTAAATATAGGAATTATTTTCGCTAGCTTCCCCTCCTCAGGAAACGTCCCGTTTTTGATGTGCTCATTGTAAAAGTCAGCAAGGAGACCTGCTATTTCGTCTCTGACGAGCATAATTTCGTCCATTGTTATGTTATCACTGCCTGGAGCAGTGTTCTTCTTCATTGCCTCGATGGTTTTATGCACCTCGTCTTTGTTGATGGTAGCAAACGATTACGCTTTTCATCGTTAATGATACCAGCTTCAGAAAACAACCTCTCACTATACACGCTACTCCCGGGAGAAGAAAGATAAACTTTAGCAAATATGGAGAGGTTTGGGTATTGTGTTTCGTTTGCTGACCACCACTTGTAAGGATCAGCTTTCCTATCTAGGCGAATTGTTTTCAAATAAAAATCCATCTCATTTGCCACAATATTCTTCTCTACGTTCTCCTCATCATTATTATTACTATTTCGCATATTATCTGTAGCGACTTCCTCAAAGCATTTCCAGAAACTATCGTGTATTTCAAATATCTTATCATTTTCATTCAAGTTTCTTTTCTTACGAAGTGGAGAAGAATCGTCATCGGTACTACTAGATTCATCATTACAACTTAGTTTTAGAGCTTTTAGAAGAATTTTTGTTTTGCTCTTTCTGCTTGAACTAGTCCTAGGAAATTTGTTTTGAAGCGTGGATCAAGAAGCGTAGCAACCAGATATTTGTTGTTTTCATCAAAGTTAAATCGCTTTTCAAGCTCGGCTTGCAGTGAATATCTCATTGTCACTACATTTGGTACTTTTTCAGCTGTCTCTGCCTTTCCCAGATATTTTAATAAAGTAACTGCATGTGGAATCACTTCAGAGATGCAGGAGATACCTGAGCTGGTTATTTTGGTAATCTCTTCGAATGGTTTGAGAAGTTTGATACATTGTTCCATTAGTTCCCATTGAGCATTTGTTAAATTATTTAAAGTATCATGATCTGTTATGTACAAGGATACTGCTCGCTTTTGTTCTAATAATCGCTCCTTTAAATAATACGTAGAATTTGTTACCCCCACTTTTTACCTCGCGAGAGCCACTATGGCCCTCAGGGAAACTGGAGTACTCCAGCGGGGCTTATGGACCCGGTTAGCTCGTCCGAAGACGGGCGTGAGGCGCCACTCGCTTGTCCCTCAAAGCCCCAGATAGCCGCCAAGCGAGAATGCGGCTAACCGGATTAAACGCGACGTTATTCGGCCGAAACCCTAGCTAATAACCACACTATGACCTTCACTACAATCCTTCACCTACACTACTGTACTCCTCTACTTCTTACTCACACTCATCTTCGCGTGGACCACTATACCACCCCCGAACACTCTGACTTCCGATATCACGAGTTTCATTTAATTCCACGACACTTCCACTTCGACTTGTTCTTCCAAGCCGCACTCGTCACAACCCGTAATCTGAAAACTAAGTTTTTCTCTGATCTTGTCCTAAAGACAAAAATTTCTTCCTCCAAACATTAATACATCTCAAAGAAACTACGATTATTGAAAATTTTCCAACACATGTACTCCAAATCGGAACTTCCATATAATTTCAGCATGTGATACACTGTATTCAATAAGAAAACTTACTCCTATTATATACCTACAAAGGGGCCCCTTCGACGATCGTATACGCTGTTGTACTTTGTAGCCTTTCCTCCAATGTCTGGGCTTGCTCGTCGTTTTGATACTAATTTTCCCTTTGCTTGGATCTCAATTGCTTATTCCGCTGTCCTCCACTGAAGATTGCCGCTGCGCTTCGAATTACTTTCTTCCTGGTTGTTCTTGCTCCGCTGCTTCGTCGCACACGAAAGAAAAGATAAAAGAGGAGGCGCGTCATTCTTCGCGCGCTTTTATAGCCTCCTCCTAACGACTATGGTTCCGCACTTCGGTCATCCACCTCTTCAGCGGGGTAATTTCTTTCTGCCGCCACTTGGTCTCCGCTCCCCTCTGGTGGCGAGCACTCCAAGTGCGGCTGAATCAGCTGAACATAATTCACTGACAGTTTGGTAGTTTCACTGGTGATTGCAATCTCTCCGGAGGGTGCGGTGAAAGTAAATTGTTTTCCTGTTTTGTTTATAATGCAATGTTCGAATATGGTCCAAATTAAGTCTAAATGATCACTGTTCTTCATTTGTAAGCCCTCGCATAGTTTTGACATTCTTCCATATGCTAATTCATAGAATTTTCTAAAGAAGAGTGATAGAGATCCTGCTCTAGGTTTTGGTGGGCTAACCTCTTTCGTTCTATCGACATCACATTTAGCTTTTGTGCTCACATCTTGTACTGGTTGGTGGTTAGGCAAGTTAAGTTATTGTTGAATGGATTTAAGTTTTTGCTCTGCTAAGCCTGAGTGGTTAAAATGAGTAACGATTCGTCTCGCAGCAGCTACCATCTGTAGTACTTCTGGTTGAGATTTTAGTGACTCCACTATAGCTCGTTGCAATTAATGAATAAAGCACCTGCCTAAATCATATCCTGCATCTCACACACCTTTTATCATATTAGCCCCACTATCATGGACAAGTAAATGGATCTTGCATTTAGGTATATTCCATCTTTCTGGAATAGCCTCGAGTTCTTTAGCACTATTGGTACCAGAATGTGACCCAGGAAACGATTTCATAGCTAAAACGCCATGTTACAAAACGAACTCTGAAGATATCCAGTGCGAAGTGAAGCTCAAAAAGCTCTCGTTATTGTGCTGACATGTCCATATATCAGATGTCACTGATACTGCTGTCGCCTGCAAAATACTGGCTTCTATTTTAGACCTAATTCTGTTGTATATATCAGGAACAACTTTCTCGCTCATGTAAGTGCGACCAGGTACTCTATAATGGGGCACAGCGGTTGTCATAAGCCTCTGAAAGCCGACCCTTTCAACAAGTGATAATGGTTCGTTGTCTAAACAAATCATTTTACCAATCAAGTAGTGATATTTTATTGATTTCGGAACATTAATGTCCCATAGCAATTTCCTATCTGATGTTTCTTTCAGGGTTAGCTTTATTACTAGAAAGAATTAATTGCTACGTGTACACTTATTAGTAGCCTTAAGCAGAGTGTTCACACAACATCGAATCGTGGAAAATGACGGACACTATTTTTTTGTAACGGAATCACTATTTTTTTGTAACGAGAAATGTCGAAACGAAATTCAGAAAATGTTCACATTTTGATGAATCGTGAAAAATAACGATTTCGTACGCAATGTAAACAATCAACTGTCATGACGTATCGTTATCGTGTTTTTTGACGAATCGTCAATGACGTAGATCTAGATATCCCGTGTAAACAAGGCATTAAATTAACTTAAGTTTTAACTTACTTGCTTTCTTTCCTTCTTCGCCTCTTGAGATCTTGCTGCTACACAACAAACATTTGGCCAATTTATTATTTCCACTATCAATCTCATAATATTGCCATTTGGGCGATTTTTTATTAACTGATGTCATTTTTTGACAAACAAACAATCGAAAAAGAACTAACGAACGAACTTTTCTACAAAATCGTAGGTAATGTTTGATTTAATTAATTTTTTTTATTGTTGTGACAAAGCGTGCCGTGACGTGATTTACTCGCAATTGAAACAAACAGTCAAATGGCTGCACGCCCGCCCGCGCACGAGTGAGACAGGTCGCGACGCGTCTTGTCGTATTATTATTTCTTTACGCGCTCGACAATCATGTACTTACTTTGTGCTGAATATTCGGTGCTTCGGCCGACAGCGTTGCAGAATATTCGGTATTCGGTATTCGGCCAAATCACTATTCGTGGCAACTCTAGTATTGATGCACTTGCTTGCGGATTTACCACTCCTGTATGCAAAGTAATTGTTACTGAGTAGGTTGGTGTATGCAACTATTGCTGTAATTCTGTTTTTAATTAAGCCATTGATAATTTTTAGTGGGATATTGATAAGATGGATGGGTCTGAAGTTTTCATAAAAGTGTACTAGTTTGTTTTTCTTGGGGATAAGTATAATTTTTGTATCTCTGAGCTCATTGTGGGTATTGTTATTTTTGAAACTTTCATTCATTGAAGTTAGGAGTAATATTTTGTTGTGGTGATTCAGTGATTTTATGAGGTTGTAGTCAATGGTATCTTTTCTTGGAGCTATTCAGTTTTCGTGTTTGTCCAAGTCTATGAGGAGTTCATGAATTTTAAAGGGTTCGGGTTGCTCTATATTATGTGGAATCGGGGTGGTCCAGAAAGTGTTTAGGATTGAGTGTTTCATTTCAATCATTCTAAAAAACTTAATTGTTTCATGGTCCCATTGAGATCTGGGAGTATAATTGTTGTTGTTTTTCATTGCATTAACAAGATTCCAAAATTGTCTGATTTCACCATTTTGGTGGATTTCATTCATTTTGTTGTTCCATAGTTGTTTGTATTGCTGTAAATCTTGTATCGTTTTCATTCCTTGGTCGTCTTTTTCCATAGTGCGTTTATTTCTTTAAGCTACTATGCTTGAGAGGTATATTTGATGTTGCTAGTTTTTATGATGTTCTTTTTCATCAGGTTATTGATTGATTTTATACTGTTCGAAAAGTTGTTGGTGAAGTTTATGATGTTAATTTCATCGGTTGTTTTTTTCCTGTTTGTGATTAGTGATTTGTTTCGGTGCCATGAGTATATTTGGAAGACTAATTCAATAGGAGAGTGGCCGATTTTATTATACTCGTATTTATTTCTTTTCCATAGTGACAATTGTTCCTGATTTTTGGTTTGGGAGATGTCTGGAGCTAACATTTGTGTTATATTGTTATTGATTTTTCTAAAAAAGATGATTACGGGTGTTTAGGATGATTAACCTGTGTTTATGTATAATATTAGTGAGTTTAGGATTTTACCCTTTGTATTATTGAGATCATCCCCCTATTCGGATTTTTCAGTCATTAAATAATAAGCAAGATTACATGACACCCATGAAGTGTATCAATTTCGCTATTTAAGCAAAGGATGCATATGAATCCAAATTTTCTCAACATCGTGAAATACACTTCCGGATAGAATTGCACAGTCAGTATTTTTGAACGAATGTTTTGTCTGCTAACGCAAGCTTTCACATTATCTGCCGGCAAACTTGAAAAATCTCCAAACGAGTTGATGGGATCTACTTGCTTGCAAATTGTGCTCGTCCACTTTTTTATCCGTTCTCGGGTGAAAGTAGTAGGATCTCTGGGTTTACTTTGTTATGGGCTCTTAAAAAAATAAATATAACACAACTTCAACTTTATAAAGTTTATTCACTTGTCTTGCACTTGCACATAACACTTTTATATACTTGTACACTTTTATAAATATATATACTACTTTTTTCAAGTTACAATATATGAACTGAGAACTTTGACTGAACTATACACTTTTCCTACTGCTATGCTTTTGTTTACAACCTAACAGAGCGCCAAATTGCACAAGCAAACATGGCTGCCGCTCAATTTAAACAAATTTTCATACGATACTAAACATTTGTTTTCCATTTGAGCAACCTTCAGCATTATGAGGAAAACTTGCAAAACATTAACATATTAACTACTTATCGGTGAAAGGAAACACCTATAGATCCTTTTTGACTATGATTTTCACACGAAGGGACTACACATTTCATTTTGAAATTGTTAATTAATTTCATAGTATCACACGTTAAAGTTACTTGAATCACAAAGCACAATAGAAAGTTTAAACACTTGGAATGAATTCAGATCGCGAACACTTTCAACAGTTTTAATATCGAATAAAATTCGCGACGAAACTTGCCATTCGGCGTCCAATTTGCCTCAGTCAACTTTACAGAAAGATCCAATCCAGTGAGTTTCTGGAACAAGAAAGTGACCGGCAAGAGGCAAACGGAGAGAAAATGACAGACTGATTCCTTCTAAGAGAGCAGAAACTGGTCGCATGCCCTCCTATGCATTTGATATGGGCTTAATCCATCGAGTTTTTCTTCATCTGAGCCCAAATGTATCCAAATTAAAAATGAATGGATTATTCAGTTGTTGATCGCCAAGGACATCAGTGTGTTTTATTCATTTTATTCAGTTGTTTATCCAGTGGTTTGCTCCTTTAAGTTTTCGGTTTGCAGTCAGTGTCTTCATTTATATAGCCCAGATATTTGTCCTTTATTGACCAGGTTAATTGTTAGTGAATTTTCACAGTGGATTATATTTGAATTGTTAATGAATCGTTACGGTGGGTTCTTGACCATTTGCGAAAGATTGATTTGTCCAAAGACCGATCAATCCCAAGTTAAATAAAGCTGCCGCGTTGTCTCAGTTAATTCAAGTGTTGATTGAGATCCTTTCATCCATCGCGTAAATCCAATTAATTTATAATTAATTGTGTTTCTGTTGGGTACCCGTCCATATCCCGACAAATTGCAAGCACCTTTCGTACGACTGGTGTGGTTTCTTCTGATTGCTTTAATAATCGACGCATGCACACATCATTCGACACCCATTTCTGGCGATTCATGCTGGCTTTGTACATTATAATCAGTGCTTCTTGATATAGACGTCTAATGGTATCGATGTCGTTCAAACTCAGAAAGAGAAAGAATACTTGTACTTTCCGAATACTGTTTAGCGTTTTCTCTTATATGCTCTTGAAGCATAACCATCAGTAAAAATAGACTGCCTGTAACACCAAGAGTTACTCCAGTCATACAGTATTCTTATTCATCTGGTAAATTATTTGTAGTTGAAGTAGGCCCTTCAAGATATATACGAGCTAAACGGTGAACATCGCGATCTTCTTCTGCAAAGATTTCTTTCTCTATGTGCGCAATAGTACCAATACAAAATCTCGATAGAACATGTAACAGGTTTGGTCAAAGATTATCTCTTGGTAAAATATAATGGCGAAAGTTTACCGGGTGAATTTGATTGAGCATCAAAGATGATACGTAGCTTTGTTGTCTGCTTACCAGTGCTATAAATCAGTCAATGTGGCATTTATTTAATGTTTTATCTTGCATCCATGATATACTCTACAATACCAGTTGTCCGAGGTTATTTTGCCACAAGCATTTTTCCCTTCATCATGACTGAATGTTGCGAGACATCTTCTGTAAAATTGTCATTTTTATCGAGGTCTGGTCCGATTCCTAACACTTGTCATCGCTGTGCTCTTTAACAAGCAAATTAGTTACGATGAAGTTCGTTTGAATAACACCTTTGGTGGAGGTTCCCTTCAATGTCCATTAATCGCTACCCAATTCCTTGATAAACACTTTATTTGATCAGAAACGAAATTCTAATAATAATCTGCTCCAATTAACACACCTATACCATTTTTCAACTTTACTTCTTCTTTGACAGCATCGACTTCCCTTGAATTCGTCACACATTTCAGTTAAGGGAGCTGATGTCATATCCATGCACACTTATGGTATTTCAAGAGCCTCTAATGCTGTATTCACAAGCGCAAGTTACAAAACCTTTAACGATATTATATAAAAAAAACAAAGGTTTTGTCTAATTTCTTTATTGTTGCTCCTGTCGATACAAGTAATAATCACGGACTGAACTATACTTTCTAATTTAGCTAACTTGTTAACAATTTTTATGCTGACTGAGCAGCGTATGTAAGTAAGGTGAGAAAAGTGTATTTTATGGGAAAATAATTCTGCATTTGTCGGAAATGATGATGCTATGTTTGGAGTGTCAGGTACGTTCTGTGAATGCGATACATAACTGTGTCAGGTAGTTCTGTGGAATGTGATACATAACTCTTCCCCCCTGAGAAGGGTGACGTGGCCATCGCAGGATCGCGTCTTGGATTCAGGATTAGTTTTATCTCCTTGCTGCGTAAGTATATGAAGATGATTGTTGCCAGGATGATGAGTGCGATGATAATTTGGAAGGTGAAATTTTGTTTTGAGATCTCGAACAGGTTAATTTCGGTTGTATCAGGGAACTTGAAGCTGGTAAGTGTGTGAAGATCGATATTTAGGGGACCGGTTTCGTTTTTTCCAGGAGTGATCGGGAAGATGTTTATAGTGTCCCAAAACACGCTGTTGGTGCTGCTATACGTGATTCCGTTTAATTTGATGCTGCATCCTTCAAAGTGGATTAGTATACTTCCAGAGATTGCTCTTCTTGTCAAATCACACGTCGTTTCTAGAGGCGTCTCAGGGATATTGGTGGCGAGGACATAGTTCGGCTCTGGTTGCGTGATATCTGGCATATTTGCATCAGGTTCGGATTGGCAGGATGCTGTTTTTCCATTCATGATACCAGCGATGCATCTAGAATTACTTGCCAATTTGTTAACAATATGGTTATGTTTGCAATAAAAGGTTCCCTCAATTTTAGGACACATTTCATCAAAGAATTGAACACTTTGGGGTTCCAGGACGATATAGGGTGTAGTTATAATCTTCGAGTGGTTTTGTAGAGGGAGTGGAACAATATGGAAGAAAGGAAGGGTTGTATTGGAAAAAATGGGTATTTGGGCATTGAATATAATATTGGTGTTATTATAGTATGCCTGAAGGTTTAGAAGTTCGTAGATATGTTCGTCGGATCGGATGTTGACTGATTGATTTTGTAGGGTTTTTGAGATTTCTGTCAGTTCGATTTTGTTTAAAATTTGTTTCGAAATGATGTTAAGTCTGGCTAATATCATAGCTTCGGAAATGTCTGAAAGGTGATTATTTAGGAGGTCAATGTTATAATTAATTTGGTTCGTGTATTGCATCTGCAACATGAAGTCGTGTTCTCTTCTTATTTCATTCCGTGATTGATTTAGGTATTTATTTATAGTTTTGGTTTGAATATTGATATGTTTGGTAATGTTATCGAATCTTTCCATCGTCAAGTAATTTAGCTTTGATTGACTAGTGATCTGAGATTTCATTAAGGATTGATTCGACATTAGCTTTTCGATGTTGTTATTAATTTCTACTGCGTCCTCTGCGTCCATGTTCCCAGTTATACCCTTGATTACGGAGCCAAGCCCGTTTATAAGTCCTCGTTTGGTTCTAAGTCTAGGTTTTAGTGTTTCAAGTTTGTGTGTAAGTTCTGTGATTTTCATTTTTGTAATAGCTATAGTATCTGAAGTTGTCTGGCCTTGGTTGAATTTCGTGATAGAAGTCCTGATGTTGTCGATTGCTTTTTCGTAAGTCTCCAGTTGAACTACGTGGATTAAGTTGCTGTAGGAAATTATGTTTCTAGTCAGCCCCAGTCGGAGTGGTAGAAGTCCCTGGTTGTTGTTTAATACTTGTATCTCTATCTTTTGACCTTTCGCCATCAGCATTACCCTGAAATTTACGTTTAGCTTTTATTTTGGATTTGTGTCACTTTTGGTTTTTTGTTGTTATTAATGTAACTTGTTTATTGGTTTTGACTTTGTGCTTACTGAACGTAGGTGTTATTTTATTTCTTCTGCATTCTTTGCGAAACACTGTTTCATTTTCTTTCAGGCTGAGTCCTTCTATTCGGTTTTTATTTAATTTTCCTAAATTTTTGTTAACAATTTCGTCAACTTGTCTTTTGATTTTTGGATAAATTTGGGATCGAAACTCGTTTAACTTTTTCAAATAATCGTGTTCATCATTGAATTTGACTTGTTTATCGAAGGTATGAGTTCTACCAGAGAATACTTCATGAGGGGTTGGCTTGGTTGTCGAGTGTATAGCGTTATTGTAAGTTATGAGTGCTTCGTTTAATATGTCGTCATGGTCCGTGTCCAGTTTTTCCTTTTTTCGTTTTTCTAGGATTATTCTGTAAGTTTCTGTAAGGGTAGAGTAGCATCTTTCAATATAAGCGTTGCTGCTTGTTTGTTGGAAAGATGTAAAGTGAACTTGTATGTTGTATCGCCTACAGAAATCTTTGAATATTATTGATGTCATTTCTGTGCCCTGATCTGCTACTAATTTTTTGGGAATACCGTAAAGGCTTATGAAATGTCTTAATGATTTAACGATGTTTAGGCTATTTTTGATTTCTAAAGTATAAGCGGCGGCAAATTCCGAGAAGCGATCTATAATTGTAAATATTGATTTGCCATTTATGGTGTAGATGTCTACGTATATATTGTCTAGGGGTTTTTGAGGGCTATCGGAGTTTTGGTATTTGATTTTCAATGGTTTCCTATCGTATTTCTGGATTTGGCATGTTTCACAGTTGTTAATGATTTTTGTTATTCTCTCTTTAAAGTGGGGGAAATAATAGTCTCTTTTAAGGTGTTGGAAACTTTCATTGATGCCTCGATGGTTACCATTTTGGTGATATTCATTAATTAATTTGTCTTGCTCATCTGTTTCAGTTATGTCTGTGATCAGCTCCATGCATCGAATTAACTTGAAGGTGCGTGACTGAGGAAGGAATTTTGAATAGACGGATTGTATTACTTTAAAGATTTCGTCGGATGTATATATGGCGTTAAGTTTATTAGGTGCTAGGAATTTTTTGAATAGTTCTAAGACGAATGAGTGCATCTGAATGGTTCGTCTTTGTCTGTTTTTGAAAGGCATTGCTAGTGTCGTTTTGGGTGTTTTGTCGGTTTTTCTTAAAACAATTTGTAGGGTAAACTCATTTAAGGGACGTTCTGAGATCGGGATGCCATCATCCAAGTTTTCGATTGCTGAGTGTATGGTGGAGCCATGTTCCGTTTGAAGTGAGGTGTTATTTTTGTTGTCAAGTGTTTCATTGGCATTGGCTTCGATAGGTTTGAAAGGACTAGTTTCGTTTAGTTTGATTCTGCTTAAGGCGTCAGCGTTGGAGTTTAGACTTCCTTTTTTGTATACAATCTCATAATCAAATTCCTCAAGCTTTAAACGCCATCTGATTAATTTTGAGTTGGGCTCTTTTAAGTTCATTAAATAAGTTAAGGGTTTATGATCCGTTATTATCTGAAATTTACGCCCAAATAAATATGGCCGGAAATATTTGACAGCCTATAAGATCGCCAATAACTCCTTCTCGATCGTCGAGTAGTTGACCTCAGAGTCTGTTAGGGTTTTGCTAGCGTAACAGATGGGTTTGTCGCTACCAATTGGTCCTTGGGATGAGATTGCGCCAATCGCATAATTGCTGGTGTCGGTGGTCAGAACAAACGATTTGCCGAAATCAGGATATTCTAAGATGGGGTCGTTTGTGAGGAGGTCTTTACATAAGTTGAACGCTGTAACATACTTCTCCGTAAGTTGGACGGTTCTGCCTTTCTTTAAACACTCGGTTAAGGGTTTAGTAAGTTTGGCAAAGTCCTTAATAAATTACGGTAATAACCGATCAAGCCCAAAAACATTTTGATCTCCTTTTGTGTTCTAGGGATCGGGAAGCTCTTTATTGCTTCAATTTTATCGGGATTGGGTTTTACTCCATTTGGTGTGACGATGTGGCCTAGAAACGCTATTTTTTTATGAAGGAATTTTGATTTATTCAACTGTATTTTGAAATTTGCTTCACGAAGCTTGTTAAAGACCTTTCTCAAGTTTTCGCCATGTTCCTGGAGTGATGTTGAGAAGACAATTATATCATCAAGATAAACTAGGCAGATCTTTCCTTGAAGATCCTGTAGTACATTGTCCATGACTCTTTGGAATATTGAGGGTGCATTCTTGAGTCCGAAAGGCATTCGTGCGTATTCATAGTGCCCATTATCGACAGTGAAGGCTGTCTTTTTGATATCCTTGGGGTCCATCTCAATTTGGTGGAACCCGCTTGCGAGGTCCAATGTAGAAAAATAAAGACACTTTCCCAATTTGTCGAGGATAGCAGTATTTGGAAGAGGGTAACGGTCAGTTATCGTCTTTTCGTTTAGTTTTCGGTTGTCGATAACTAACCTCCACTTTTGCTTGGCACTTGCATCCTTCTTTTTAGGAACTATCCAGACCGGTGAGCTCCATGGTGAATAGCTCGGTTGAATAATTCCCTGGTCATACATATCTGAAATTTGCCTTTTCACTTCATCCCTATGAATACAGGGGTATCGGTACGATTTAGTGAAATTATTATTAGAAAAATTTGGTTGTTGCGTCTGTCTGGCTTGGTTACTGCGTAAATGTGTATTGCCGGAGCTTATATCCATTGGCTCAGGCCTAGGTAACGCCGGTCGATTGTATTGTAATCCAAATTGTTGGTCATTCAGGTAACTTGGGTAACTACTAAAATTATTTTTTGAGAAATTTCTTTGAGGGAAGAAGTTTTGTCCTGATTGTTGAGGTCTAAACATTGGTTGGGTAGGCCGGGAATATGGTTGAGATGCACGAAACATTGGTTGGTTTGCGAAAAAAGAAGGTTGATTAGACTTAAACTGTGGTTGAGAATTACTGCCATTGAACGGATATGTGGGTAGCTTTAAATTTTGGAGAATTGGAGCTTTAGACAAAGTATTTTGATTTGTTGGGAATTTTCTTTGTGAAGTTGAGTGATCGTGTTTTGCGTAGAATATATTTTGCTCCTGAATGCAATAAGAAAATGCTGTTGCAAGTGAGGTTGGCTTCATGGCTCTGATCGTTGCACCGAGAGGTATGCGAAGTCCAGTCAAGAAGCTGTTCAAACACATTTCTGAAAATAATTCTCTTTTGGCCTTGATCACGTTTCCATCTGTTTCATGGATGAGAACGTGATTAATTATTGTAGAAAGGAGTTCTATTATCTCACTATAGAACTTTTCAACAGTTTTTTTCACTTTGGCGTGTGCTATGCAGATCACGAATCAAAGAGGTTTCATTCCGTTTATCGCTGTAATGAAGCGTGAGGTTTTTCTTCATTTCCGCCCAATCCAAGGGTGTTCCGTACATATTAAGGACCTCATTGGCGGGACCCTTAATTTTATTGCGAATGGCTCGCAAGGGGACTCTGCCATAGGCAGGTGAAGTTGGAGATATAATCGTGAGAATTTCCTCGACATTGTCGATGAAATCTCGAAGCAGTCTAGGATTACCGTTGAATTTCGGTAGGTCCTTGACCGCATCAGGAACTCTTAAGAAGTTAAAAACATCCGCTATGGTCGCCATTGCTGGATCAGTCGTTAAGTTTAGTGAATGGGCGGAACGATCCGATAACTCGCTATTTTCGGGTAAATCAAGGTTCGCGTCAAACAAATTACCTAAATCAACTTCACTTCCACTATTTTGTTCAACAGATATATTTTCGAACGGTACTAATCTTAAAGTTCGTTGTCGCGGATAGGGATTATTACGACTCCTCCTATTGAAAAATAGCATAAGGGGTGGCGATTTGAGAATATGATTAAAACTATTCAATTTTTCAAAGAAAATTCTGTAGTAGGACAAGGTGCAATTGAAATCAATTAGTTCGATTCACTTTGTAGTAGTTAGCTATAATTTTAGTGCACTGCACTAAACCAACACTGGCACCATAACACTTTATAAAATGGAATTTATCAATAAAGGATTTATTGTTAAAAATATAGGAATGAATGGAAAGTGTTCAATTGCTTAGACTTACGTGACTAAAATTAAAATCACGTCTTTCATTTCGATGATCCTTCGAGACGATTATCCTTTGTAGTACTCGTGGCAATTGTTCGATGTTCCTTCGAGGTTCACAGGTTCACAGGTTGCTGTTAATCACGGTTCGTTTTTCGCACTTTTCTTTTACTTCCCGCGTTTACTCCCGAGGAAATGTAAAAAAAATTTTTTGCAAAAATTAAATCCGCACGACTGCGCCAGTTTCAAAACCTTTAACGATATTATATAAAAAAAACAAAGGTTTTGTCTAATTTCTTTATTGTTGCTCCCGTCGATACAAGTAATAATCACGGACTGAACTTTACTTTCTAATTTAGCTAACTTGTTAACAATTTTTATGCTGACTGAGCAGCGTGTGTAAGTAAGGTGAGAAAAGTGTATTTTATGGGGAAATAATTCTGCATTTGTCTGAAATGATGATGCTATGTCTGGAGTGTCAGGTAGTTCTGTGGATGCGATACATAACTGTGTCAGGTAGTTCTGTGGAATGTGATACATAACTCGCGCGTTCAAACCCACGTTCAACGGACGCGAGCACGAGCGCGATCATGTGAACGGGCTGCTTGGCTGACCGTGCATGCGCGAGTTAAAGTTATAAAGTCTTTGGACAAGAAAAAAAAACAAAATTTTAAATTTGGAAGAATATAATTTTTAATCTTAACGCTTCAAAAGTTCAATTACAACTCAACTTAAATTATTTCAAAACTGAATTTAACATGTTTTAGAAAAGTGCTAGATGCACATAAATTTCCAGACAAAAATCTAGATAAATGGAATTTAGGTTGCTCAGGTTCACTGGCTCGTGGGAACGTTGAGTACATGTAAGATGATTGCACCTGCGTTGTATCCATGGTTGATCATATTCATGGTTGGACATATGATGATGATGTCGGAGGTGATACTGTAACTCCTCCCCCCTTAGTTGAAGGCGTCGGCCAGAGGAATTTCATCCTGATAGGTTCGAACCAAGGTGTTGATAACACGTCTCTTTGAGGAATTATCATTGTCCTTGACTTCCGGTAATATGCTACACCGAGCAGGGTAATCGTGATTATGACTGGTCCAACGGCAACGATGATAACTGCAAAAAAGTGATCCTTTTCAACGTAGCTCTCCAGCATATAGGTAAGATGATTTCGAGAGAATTGGTAATTTCCAAGTTGTTCAAGCCCGATTTTAGGAATACTAGATTGCGTGAAGTTAATTTCGTTGAAGATTGTTGGATAAATATTTATTTCATCCCAATGGGTTTCTGAGCTAGCATCATATGTGATTCCGTTTATTGTGATCTGACAATCTTGAAATCGAATAAATAGTGTCCCTTTAATTTTGATGGTATTTGGTCGACAGGTAGTGTTGATGATTGTTTCGGGGATGTTTATTAAAACGAGGTGATTAGGTATTGGTTCGAAAATTCCTACGTCCTTTCGTCGATTGTGTAGTTCGCATTGAGCTACTTCGTTCCTAAGGATCTTCGCTATGAATTTGGACTCTCTGATCGGTTTCCAGTGTTGGTTGCGTTTGCAATAAAAGGTCCTTTCGACGTCTTGGCATTTCTCGTCAAGATTTTGGATGTTTTGGGAGTTTATGATTAGGTAGGGTTTGGTGAGGATTGTTTTGGTTTTGTCTATAGGTAAGGTAACGATATGAAATAGGGAATAGGTTTCGTTTGATACTATAGGGATTTTGATATTGAAAATAATGTTCGTTCCATTTGAATAGGCTTGGAGGCTTAATAATTCGTACATATGCTCAACGGATGTGGTATTTATATTTTGATTTTGGAATAATTGTATAATTCTGCTAATTCCTCGGGATTTAATATAAATTTGGATATAATATTTAATTTGGCTAAAAGTATAGCTTCTGAGATGCCGGATAAGTGATGATTTAGAAGATCGATGTTATAATTTATTTGATTAAGATATTGGGCGTATTCAAGGGTTTTGTATTCCATTTTAATTTGATTCCGAGAGTTCTCATTCATGTATTTAAGGTAGCTTGTAATAGCATGTTGTTGTTGGTTCATATGATTCGTGATATTCTCCAAACGTTTTATCATTTGCCCGTTTAATTTGGATTGTTGGTTCATCTCAGCGGTCAATTTATTTTCATTATTTAGTAATTTATTTATTTGATTATTAATCTCAACAGCATCGTTAGCATCTAAATTGCCAGTTATCCCTTTAATAACTGTTCCCAATCCATTGATTAGTCCGCGTTTCATGCGTCTGCCAGGCATTATTAAAGACAATTTGTTACTGACTTCCTTGAGTTTACTTTCTGTCTGTGTTATTTTCGAAAGTTTGAAGTGAGTTTGAAATTCTGTTTATCTTTATATTTATCTTATTGTATTATATGTATTAAGTTGCTATAGGACGTAAGAAATCTTGCCTGACCCATTTCAATTGGTAGTATTCCGTTTTTAGTCGATAGATCTTGGATTTCCATCTTCTATTTATTTATTTATTTATTTATTTATAGCCAAACAAGGCAGAGGTACAAAAATTTAAAAATATATTTTACAATTTATTGAAATTTTATGAAAGTACAATATTTTTTCTTAATCTATGAATGAAATGATGGGATTAAGAGGATAGGGCATTAGACAACAAAGTTTTGAATTGGGATCTGGAAATTGTTGGGGATTAATGCACACTTAGTGAGTTGAATGTTTTGCAACATCTGTTTATAGGTTCGTTATCAGCGTAAATTGTGTGATGACGCTTTTCAGCCAGCAGACGTGAATGCCTTGTGAAACGTATTTTCTCATTCATTTTTATTCTTTCAACTAAGGACGGTATTTTTATATTGCCTCTGAGAACATCAAATGTGGAACAGCAAGTTATCACCTTTCTTCGAGAGTCTAGTGAGGACATATTGAGAATACAGAGTCTATGCTCATAGGATGGTAAATCTTCATAATTCTTCGGATCATATAGTGATCTTAACGCAAATAGTAGAAACTGTTTTTGAACAGACTCAAGTCGGTCTATGTGGACATCAAAGGCAGGATCCCAAACAAGGCAGGCATATTCTGTTACGTTGGCACAATTAATGGCCCCTCTTTTTTTCCAACCTTTAAATACCCCGACGCTGAGCTTCGCTTAACCGATGCAAAAACCAACATCATCTCAACGCGGCAGACGCAATCCAGCGCGCGTTGATGACATGACGCGGCTGATGTAATCAAGCGGCTGAAGTTGAAATAACTTGGAGACGCGTTGATGAAATGCCGCGGCGGAGGCAGTTCAGTTTGAGAGCGGATCGGAAAGAGTCGTGGTGAACGGACGTATAATTTTATGGCGTATCCCCTTTGTAGAAAAAAAAGCCCTGTGAATCTCAATTCAGAAAAATCGTAGAAAGATAGCCTCTTTTCGTGTTTGCAACAAAGGATTTTGTGGAATTTATATTTAGTATTTCCAAGGATTGTGATATTGTGTAAATCGTAATCAAATTTGTGTATTAATTGTTCGAGACATACTTGTTCAGAATGGCGTATGCATATTTATTCAAATACTTCATCATCGGTGACACGGGTGTTACCTCAGGCGGAATAAAAATTTTCTAACGCATTTGCAATGTACAGCCTTGGACTTTCGTTTGGCTCCCTGAAACAGCTATTCGTTACTCCAATATTCTAAATTTAGTGGCTTAATCACGCATTTTGTAAGATCTGTATTCGTAAGTGTCATTTGTCTGTGCGTCGCTGACGTCTTATTGTTTGAGTAATTTTCGAAGTATCAGCAAATGCACAAACATTAACATGTCTGTTCGCTGTTAACAGTATTCGAGGAAAGCCATCGAAGTCGTCCGACATAGACTAATCGCATATGAGGAAATTCGGTAACATATGTTACCACGGAAAAATTTGCTGCGAGTCCTTTATCAACAATATGTACTGCCGTAATCAATATTTTGCTTATTTACTTTTTCTCAAAAGGAGTCAGGAAGTCGTGTCTCTTGTTACAGATCACGGACAAGCGATTTCAACCCGTCCAAGATTTAACGATCGGAGTTTGGTGCTCGCATGATAATAATTGATGGAAAACAAATAAAGTTGCAAATTCGGGATACAGCAGGCCAGGAGGCATTCAGGTCAATTACCCATTCCTAATATCGGGGTGCAGCAGGAGCTCTGCTTGTGTATGATATAACCCGTAGAGAAACATTCAACCACTTGACAACATGGCTTGCAGATGCTAGGCAACATTTCAAATTCGAATATGGTCATAATACTCGAAATCTGAAACAAAAGTGAAAACACAATCTGGCATAGGTGAGCAGTATTTATAATAAATGATTTATGTTCATGTAGAGACCTTTTATAGATAAGAAAAAAGTCGTTTTTAAGATGAAACCCAATATTAAACCTTTTGAGACCAAAAATAGCGGAAATTCATGGTATAAAAATGATTCTAAATTATTTAATGTGTTGATTAAATCATTTATTCTAGTTAGTGGTATACTTACTTGAATTCACTGTAATTCGGATTCCAGTTTTAAGCTACATTTTAAAATTAAGTTTAATGCGTTTGACAAAGCATACATTTTTCGATAAAGAGGCTGATGAGTGAATCTGTCGATGAGCAAATAATAGGTGGAATCTGTTTAAAAATATAGTGCCGTTTTAGTTTGTATGTAATTATCTCAATTTGAAAATACTTTAAGACTCACTTGAATATTGTTAGAGCACTGATAAAACATTCCGAAAATAAATGTTCATTTTACAATCAAAACAGCCTAGAAAAATTGAAATAATTAAATAAGTTCAATGTGCTGGATTAAGCCCAGTTTTCATTTTGTTTGATTCAATTGAATTTAATTTCAGGAAGTTACCAGAATCCATGACGCACTGGTGAATATTTTAGTGCGGTGTGTGCGCGTGTTCGACATTATGGAGTTCTTTAAAAATAAAAAAATTCTTTATGTCTCCCAACCCACTCCCATACGCGGTGAGCTAGCCGTGGAACCAAAAAGATCTCCTCTTCAGTCACCATCATGTGACTTTATGTGGTTCCATAAGGAAACTGTTTTTGTTTAGTCAGCAACCTTTGCTGAATACCGTTTTTTTTTGCTGCGAGAGCAACTCCTCAGTTGCTATTACTACATCCATCCTGCTTTTCTTGTTAATGCATATTATGTTTTTTTTTAAATTTCCTCCGGAACACCATCACATAACAATTCAAGAATAGGATGTACTAAAGAAACATATAATGATTTTGAAACCCGTACGTTCTGAAATTCCTTAGATCGTCGCTTAATGAAGCCAAGGAGCTTATAGGCTTCACAGAGAGACTCATCGTAATGTAAATTGAAGCGCAATTTACTATCCAAAATGACGCCGAGGTCTACTATACTGTCCACTCTGCTAAGTTTTTGGTAGTTTAGATGATAGTCAGAAGCGATGGCGGAGTTTTTACGAGAAAAACTAATTACCTGACATTTATCAAAGTTTGAAGACAGTTGATTTATTTTTAACCATTCTGGTAGGGAACTAATCTTGTTTTGTAAGAATAGTGAGTCCTTTTGGGAAGTTATCACGTGGTATAGTTTAAGATCATCGGCATAAAATAGGTGAAGAATATCAGACAGAACTGCAGAAAGATCCGAAATGAAGATATTAAATAGAAGAGGACCCAGATGGCTGCCCTGAGGTACACCTGAGCAAACATCGATTTTCTTGGACAGAAATCCTTGAAATTTAACAAATTGAGTGCGATTTTGGAGATATAAGTCAATCCAGTCCAGCAAAGAACCACTAATCCCAAACTTTTTCAGCTTATGAGTCATAATTTTGTGGTTGACACGATCGAAAGCTTTGCTGAAATCACTGTAAATCGCGTCGATCTGGTACCTCTTTTCCATCTCACAGAGAATGCTAGAGACCATTACTGTAAGATTTGTTGCCGTAGAGCGATTCTTACGGAAGCCATGCTGTTCGTCATTGAGTTGAGGTTCTACTATAGGAGACATCTTCGTACAAACTATTTTCTCAAATAGTTTAGAGATAGCCGATAGAATTGTGTTGTTCTGGTTCGCAGCAAGTGGAATTTAAATAGGCTATTACAAGGAGCGATGAATAAAACACGTCTGATTGTGGCGACGGACTGTAGAAAAAGCAAAGCAAAACTAAGCAAGTTTATTCTCGTGTCAAAAGTTTTAGAACAATTTTGGTACATTAGTTTATTAGTACATTGAGGTGGGTTTCATATTTCAACACCCCAACTCATTCGGACAAAAGACAATTTGATTCAATAGATAAAAATAAATGCAAACTGATTCTACGTTAATTCAAGTAATCAATTCCGTTCTACGTTATCTCAAATGATCAAATTGACAAATTACTTCAAACGATAATCAACATTGATTTTACAATAGTTCATTCTTCATCATTTCATCTCTTGTTTTGTCTGGATGCCCATTCCATGAACACCCACGTTCAAAATCGGTCTGACGACGGCCTTCGTCAAACAATCTGCAATGTTGTTCTTTGATGGTACGTATTTTACATCGATGATTCCAGCCTTCACCTTCTCACGGTTGTGATGGAATCTTACATCGATGTGTTTGCTAGGCTTTCGGAACGCATCGACCTCGGCAATCGTTATTGCACTAATGTTGTCACATCTGATCACCACAGGATCTTCCGTTCTCTTGAATTCATTGCGAAACATTTGCAACCATATGGCCTCACAAGTAGCAAACGATAAGGCCATATACTCAGATTCAGCTGTTGAAAGAGCCACGGTATTCTGAAGCTTACTGGCCCTTGAGATTGCTCCTCCAGCCAACATAAACACGTATCCAGAGCAGGAACGTTGCTTATCGATGTCGACACCCCAATCAGCATCTGAGTAACCATGAAGTGGTTGGTTACCCGCACGACACACAATACGATAATGCATAGTACCCTTCAAGTACCGCATTATGCGCTTCACGGCGGTCCAATGAATCCGCCCATAGCATGAGTTGAATCTGCTCACGTAGTTGACAGCAAATGCAATGCCTGGTCTCGTTCCTTGAACCAAATATAACAACGAACCGACCGCTTGTTGATATGGAATGTTATCCGTTGATTCATCCTCCTTCTTCATATCTGTTGACAATCTTTGACTTGGATCACTTGGAGTAACCGCTGGCTTGCAGTCACTCGTTCCAAAACGCTCGAGAATGGTTTCGATATAATGACGCTGATGTATAGCGATTCCATTCTTGACGTACTCGATGGAAATGCCAATTATACTGTTCGCTCTACCAAGGTCTTTCATCTTAAACTCGGTACTAAGAGCCTTCTTCAGTGCCTCCATCTTGTCGCGTTGCTTCCAAATAATCACAACATCATCCACATACACTGCCAGAATCACTTCCAGCGATTGCAAGAGGTAGATACACGGATCAAGCTTTGATTTGGTTAGCCCAATCCCGATGAGAGCTGCATCTAACTTTAGGTTCCATTGACGGCCCGCTTGCTTCAAGCCATACATCGCGCGATTCAACCTGCAGACCCGTCCGGTCCCGTCATTGAATCCCTCGGGTTGGTCGGTGAAGATCTCCTCGTCGAGATCCCCTTGAAGGAATGCGGTCACCGCATCCATTTGGTCAACATTGTAACCCTCTTGAGCGGCCATGGCCAGCAGATAGTGAATTGATCCATAGCGTACAACGGGCGAGAAAGTTTCCTCATAATCTATGCCGGCCTTTTGGGAGCAACCCTTTGCCACCAACCTCGCTTTATGGCGAACAACTTCACCAGCTTGATTACGCTTCAACTTGAAGACCCATTTGGTCTTGATTGTTTTTCGGTTGACTGGTAGCTCAAACAAAGTCCATGTTCGGTTCTCTTCATGTGACGCCAATTCTCCCGCCATCGCCTTCTCCCAATGTTGACTCCTGTTGCCTTCGACAGCTTCATGATATGATTCGGGCTCATCGATTTCCGCTACAAAAACGAAATTCGCCTCCACATTCCTTCACTTTTGACATTCGTTGTTGATTCATCGCCATCGCCCACAACAGACTCATTCCGGGAAGTTGGTGAGCGAATTATTGATGCACCATCGACAGCTGACTCTGTCATGGGAGACTCGACTTCATGATTTTCAAGCCCTCCGGTCGACTTTTGCTCTTCGACTTCCCCTAGAATGAAATCATCGAGAAGATTAATTTGAACGTCATCATTTACCTTCAGTTCTGGTGCACTTTTGAAGACGACATCCCGACTCGTATGAACTATTCGAGTCTCAGGATCAAAACAACGCAAACCTTTTTGCGTATCGGTGTATCCAACGAAAAACATCCTTTTCGATTTCGCATCCAACTTTTGCCGCTTCTCCTTTGTCACATGCACCATCACCAGCGATCCGAATAATTGCATCGACGAAAGATCGATGGCTCCTTCTCTCCAGAATTGCTCCGGGACCTTGTTCCCGAGCGTGCGATTCGATGAACGATTTGTAACGTACGCAGCCATATTAACCGCTTCAGCCCAAAGCGGCTTCTCCAAGCCCGCATCGAACAGCATGCACTTTGCACGTTCTATGAGCGTTCTGTTCATACGCTCGGCCACGCCGTTTTGTTGTGGTGTGTACACACAACTGGTCTGATGCACGATTCCACTGCGCTTGCATTCGGTTTCGAACGCGCCGAGATACTCTCTGCCATTATCGGAACGGAACATTTTAATTTGTAGTCCGGTTTGCCTCTCCACAAGCATCTTGAACTCAACGAAAATCCTCCCGATCTGACTCTTCTGTTTGGCAAAATACACGAAGACCTTTCGCGAAAAATCATCGATAAATGTTATGAAGTATTTTGCGCCCCCAACTGAAGGCGTATCCATCGGGCCGCAAACGTCGCTGTGAACTTATTCCAGTATTTGACTTGTCTTGATTTTGGCACCTTCTTTCTTGAATGGACGTCGGCTTTGTTTGCCTTGCGAACACAATTCCACTCAGTTTGATCAGCTCACCATGCGACAAATGACCCAATCTCCGATGCCACGTCATCAGATTGTCTTCGTCTTTGCCTGCTAACAGCCCACTAGCCTTCGACGAATTCGTGATCTTGTATGTCCCATTTTTGGATGGTGTACTCAGTAACACATCACCCGCACCGCTTCGAATGACACAACCACTGCTGTCGAAATGCACACTGTTCCCAGCTTTCACAATGCTCGATACTGACAACAAATTTGCCGCTATTCCAGGGACTAGCAATACGTTATTCACTGGAATTATGTGCTCCCCGACATTTAGCTCGATGGAACCGGTGCCAACAACTTTCAAGCGGGTGTTGTCAGCCGTTGTTATGTCAGCGAATTCATTGCTACTGGTGAAATGCTTGAACATCCTCTTGTCCGGTGTGAGATGAGAACTCGCACCCGAGTCAATGAACCACGCGTCCGTTGAACCAGTTGCCGTCATAGCATAGAAGGCTGGTTTGGCGCTTCCGCCTTTGCCTTCATCATTTTGTGTGTTGGTTTTGCACTGGAGGCTCTTGTGCCCTTTCTTACCACATGTGAAGCACTTGATCGAGCCGCTTCCCTTCTTCTTCTTCTTGCTTTTCGACTCACTCGTAGCTGGTTTGGATGCAGCTTTGAATGCGCCTGTGGCATTCCCTTTGCTGTTCAACACGCCTTTCGAATTCGCATGCTCCAACAGATTTCTCTTTAGCGTTGCTCATGTTAATCGATGTCCACTTGAACCGTCACTTGTGAGGACATTGCTACGATCAAGTCCACCGATGAATGCTTCATATTCAGGCGTTAGACCATAAATTATAAGCCCGCACATTATTTCGTCATCGATCACAAAACCGGCTTCTTGTAAACGGCACATCGCGGCTGTATGTTCGCGCAGAAATGTCTCCATTGAGTCAAAGTTTGATAACCGCAACGATGTGAAGTCCCCGAGAACCTTTGCTTTGTTAAGCCAATTGTTATTACGGTACAATTCCGAACGCTTTTTCCACAGATCCGCTGCCGTATTATGTTCACCAATTTCATCGTGTAGTTTTGGATCTATTAGCATCATTAATCTTGCTTTAGCTTGTTTGGATTTGTTCACACGGTCACTTACTGAAATCGCATCACGAATGATTGCCGCATTTTCTGCATATCGCGCACTTTTAACCGCTGCTTGCAGTGTGGCATTGTCCCAATCAGCCGCCAACGCGGCCACTGCAACATCCACCGCCGCCGTTGCAGCGGGTGCCGTTAATTTACTGTCCGTCGCGTTTTCTTCCAGGAATCCATCGAGATTGTGCCACTCCAAAACAAGCCTGGCGTTCCGACGCCACGATAAATAATTATCTGAGCCTGTCAGCTTCGCCACTTTCGTGAAATCACCTTTTTCGCTTTCCATAATGATGACCGAAAAACTCGTAATTTACGAAGACAACAAATGTCGGTTTATTGCACTTTTTCTGGGGCCACGGAAATTTTATCTTTTAAAATGTACGCCGCACCTTACTCTATTTATTCCGCAAACCTGGGCCCATAACCTGTTGTTCTGGTTCGCAGCAAGTGGAATTTAAATAGTCTATTACAAGGAGCGATGAATAAAACACGTCTGGTTGTGGCGACGGACTGTAGAAAAAGCAAAGCAAAACTAAGCAAGTTTATTCTCGTGTCAAAAGTTTTAGAACAATTTTGGTACATTAGTTTATTAGTACATTGAGGTGGGTTTCACATTTCAACAAATTGCAATACCTCTGTAATTTTCAACAGATCTTTTGTCCTTGTTTTTATGAATAGGGGTCAAATGAGATGACTTCCAGAGAGACGGGAAAATTCCAGAAGAAAGGGATTTATTAAAAATAATATGAAGTGGTAAAATTAATTGCCCTCTGCACTGGCACAAAAGGCGCGGAGGGATTAAATCAGGGCCGGGTCCTTTATTGAAATCAAGCTCCTCAATCGCTTTAGATATTTTTTCTGTGAAAATATAGATGTTCTCAATTAGAGGTGCGGAATATATGTCAGAGGAAGGTGTATACGGTAAACAGCTGGTCGCACAATATACGGATCGAAAGTGTTTAGCGAAAAACTCACATATGTCTTCAGGGTTATATGAGGTCAATTCCTGGTAGGACATGGACTTGGGAAAACCTTGAGATTTGCGTTTGATATTTATGAATTCAAAGAACTTTTTTGGATTTTTGATGATGTTCTCACCAATTGAGTTAATACATATATGACTTATATGCTTCCCAAGATCTCAATTGGAATTCTTTTGCCTGCTCATCATATTTACTTTTCAATTCAAGACTCACATTGGTTTTCGTTTGAATAATTTTGTTGAGCTTATTTCTTTGGTTTCGCAAATATCGTAGATCCTTATCAAGCCAAGGCTCTGAAAGTTTATTTTTATTTTTGATCTTAGGTACGTATCTTTCAACGGCGTCCATAGAACACTTGTAGAAATGATCTACTGCATCGTTTACATGTAACGTTGTAAGCGTACCAGTCCAGTCGATTGCGCTGAGATGATTATAAATGCTTTCGAAGTCAGCATTATAGAAATCATATACAATTGAATTATTGTAAGATAGATGGTTTGTTTCTTCAGCAGTGGACAATTCAATAGACAGTGCGGAATGGTGGAGGCTATTTGAAAACAAATGGTCCGCTTCACTAGTTGGATTGACCATTACTTCGTCGTACGCATTTGTAAAAATAAGGTCTAGCCAGTTGCCATAATGGTTGGGGACATGTTAACTTGCTGCAAATCATTGCCATAGAAAGTGCTCATCAGGTTGAAGTCCATATGATCCTGGAGATTAACTGGAAGAAGACCTTTATCATATTCATCAGTCATGAATATCAAATCAGGTCGGTTAAAGTCATCGGAGATAATAATCTTATCTTCAACGTTGATGGAAGCAGCGAGTGAAGAAGTTATATCACATACATCGTTGTACAATACTTCATTGGATTTAGGGGGGATATAAAAAACTCCAATGTAAATGTTTGATTTCGGCATTTTGATGCAGACAATTTTATGCTGGAAGGATTTGTTAGGGACTGTAGTGACGAGCTCGCTAGAAAAAGAGTTAAGAACTGCAATCAAAACCCCTCCTCCTCTAGTTTGCCCAGCACTGCGGAAATCCCTATCTTCCCTATAAATAGTCCAGCTGCCATCAAGAATCTCTTCGTTTAAAAAAGAGTCATTCAACCATCGTCATTCGGTCAAGGAAAGAACATTGAAGTGGCATGATTTGGCGTCTCAAAAAAGTCTATTGACCTTTCTTATCATACCTCCGCAGTTGTGGTAAAAAAGTCTAAGGCATTTAGAAGTGAGCGTATTATTGGGGACGAAAAAATTTATGGTGTTTCTCTCTTGATCTCTGAAGCGATGAAATGTAATTTGAGCTAACATGTGAAGCATACGTGTCCAAGTCTTTTTTTGCTTGGTCAAATGTCACGCCTAGTTCTGAGTGAAATCTTAAATATAATGCACGGAGATTCTCGATTTCTATAGGAAGACCTTCCCGCTGGATCATAACTTTCAGGTTGGTCTTCGTCTTGCCATCAACACACGTAGTATCGGGAGCTTTGTACATATATGCTAGGTACAATCCGACATATTCATAGATTTTATGATCTCTTAGTCTAGATAAGAGATATCTGCATTCAAGATCAGCGCTCGAATTTATAGATGCTTTAACAACTGGAGGTGTGAGGGGGTCTATAAAGGAATTGCTGGTAATTGATAGATTATCCGTTGGTGCTGGCATCTGAATCAAAGGTGAGGATAAAGGTGTTTGAAAACCTCCATGTACAAAATTCGGGTATTTATTAGAAGGCGTATACACCTGCGAAGATTTTTTTGTATTTTCCGTAATACTGGTGGTGAAAACGGAAGCCTCGATCCCTTGCAAAAGCCTGTAGTACGTTGTTGAATGTGGATCGATTGCATTATCAGTCTTGTGTGTAGAAGAAGTGGAAATTTTGTCTACACTATTGATAATTTGGCTATGTGCAGTTAATGAAGAATTATCTGGAGTTATATTACCTGCGACACCTCTGGAATTAGGATTTTGCCTGGAAAGTGGAGTTACAACAGAATTATAAATTTGGTTACCTGTTAGAGTAGAACTGATGCTAACTGAAGATTTTTTTAAACCTTTAGCTGATTTCGTCATCGTCGTTGTAGTACTATTATCCATCTCCAGCCTTGGCAATTTAGTTGCTGATTTCCACTTTTTTAAAATCATACTATCCCAGGTGTAGGTTTTATAGTTAGATTTTACGTTTGTGAAAAGCCAAGCATATTTTTGTGGGATGAAAACTTTGAATGTGCGTCTACGTTTGCCAAAATGTGCCATTTCTTCTACTATGCAGCCTTGGATTAAAAAATCTGACTCGAGTTTCCGGCGGACTCCATCTATCCCCATATTGTGAGGAACTTTCTTTAAGTAGAAGACGGCGTATGAATTAGTCCCGGTTGATGACACGTCAAGAGAATTCCTTGAGTTTGTAGCCTCCAGCTTGGATATTCTATTATTCCAGTCTTCTTCAGACCAATTCACACCAAGCTTGAATATACTTTTGTTGATAACTGGAAATTGAACTGAGGCGTTAAGATTCTCCTTCACCGGGGAAACACAGTTACCAGGTTCCATTTGCTTAAAACAGTCCACATATTTGACTACTGTGTGTACTGTATTTTGCTCCTCAAGTTTGCTTTCTAAACGAGCAATTTGTCTTTCCATACTTTCTAGTTTCGCATTCATATGTGAGTTTTGTACGATGAGTCCAGCTTCTTGTTTAGATAGTTTGGTGGCCATTTTTGAAAGCATTTCACCGATGTTACTGCTACTGAAAGTATCGCTTACTGTAGGTTGACTAGAAGATAAAAACTCCTTCATTGATATCAGTTGGGTGTTGACCATATCTAGAGCTTTGCATATTTTTTGATTGCTACTGGATAGTGATGTAGAAAGTTCATCAAAGCAACTGGCCATTTCATTTCAACTTTCGTCATTTGCTCTAAATTTTGAATGTTGCCGTGCGATAAGTTGCTCCTTGTCGCCCATCATCACTTCAATTTGCGCTATTATGCGATCATACATCTCACTAAGTTTTTGTTCATAGCCTTGACAATCAGAGCAAATAAAATGGGCTTCCATGTAGAAATTATACCAATCTCTTGGCGCATCCATACAGGCCCGATGTAATTTACGTGAGCAGAATCCTTTACAGGTAACGTATTTAAATGTGTTCTCGAAAGCAACACAGTTTGGAAGGCTGCACTTAAAGCTCATTTTTTCGTCAATTATTTTGTTATTGTTAATGATGTAAAATTAATTTTAATGCCAAGGTGGAATGAAAATGACTCAGACTGTCACACAAAGAATAGGTTACATGTGCACTTTCACTCAAGTTTGCGCGTAATTGGGTTAATGGGCTAGGTCAGTTAATAAACAAAATCGAAGCAGCACAGTTGATGAAAGTTGCTGTATTTACACTTTAGTTCACTTTACACACTTTAGTTCGATAAACAATTCTATTATTTTTCTTTTTAACAATCTTTGGATAATTATTACTGTTTTTGAAGTTGATTAATGAAAGTTGCTGTATTAACACTTTAGTTCGATAAACGAATTCTAATTGTTTATATTTTTACACTCACTGGGAAAAAAGTACTGCTTACGAAGTTGATTGATAATAAGGTCAAACAAACAATTAAATTTAACTTAATTAAAAAAACAGCGAATTCAAACGGAGCTACAAGTTTACACGTCCACTCGCTTGAATGACTTTTAATAATTTTTGTGTGTACTTATACTGATTTTTCAACATTGCCTTAGCTAGACTATTATTATCTGTTAACACTTAATTATTTTTATTCAGTCAGTTTTAAAAAATAAATTTATTTAATTGTTGCGACTGGCGTTTAAGATCTTCTGGCCGAATATTGCTAGTATTTGCCTGAAATTTAAGTTTCTTTTTAATCTTGGCTTTGTGAATCTTTTGGTTTTTATCTGTTATGAGTGTTAAATGATTATTTTTCTTAACTTCATGTTTTGCAAATCTACGATTAAGTTTATTCCTCCTACATTCTTTCCTATACACTATAGATCCTTCATGTGGAATTTCAGGATCTTCTCTGTTTTCATTTAATTTCCTTAATCTTTTCAGTGTTTGTTCTTCGAGATGCGCTTTGATTTCTGCTTGTAATTTAGTTTGAAATAGTCTTAGTTGTTCTAAATATTCGTGTTTACTACAGGATTGTTTATTATTATCAAATTTATATGTTCTACCGTAGAAAAGTTCGAAGGGTGTATATTTGGTTGATGAGTGTATTGCATTATTGTAGGTTGTAATAACTTCATTCAATATATCTGCGGGATCCTTATCTTTGTTCTTATAATATACAATTCTGTATGTTTCGGTTAACGTGGAATGGAATCTTTCTACGGGGGCATTGCTGCTGGTTTGTTGAAATGAGGTCGTATGGTGATTCATGCTATATTGTTTGCAAAAGTCCTTGAAGATTGTGGAGGTGAATTCAGTTCCCTGATCTGTTACGACTGTAACAATGTTTTCTGGTATGCCATGGAGACTAATGAAATGTTTCAAAGAATTTATGATGGATAAACTGTTTCTTGCTGGTAATATATACGCAGCAGCAAATTTGGAGAACTTGTCAATGATCGTAAAAATGTTTGTTTGTCTATTGTGTAAATATCTGTATGTAAGTTAAAAGTTAATTACACTTTTAACAAAAAAATTTATTATTCGCGATCGGGCAGAGGTTCCCCGTCGCGTTCAAGTTTACAAGACACAGTACAACTTATTCTAATTCATATGTCATATTTATATGTATTTTCTGCTGCATTCGCAATTGTTGGCGTTTCCAGATTCGCGATAAATTTGTTCCAGGTTCAGCAATTCTGCATTCTCACGTACTGGATGATCGTATTTTGCTGACAAAGGGTCTGGCACGGTTAGCGTGGGAACGCTAGTTAACTTGTTCGGTAAATCTTCCCCGCTTAAATTCGGATGTCCGCATCCGATTAGAAATATGGCTGGTCGTAGAATCTCGGAGTCGAGTAGCGCAGGGTATTGCGAGGCTTCAGAGGAATTGAAATTGATGCAGTGCTTGATGACAGGTTTGTATTCGGATATGGTTTTATTGCTTCTTCCTTTGCAGCAGGCTGACTGATTGTGATCTGGGCACTGCTTTTACAAAAGGATCTGAGAAATATAACGATTAGTATTATTAACAGCATAGAAAAACTTATCCCATAGCTGGACCAGCGATCAAGGAGGTTTTGATTTTGCAGAAGCTCTACCCGCTTGGTGTTGTTTATTCGTAGCTCATTCATGGCTTCTAAAGAAAGGACTTCGCGGTATTGTTTTTCACACGGTGTAGGCTGCAGGATAGCTGGAAGGGCTTCCCATGTCGAGATTTCCTTGGAGATGAAGGTTTTCTCGTCGATCGTCACAGTAGCGTTGTTGAATTTTATGACAAATGTGCCGCGAAGGTTACGTAGGTCTTGGTCGATAATAGCCGTTCATTCAAAATCGTTGGCAAGAACCATATCGGGCGCAATTTCTTCGATGGTTGGGACTTGTAGGCCGCTGATAGTGTTGCACGTTGAATTTAGACTCCTCAAGATGTTAGGAATACAAGCTGACTGACTTATATCTAATATATCGGTTGGTTTACAAATTGATAAGCTATTGTATGCTTTACAGTTTCTGAGGATGCCATATATTTTATCTTGACCTCTTAAGATGCTATTGTACAAAATTTCTATAATTTTATTTTTCCTTTTAACTGGTTTCACAATAAGTTTCTCAAATTTTTCTTCTAAAGTTATTGGGATTTTTACAATGTATAAGAGTGATTTACCATAAGTAATAATTTTTACATCTGCTGATTGTAAAGCTTCTTCAGTTGAAAGACATGGAAATTTTTCTCTATCTAATATTTCAATTGCTTGTTTTATTTCGCTTTTAGATAACATCAATGAATTAACAGTTCCAGTTTTAGCAAAATCTAAAGCATAGTTTATGGTAGTTAGTTCTTCTTTTATCAATCTTAGCTCATATTGTTTACTAATGGCTAGATCATATTTGTGGTGTTCATTTGCTTTTACAAATTTTTCTATTGTGTTGGAAACTTGCGTCAAATTATTTAATCGTTCTGTCAATGATTTATTTATAAGTACTTGGTTATTATTATTTTTTAAGACATTATTTATTTTATCTAGAATTATGTTAGGGTCATCGTGGTCGGGACTTCCGGCGACCCACTTCCAGGCAGTTCCGATGAAATCTAGTGATCTTTTCGAAATTTTCGGTCGTAGGTGTTCTAGAAGTTGTTGGATTTGGGATAGCTCGTGGGCAAGATAAGGATATAAAGGATTATTTCTGTCGATTTCTCGTTCAAGTACGTTTTCCGTATCTGATACAACATTTGTGTACTGCCCGATGTCCACATCGTGTATGATATTGAAGTTTCCCGTTCTTATTTTTGCCTGACCGGCCTTGATGGTAATGACCTGGGAGTTTGTATAATCAAGGACTTTGACTTTGCAGGTTGCCACATGGAGAGTGAGTCTAAAAAGAAAATCAGTTTCGTATATTACTTTTGTGTACTTTTTTCCCGGATTCGGTAATGATTGTGGTGTTTCTATTCTCTTTAACGGTTTCCTGCCTACACCTTGGGGTTAATTTTGGGCCTAATCTTCTATTCTTTTTAACAAAAATAATGTCGCCCACGTTATAGTTTTTTAAGGGGTTCCTATTTTTGTTATGGAACTTAAGGTCTTTGTCCTGCTTCAACTTGAGTTTATCGATATTTTCCTGCCGCGCTCGTTCGAATTCTTCGGGGGTTACTCGAGGAAGGCGGCCAAGATACAGCTCTACGGGTTTCTTTCCTGTGGTGGAGTGGATGGTGAAGTTATATTCATTCACCGCCTTTTGAAGTATTTCTTCGGATGGCGGGTGGGGATCGTCTCGCTTGAGAGATCTCATGATTTCGATAAGAGTGGAATGAGGACGTACGATTTGGCCATTTACTTCACTTTTATAAGGAGGAGTTTTAAAAACTTTTATTTGTAGGTCGTCTTCCATCATGGAAGACAAAGACATGGATCTGAGAGCACCTTCGTTATCCACTACCACATTTTCTGGTACGCAGAAGAAAAACAGGATGTCTCTTAGAGGCTGTTTTATGTCCTCCGCGGACTTAGACGGGAGAATTTTCGCTTGGAGAAATTTCGTAAATTTGTCGATAGCTGTTAGGACTAGCTTTTTTTCGGTCAGAAATAAATCGATATGGACGGTGTGTCCTGGGTAATTAGGAATGGGGGTTGCGTGAAGATGAGGTTTATTCGGGTGTCTTTCATATTTATTTTCCTTGCATGTGATGCACCGAAAGACAAGCCTTTTGATTTCGGCGGACATCTTCGGAAAGTAAAAGTTCTTCAACATCTGGAGTCGATTTTCTTCAGCATTTCTATGAGCTCTTCGATGAGTGTTGAGGATTCTTTCCTCCTGTTCCACCTCATTTGGTACGTCTTCAACAAGTTTGCGTGTAAAACGGATTCGGTCATTTCTGAAATGCTGTTTGTATATTTCCTGTATTCGTCCTAGTGTGGTTTCGTCAGTCATAAGTCCATTAACAGTATGTTGATTCAGGTAGCGTTTGAAAATATTTACGATCTCGTGGTCTGTATATTCTTGCTGTATTAGAGTATGCCTAGTGTAATTGTCGAAAGGGTTTGTTATTTGATAGCTTCTTTTGTTGCCTTTGTTCAGAATAATTTGGTTGCGGAAGACGTTCATCGGCGTTGTCACAAGAGGAATCAGGTTTTGAGAGGAGCTATCGTCGCTGTGTTCAGTTGGAGTAGGTGAGTTGGCCTCAAGAGGGTTTTGTGGTCTCGAAAGAGAATCAGCTACGAAATTGGCTTTGCCTGGTTTGTATAGGAGTTCATAATTATACTCCTCCAGGATTGCTTTCTAACGTTTCATTTTACTGTTGGTATTTTTGTTGCTCAAGGCATATGTGAGAGGTTGGTGATACGTGTAAATTTTGACCTTCCGAGATCCATAGAGAAAGTTCCTGAATTTTTTCAATGCCCAAAGAATGGCCAGCATTTCTTTCTCGTTCACCGCATAGTTTTCTTCCGTTTCACTTAAGGTTCGCGACAAAAAGGATATTGGCTTGTTTCCTTGTGAAAGAACAGCACCGATGGCACAGCTAGAGGCATCCGTAGTCAATTCGAATTCTTTTTTAAAGTTAGGATGTGATAGACGTCTTTGGATGTTAGAGTTTTCCTTAGTTTCAAAAATGCGTCCATTGCCGGTTTGTCTAAATTGATTGGTGTGTTTTTTGAAATATGCTTGGACACTCGTCCATCCTCCCCTCTTAAAAGGGATGTCAGGGGCTTTGCAAGCTTTGCGTAGTCGCGAACAAAGCGGCGATAATACCCTGACATTCCAAGGAAGGATCTGAGTTCTTTCAAGGTTTTTGGTGGTGGAAAGGAAGCAATTGCTTCGACTTTCTTTGGGTTTGTTTTGGTACCGTTGGCGCTGACTATCAAGCCCAAAAATTCGTCGTCCCTTTTAAAAAAACTCGCACTTATCTGGTTGTACTTTCATGTTTGCCTTTTCAAATGTTTTGAGCACTATTTCCAAGTTTTTGAAGTGTTCGGCCTCATTCTTGCCAAAGATGATAATGTCATATATATACGTAGCATCGCAACCCGATGTGCTCACGTAGAATGTCATCTAAGGCACGCTGAAAAATAGAGGGAATTCGAATTTACAATTATTAATGGAGAAGGCGGTTTTCTCGATGTCCCTTTCCATTAGGGGAATCTGATGGAATCCACTCTTCAAGTCGACGATGGAAAAGAACTTGTTTTTCCCGAGGTTGGACAGCACCTCATTTATCTCGGGTATAGGGTACCTGTCCGGGATCGTTACAGAGTTCAGTTTCCGGTAGTCAATGACCATCCGAAACTTCTTTTCTCCGGAAGAATCCTTTTTTTGGAACGATCCACACAGGCGAGTTGTATGGCGATCTTGATGGTCTAATGATGCCATTTGCTATCAGATTTTTAACTTCCTTCTCGACTTGACTCTTGAGGGCTACCGGGTAAGGATAAGATTCACTGTATACGGGGTCGTTTGTCGTTGTACGAATTTCCCCTCGTACTGTTGTTGTGTAGGTAAGCCTCTCGGTTGGTTCTGAGAACAAATTGGTACACTTGTTCGAAACCGCAGTAAGTTGTTTCTTTTGAGGCTCAGATAGATGGTCTATATTTATATCAAGCTTAAGAACGGATTGTGAAGGATGTTGTGCCAATAAAAGTTTTATCCCGGGGTTGATGGTCATAAAATTACCTTTTGTATGAATAATTGCGTCCATAGACTTCAAGGAGTCATTTCCGATTATTCCGGTTAAATGTTTTAAGGCTTGGTAAAAGGAAGAATTTTAATTTTCCGATATTCGTTCGGAATAAATCAATGATATGTAATATTGACCGCTCCACCCACGGAGTTTACGCTAAATGGTGCATCATTTTTCAGGGGATTTTTAATGTAACGGGGCTGTATGTAGTTCTTATTGGAACCTGTATATATAAGAAATTTCAATGTTTCACCGCTCTTCGCTATCACTTCGACATATCGAAGCGAAGAGTTGTTTAGTCTAAAAAATGGATGTCGTCTTGGTTTTCATTAGTTTCGTCCGTCTCTGTGTTGTCGTCTCGTAAGTCTATTGAATAGGGCTCTGTGTCTTCTTCAGCCAGGAAATCAGCAAATTCGTGCTGTTCCAGCTCTTGTTGGAGCTGATCTATGGTCTCATTCAATGTTTCCGGCTGTATGTTATTGTTTTGAGTAAGATAAAGACGTTGCTGTTTATATTCGTGTGTCTGTTCGGGGGCTGATGTCTCTTTTGGGCGTAAGGAAGTCTTGGGCTTGGTCTGTTTTGGTAGTTGACTGCGTGTGTTCTCATGGATTGATCAATGTCCATAGGTTCCACTCGTCGTGGCTTGGGTGGCAATGGTGGCTGGTTTGGATATTGGTATTGTAATCTTGGCTGGCTAAATCGTGGAGCCTGTGGTGTGGTTGGGTCGTTCACGAGTTCAGGGTAAAAGTTAAGTCTTGGATTATTTGGCATAGATAACCGTGTTGGGTTTAAAATATTTTTCTTCGGCGGAAGAGGTGGTGCAGCTGTAGTGTAATTTTTGCATGTACCAAATTGAGAGTTATTAGCGTGTTGTGCACGGTAGTTCATATTTTCTAATTTAAGGCAAAGATGGAAGGCCTGTGGTAGATCAGCTGGTTCGCGTATACTTAAGAGCCTTGGGAGGTCCCCTGATAGACCCCTAATAAAGGTATCGAGAGCCTTGTCTCTGCGTAGTGCAGATTGAGGCACTTGGATATTTTGTCCCAATTGAGAGGTGTATTATAGGACTCCAAGGCTATGTCACGACAATTTTGTTCCTGATTACGGACAGAATTCCGTAATACTTAGGAGAACCTTTGAGGTGATCGTAGATCTTAAGTATTCTTTCTACGCTCTTTTTCCACGAGCCGAATTCGCCTGGATTGCCTGAAAAGTCTCTCAAGCTTTTCACCACATCAGGAATTTTATCCATCTCGGATAAATTCCTGTCATGGCCGGCGTTTATGCTCACGTCCACCTCATTGTTACTATCGGATGAAGGATTGATCAGCTCGTGAAAAATTTGTCTTCCTTGCGTTTGAAGGGATTGTAACACTATTCGGCTGATCATTTCAGTCAATTCATTTTGGGGAGGACTTGCATTCATCGCGCTGGTGGATGGCGTATTTCGAGGATCTTCACCGTTATCGGGTACTGGGGGAAACGATAGGATTGGAGGACGAATAAGATTGTCAGGGTTCGACATTGCAGACTTTTACCCGTCCGAAAGTTGCGAATATTCAACTATGAATTCTGGAGTCTTCGGTTCCTTCCTAAAGGAAGCTTCACACTTAACAAACAACGAAGTGATAGAAAATGAAGAATCTGTCCTCACAACACTGACCTTTGCAAGAACTGACGTTTACAGTAATTAATTATTCGCGACAACCACAAATGTAGATCCTTACATCAATTTCCACTCAAAAAAATCACTTATTCTTCTTTATCACTTTCACTTTCAAAATATGATTTTTCAATAGAAAATACAGAAAACTTAAGATTAATGAAACCAATAGTGATATGTTTAGTTTCTTAATTATTTTCCTTTTATGGTTACATGTTCATTAATCATGTACTTTATATTACACTATTATTGTGGTCAAGAATGAAATTATTTGCACTTTAATTAAGATGCATTAACAAATTTTCTTAGTTATTCTTTCAGCTCAAAAATATTTCATACAGTCTGCTTTAAATTTTAATATTTTTTTTTACTTACAACAGGAGTAAAAAATTGCTCATTTTCCTCTGCTGGTAGCTGTGTTGTAAAGTGGGTTTTCCTAAAGCTGTTGCTCTGTATCCTTTGGCTTTTACTCCTTTTTGCTAGGCTTGGTTATCCACGAAGCTACTAAGGGGCCGTCCAGATTTGTGGGCGAATTTGGGGCTTGGTTAATGTCCCGGAAATTCCTGTCGATTGGTTATCTCGGCTCTGGTTTCCAGTAGAATTGTTCGTCATTACGCACTTTGATTGACGCGTCAATTCACTTTTAACGTAAATTCACTCTTAATTGTCACGACTTCTTACAATTACTACTATCTATGAAGAAGTGGACCACATGCCAGTCTCAGCAATGTGTTAAGATCTATTATGGCTTATTTGTAAAAATTAGATTTTACAAATTGATATATCCACTTATATTCGCGCACACGAGCACAGCCCCACGTTGGGCGCCAGTTAACAAGTTAATTACACTTTTAACAAAAAAAAATTATTATTCGCGATCGGGCAGAGGCTCCCCGTCGCGTTCAAGTTTACAAGACACAGTACAACTTATTCTAATTCATATGTCATATTTATATGTATTTTCTGCTGCATTCGCAATTGTTGGCGTTTCCAGATTCGCGGTAAATTTGTTGCAGGTTCAGCAATTCTGCATTATCACGTACTGGATGATCGTATTTTGCTGACATAGGGTCTGGTACGGTTAGCGTGGGAACGCTAGTTAACTTGTTCGTTAACTTGTATAACCTCAAGAGGCTTTGTGGGTGATTCAGGACATTGAAATTTTGGTTTTGGTGGGCGTCTGCCGTATTTTAGGGTTTGGCATTGCTCGCAATTATTCATGATTTGTGTAATTTTGGTTTTCATGTGAGGGTAATAGTATTTTCTTTTGAGGTGAAGTAGGGTCTCGTTGATGCCGCGATGGTTGTTTTTCTGGTGATAATCGTTTATTAGGGCACCTTGTTCATCGTTTTCTGAGATATCCTTGACGATTGATGTGCATCTAATTAACTTGAGATTATTGGATCCTGAAAAGTGTTTCGAGTATACTTCTTGGACCGTTTTAAAAATTTCGTCTGTAGTGTAAATGGCAGTAAGACGATTGGAAAGAACGAACCTCTTATATAGTTCGACAAAGTTTTGTTCTGATAAGTCTAGCATTTGGATAGTACGGCGTTGTTTGTTTCTGAATGTGGCTTCAACGTTTGTGTGTGGCCGTCTCTCTGCTTTTTCCAATACGAGTTGCAGGGAAAACTCATTCAGCGGATTTTCTGAAATTGGTATTCCATCATTAAGATTTTCATCTGCAGAATGTACCGTGGTGCTCCGAGTACTCTCTTTTGATGCATTTCTTACTTCTTCGGCTTCGTTAACGTTAAGTTCCGGATTAACCTTTTCTGAAGGGGATTGTTCATTTAATTTTGGAATTCGGCTTAGAGCATCTGCATTGGAATTTTGTATGCCTTGTTTGTACACTATCTCGTAGTCAAACTCTTCTAACTTTAGTCTCCAACGTACGAGTCGAGAATTCGGGTCTTTAAGATTCATTAGCCAGATGACGGGTTTATGATCAGTTACTATTTTAAATTTACGACCGAATAAATAAGGCCTGAAATATTTAGTGGCCCAGTATATTGCCAGGAGCTCCTTTTCTATAGTAGAATAGTTTACTTCCGAATCCGTAAGCGTCCTGCTGGCATAACAGATTGTTTTGTCACTACCAACAGGGCCCTGTGATAAAATGGGACCGAGCGCAAAATTGCTGGCATCCGTTGTTAATACAAAAGGTTTGTTAAAGTCCGGATGTTGGAGAAGAGGATCATTCATCAGCAGATTCCTGCAATCGTTGAATGATTTTATATATTGGGGAGTGAATTCGATATTTTGTCCTTTTTTCAAACAGTGTGTAAGAGGCTTTGTAAGTTAAGCGAAATCCTTAATGAATTTCCGGTAATAACCGAACAATCCAAGGAACGACTTGATCTCTTTAAGGGTCTTAGGCAAAGGAAAATTTAGGATCGCTTTTATTTTTTCAGGGTTTGGTTTGCTTCCTTGTGTTGTGATCAAGTGACCTAGAAAAGCTATTTCTTTCTTAAAGAACTCGGATTTGTCGAGTTGTACCTTTAGGTTTGCTTCACGTAATTTTGCAAAGAACTTTTTAAGATTCTCAATATGTTCTTGTAGGGAAGTAGAAAATATAATTATATCATCCAAGTATACGAGACAAATGGTGCCTTGAAGTTCTTTTGAGACGTTGTCCATAACTCGTTGAAATGTTGAGAGGGCGTTTTTCAGCCCGAAGGGCATCCGTACATATTCATAGTGCCCTCCTTTAACAGTGAAGGCTGTTTTGGAAATATCCCTTGGGTCCATTTCGATTTGGTGGAAGCCGCTTGCCAAATCTAAGGTGGAAAAATACATAGACTTTCCCAATTTATCAAGAATATCGTTTATATTGGGTAACGGATACCTGTCGCTGATTGTTTTCTCATTAAATTTGCGGTAGTCTGTGACTAGCCGCCATTTTCGCTTCCCGCTAGCGTCTGATTTCTTCGCGACAATCCATACAGGAGTGCTCCAAGGAGAATAACTTGAAAGGATTATGCCTTGGTTTAGCATATCAAATATTTGTCTGCGCACTTCTTCTTTGTGGATAAAAGGATATCTGTAGGATTTTGTATGAACAGGGATTTCATCATCAGTTCTAATACGATGTTCGACTTGATTTGTAAATGTGAGGTTTTGTCCTTATCTAAGAGATTTGTAAATGTGAGGTTTTGTCCTTATCTAAGAAATATATCATCATACTCTCGACAGACTTTGCAGAGTGCTTTACGTTCTTCTTGGTTTAAGTGAGCTACTCGTAGCAAGTCGATGAGGTCGTCAAAAGGGGCAAGAGGTGAACTTTCCTCTTCATAGTTTATATTGAAGTTATTTATTTCATCGTAGTTTCTGGAAAGCTTTTCAACCATAAGAGGTTGCTCAAGGAGTAATATTTGATCAGTTTGGGAAAGGTTTAACACCTCAACAAATGCGTGCCAATCATTGGCGGTATATGGTTTAATGTATATGTCGCCATGTTCAATATCAACGGGTAATTTTACTACTAATTTTGATTGGGATGGAATGGTATATTTAGGTGACATCAAATTTGCTTTGAAAATTAAGGGTAAAATGGCGTTCTACGTAATGAGTCTTTTGTTTCCAACGTCGACTTTAGCATTCAATGTACTAAATGCATCTATTCCTAGAAGGCCATCAAAATATGCATGAAATCTAAATACCAAAAACTTTACGGACTCAGCTTGGTTGAATTCAACAAAATTTGGTAGTGTTACTTCCTGATCTACCTTATGTTTTGCGAGAACAGTGTTAATTATGACAGGATTGATTTTCTGTATGTTAAGGGGACTTACATATTCAGGATTTATGAAAGACGAAGATGCACCTGTATCAATTAGAAATTTCAATGGTCTTTCAAAAGGGGATGAAATATGTACGTAAGGAAGTATGTTACCGTGAGTATTAATATCTAAGTACCCGATGGGTTGTTGGAGGCAGGGTACCCAAAATTTTGATCATACACTTCAACTTCTTGTATATTTCCATTGTAATATGAGGTGTCAAGAGAATTTGGAAAATAAGATTGATTTTGATCTTCGTAGTACTGAGGAGATTGAACTGGGTATTCTAATTGAAAATCTGGTCCCATATCGGTTTGATTTCTTAAAACGTAGTGAGATTTAGAATCAGATGGAACCATTTGATCTGTTCCTAAAATATTATGTGCATGTGACTGTTCACCGATATTGAACAGTTCTTTGGATACGAATCTTGGCGGTCCTGTTTGCCTGAAGAAATTATCTCTTGGTTGATTCGATTGCGGTTGAACCCGTTTAACTGTGCTAGATGATATATCCATGAGCTCTGGTTTTGGAAGACTTGGCTTTGAAAACATCAGCGTACTTGGATTGTAATTTTGATTACAATTTTGGAAGTTCTGATTAAATCCTGGCCTTTGCGTACTTTGATTAAATGGATGATTATTAAATTGTGGCCTAAAACCATGCACAGGTTGTTGATAAGGGTTTGTGAACATTGGTCGTTGCTGTGCAAAGTTGTATTGGTTTGGTCGATACGGCTGTGTAAATGGTTGAAATGAAAAATTCGGCGGGCTTAGTTGCGGTGTATTAAATTTAGGTTGAATTGTTTGCATATTCGAAAATTTAGGGAATGGATTAAGAAAATTTGTGTTCAGTGGTTTCGGATTTAGAATTTGTTTAGAGTTTTCAGATTTCGAGTAGAAAATATTTTGCTCTTTACTGCAATATGCGTAAGCAGTAGCTAAAGATTCGGGTTTCATTGCCCGAATGGTTGATCCAAAGGGTTCCTTTAAGCCGCTTAAGAATGTATTGAGGTACATTTCCGAAAATAGAGCCCTTTTTGCACTTATTACATTTGAATCTTTTTCGTGAATATTGAGGTGATTAATTACACTCGCGAGTAATTTCACCACTTCACTATAAAACTTTTGAAAAGAATCCGTATTTTGTTTTAAGCGATGAAGGTCCTTAATTAGGGAAGTATCATTTCTTTTGTCCGAGTAGTGCAAAATTAAGTTTTCTTTAATACTTTCCCACTTCAGCTCAGTGCCTTACATATTCAGTATTTCATTTGCTTCACCCACAACTTTATTCCTGATTCCTCGTAACATAAGCTGCCAATAAGGTGTACCTTTCGATACCTCAAGGAGACTAAGGATTTCATCAACGTTGTCGATGAAATCGAAGAGTAATCGAGGATTACCATCGTACTTTGGTAAATCCTTTATTGCATCTGGTATCCTTAAGGAACTAAATAAGTCTACGGAAGTGATAGTATTTGTGGGATTTGCCGTATCGGAAGCACTTAAATTATTTCCTACGATGGTCTTATCTATTGTTAAATTATTTAAATTATTACTCGGTTGGTTATTATTTATTGTTATATTGTTTATACTATTACACGATTGGGTTAAGTTATTTTTTATGCTATTACAATTGCTTAGATTTTGGAGACTTATTGCCCGATACAATTTTTCACTTATTTCACTCAAAGTTGAAGGTGAATTGCACTGAACTAACACCAATTTCCTGTAAATTCACTAATTCACTAATTTTATTATGCCTTAATCTAGAAAAAGGGAGTGTAGTGTAGGGCTTAGGTTTAGAGGAGGATTTTCGAAGAAGGAAGAGGCATCAATTCAAAATCAATGACTTACGTTAATGCCAGCGTTATTAGTTTCATCTTTCTTTGTTCGTAGCTTTGATGACGGTCTTCCTCCGCCGGGCCTGCTTCGCAACGATATCCTTTCGTCACTTGCACTAATTCAAACTTTAAACCGTGGGCGATTGTAGTAATCGAGTTGGTATGGCTCAAAAAGCCAGCGTGCGAGAGTTTGTCTCGTTACCACTCGGGGCCTAAAATTTTATTAAAATTGTCCAAATAAATAATCTCTGGAATGGACATATATTTTTATTTGTTCTTCTTCCATCTTCCATCGAGCCAACTCATTCCATTTTACAAGCTAGGAGATTACTGCGTCATGTTCAAAACAGAACCAATTCTATTGGATTCTCCAGGGCAGCCTGTTGGCAGCAGTTCTAACAGTCGAAGTAGTCAGGTTAACCCAAATTTACGCTTAAAGATTCCGGAGAGTCGGAGTCGATATACAACAAACAGTCTTATGTACAAAACATCAGGCCAAATGGCTCAGCAGCAAATATCGACGGGGCAGAGCTCCTTGGATTTTATACCGAAAAAGTCTCAACCTGACTCAATACCCAGACACTCATTCACACCGACGAATTTAGACTGCAAAGGCCACTATAGTAGTAGCAGCAATCAACATAATTCGCTAGACGTAATTTCCCTTAAATCTCAAAACTCTATCGACTCCTTCCTATCGCAAAAAAAAATCCTCAAAGTCATGACTTTCCTGTGACTTTTACAAAACGACCCACCCACAGCAAAAATGTGTCAAAATATACTAGCGATAGTGAAAGCATTGGAATGGACAATGTAATGTCCATAGTTGGACATATTCATATGTCGAATTCAAGTAATATGCCACCCACATCAATGCTGTTCGCTCCAAATATGAGTTCATCGTCGACAATATGGTTGATGCTGGGTCAGATAATGAAGATAATTCATCTGACGAAGCATTGTCAACAGATAAAGCTAGACCTGCTTCACTAGATAAAATGATAGCTTTAGTTGCATCATTAGTAGAACGATCTCGAGGAGCAGACTTCCGGTTACATTTATCACCTAAGGATTATAGTGCTGTAGCAGGTGGAAAGGGCTTTCCATTCTTATATCAACAAATAAAAGACAACATCAATCCGCATCAAACGCGGCATTTAATTTATGCGCTCTGTCGTTGGGACGAAAGATTGGCAAATCAATTAGCATCAGTAACAAAACACACCGAACTGTGTGGTCCCTTCTTTAAGTTATTAACGCTTCTAACAGAGCCACAAGGAGGTCCTTCAGGTTTGCCATGCTTTTCTCAGTTAGTATTGCAACGAGTATGGGATGCAGCAGAATATTGCCCTCAGTCGGCCCTAGATTGGCTTGCTGTGCAAGCACCTCGTAACAAAATAGCTCATGCATGGATTTTACAATCAGCTGAAAGTGGCGTAGAACAGTTTTAATGGCGCATAATAATTCGCGAGTTCGCAACGCTGCATCCTACTTGCTGGTATCTCTCGTACCATCACAATCATTTCGTGCAAATTATCGAACCCATTCACTCCACAAGTTACCCTTTAACATACCACATAGAGAAATGAATGGCGACGCGCAAATTATACCACATACGATTTTAAATCTTTTGTTACGTCTACTAAGATCTGCTCGTGCCTACACAGATATAGCTGTTCATGGAACAGCTAAGTTAACATCTTACTTTACTTTGCTGACTTATTGTATGGTGTCTAAAACTGAAAAGCTTATGTTGGGACCGTACATGCGTGTTTTGCGGGAACTCTTTCATCCGCGATTATCAGAACCCAGCGTACCAGCGCATCATAATAAGCATGCTTTGTTGGCATTCTGGTTCCATGCAACAAACGATTGCCCAGAAAATGCTCTGCTAATTGCAAACTGCCCTGATATAACGCGAAATATAGCGTTTAATTATATTTTAGCGGATCATGATGATTCTGATATTGTTGCATACAATCGAGCTATGTTACCGGCATATTATGACCTTTTACGAATTTGCTGCCAACAGAGAGTAGAACTCTGACTCGTCAACTTGCTGCCCATCAAAACCTACAGTGGGCATTCAAGAATATCACACCACATCCAACGCAGTACCCGCTAGCTGTCGATGAGCTATTGCGCTCGATGACTTGATTCGCAGCTCGGGATGGAGATGCCTCCGACGTGGACAGCGAGAAGTTTCAAATCTCAGGGAAGAACGCTATCAGCGTACTTAACAGGATGAGAGACTTGGTGCGCGTTTGGATAGCGAACAAGTGTCGTCAAGGGGATGATACCGGTGATTACGGTTGTTAGAATACTTTCAACAAACCGAGTGGAAGATTGCGATGCATTCGGGAGATGGAATTTGGTTTTCGCGCGGATGAGCGGCACGCGGAGCGAATTGAAAAAGACGAGGGGGGAGAAAAGCGCGCGATTAGCGTGAACGTGGTTAGGGATAATTTGAAGTGTATAGATTATTGTTGAAGTGTTTTGATGTTTTCTTACTACGTTAATGATTGAGTGGACGATGCAATTTTGCAAATAACGGTGAAAGGATGGAAATAAATTAACAATCTTTGGAATTGGGGGAGTCTGTTGGAAACCGCAAGACAGCGCGGACGCCGCGTGGAGAATTAACTGGAAGTGTTATATATACGCAATTTTGTGGAATTGGATGACAATTCGTTTTACCAATTGTTGTGTTTCAAATGCAAAGAAATTTTATAGTGAAAATCTGCCCCAATTAAACCTAACGGATGTTTCGGAGAGTGAAAGTGAAGGAAATGTACCGATAATAGTACGGTTGAGTTAAAGCCAATTTCCAAAGTGAATTTTCTCGCAATTGTGCGGACGCAATTATTTGTGGTGTACGGAATAAGCCGTTTGTATAGAGGTTTTTGATTTGTCGAGTTGTAACGGAAGAATTAAACCGTTTTCCGCCGACTGGCCGACTGAATTGTCGCGAATCCCATCTTTCTATTGGAATTTACTGCACACCGAAGGGGAACGAGATTTTATAAGTCTTTTGGCAGAATCAGCGGAACGCCCGTACTCCAAAGAGCATTTGTCTCCACCGATAAGACGGAAGTTAGCTAGGTCGCGTATGAATTCATATAGGCAATAATTTAGTCACGGGACTCCAAAATTTGCTCATGATAGACATCGGAAACGTCAGCCGTCTAGGGAAACGTGAAGCAATCATTGATTGTATTCGATTAGGCGCCCGTTATTCTTTTTGTGTTTTGTTCAAAGTTATTGAATTTAGTGAAAACAAATAATTAAATTTTTCATTCCGTCATAAGTAAATGAAACGGTTAGTGCGAATGAATTTTGGTTTCGGTTTTGATTATTTAACAATTCCAGGATTTCCCGCCCCGAACACGAGCGCTCGTCAGAGGAGGTTTGGGGGTAAGTACCCTTCTTTGTTCAACAATTATATTTTATTTGCATGTTTCATTAAATTTACATACATTCTAATACCTGAACCAAAGCACTCGGACACCGGTGTTTCTTTCCATAAATTTTGTAGTTTCGAAAAGACCTTGCTTTGTTACCGCCTATGTATTGAATTATTTAACATTTTAAACTAAAGATAATTGCAATGATCTCTCGCTTATACTTTCTCTTTTTTGAGCAGAACCTAATGTCAATTTTTTGTTAAATAAAATGCATTAATATCCCATAACTTTCGGTCTTTCTGTTCCGCTTCTTTTGGACCGAGTATAGGACCCGGTGCGGTGGCAGGCTTCCACCTCAAAACATGTGCCAGCCGCCGGGTACATAGTTAATTCTTCTTTGTTTCAGGTGATATCGCGGGTTGAGTGGCCCAAGCAGAGTGCCTCTTTATGGCATAGCGTTATGCAATCAAATTGTATAATTCTATGGCATAAATTGGTCACCGGGGTACTCTCCTTCTGATGGGAAAGTTCATGCAATTCAAGTTGTATGAGTTTTCCACTCAGAAGAGGAATACCTGGCCACTGCAACAAAATATATATGGATTTATTCCGGTTGGATGGGTGCGAAGGAACTCCATCACCACCCGGTTGCCCCTCTTTCATTTGTGGGCCATGAACATCGTCGGGTAATGACGAGGTTACCCCAAGTCCGCCTTTCTTCTCAGGTTCCTCTTGTTTTCGTCACAAGTTCTATCTCCCTCGGTGTAGTTATCTACACTTTTTGCGTTTTCGGTCGCCTCTTGATCTCCAACCAAATTCGTGAGTGCGAAATTTTTTTGTAGTGGGTCCTCGTGCTGGGGAAATAAAACCGCCCCACGACAGGATATGCACTCGCGAAAACCGGTATTTTCTCGATATAATCGATTTAAAATTCTGATTTCGACGAACTATTTTTCCTCCGCCCTTACTTTTACGACTGCGCCAGTTAAAGTTATAAAGTCTTTAGACAAGAAAAAAAAAACAAAGTTTTAAATTTGGAAGAATATAATTTTTAATCTTAACGCTTCAAAAGTTCAATTACAACTCAACTTAAATTATTTCAAAACTGAATTTAACATGTTCTAGAAAAGCGCTAGATGCACATAAATTTCCGGACGAAATTCTAGATAAATGGAATTTAGGTTGCTCAGGTTCACTGGCTCGTGGGAACGTTGAGTACACGTGAGATGATTGCACCTGCGTTGTACCCATGTGTTGTACCAAGACTCTTTTGCCTTGACCTTTCTGAACTTGGGCCTTATGCCAAGTTCCGTTACTCCAGTGCAATGTACTGGCGTAACTTTATTTGTAATTATTGGCCTTATGCCAATAACTAATACGCGAGGTTTGTATTTTGCATAAGTGCATAAACTTGTACAAAAAAGAATTGTGTTGAATGTTCTAATTAATCGCTTGGCCTTATGCCAATTACACAAACTATCCCAGTTCTTGTACTAGGATTTTATTCTTGGTTTGCACAAGTGCATAAACTTGTACAAGATAATAATTTCAAAATGAATTCAAATACACTCGTTGACTTTTGGATTACAAGTGAGATTTATTTTGTGTATCAATCTTTTATATTAAAACTAAGTACATCGTGGAGTTGCAATTCCCACGCCAAGAAATGCAAACGCAACGAGATTCACCTATTCTAAAATAGGTAGATCACGTTGCATCCACATATGACAAAACAAGTGTCAATTGCAGCTTCACGATGCACGTACAATTTATTGTCTTGAAACAAGAACTTTAGGAATTTTGATGTACAATGATGAACTTTAGGTGGTGATATCTATGAGAATCAACATATGGGAATTTTGTTTTTTCTGTAATGTCGAATTGCTGACCAAGATATTTTTGATGATGATTCTCATAGACATCACTTCACATTGGAATTTGCTACACCATGGTTGATCATATTCATGATTGCACATATGATGATGATGTCGAAGGTGATACCGTAACTCGCGCGCCGCTAACCGATTGTCGGTTTTTTAGCAAAGATCAAAGGGTGAATTTGCTTGTGCCCGTGTGCCTGTTCACATGCATTCGATCGCTTCAGTATCTTGTGTACCTTCACGACGACAAGTCGAAGGATTGAATAAAATATGTCGGACTGGACAAACGACCAAACATTGAGTTTCCTTGAATTTTACCAGGGAGAACCAATAACATGGGACACCAAATATCCATTTCACAAAGGTAAAAAAAAAAATTCACGATGCTTAGGGGAGATTGAGTGTGAAGATGAAATGTATACCAATACACGTCCTGAAATCAAGAAGGGATACACTGATGGGCACCTTTCGACGCCACTTAAACAAAAGGATTCATACGATCCGTTTTGGTTTGCGTATCCGTTGATGGAATCGTTTTTGCTGCCATTATATACAACGAGAAATACATTGAACACAGAAACGTCTTGTAAAAAAAAAAAGAAATTCGTATGACATAACTTTGTTGTATTGTAAATCACACATTAACCTTCATAATGAGCCCTATTGAGGAACTTTTAATTAAGTATGGATTATGCAGATTGTATATATAATTTACACATACATACATTATGATTGCGTACCTGTAGCCAGTGTGGGCACAAATTTAGTTTGACGATTTAATAGTACTGTAAATTTCTCTTGAGAAATTTACCTGGAATGAAACTAAAAACTGAAATTTATCATTGAATATTTAGTTTAAACTAAAAGTAACATTGTTTATTTATTCACAAGATTTTCATCAATCAATCGATTGAAGATTTTAGTTATTCAGCCCAACACTGATTGTAGTCTTACAAAAGTATGAAGAAAATGTTTCCCTAATTTGTCCAGCATTTAGAGGTGATCTTCGTGGTATGCATGGCAAATTTCTTATTGCATTGTATTCATTTGCATGTCTTCGCCACGATCCAGGCCTTATCATACGTTCCTGGAGGAGTATATCTTGCTTCAGAATTTTTGCTATTCCTGAGAAAATTATTTAGCAGTACACATGTCATTGTCAATTCTGACACAATATCTGGATGTAAATCAATTGGTTGTCGGAATATTCTAAATACTGCAGTTAAAACACCGAATGTGTTTTCCACCACAACTCAGGATCTAGACAGACATCTATTAAATCTTCTTTTTGGTGAAGTTGAAGTATGATTGGTAGGGTATGGCTTCATCACATCCGCATTTAGTGTAAAAGCACCATCACTTATAAAGACGTATGGCACATTGACATTTGGTCCGGGAAGGTGCATGGCGTGGGTAAATTTAATCCGTTTCTAATTATTATTTTGGATAATAATGAATTATTGAATACGCCACCATCACTTATTCTTCCTTGACTTTCTATGTCAGCAAATATAAATTTATAATTACTATCTACTAGTGCCATTAGGACAATGCTAAAAGTCTTCTTGTAGTTATAAAACTCTGTTCCACTATGAAATGGGTTTCCAATTACAGGGTGCGGCAGCATAACTTCCTTTTTTCAAAATTCAACAAAACAAATTTTCAGCTGTACTTGTTTTTTATGCACGCTCCGCACTGTTCCAACGCATGATAGCGACTAACCAAGGGATGAGCAAAACTTTAAAATCACCTCTCTCGAATGAGACTACTAGCGCCGCGCTATAACAGTTAGCACTTTAAGGGCGGGCATTTCAAAAAAGGAAGTTATGCTGCCGCACCCTGTAGAATCTGTTGCACCATAACAATGTGAAGATTTCTGTCTGCACCTATGACTGCGGTCTCTACGGCAAGCTTTTGGCTAAAAAACTACGAGAGATATCCGAAGACGAACAGAAATTAATTATGTAGATAGATGGCATATCCGTAAATGGAATCAAGCGCAGGTTGTCGAAACGTGAAACACCATCCCCCCAGTATTCATACCCATATTCCAGACCCCCTTCATCATTCACTTCATATTCACATCCCAAACCGGCCTTGAAGTATTTTAAGCGCATATTCAGGACCAGTCACAAATACTTATGCGTCAAATCGACCTGTTCGATTCGCAGACCAGAATTCCACATCTGCAATTCGTAAACATCTACTCAGTCCACACTCCACCGATGCAATCCGCTAGCACCTACTCAGTCCAACCACCACCTGTACAATCCTAGAATTCCCCAGTGACCGAAACGATTCCAAAATCATACATTCTACAAATTGCACTATCAAATTCATTTGAAACGTTTGAATCTGATGATACAAGTGAACCGATTACCATGTAGTTACGGCATTGATCTGGGCAGTGTCTTCATTCCTCACACAGACAAAAAAAATTCTTAAAATCATAGAATCATATGGAACTCCGTGATTTTAAAAAATAATTCACAAAAATAATTAACTCCTAAGCATCTTCATGGAATATATTCTACGGATTATATAATCTTATCAATGGAATTCAAAATATCTAAGAATTTCAATGTTTGACCAAAAATCATAAAATCAATGACCATACATTATATGAGTATGCACTCTAATGTATGCACTCTAATTCTTTCAGATTGTGAATTCCTTAGCCCAAGATTATATAAATTAACAGTTTTTCATAACTTTTTCCTAAAATAATGGAATATCGTAGATTCTATGATTATTAATTTATCTTTTCGCACTATTTTCATATGTATCTATTATTTTGATACTAACTTGTACTACTCTGATGGTTATTGTGTCAATAAAAACATAAAAATATACTTTACCTTTACTTCATCCTTGAAAACTTTATTAAGAACTCTAGAGACTTCCCGTATGATTCCTGATATATATGCTTTGGCACTTTAAAAGCAGATAATGCAGACTACTGAAGCTATCACCAGATGCTAAATATCTAAGGGTCAATGCAAGTCGAAATTTAGCTGGAATAGCTTGTCTGAAATCGGTGTCTTGCTTGAAAATCATCGGAGCAATTTTACACAGCAAAATTTCAAAGTCAATAAAGATCATTCGACAGAAGTTATCGAACTCTCCAGACGGTTCATGAAGGAGCTCTGCAGATTTTTCAACCATGAAGTTCCTGCAGAAAAACAACTTAGTTCAATTATACGGATTTATTAAAAAAAGCAAATTAATACTATATAAAAAACGCAAGCATTTTTCATCTGCTATTGCATTGATATCGGACAATGCGCACCTGGTACGATTTCTGTGAATTTTTATCATCGACCACCTTCTTCTCTAAACTTTTCTTTTCCCTTCTATTAGTCATCGATCACTTTCTTTCTTCTTCCAATAAAAAAAATTCAAACCGGCGATATTGACATCCGCTCTGTCCTGCATGCTTGCACCGACTGAATTGTCGGGATCCGTGTAAGCACCTTGTTTGGCCCGCCGGCCCGTGCCGTGTGGCTTAGTGAGCTGCTTGCCGGGCTGCATGGCGCGCATCTGAACGCACCATTGTAATGATATTATTATATCTAATTGAATAATTCCAATAAGAATTACTCAATTCAGAATGTCGACATATGAACTCGTATGTATTTCCAATAGGAATCATATTCTTCCTACAATTGCATTCTTCTAATAATGGGTTAAATTTAATTTTCTCACCATATCCTCCTTTGCAAATGTTGTTCTGTTATTCACAGGGGAAGACAAATGCACACAAGCCGTTCGTAAGAAAATTGCTGAGCCTTGACGTAATGCATGTAAATTAAAGACATTGTTTCGTTTCATTGCATCATCCTTTTTTTTTTGATTCAGCACCTACGTTTTCCTCTTCGTAGCAAGAATCCCATATGCAAGAAATGTACAACCTTTGCATTTATTAGACTTTACTCCCTCTCGTGAAAATTTTGTCTAAGTGTGCTTTAATTTTATGAAATGAACGAATCTGCCTTGATTTCGTACCACTTCTGGAATGCTTGATGTTGAATTACATTCAACTATACTAGTGAAGAGAGCAGCAGCTGTTGTGTGTACTTTTTTAGCGAGCGGAAAATTGAAATGACTAACGGCTACATGCAATAATAACAACACGTATTTATTTGTTCGACTAACTATACAACTTGGTAAATACACGTTCGAACACGATGACTTCTGGCATTAGAATGGCGGCATCATCCTCTCAACAACTTCTCGGCAATCCCGCCTGGTGGTCAGTAACGAAATGAATGAATAGTTGGCAGCAACTTTGACCCGCGTCGGCACAGTACTCCCCCTCAAGTATCATTCAAATGAGACTGATACGTCAAACAAATCTACGGACGCGGTTCTTGCTCGGTGGATAAGTCCTTGTCCCGGCGGGTGGAGGATTAAATGGTGTAGGCCGCTGATTTACTGACGGGCGAAACACGTCAGGAATAGAATGCTGCTGTGGCGGCGGGCTCGGAAGAAATGCTTGAGATGAACCCGAAACAGGCGCTCTAGCTGGTGCGGTGACCCTCGGCGGATGAATTTTTCTCAGAGTGTCATCAAATGCAGGTGAATTAGTGGTCGGAACCTGATCTTGATCGATTTCCATGAAGGCTGGCTTCAACCGCTCCGTTGACACGTTCACTTTGCGCCCGTTAACGTCGATTTTATAAATTACATCTGAAAGTCGCTGGAGAACTCGGTGGGGACCTGAATAAGGTGGCGACAGTGGCTTACGAACTGCATCTACGCGCAGGAAAACATGCGAGCAAGAACTGAGCTTTTTATTAACAAAAACCGCTCGATCGTTGCGGTGGGCCGCCTGAACCGGTCGTAGCTCAGACATACACTTCTGCAGATGAATGAGAAATTCGTGCGGGCTTACTGTTGCAGTGTGGGGGCTGATGAATTCCCCTGGAATGGACAGCGTGGTACCGTAGAGCAGCTCCGCACAGGATGCGTCTATATCCTCCTTGTAGCTAGTGCGCAGTCCCAGTAAGACCGTGGGAAGAACGTCCGGCCAGGATGGGCCACCGCCGTGACACATAATGGCGGCTTTCAATGTACGGTGCCATCGCTCGATGATTCCGTTCGACGCAGGGTGGTACGGTGACGTTCTAATCCTGGAGGTTCCGATGAAAGCGGCAAGAGATTTGAATAGCGATGATTCAAACTGAGTGCCTTGATCTGTCGTGATGAGGCGAAGTGTACCGAAGCGAGTAATCCAGTTGTTAAATAACGCCTTTGCCACGGTATTAGCCGTCTGGTCAGCGATGGGGAAAGCTTCCGGCCATCTAGAAAAACGGTCGATCACCGTAAGACAGTATTTGAAGCCCTGCGATGGGATGAGTGGTCCCACAATGTCCACATGAATGTGCTGGAAGCGACCGTCTGGCACCGGAAACGCCTGAACTGGATTTTTCTAATGGCGAGTAATCTTCGAACGCTGGCACGGTATACACGAGCGAGCCCAGACGCGGACGTCTCTTCGAATGTGCGGCTAGACAAACTTCTCCGCAATGGCTTTGTGAGTAGAGCGAGCACTGGGATGCGCCAGTTGGTGGAAGATGTCGAAAACCTTTCTGCGAAGCGACAGCGGAACGAAGGGCCTTAGGCGACCCAGAGATTCGTCACAAATCAACCGCTGAAGAGAGCTCGTGGGGCTATGCACCAGTTTTAGGGAGGTGCTGTTGTTCCGGAGTAGCTCCTGAAGCTCAACATCCCGGTCCTACTCTTGAGCTAATTCGTCCTCGCTGATGAGCGTTGGCATCTCGATAGTGTCCACCCGAGATAGAGCGTCTGCGACTTCGTTACTGGCGCCGGATATGAAGCGAAAGTCCGTGGTGAACTGCGATATGTAATTGAGATGCCTGAGTTGCCGCGGCGAGGCCTTGCTTGCAGATTGGGCAAACGCGTAAATGAGCGGTTTGTGATCCGTTAGGACGAAAAACACAGAGCCCTCTAGATGGTGCCGAAAATGACGAACGCTGGCATATATAGCGAGCAACTCGCGGTCATAAACGCTATATTTGGACTCGGGCGTCAACAGCTTTCTCTGAAAGAACGCCAACGGGAGCCACCGACCATGTTGTTTCTGCTCCAAAACTGCGCCTACGGCCAAATCAGAAGCGTCGGTCGTTAGTCTGAGAGGTGCACTGGCCTGAAAATGGACGAGCAGGACGCAGTCAGCTAAGCTATTCTTGCATTTAGCAACCGCTTCCTCAGTATCCGGGGTCCATTCGATCATAGTCTTGCCTCCTTTTTTATTTCCTGCGCACAGTTTGTTAAGTGGGGCCTGAAGTACCGCGGCGTCGCGGACAAACCGCCGATAAAAATTCAGTGCTCCCAGAAACCGCCGAAGATCCTTTACAGTGACGGGTTTTTTAAAATTCCGCATCGAATTTACTCGAGATGCTGGGGGGTGCACGCCCTTTTCGCTTACGATGTGCCCCAGGTACTCCACTTCTCGAACTCCGAACACGCACTTCGAAACATTCACCACAATCCCAAACTTTGACAGCCGCTCGAATATCAGTCGCAGATGCTGCAAGTGCTCCTTCTCCGATCTCGACGCGACCAGTATGTCGTCCAGATAACACACGCAGAAATCGAGCCCTCGGAGCACCTCGTCCATGAAGCGCTGAAATGTTTGCGCCGCGTTACGAAGACCGAACGTCATCGCCGTGAACTCGAACAGTCCGAAGGGGGTGGTAACCGCCGTTTTCGGGACGTCTTCTTCCGCTATCGGAATTTGATGGAACGCGCGCAACAAATCAACTTTTGAGAAATAGCGCATACCATCCAAGTTCATGGATGTATCCTCGATGTGCCTCATAGGATATTTATCCGGGACCGTAGCGGCGTTGAGGCGACGATAGTCCCCGCAAAGACGCCAAGTACCACCCTTCTTCGGGACGAGATGCAGGGGACTTGCCCAAGGACTCTTGGAAGGCCGGCAAAATCCTCTATCAAGCAGGAACTGGAATTCGTCTCGTGCTATTCGCAGCTTGCTCTGATTTAGTCGACGTGGGCGGTCCGCCACCGGGGGGCCAACGGTTGTAATAAAATGCTTAGTATGATGCACGGGTGTGGTTGCGGCGGCTGTAGGGTTGGTAAGGCTCGGAAATTCCCTGAGTAATGACGAATACGTTGAATTTCCCGCGACGGTCGAAATGGACATCTGTTGATGACAACCGATCTTGCCAGAAACACTGGTGCAATTTACGGGGTCCGCGAGCTTATGGTTCTTGAGGTCGATGAGCAGGCCAAAATGCCTGAGGAAATCGGCGCCTAATATTGGGCGCGACACCTTGGCGACACAGAAATGCCAACGGAACGAGCGTGGAAAACCAAGTGAAATCGAAAGAATTCTGTCACCATATGTGCTGATTACGGTTCCATTCGCGGCAAACAGCTTGTACGGCGAAGCGCCTTGCATTGGACGCAGGTGCAAAACTGGGATGACGGAGATGTCAGCCCCTGTGTCAACGAGGAACCTGAACCTTGTGTTTGGGTCAAAAATTTCGAGGCGACTTTTCGAGGAGCCACCAGCTGTCGCCTGCTGGACTAGTGGCTCGACGAGTTTTCCGCTTGCTTGGAGACAAAAGAACATGGCGGCCGACATTGCTTTGCCGCGGCGCCGAAATGGCGATGATAATAACACATTCGGCCGATGTTCCTACGTGGGGCAGCCGATCGAAATGAGGAATGACAAGAGCTGCAACCAGAAGAGCTGCATTGCCGTGACGATGCTTGAACGCGGCTAATCTCCGTTCTTAACTCGTCGATGCCTTTAAGGATTAATTCGCTGTCATCCACCGGGTGCGAGGCCGGGTCTTTCTGGACGCAAGATACCGCGTCGGGCGCGCCGACACTGGCTATACGATCTGCGGCGGACGCTAACTCCTCTAGGCTACAATGATCGCTGACGGCCAGGATTGCGCGGATGTTAGAGGGGAGCCGTTGGAGCCACAATGACTTTATTAGGTTATCCGGTATGGATTTTCCAGCCGAGCATTGCAGGCGGCGCAAAAACTGGGACGGGCGCAGATCCTCCATTTCAAGTTCGAACAGCACGTGGCGTGTTCTTTCCTCCTCCGTGACGCCAAACACAGCCATCAGCCTTCGCTTCAGGGCATCATACTTTCCCGACTCGGGCGGCTCCTCCACAATGTCAGCGACATGGGACAGGATTGGCATGTCCAATTCGGCCACAATTTTGTCGAAACGTGCTGAGTCTGAGATAATCCTTCCGGTGCGGAACTGCGCCTCAACACGCGTGAACCACAGTCCCGGTTTGCTATGCCAGAAGGGCGGCAATTTGCACATGATGGCGTTCGCTTCAACGCCCGCGGTGGTAGTGGCAGTGGAGGCTCGGCCGCCATCATCGGCATCGAAAAACTCGTTTGGCATTCTAACTCGCGTCGAGGTCACCAATTTAGCGAGCGGAAAATTGAAATGACTAACGGCTACATGCAATAATAACAACACGTATTTATTTGTTCGACCAACTATACAACTTGGTAAATACACGTTCGAACACGATGACTTCTGGCATTAGAATGGCGGCATCATCCTCTCAACAACTTCTCGGCAATCCTGCCTGGTGGTCAGTTACGAAATGAATGAATAGTCGGCAGCAACTTTGACGCGTCGGCACACTTTTAACCTATTACTGCTATCGCCATGGCACGGCATCACCATTTTTCTAGCCTTTTCTAGCAACTCTGCATATCGTTTCATAAAATAAAGTAACCTTATCACATGCTTACCGCTAGCAGTATCCACGTTGACTTATGGATGATGCTGACTCGGCTCCTTCTTTTAATTTGCGTTCGGCTAAAAAGTTACTCTCCGTTGTTTTGCGATAATATGCCACTCTAAGTTCTTGTAGTTCAGAACGCAAAATTGCAGTTGTTTGCATCATATTGTCCTGGTTAGAGCTTACATTTAACGCTGTTAGGGATTGTGTTGCAGCCATAACAGTATTATGTAAATGAGGAGGTTCTTTTCAAATCTTAACTATTCCATTTTTGTGTTTTTTCACAACTTGAGAAAATAGTTTTGTAGGTATGCAGCTATGTTTTCAACCCAAAATTTCGATACATTATTGTAGAGGACAACAATAGCCATTACTTTGTACAAGATTCAAAAATTGAGTAATTATATATTTTGAATAAATCCAAAGTTTGAAATGGAAAAATCTAGTCTTGGCGCGGCTGATTGGAGTAATCAAGTTTTGTTATGTGCTCTAGAGGAATAATCATGTTTTGATTGAAACTACTGTTGATTAATCTTGTTTTGCTGAAAATAATTAGGTATCAGAAATCTCATTTTTGAATTGTAATAACGTGAGGTTCATCTTCGGCTCCATATAAATAAAACAAAAAAAAAATCACACTGTGTTTTTTTAATGCTCACAGCTATTTCATGTTCAAGGCAATTACAATCCTCTGTATGTTCATGATCATTTTCATCATCACTTTCTACATCATTGGTATTATTCATTATACTGACATACCAAGAAAGCTCCTGGTTTTCAGCCCACACCTCGGTAAATTGTTTGTCAAACAAATTTCTGACATCATTTTTCTTTTTTAAATTCAGATGCTTTTGTATTACAATTTCAGTTAATGTAAAGTTATCTAGACTTTTTTTTTGCTTGAGAAGGTATAATCTTGTACAATTTTCATTATCCGACGTAAATATGTAATTTTGAAAAGTTTTAATATGACATTGAAGTTGGCTTCTATTTAGTGGTTTTAGCAAAAGTGATTCGTTTGAAATTCTGTATACCTGTAATTTTTTTATAAACTGTTTCTAATTCCTTAATATTGTATAACTTACAATCCGATCCCAACTTTTTCATCGTCCCAAACTTAGAGTAATATTCTGTATATTCTTCTGGGGTTGTAAAAATCGGATGATGCCTAAGTTCCTTTTCTATAAGTCCGAAAACCCTGTCAGCAGGCAAAAAGCTGTGTCCTTTCACAGGGAAAAACAGTTTTTTTTTTTTATTATGAACTCAAACAGCCTAATTACAAATCATAACTTAAAATTTAGATACAAACAGGCCTAAAGGTTCCATTTTTAATTACAAATAATATAAAGGATCATCGAGCAAACTATGATAGGAAGTGAGTAAACGAAAAACAATCATTGCAAAGTATAAAATTATTAGGATTTTCTTGTTAAATTTAGAGTTGATTTTTTTTTAAAAGCATGAAGATTACAATGAAATATGTCAATATCGCACAAAGGTTTGTTAAAAAAATCACAGGCACGCTTAAAGAATGCATTACTGGCATAATTTGTGTTACTAGCAGTGATGTGAAAAGTTTGGTTTAAACGAGAGGAGCTACGAGGGACTTTAAAGTTGATTTTTTGTAGAAGAAATGTTGAGTCAATGTTATTATGTACAACTTTATATAAAAACAAGGAGTCAAGATAATTACGCCTTATGTTCAATGGTTAATATTATATCTAAGTGCACTGCTCTTATAATCTGTAAAAATGTTGCCAAACTTGTAGTCTTAGGCTTTTAGAAACTTATTTTGGACCCTTTCCAGTCGATCATATGTACAGCGTAATAAATATAGGTTTCAAACTACACTACCAAATTCGAGGAGGATCTTTAATACGTCTATATTGTTGAAGGGCTTAGATACTCTTAGAATCATTCCCAGCCTTTTATATGCTGTTGTAAGTATGTTATCAATGTGATGTTTAAATTGTAGTTTGGAGTCTAGAGTTACTCCTAGGTCTTTGACTGTATTTGAATGTTTTAATGTAGTTCCAACGATTTTGTTATTTTAAAGTAAAGGTTTGCTTTTACGTGTGAATGTGATTGCGTGACACTTATCCGCATTCAAAAATAACTGATTATTACTGCAGTATTGTTCGAATCTTTCCAAGTCTTCTTGCAGTTTAAAACAGTCAGTTGAGGTTTGCACGATTTTAAATATTTTAGTATCATCTGCATACATAGGGTAACAAGAATTTTCAAAACAAAATCCAATGTCGTTAACATATAACGTAAATAGAAGAGGTTCTAAATGGGATCCTTGAGGAATCCCAGAGGGAATTTTGAGAAATCTCGAACAGTATCCTTTCATTGCCACTGCTTGGTTACGATTAGTAATATATGATTTTATCCATCTAAGTAAATCGCCATGGATCTCCATCTTGAATAATTTTTTAATCAATAGAGAATGATTTATTTTATCGAAAGCCTTAGAGAAATCTGTATATACTGCGTCTACTTGGTGTCCTGTATCAAGGGCGTTAAGCAGAATGTCTGTAAAGGAGACGAGATTCGTGTTAACACTACGACCGGCAAGAAAACCATGTTGCTCAGGAGCTATATGTTGACGAGCACAGGAACTTATGAAGTTTGTAACAAGCTTCTCGAAAATCTTACCAAATATGCATGATTTTGAAATAGGTCGGTATTGTGTTACATCATGTATGTTTCCGCCTTTTGGTATGGGGGTGATAGGTGCTTTCTTCCAAACATCTGGAAAAATCCCACTACTCAATGATTTTCTGAATAAAATAGTGAGAGGTACGGATAACTCTTTTGCCAATTGGGAGATGAATAAAGGACGAATGTTATCTACCCCTGCCCTTTTATTAATGTCTACTTCACTTAACAATTTAGACGCATTATCAAACGATATTTCAAATGTGCTAACGTCAATAACTCCCGCGGAAGCCAAAGAGCTACTTTGATTCGCAGACGCACTATCAGTTTGTGGGACAAAAACAGAATGAAAATAATCATTAAACATATTTGCAATTTTCTCACTATCGCTTGAACTCTCATTTAAAAATTGCATATAGGCTGGAATCTTATTAACGGTACGCTTCGATTTAACATAAGACCAAAAGTATTTAGGCGACGAAGTGATATTTTTTTCTGCTAACAAGATGTAGTCATTATAACATGAAACTTGCAAACGTTTTTTCTTGGCTCTGGAGTTCAGCGAAACATTGGTAATCCCAAATGTTGCCATACTTTTTCCACAATGCATGTACTTTTTGCTTTTTACGAATAAGTTTAGTTAGGGCAGTACTGTACCAGGGTGGATAGTTGTTATTTACGTGCACCTTTTTTTTGGAACATATATATGCATCAAGTTGTAAAGAGTGCTATAGAAATAAGAGACAGCATCATCAGTAGTTAATTTAGAGAGTTCTGTTTCCCAGTTTATTTTCAATAATTTACTACTTAATTCAAAGTAGTTCGCTTTGTGGAATTGATATTTGAGATGGTTTTTCTCTGCTAAATAAACTGTATTTGGAAGAAAAAATTGAATATAGAGAGCTTTATGGTGCTGGTCTTCACTAGTAAGAGAAAAAGCGCTAGGAGTAACATTGAAACTACAATTACTTAGTACTAAGTCTAAAATGCGATTATATTTGTTGAAACAACCATTGTATTGATAAAGCTCACTTATATTCATGAAATTAAATAGTGACATGGCTTTAGAATCGTAATTGTGAACTATCCGCAGCCGGTTATTTCTATCTGGAAGCCAACTGGCGTATGAAATGTTAAAGTCACCTAACAACAGAAAACTGTCACAAGAGTTGTTATTAATAATAACAGACGCATTATCAAAAAAGGTATCCAATTGTGTGAAGTGGTTGTTATTATGAGGAAAATAGCAACAAGCTAAGTGCAATCGTATATGTGTTTTGCACCACTATGAGATTGAAAGCCGTACATTCCACTTGATCCATCAGAGAAACTCAATTGACCGTGATTACTTGTCGTACTTAACTCAAGACTCAGCCACAATTCTTCGGAGTTCAAGGTTGAGCACCAATCGTCTCGACGCCGGCCACATAATTCTCGTCGCACCGCAATTAGTACTCCACCTTCCCAGATATTATCACGGTCATAGATTGCACGGTCACGTCTGAATACATTGTATTGATTATGGAAGTATTCACTATCACTAAAATCCGCCGTTAACCAAGTTTCTGTTAAGCAAATTATGTCATAATTGGATTGCAGAACATTTTTAAGAAAAGAGTGAGACTTAGTTCGTAGTCCTCTTACGTTTTGATAATAAATACTTAAATTACTTATATCCAAACTCATAATGTAAACTTAAAGTATTTTTAAACGTAACACATTGCTTAAATATTCGTAAACAAATACATACAAAATCAAATAAGAAAGAAGAATGTAAAGTCACTTGATTTTCAGCAGGTCAGATTCCCGGGAAATACGTATCACGTTTGATTTTTCATTTTTCCTCATCAATATTTTGCAATCCCTGACCCAGAGGTAAGAGTAATTGTATTCAGCCTTCAATTCTCGTGCGCGCTGTAAAAGTAGCTTATTTGTTGGGGTCAAGTGTTCGCTGATATAAATATTTGAAGCTGGACCGCTTATATTAATATCAGTAGTTGATATGACTCTGCGAACTCGGGCGGCTCCAATAAACTCATCTTTCCGCCGACGCTGGGTGAATCTTATGATAGAAGGTGGACGCGAAACTTGTTTGTCAGCAGATGCACTTTTCGTATTATTTGGATACGGACGCACACAATGAATTGTATCGATGTCGGTATTTTTAACTTCAAACCCTATCGCGGCGCAAATTTCGCTAAAAAGCAAGAATACATTTTCGCCAGTCTTAGCAGGTATACCAGATATTTCAACGTTATTGAGACGTGAAAACTGGCCTTGTTGTTGATTTTCGTGGACGAGATCCAAAATCTTTTCCTTCGCCTTTTCAAGGTCTTTATGCACGCACGAGAGGCTCGATAACTTTTCCTCTGTAGCAATTAATCTAGCTTCCATGCTTTTTAATTGGGTTTCAATGTCATTCCATATACTGGTGATTGCCTGAATAGATGTTGTGACACTATGCAGGTCAGTTTTCATATTGCTGAAATCTGAACGAAAATTTTTCACTTCATTCAGTAGTTCGGCTAAAGTGATATTTGACTCGGAAGGTTGAGCACGGCATGATGAACAACGCCAACCAGCTCGTTTCTCCTGTCCCATTCTCCGATAACTGGACTCCGCAATTTTTTTATTTTTTTAATGTTTCTGGCGATAGCTTTTGAAGCCAGAAAAAGAGTACTACACAGTATGTGAATTTTTGGGCTGGCCGAACAACCATCACAAAACAACCTGATAGAATGAATTTCCTCAAAATCATGAGTTTTTAAAAAATCTTGCGAAGCGGAACCAATTTCTGTAGCACCTCTGTTTGCCTGTAATTCTATCCAATTATAAAATAAAGGATTCCTGGTATGTTTTTCTACAATACAAAATACATAAAAGCTAACCTGTCTGCTGTAAAATCCTTCTTGAATTGGAGTGCGAGGGAGCGGTTGTACTTGCTGAAGGTCAAAGCTGAAAGTTAAAGTGCCTTCTTGTTCTATTTTCATTAAGTCATAGAATGCTTTTGCTCGTCTGCTATGGATTCTTTTTCCAGTCATAAAAATTGACTTTTTCATTATCTTTCGCTGTTTTTATTTCATTTTTTAAAAGTGTGCAATAAGTGCAAGTATTAGAAGATGGAGACTAAAACCCGATGCTAAAATTTGTAATAAATATTGACCTGAAGAATGGCATTTTGGCTCTAAACGGAATTTCTACTGAATCATTGAACATTCTCCTAAGTTCGGCTACACTAAGTTCTGAGCTTAAGTATATTCGTTTAGATTTTGACCCATGATAATGGCTTTCAACAGCATCAAATTTATTGAAAAATTCTATAGTCTTCTGCTTTATAACTGCTAATTTCCTGCTTTTTCGGTCTATTCCTCTTCTCTCTTTTATTATTTCTCCATTGCCTAGCTTTCTTACATGAATATCCACTCTTCCTTTGCTTAAGCCCATTGATGTTATCAAAAATCTCGCATACTACCTTAGGATGACTCTCTCTTGTTGGGAAAAAAGTGGTAGACCTTTGCTTACGTCTGGTTTTTTTTGGGGAAATGTTTTACTTCGGCGGCGATGCACAAGGTCATATACTGAAATGAATCTAGATAAATAAACGTCCTGCCCCACCTTGGACTGATTTTTGTACAATGCTTTACGATTTTCCAAAATATCTCTGGTCGCAAATTAGTTGTAATGAAGTTTACTTTTTCCGCCATGATTACAAGGCTACACAAATGCCGGTGCATGTGGGTCACAGTCTGAGTAGTCCCTAAAATAAATATGCGAATCAGATTAGTAGATATGTCAGACAAAATTTACAAAATAATAGCAAATTGAGCCTGTATTAATATCTTGTACTGTACTTTGATGCTCCATAATCTAAATTAAATAACTTTTACGATTGGGTAAACACAATTCATAAAACAATACTTTATTACGCTCTGCAACTGAACTGTCTTGAGTTTGAGTTTTACCAAATAAATTGTTGATAGTTGACAATGACAATCATGACCATGACATGACTTTTGTGTCTAAACTGTCAAACAAACGCCACGTTCATGAGTGTTGTGCAATCGTTCAAAAACAAAAATTTCTGCTTGCCATATTGCAAAGTACTCTCTAAAAGTATACCAGTTAGAAGTTCACTGACTGTTTCAGTCACTGGAGAATTCACTGACTGTTCAGTAGTGCTGTGAAAGTAATGAATAAATCTGTATCCGTATGTATTCGTTACTTGATGTAAAAGTACTCGTTAAAAAAGTATCATTACTTTCGTGACTTTCGAACCGTATGGAATGGGTAAATACATATTGTTCGTGTGACTCGTGCAATTTAAAACGTTTCCCTATGTAGTAATTTCGTTCTTTGCAGGTTTAAGCAACGCAAGGATTTTAAACATGGAAATAAATAGAATGTTAACAGGTGTCTGACACCTGAGCTTATAATTGGCAAATTTTTGGCTATTTAATAGCAAGCGAATAGCAAATAGTCATATGTTCTTCTATTTTCTCAAAGTGATTATTTTTAACCTTAATGCCATATTTTAAAGAATTTGATTAGAGTTTTCATAAAACGCAAATTATACTGTCCGAAAGGATATGCTTGAACTTGAAATTATTTTAAAATTTTACCATAGAATATCTTCAACAATTAAGTCATCCAATTTAGAGACTTGGAGTGTCATTTCCCTTTCATTTAGGAATAAACGCCACACTTTGTATAATTTTTGAGAAAATATATTAACTCATTAATAATAAGGTAAACTTACTAAAACAATCAGTCTAAAATTCATTAGTTTAATAATAATCAGTCTGGAATTCATCAGTCATAAAAAAATAATTCGTTTTGAAAATAATTAGCCTCATATGGGTTTTCCTCTATTATTAAATTAATCTTTGATTCATATTCAAAAACAAAATTTTTTCCATACGGTCTTGTTTTAAAGAACTGCGTATTTCAGATAAAATCAGACCAGATTTAGAGAATATCCTCTCTGAAGGCACTGAACTAGCCATGACTGTTAAGTATTTTTCTGCTAAACGTGACAGCTCTGGATAAAGAACCGCTCTCGCTTGCCACCACTTTAGAGGACATTCATGTCTGGTTATATTTCTTTCCTCCATATATTGCCTTATGGTAGCTGTGCTGGTGTTAACAGTTGATGCTGCGAAAGAAGAAGCTTTTACATCGAATTTCCTCCAAATAGAGTTGTCATCCACCAAAATCGCAGATGCAGAATCATTTACTGCTTCAGTATTGAATGAAAGATCCGCCACGGTAGATGTGTTAAGAACTTTTTCCAAATCTAGTTGTAAAATTTTTTCGGCATATTTATATGTTGATTCGTCTGTAAATGCTAGCCGTTTGAACCTAGGATCTAATAAAGCTACTTTGGAAATTACTGGGCGTATTGGACAGTTTTTGAATCTGCTCTCAAGTTCGGTGACTATTTTAAGAAGAAGTCTCCTCCTAATGTCTGTGCCAACAAAATTTTGATCCATATTGTCACATATTTCCGTAACACTATCGATGGCCGGAATGATCATTGAAATCGTTACCTCGGTTTGTGAGGAAATTTGCTCTGTAAGTTGCTTAAATGAACTCAAAATTTTTTAGATTTCTGAAAGAACTTGCCATTCATTCTCAAGCAGACCTTCTACAGGATTATGTAAAAGCCCAAGCGCAGCTTCAAGAGGTTCCTGTAGAATTATCATTCTTTCTTATCATTCCATCTTGTTATGACATCCATTTTCAATTTTGATGGGGCTTGGCCTGGCCTGAGTTGTTCCTGCATTTTCAGTAGTTTTTTTGTAGCCACGGAACTTCTATGGAAGTGTTCCACTATTGCTTTTACTTTTTTCATAATGTTTTGAACTTCACTTATCTGCAAGCCAGCACGCACCACTAAATTTAAGGTATGAGCGAAACAGGTCAAGTGCTCGAAGCCAGTCAATCACACTGCCGCTTTCATGTTTGCTGCATTATCAGTTACACATGCAAACACTTTTTCTTGTATTTCCCACTCTGATAACAAGCGCATTATTTCTGTTTTTAGATATTCACCTGTATGTCGCTCCTGGCACTCAAAACAACCCAGTAACACTGTCGTTAGTTCCCAGTTTTTTAAATAATGTGCTGTAACTGCTTGATATGACGTCATTGCCCGTGAAGTTCAACCGTCGGTTGTAATGGAAATATGAGTAGCACTGCTCAATTCCAGCTTTAAATTATTTTTCACAACTGCATATTGAGCATCTAACAACGTCGTGCTCAATGTGTACCTGGAAGATAATGAATATTGTGGTTCCATATAATTTATTAAAGATTTGAAACCGGCATCTTCTACTATTGAAAAAGGTTGCAAATCTTTCACAACCATATTGAGAATTAAGTCATTCAATCTTTTTTCTCTTGCCATACTATAAAGCTTTTTCACAAATGATGACGTTTTTGTTGCGAATAGAACCTCGAAGATGTTACAACTTCATTATGTGTGTTTGATGGCATTGGCGCCATATTTGGATCTTCAGAACGTGAGCTTGGTGGCACTGGCATTAGAGTTGGTTCTGAGGTTATGGGAACTGCTGGCTTTGTTAAAGGTCGAATAATATTTTCATAAGATTACGGATGTCTACTCATGAGATGTTTCCTCAAATTTGTCGTGGACCCTCCTTTCACTGAATATAAGCTTTGACATAGATCACATTTCGCTTTATCACCGGAAACTGTGGTGAAAAATGTCCACAACTTGCTTCTTTTATTTTCCATTGCACTGCAATATTAGATGAATTTGTTTAGATAAAACTACATAATAGGGGCCACCAAATGAGAGCCGGTGTTTATTAATAATTTAGTGGCAGTGGAAGACTTTATTCAAAATTTGCTTGCTTTGATATTGATAAGTAAATTTATCATTTAAAGTACATTAAGGCAACAATTTATTTTTGGTTTTGAAAAATACGTTCAATAGCATTGAAAGTTTATGTTAAAATATTCTGTTGATTTCAACAGAATTAACGGTACGACAAACGTTCATGCAGATGCTTTCACGGAAACACTAACACCCAATTCGGAAACACATGTAAAGATGAATGTAAATAACCTTGAGGCTAAACTTTGCATTAAAGACAATGCCAGAAATTTATAATTAGTCTTCAGATTTGGCAATATTTCATAACTCACAAAAAATTGTTGCATGTGCAAAATAGAGCCATTAATGAATCAAATAGCAGTATTTCTTGAGATGTAGTTAGCGCTTTTATTTGAGCATCTGCTTTAAGGGCCCAGGTGTTAACTATTAATTGTGTTTGGTCATGTTTAATTATTCTTGTAAGTGACCATAATCCTCAAGTTTTATTAAAACTGCTAACGCGGACTAATTATATAAAATTACATACCAATTTAGAAACTTTAACACCAAATTCACTTCTCAAACTTAATTTTCTAAATGTTTAAAAAAATATACGAGCTTTTACACGGGCTATACAGCACACTGTACATCAAACTTTGCAATAATGCACGTATATGCAAAAAATGGCAGCATAAACCAAATGCGCGGCCGCAAACCTAATGTGTATCCAAGAAATATAGCATACCAAAAGTGTCGCCGGTCGCCGCATACCATCGAACTCGCATATCTACGACGAATCGAATCGCCTAGCTTAGCACAGTTGTGCAGAAAAGCAAAACTGTGCTGATACAGACGACCAAATCGAGTAGAGAAATGATAACAAACGGTGTTTCCTTTGTTTGATTCGTATTTTTGCGAAAGTAACGAAAGTAACGAGTAACAAAATGTATTCGAATGTAACGATTCGGTATTTCGAATCTGGTGATGTACTCGTTACTATGTAACGAATACATGCGATTTGTCACAGTTCTACTGTTCAGTGAATTTTAAAATATTTCACAGGTATGTCAGTTGGTTACTTTGGCGTCACCTGGTATGTCATTGTGCATACTAATAGCCATTAGCTAATAGTCATTGATGATCAGTTACTATTCACTGATAAACTTTCAGAGAGTAAAGAACATAAAGTTCTGATTCAAAAATGTAAGGATAAAACATGTTTTGTTGCAATTTAGATTAAAATAGTTAAATAATTATTATTATATTAATCATATTTTGTTCCAAAAATGTGTATTGTAATGGGTAATGTCATTTTGACGTAGATTAATCTATAGGAATTAGTAAAATACTTGATAACTAATCTACAAATAAATTTATTCAATAACGTTTAAATAAATTGACTCGTGTCGACACGTCGTCGTGACACGTAAAAACCACAAAACCAAAAGAGAATAAGTTGTCCTCACATGCCGGTTAAATATTATTTTTGTGCTGACATCGTCGTCTGCTCCAATCCACGGTGGTTGCCACTCCATATCGATGAATATGCTTCGCTTGCATAAGATGTCCACTTGTTGGACGTCAATCCACCAGCCAAATTGCTTACGTTGCATATCTTTGCTCTGCATGTGTTGCCTTGCGGTTGATATGCTTGCACAAGCATCCACATGTTGATCCAGGTGTAGATGCCACGGTACGCCTCCTGGCGCGGGGTCGCGACAACGTCCTGGCGTGTTTCGAGGGTGTCGGTCGTTGTGGGTCGGTGTTTGGGCGTTAGGTGTAAATGTCGCGATGCGCATCCTTGCGCGGGGTTCGGACATCGTCCTAGCGTGAGTTGAGCGTGTCGGTCTTTGAAAGCGTAGAAGGTGTTGGCCATTGAGATTCAGATATCGATGTCACGGTGCGCATCCTTGCACGGGGTTTGGACATCGTCCTATCGTGAGTTGGGCGTGTTAGTCGTTGCATTCCAGTTGTGCCATGTTGGTGTTGCGCTGGTTCGTGGAGCGTACCAGGTTGGCGTTGCGCTGGCGGTGGTTGGTGCGGCGTAGCAGGTTGGCGTTGCGTTGGCGGTGGTTCATGGAGCGTACCAGGTTGGGGTTGGCTGTCCGGGTTTTGAGCACCAAGTGCAGGTGTCGCGGTGTGCATCGTTGCGCGTGGTTTTGGCGACGGTAGCTCGTTGCGTGGTTGTTGCGGTGCAAGTATGTTGTATTGGCATGTGTCGATTGTTGAGTGCCGGGGTGAATTTCATGGTGCGCTTCATAGCGCGGGGTTTGGAGATCCATCCGGCTGGCGTCGATCGTGCCGGATTTGCTAGTACGTGCACGGGGGCCGGAATTTCCTAGCCTGCGGCCCGTAATGTTGGTGGAACCAACACGGCTGAGGGCGGAGCGTGGCGACTTCATCATCCTCCGGCGGTCGATCATCTCGTTCATGTTGAGTCAATAACACCGCAACGGCGTCCTCGAGGTTGGAGACCCTGTTGGCGAGATCGCGGAACTCGTCAGTCCTACTCGGACGGTCCGTCGACTCGATTAGCGTTGAGATGTTGGCAATGGAACGCGTGTTATCGGGGTGCGGGTGACTGCTTGTCGCGGCGTTGACTGGAAGTGTAGCTCGCCTGCGTTGGATGTCGTGGGCGGCCAACAGTGCGTTGGTGAGGCTGCCATACTTGTCCTTAGGCGGCGGGTTGGTGACTGCCTGACGCACTTGTCGTAGTGCCTTCTTGTCGAGGCTTGCCACCAACCAATTGAATTTGGCATCATCCTGCGTGACGCCGTTCGTTGAAAGCGTCGCGTTGACGCGGGCCAGCCACAGGTCCAAATCGTCATGCCATACTGGTGGGAGTTTGATCATCGGCGTGGCTGCTGGTCGGTTCGTGCCGGGGATCCCTTCGTGTGGCGTGGATCCAGCTGGGGCGACAGTTTGTGGGACTGGTTCCAATAAATTCGACATCGTGGCCTTAGACTGCGGCAGGTGCGAACGTCGGGTGAATTTCTGGGCGATGTCCCAAAGTGCTCTTGGTGGTGGTCGGATGTGTCCTTGATCGTGTTGTTGAGCGCTGTTCTCCTGGCAGGATCGCCACTATAGGAATTAGTAAAATACTTGATTACTAATCTACAAATAAATTTATTCAATAACGTTTAAATAAATTGACTCGTGTCGACACGTCGTCATGACATGTAAAAACCCCAAAACCAAAAGAGAACGAGTTGTCCTTGCATGCCGGTTAAATATTAGTTTTGTGCTGACATCGTCGTCTGCTCCAATCCACGGTGGTCGCCACTCCGTATCGATGAATATGCTTCGCTTGCATAAGACGTCCACTTGTTGGACGTCAATCAACCAGCCAAATTGCTTACGTTGCATATCTTTGTTCTGCATGTGTTGCCTTGCGGTTGATATGATCCACATGTTGATGGTTTATCACTTAATCATGGTTGAGCATCAATGCGAACCGAATGGGTGCTGCGTTCGTAGCGGTCGGTGGTTGGGTGTCTGTCGGTCCGTCGGTCGGGCATCCGTTGTGCAACACTTGTGGCAGTCGGGGATCGGAGATTTGTTGATCCGCCACAAATCTATTTTTGACGAAATCATGCCTTTTAATATTTTTTTCTGGTGTAATTATCAAGTTTTGGCCCAATTTATTTTCGTGGAGTGTAAATTTGAATGTTACCATACAAAAAATAAATCAAAAATCAGTTTCATTAAAAGTGGAATAGCTAAGTTTTGACAAGAAGCTCCTCAAATGCCTTAGTCCTTTTGCATTATTTCTAGTGTGGTGAAAAAATAGGCTCAAACGTCGTCGTCTTGTAAATTTTCTGAAAATTACTAATGGATTCCTACGCATGCGTAGAGTGCCTTCGCTGTAGGAATCAGGTCTTTCATTTCAATTATTTTTAACGATTTATATTTCTCTTTTTTTCCACTACCACGCAAGCGCAAGCACCTTTGTTGTAGAATAGACTTTTAGTTTCCCCCATGCAAGCGCAGAGCGCCTTCACTCTGGGAATTTACTCAATGAAACAATCGACGTCGATAGAAAGTAAAAGAGAGTTTATTGATACAATTCTTCGGCTTATATACTATTTAAAATAACTGTACATGAAAAAGCCTTCTCAGGAACTTAATTCTAAACTTAGCTATAGCATTACTAATTGTAGTAGATGTGTTGATTAATAATAAATGTAGGTCATGATGGATCATATGATCAGAATGACATTTCAAATTTATTTTTGTAGGAATCTATTACACCCACACCCTTAAGAGAAAAAAATTTTAAATGAGATTCAATTAACTTTTTTTTTATGTGCAGCTTACTGCTATTTTATGTTGTCTTGATTATTGTTCGAGTAATGACTTCTCTTAAAAACGGGTTAAACTTACTAGGCTTACCGTATTCAATTTTCAAATTTGTTCATGAATATTTTCAAAGTTAAACCTAATTTTGGATTTACATATTTTAGTACATCGTTGTTTTTTTTGTGCATTCGTTGGTAATAATTTGTACTTAATTTATTTATAGAGTCACATTGATTCGTACATACTTCTGTGCTTGAAAAATTCGACGTTTCGTATGGAATCCAGAAACAAGTAGAGATGTTTATTAGAGTTAATAAGAATAAGCATTAGTGTAAACATTATTGTACACTAAAATTATATTTCAACGCTCCCTCTTAATTTAGATTGTTTTTACAATTCAATTACAATTCAGAAATGTATTATACGAATCATATCAAATTTTAGTAAATAATTTCAAATTTACTGGTTAATTTACGATAGCTTAATTCAATTTCATTTACAATTTACATTTTCAAAAGAAATAAGACCCATCTGAGTTTCACAAAATTGATGTATTATCGCTGGAGCAGCTTTCTTTAAGACGTTGGTTACAATTTTGCTTAATGCAACATATTCAAAGGTGGTCAACGAGGATGTTACACACTGCCGAATATAATGACGACAAATTTCAACGTGTTTAGCACGCGCTGAATATGAGTCATTTTGAGAAAGACATGTCGCTGGCTTGTTGTCGCACTTGATAAGACTAGGATGATCATGACAAATGGAAAGCTCTCGTCCAAATTTAGTCAGCCAAATGGCTTCCTGTGCTGCCTCCGTTAGCTCCATATATTCTGCCTCGCAGCTCGATAAAGCGATTGTGTGTTGCCGATGGCTTGTCGATGAAATTGTTATATTGCAAAAATTGAAAAAAAAAAAGCCTGTACAGGATTTCCTTTGGTCAATATCGCTCGCTTGGTGATGCTAAATTCAGCCAAAGCAACATTTTCTTTGCTGAAAAATTTCATTGTATAGTTAAAAGTATGTTGTAAGTACCTCATAATACGTTTGACGGCAGATCAATGTACATCGCCGTAATAGATATTGTATCGACTCACGTCTCCCACAGCGAATGCTATATTCGGAGGTGTTCCTTGTACCAAGTAAAGTAAGGATCCCACAGCACCTTGGTAAGGAATTTTCAACATCGTTTCCTTCTCATCTTCGGATTTTGGATATGAAGGTGTGGATATTCCCTATTGTAATATTTTTGGTCCAAACAATAGTCCCTGTTCTCTTGGTCATAAGTAACACAAAGACCAATACAATTTTTCACCTTACCCAAGTCGTTAATTTTGAATTTTTGAGGGAGGTGCTGTTTTAACGCTTGCTTTCAGATTCATCTTCCCATAATATAAGCAAATTATTGACATGAACAGCTACTATTAATAGAGAAATATTTTTCGAGTTTTTACGTGACACATGGATCATTTATTGAACGAGTTAGCCTGAAAGCCTTTAAAGTATCATCCAGTTTTAGATTCCATTGACGTCCGCTTTGTTTTAAACCATGCATTGCCTTTTTAATTCACAAACACATGAAGATCTATCATTTGCCCCTTCTGGTTGATATATGTAAATATCCTCTTTCAAATCTCCTTGAAGGAAAGCCGTCACAAGGTCCATTTGATCGATTCAAAATTTGTATCTAGCCGCAACTGCTATTAAAAATCGTAGCGTACTATATCTGATGACCGGTGAAATTTTTTTTTTTTTCTTTAAAAGCCGTCGGGCCTTGCTTAGTTGTGTGAGCAGACGCGTTTCGACTACTTTGAGTCATCTTCAGTGTCTAAAGGATGTGTTGAAGGGAGCGACTTTATATAGTCGTAGGATGGGTAATTAGCGAATAGGTAATTAGCGGATGGGTAATTAGCGGATGGGTAATTAGCGGATGGGTAATTAGTGGATGGGTAATGAGGTCAGGAAGTAAATTACTCAATTATACCAGGTAGGGGGATATTATGTTTTTGTTTTCTTGCTTGTTGGCTGTCCGTTTGTTCTGTTTCATCTCGTTTCCGTTTTCGTCTAAGAGTGTGGTCTAGGACTGAGAAAATTGCGTCGGAATTGGTAACAAGTTGTTCGTTGATAATGTCACCGTCTGTCTTTCTATGTTTATAAATTTCAAGCCTTTCTAGGATGTCAAGTCTCGGTCCTTTGTTTTGTTTGTGTAGCAATTTCATAGAGTTTGTCATAGCATCAGGCTCATGTGCGTGGTTTTGTAGGTGCGTCGCATAATTGGAGTCTGCCTTGTTGTATAAGAAAGATCGTAGGTGCTCTTTGTATCTTGTCGTTAGTTTTCGTGTTGTCCTTCCTATATATACCATGTCGCAGTCCTTGCATGTCAGTTTGTATATGCCGCTGCCTTCGTATATCGATGTGTCATTCAGTTTTGGCTTCAGTTTGTTTCCAATGTTGTTGTTCGTTTTGAATGCAGTTTGCAATTTGTATTTCCTAAGGAAGTTTGATAGTTTGTATGTCTCTTTGCCTACGTATGTTAACGATACCCACTGTTGGTCGTTCTTATGAGTTTCCGTCGGTTGGCGTTCCTGTTTTTGTTTGTACTGTGTGACTAGTTTGTCAATGTCGCATTGTTTGTATCCGTTATTATTAGCTATTCTGTAAATGTTGTTTAGTTCGTTGGAATAGTTAGTAGGAGTCATGGGGATGGAGTGAAGGCTCTGCACCATTGATCTGTACGCTGCTAGCTTATGTTGTGCGGGGTGGTTAGATGTGTGGGTATCGTTAACATACGTAGGCAAAGAGACATACAAACTATCAAACTTCCTTAGGAAATACAAATTGCAAACTGCTTGGCTTGACGAAAAAGGGGAACGAGCTTGTTTGGCCCGAATGCATACTTCGCATTTCGGCAAGGGTTTGCAATTGTCAGGAAAAAGATTACACTCTGCTAATTTTTCGCAAATCACCAATATTAATATGCCACGTATTAGATCGCTTGGACTGGTAGCTAAAAGACCTAATGATTCACTAGTTTATAGTTTATATGTCCCATTTACAAATTTTGCAGTGACTAACAATTTGTCATTTTTATTGCATATATCACAACTAGCCCCACTAAATATTACGCGATTACCTTTCTCAATTATCTTAGCAACAGACAAAATATTGGCTGATAGTCGGGTATGCACAAGACATTGCTAACTTTTATGAGATTTTCTTCTGGTTGTCATTGAAGCTGCTGATGTCTTTGTATACTTCGTCGTTTACCCCAAATACAGCTGTGAGCAGAGGTCCGAGTGCTCCATGCCGTTTTCTCCCATGGAAAAGTCGTAATGTGTTTATTTTACGGGTAATTTCATCTTTTAGCTCGTCTAGCTGCTGTGATAGCTCATGGCAACCAATTTCGGCGGTAATATCAGTGCGATATTGGCAGAGTCCTCGAATTTTTGCCACTTCGGTTCCTACGTTTGTTTGGTCGTAGCTCAAATTACTCCAAGGGAGTTGGATTTGCATTTTGAAGGCTCCTCTGTGTATTTGTGCGGCTCCCAGATGTTCGATATAAAACCCGATGGATAGTTTTGTAATCTTAGCATCACAATGTGTCTGCGGAAGAATGTAGCAGATTACCAAACAGGAGTACAGGAGCGTTATAGCTTTATTAGATGTGGTGGTAGATTTTGGCATAGGCTTTGGAGATTCTCTTCGTTGCCTTTTTGTTTGGTTGTGTTCCGCTAAGTACTCAGCCCAGGTGTCCCCAATGGGGGAAATTTCAGTTCGTTTACTTCGGCGTATCGTAGATGGTACTACTGGTGTTCTTGTTGGAGGTGGTTGTGTAGGAGCATTCACTGGATGTTCAGGTTCTGGATTGGCAATTCAAACGGCAGACGGCAGATCTTGGTCACGGGGCGTCTAGTAACTCTACCGTGTAATTTGACGGATACAACTCAAACTATACCATCAGTACGTGGATGCACTTCTAGCACTCTTGCGAGTGGCAAATGAGTTGGTGGGAATGTTTCAGTTTTAACGAGTACAATGTCGCCAATTTGTAAATTGGGTCGAGTTGTCATCCATTTTGGTGGTTGATGTAGTCTGCTGAGGTATTCGAGCTTCCAGCGGTTCCAAAAATGTTTTTTGATCTATTGTACTGCTTCCCACTTTTTATCGATGGACTTGTTGTCGGGGATTGATGGTAGTTCAAACAAATTACTTGCTGTCAAAAAGTGTCCAGGAGTGATCGCTGTATGATCGTTTGGATCGTTACTTACTTCGCACAGAGGTCTTGTGTTTAAACATGCTTCAATTTGGGCTAGAAGAGTGTAGATTTCTTCAATGTTTGACAATTGCTGTCCGATGGATTTTATCAAATGGCGCTTCATGGACTTCACTCCAGCTTCCCAGAGTCCACCAAAATGAGGACTTCCAAGAGGAATAAATTTCCGTCGAATCTCTTCGTTGACAAGATTATCCTTACACTGCTTCGAAGTCACTGCCCACAAAGTTTGTACCGCAGTCGCTATAAATGGTATGATATTTTCCTCTGCGCGCGACAAATCTCCGAATCGCCGCAATGCATGCTGGTGTGGATAGTTCACTTACAGCTTCTAGATGAAAAGCTTTTGTAGAAAGGCACACAAAGACAGCTATATAAGCTTTCGTCGTCTTAGCTCCTCATCCACCATTCCATTTGATTGTAATTGGACCTGCGTAGTCCAAGTCTGTTTGCGCAAAAGTTTTCTCCATTTGAAATCTTGGTGGAGGTAATAGCCCCAATAGTTGGTTGTCTGGACGGGCTGTTGTTTTGAAGCATGTAATGCATTCATGCAGTATTTGTTTGACAAATGAGTGAGCATTAGTAATCCAAAATTCTTGTTGAATTTTGCTAACACGATACTCTTTCCCTCGATCAGGGTGACTTAAGAGCCGCTTTTCCAACTGTCGGAATCATACTGATTCTTTTAGATCGTGACCCTGGTTGACGTTTGACTTGAATGGCAATCTAACGATATATCTTCTATCTGGACCTCTTGTCGTGTTTTCACTATAGTGTATTTCGACTTCAAGGTCTTCTGCACTTTGTTCGAGTGCTGTTGATGGTTCTTCAATTGCCCAAAATCTTCTAAGGCTCTGTTCTAACTCTTCGTACGCTACAAAAGAGATAGAGCCTGGTTCAATGCTCGTGCCAGCCGTTCATCCAAACAAAACTCAACCAAGCTTTGTTTTTTGCGCACATGGCTGTCCTTGAATAAAACCATGATCCAAAATGTTTCCGTATATGTTCGCTCCGAGAAGCAAGTCAATTTTTGATGGACGGTTGAAATCTGGATCTGCCAATTTTAGTTTTACCAAATGAGCTGGTAAGTCGATGGTAATATTAGTAGCTGGTAACACGGCGGTAATTTTTGAAATAACTAGCGCCGAGAACTCAAGTAGATTGTCTTTTCTATTTTATCCCAAGTTCGCTGTGGCTTCTGAGCATCCAATTCCTCCAACGGCAATCTTACAGTGTCGTTCTGTTAGTCCCAACCTTTGAACAGCTGATTCTGTTATGAAAGATTTCTGCGAGCTAATGTCCAGCAATGCTCGATGGTTGATCATTGTCCCATCGTTGGCTTGAATTGGAATAAGTGCTGTAGCGAGTAGTACTTGCGTATTGGAGAGAAGTGCGTTGTGTGCTTGTGTCTGAGCGTTAGCTTTAGATTTGATATCCCCATTGTCTACTTCATGCAGAAGCGTGTTGTGGCGTTTTGGGCAGAGCTTACAGGCAGTGGCCGCGTTAGGCGTCGGGGGCCTCGCTAAAAGGGGCCCCGAAAAAAAAAAATTAGTTCCCGTATTTATGGCAGTATATAAATAAATATACAATAGCAACACTTTCCCCTATACTTCCCATTTTCAGAAATTTCCCGGAAGCCTGGTCGAGGATGTTTGTTTACATTACGCAAAACACTCGTATACCTATTAATTACATTATATATGCCACTCTGTTTTTGTTCCGAGGCTAGGTTGATCGTGGCTTGTGGCTACTAAATGAATATATATGTATGTATATAAATAAATATATATATAAATAATATATATATATATATATATATATATATATATATATATATATATATATATATATATATATATAATATATATATATAAATGATTTACATAAATTTGTACACATATACGAGTATGTATGTATCTCAAAGTGTATTATTTGCAACAGAATGATTTTTGTTTGCTATAGAGTGAATTCTTTCTTGAAGGTTTGAGCGTAATGATATGAATATCAGAAAATAATCACTGAAATCAATTTCGTGAGATTTCACGCCAATCATCATCAATGGCGGGACAGCCCAAGTAGAGCCTTGGCCTCCAGGACTAGACACCTCTAATCATCGCGGGTCTGCGACCTCGTTCGCTATTTGATAACTCCCAGCAACGATCTGGTGTCCGCTTCTATCATGTCTTCCCATCGAGTCCCCGATCTTCCTGCAACACATCTACCTTGTGCTCTGCCGTTTAAATTTCTTGGAGGTTTTCTGCCATTCTTTCTACATGGCCAGCCCTTTGTAGTTTGCATAGCTTCACGTACTTTTGTAGATATAGGCGGTTCATCAAATAATTCATGCAACTTATTGAAACGTTGTCTCCAATTCGTTCTTTATCACACTGGGCCGTAGATTTTTCAGAGCACCCTACATTCAAAAATATGTATGTACTGCCTGTTCTGAGCCGTTCGTCGGGGTCCATGTTTCGCTTCCATATAATAGTACAGGCTTGGTTTGTGAATACGAAGCTTATTTTTCCGGTGTTAATCTCTGGACCTAAGGATGAGAAGTATGGAGTAGTAGGCCTTATTTACGGCATTTTCATTGCCTCTTCTATTCCGGTGAGCTCCAACGTGACAATCTAGTTGGAGTTATTTACATTCAGGCTTTGTTGAACTGGAATGTTCTTTTTTGTTTGAGTTATGAATTTAGTTTTTCTTTCATTAACTCGTAGTCCAATTCAGTGTGCTTCAGAATATAGGCTCAGAAATACTCCTTTGGCATCTAATAGTTTCGCACCGTGAATACTTTAAAAACCTTTAATTTTTGCGAAATACAACGTTAAATAAACATTCGTTAGTATTTTCTCTTGATATCGTAAATCATTTCAGTCTTTTTGCATATAAAGCAAACATTTATGTTCGGACTTGTTCACTCAATTGCCATAATCTAAGAAATGATGCTTTCAACTTAGTTATGAACATCGATATCATGTGTGTATTGACGACTTAAGTAGACGACCAAGTTAACCTTCAGTGGGTCCATTAACGCGTGAAGCATACAGGCTGCTACAGACAGTCCATGACCGTGTCACATTTCAGGTATTTGCTGTTAAATACCACCGTCTGTAGCGATGTTTGGTCCGAAAACATCGCTACAGACGGTGAAATTTAACAGCAAATACGTGAAATGCGACACGATCATGGACTGTCTGTAGCAGTATTAACGCCTTCTTGCATTTATCTTCCATTAACCTATGAGAAACCTATGCAACTGCACACAATGACTATTATACCTAACAGAAGGCTAAAAAATACAGCGAATTTTTATTTTTATGGAAAGTAGAACCTCAAAGGTAACACCTTTCTTATCAAGAGAGTATGAAACATATAACTCCGGAACTTTCAAAAAGTAATTAATTTTTATCGTTTTCGCTGAATGAATGATTAATTTGAGCTCATAAATTATATAACGGAAAAGATCCATTGTGGGCAGTGACTTTTGCTGCGCTTCACGCTCTACACTATATGTTGAGTATTTTAAGTACTGTACCTATTACCTACATAACAAAGAAATATTTTTTTTAGAGAATCATGCCTGGAGGATACTCAAGAGACAGAGATATTGGGAGGAAATGGGAGTCCGGTGCATCAAAGAGGAAAAAAATCGCTGAGACGGCTATATCCAACCAGGCTATGAGTTCCAGGATGCTGAAATTTCTTAGGAAATCTTGAAGTTCTACTGCTCCAGAGGCGTTTACAGAACTTCTTATTCAAGCTTCATTAATTTCTGAGACAGGATCAGCTTTAGGGTCAAATGAATCTGCCATCGATTCTGATACAACATCCGCGTTCGAGTTGGTCTGAACCGAAGAAACACACAGAAAGTGAAAGGGTTTGTGGCTCAAAAAATCCAGAGCAACCTGTTCATGTGAAAGAGTCATTTATAGAATCAGATCCGGGAAAGTGGAAATTTTCAGTAAAAGATTCGCAGCGTCATTACTTAATTGAAAATGGCCCCCAACAAAACCTAGAGAAACATGATGAAAGTTATCCCAAAGACGCAAACAAAAGACATTTTTCTAAATTTCATTTCACCAGGAAATTGAGTAATGGAGAAAAGCAACATTGCACATGGTTAGCTTACTCTATATGTCAAGATAAAGTTTATTGCTTTCCATGTCGACTTTGTTCACATTTGCAGACACAGATGGTAATGGAAGGATGTTGTGACTGGAAAGACTTGAGTAAGATATTACAAAGACATGAGCAAAGTCAAGGTCACATGGACGGACGGAGTTCCATAAAAGAATTAAATATGGAAAAGCACTAGACCAGGAAAACAAGAGACAGATAAGAGAGTCACAAAAGTATTGGTTTAACTTGTTTGAAAGGTTAATCGACATAATAAACTTCTTAGCGTCACACAATCTAGCATTCAGAGCTCATCGAGAATCTCTTAGCCTGGCAGATAGTGGAAACCGTGGAAATTTTGTAGATTTAATTAAATTTTTATCTAAATATGATCTTACGCCAAAAGAGCACTTGCAGCGCATTAACGAAAAGCAACTGTCTCAACATTATCTAAGCCATGACATTCAAAATGAGTTAATTACATTAACGTCAAAACAGGTTATCGACGAAATTATAAAAAGAGTTAAGGAAGCAAAATATTATGCTTTCATGCTCGATTGTACCAGGGATGTCAGCCGTATAAAACAAATGTCAATAATATTAAGATTGTGCAATTCCACAACTGGAGGCATAGAGGACGTTTTGTTGGATTTATCGCCGTCGCCGAAACAACGGGTGAGTGCTTAACTAATGCAATTTTAAAGGAACTACAAAAAAATGGTCGAGGGCAAGGATATGACAATGGCGCCAATATGATCGACATTAATAAGGGTGTTAGAACAAGAATACTGAATTTTAACTCACGAGCATTTTTCACGACGTGTGGATGCCATTGTTGGAATTTGCTTTTAATAGATGCAGCTAACTCTTCTACACTAGCTAAAACATTTTTCGGGTTCATTAACAAAATTTACGTGCCATTTTCGAAGTCAAGCAGGCGTTTGGATCTCATTAAATTCAAATTAAAATTAACGTTAAAACCTTTATCTGAAACAAGATTGGAAAGTAGAATTGGTGCATTTGCAGTTTGATGATATCATCGACTGCGTGAGTGAACTGAAAAATAAAACTGATGATTCTGAAACCCTTAGCGACTGTGAAGCAGTGCTAAATGAAATGCTAACATTTGACTTTATAGTTTCGATACACGTATTGGTCCGAGATTTTACTGCGCGTAAATAATATTAGGAAATTATGCCAATCGGTTCAAGTGAACTTGAAAGTCGCTGTCGATACGTTCATTTCGTGACTGGACTCAAGAATTCTGTAAAACAGGATTCGAAACAAGCGTTGCAGAAGCTCGGTTATTTTTAGTAAAAAGTAGCTACGAAATTGAGTCTCAATTTAAAAAAAAAAGAATAGCAAAGAAAAAGCAAGCGGTTGTTCGGCTATGAACAAACTGATGAAGCTCTACAATCAGTTAAAATTCAGTTCAGAGTCAATTTTTTCAATACAATTATGGATGCTATAATAGTGGACACCGATTGCCGATTTAAAGCGCTCAATGAATATTTTGAACGATTTGGCTTTATTTATGATATAAATTATTTAAAATCGTTATCCAAGGAGGATCTTCTCCAGCGCTGTAATGATTTGGGTAAAATACTTCGGGAAGGCGAAAATAGCGATATACAGCCTTTCGAGCTTTATGAGGAACTCCAACTATTAAAATTAAACTCACTGGATTCTATCAATGACGTAAGACAACTGATTCGCTATATTTTCAAATATGATTTGGAGGAAGTATACCCAAATGTTTATATGACTCTCCGAATTATGCTCACGATTCCAGTCACCACAGCTCCTGCTGAGAGAAGTTTTTCAAAGTTAAAATTAATTAAAACCTACTTGAAAAGCACGATGAGCCAAGAGCGACTCTCTGCGTTATCAGTGCTATCAATTGAAGCTGAAATAGCGGCTGGTATTAATGATGACACCATCTTAAGAAAATTTAGTGAGCCTAAAAGCCCAAAAGTTCGTCTATTTTAATTTGTATTTCTTTATCTTATTTTCGTTATTGTTTAATTAAAAATATTACTACTATAGCATACTTATGAAGTAAGTACTTAATTTATCATTATTACATAATTAATTAATTTCTATTTTTACTATAGGCTCTTGCAGGCCTTCGCTCAGAGATAGAGGATGTTTTTTCTTCATCGTTATCTTGATTCTGTCGGTACCACACTTGGCGTGTGTCCACTAAGCTGTGATACGTTCTGATTCCAAACCAGTATGTGCACTCACAATGCACCGTTGTCATCTACAAGACTTAAATCAGAGACCTTCAGCTTACGCGTTAACTACTACCACTGCAACATGCAGACTACACTTCATTCAAATTTATATTTTCTTTTTGGCCGGAAAATTAAAGAGGCCTCGCAAAACTAATGTCAGCGACGCCCATATTTCGTACAGCGCCGCCACTGTTTACAGGTCCTTTTAGATGAACATTGCTTAACGGCATGCTGTTCGGAGAGGCAGTTGAAACAGAATTTCTTATTTCTCATCAATTGTCGCCGTGCCTCCACTGGCACTTTCCTGAATTGCTCGCACTCAAATAAACGATGATGACCATTGCACATGACGCAACGGATCGCTGGAGCTTAAGCAGTGTGCGTTAGAGTCCTCTTAGATTACTTTGTAACTTCCCCTGGTTGGATGGTGATTCTAACCTTGTGAATCTCTCGGTTAAGAACAGTATGAATTTTTCGAGTTTCGGCATGTCTTTGTTTCCACTTGTCGTTCTTTGCCACTCCACCCTTGAATCTTTATCGAGCTTGCTGCTTAACATGAAGGTTATAACAAGATCGAAACCATCGATCTTCAATGTCTTCAGACTTGTAGTGAGCTGGTTGGTTGTGTTGACTATGTCTTTCAAACTACGTGCATCGTTCGGCTGGCATTGACTAGTGCTCCACCAACGTTGCATTAACTCTTGCGCTATGAGTTTTTTATTTTCATAACGGTCACATAACAATTTCCATGCGGCTTCATAATTGTCTCCCATTATGTTCAAGTGACTAATGATTTGCTCGGCTTCTCCCTTTAAATTGCTGCGGAGGTACTGCATTTTCTACACGTTGGACAGTGTTGTACTTTCATGCACCATACTCTTATAGAGGTCACGAAACTCTATCCACCTTGCATAATCACCGTTAAACGCAGGGATCTTGATTCGCTCAAGCTGAAGACTCTCTCCTGAACTTGTTGCTATCCGCGATGACTGAGCTGAGGTTCCAGCACGAAATCTGTGGACTCCGTCCTTAAAAATCGTCTTATACTCCAAGACGAGATCCTCTATGTTTCCATAGTCCTCCATATAATTTTCCATCAGTGATTTATCTCCCTCTTCCTGTAAGCGTGCGTAAGTTTGGAGATGTTTCTTCCCACATGCTTTCCATTGCTCCTCGATTCGCTCTAGCCGAGTCTCGAAATAGGCTAGAGAGTGGCGGCTTTGACTGTTCTTCTTGACGTTGGAGATGATCCTGTTGATACTGTCGAAGCACCGTTATTTTCCTGCGATGAGATTTGCCATGATTGCTTTGTCCCGTTCTTGTGTATATAAACTCCTTGTCTGAAATTCCTCCTAAAATCCGGCTTCACGGACCAATGTTCTGGAATGAGAATTGGATATAAATAAGTGAAACGCCAATATTCGCGATTGATCACCAAGTGATGCTTTATTCAGTAATTGTTTCCCTTATATTACAAATTATTACTAATAGTACAAATTTACAAAATTGCTTACTTCTAAAGCTCATTATTTTCATTGGAATTCACAGTTCAATTCCTTGATGGAAATTGCTTACCATACAAAGTTCATTAACTTATGCTACTACAAATGGGTGTTCAATGTATTTACATTATTTTGCTTATTCGACAAAGGTCATTAGCATGATTTGTGCAAATTAATTAGATCGTAATGAGTTTATGTTGTTTATGCTGCGAATGCGATTATATGCATAGGTGACTGAAATGGTTCTGCTTTGGTGTTTAATGTGATAGGAAATGATTCTTAGGATCTAGTTTTAACAATATCTTATTTGAAAAGTGGAAAGTTTTATATCTCACCTTAAATTTTGATTTTGTGCCAAATGGTTGCTTTTATTTAAAATTTCAAAGAATCACAATGTTTTTAAGATAAAGTGTTCGATTAAGGTACAATAATAATTTTTCGATAGTTTCAACATACCTATCTACTTTCTTCAGCGCAATTCTGGATTTGAAAGATTGTCATTTTACTGTAGGTACTGTAAGAAAACATATCAAGTTATTAAATAATAACAATGGCCAGCAAGGATATGTTACAATGGGTTATTTCAAACGTCGGTGTATTGTTTATGATGAATCATTCATTTGTGTATCTAGTCCCAAGAGTTTTTAGAATGGTTCCTGTCTGTTAAATATATTGAGCTATAATTTTCCTCCTATTTTTCCAAGTGTGGTTTTGTTTTAGTTTGATAAATACGTTTTGGTTATTGAAATGTTCTAGACATAGATCATTGTGACATGTTTGGATTGATTTTCTTTCTGCTGCTTGCTTGAATTTTGTGGATATCAGTTTGCTTTGGTACCATATTTCTCAATTTTTCGACTAGTTTTTTGAAAATGGTTTTGCTTTTTGTTGTGCGCGTTTTTAATATACAGGGTCTTTATAATGAGTAACCGGACTGAGCCTGCCCCGCGCCATCAAAGCGTTGTTATGGGCTCTTTAAAGAAAAGTCAATATCACAACTTCTTTCACAAATATTTTATTTTGTCTTCCTTCACACTTCCAATTTCACTGCACATTTACAACAATCTTCAATCTTTACACCTTTGAATAATATTTCAACTACATTCACTTTTAGACTTTAACTTTTTAAACTTTTACTTCTTAAACTTTTACTTTTAAAGTTTTGCTTCTTAAACCTTTAAACTTTTACTTCTTCAACTTTAACTTTTAAAGTTTTACTTTTACTTCTGCACTTTTTCCAAAAATTTTATTCAACAGCTATCCCAGAACTAACTGACTCACTCTATGATTAAGAAGAGCCCTTTTATAGGCAGAAATTGTTTATCCATTTGACTTAAATGATTTCGCACGCAAATTCCACTTCTTCATTGTTTATCAAAATATCGATTATAGATTGCGCTGATTCAATTTTGATTGTTTACTATTTTCGCGTAGAATTGTTCGAGCCATTGCGATTCTTGTTGTAAACACAATCAGGGGTATTATGTTTATTGGACTTGCAAATGTCGCAAAAGTATAGTCTTTCATAGGGAACGTCTTTTGATTTGGAGGAGATATTTCCTGAGCATGGCATTGTTTACGTTTCTGCAAATGAGACCTTTTTCAATTGGATTTGAAAGTTTATGTCAATTTCTGCGATTCATATTTAGGGTATAAATTACGTTCGGAGAACTTGTCATGATTTATGAGATTTTATTCAAATCAATTATTTCGCGGAATTTCAGCAGATCGAATTTCTTGACACGTGTTGGACTTTAATATAGGTGAGTGTTGGGTCACTGTGAATACGGACTTTCGAGGACAAAGGAGTATATGGATCATGAGGTCCATAACAACACCCCCCTTAGAAAAGACGAATTTCAACTTTTAAATTTAGAATTCGTCGTGGTTCAGTCTACCTATAGAAGATCTGAATCTGGATTTTGTTTTCGCGAGTCGCAAGGGAATTCTGGCGTCCGCTTCCTGAGTTAAGATTGCCGGAGCGTCATCAGAAATAGATGTAAGTTCCAATTCAGTACGATGCCTAGGTGATGAGGTAGACGAGTTATATTGGTTAATTGTGATGGCCCTGCAACAGCAGCTACGGTCAATTCTCATTGAATTCGGAAGTAAGGGTTTTATGCAATTGTATATCCTATAGAGAATATATACAAGGACAAGGATTGATGTTATTATAATGATAGTTCTATAGAAATTTCCATATTTATAGAAGTGAGGTTGAGTGTGGAGTCGATTCACTTGCTCATTTAAATCGTCCAGTTTATGAGATGCAATATTGAGGTCGTCCAGTCTTATGTTGGACAAATGTATCTGATCGAGATAATAGTCGAGATTTGTTTTATTAATTCTCTTTTCTTCACAACAGTCGTCTTCAACTATGTTGAGGCTTGGGATGATATTTTCGTAATATGAAGTAAATTCGTTATGAGTAAGTAATTGAGTCTGTGAAGAATATGCTTTGCAATTTCTCGCGAGAGTTAGGATTCCGGTTTTAGAGATTTCAACATCTTTTATTGTATTATTACATGTATGGTAAGCATGTGTGGTTCACTTGTCACATATATTCAGTTATTATTTACCAAATTCTGCCAGATTTCGATTTTTCCTGCCAAAATCCTAGTTGCGCAGTCAGATGGAATTCTTTTATTAATTTTGGTAAGGAGAGAAATTTCACAAATGGGTTTATTTAGAGTAGAGTAAGTGATATAATTTTCACAGATATATTTGTCATTTTCCAATTGCTTACAAGAGTCAATTGCTTGGAATTGAGCGTACAACAATTTATTGGTTGAGACTGCTAAGTATTTGAAGCCGGGATCAATATATGCATATGTTTTTTGTTCGGCATGAGGTATTGGTAAAGGTATCAGGTGATAAAGGTTGAAGTCAGTACTGTCGACTAAAGGAAATGATATAACAAAGATCATTCGTTGTTTCTTGAATGAGTATTGTATTCTGATAATGTCTAGGATCTAATTGATGTTTTTAATGTCTGGTTTGATTGGGTATTCGAGTCCGCTTTTAAGGTGTTGTTTAAATTTATTGAATTCGTCAATCAATCTCTTAGGACTGATGAGACTAGGGTGAAGAGTATTTTTCCTTGCAGCCATAATGACATGAATTATTTCTTCTAGTTTTAATTCAATTTCGTTTAACAGAAAGGTGAGGATACTCAGGTGTTCAATAATTTCCTGGTTCAAGTCAGATTCAGAATTGAGGCTGTTCTGTTCTTTTAAGAATGCGTTAAATTTTTCGATATTTTTGTTAAGTTCTTTTTCAGATAACTTTAATTGGGATATGGTACTATTGAAATTGGTGATTGTAGTTTTTACAACATTTATTTGATCCTTGATTAAAAGTTGTAGTTCAGATTCATCATGTTCAACCTTGTTAATAATACTATCATAATACTCGGCGTCATTAGAATCCATAGTTCCAAACAGAAATTTCGCTACGGATCCTACAACATTTAAAATTCCTCTACGGGGTCTTGGGCTTCCCATCATGGCTCTAACAGATTCTTCTTTATTTAGAATTTCAGGCATCTTTACGTTAAAAATGTTGGAATTTTGTGTACAAAATAGTTTGACATGCTCTTTTGTAATTTTAATGCAAAGTTGGAAAGATAATTTGGCTACTCTTCTGATTAGACCCAGTCTTTCTGTATATGACTTTATATCAATGTGAGTGACAATTTTAAAATATGCAGAATAAAATTTAGTGATTCCCAAATGTTCATAGAATAGTCCGCTTCCGCTTTCTATCCTTTTGATTTCATATTCGACATTGGCTTGGGTTTGAAACAGGCATAAACAGCTGTACAGAATTGCGATTGAGAGAATCATCCTGAAAGAGAAGTTGGTTTTAACTGGTTTGTGTGGACTTTTAAGTGTTTATTGTGCTTAAGCTTGATTACGATATTTTTATTATTATCGCAAATTTTAGTTATCTGGTAAGGGCCTTTCCAGTTAGGAGATAGTTTCTTAGAAGTTCCTGGTTTATTATTGTTATTTTTCATAAGTACAAGGTCACCTGGTTTGTATTGCGGATTATTGATTTTTTTATCATAATAAGTTTTGCTTGTTTGTTTGGAATTAATTATGTTTTCTTTTGCTATTTGAAAGGATCTATTTAATTTGTATTTTAATTGGTCTGCATATGAATCGTAAGTATATCTAAACTCGGGAGTGTTGGTTATTGAATTTGGTAACGTTGGTTTTGTTCCAAAGATCAACTCATAAGGAGTAAATTTTGTCGTAGTATGGACAGCAGTGTTGTAAGCGAACATTGCAAGTGGAACGTATTCGTCCCAGTCGTTTTGTTGGTTGTTGATGTAATGTTTAAGATAATCTTTTAATGTTGAATGGGATCTTTCAAGGGCACCATTTGATTGCGGATGATATACTGTTGTATGCAAGAGCTTGATATGGAATAGCTTAGACACTTCCTTCATGAGAGTGGAAGTAAAGTCTGAACCCTGATCAGTGAGAATTTGCTTCGGAATTCCAAACCTAGTAATGAATTGCAATAATTTGTTTGCCACTGTGGCAGCCTCATGATTTACAATAGGATAGGCGTCAGAGAATTTGGTAAGATCATCTTGGAGGGTCAAAATAAATCGGTTTCCCTGCTCTGTAATGGGTAATGGACCAACGATATCTAGGCTAATCTTTTCAAAAGGAGTGTTGGCTGTAGAAGTTATTTCCATTGGTGCTTTTGTTAGTTTTCTAGAAGTTTTATTGAGTTGGCATGACGCACAATTTGATTTTGTTGTATGTTTTATGGTATCCGTTATGTCCAGCAGTTGGGGAATCATGAAATTGAGTTAGGATTTCAGGGATCTGTTCCGCAGTTGGAGTCATAATTTTATTGTGGTAGATATTGATTTTTATTTTTTCATTTCGAAAGATGAACTGAATGATATCCCTAAGTTTATTGTAATTAAACTGGTTTATTGAATCTACAGGGTTTGGTATGTTGATTTCGGTTATTTTATCTTTAATGAGTTTCTTCTTTAAGTTTAGGATACAGTAGAAAAAATCTTGGATGGAAGGTTTTTCAAAGAATGAATGTTTTACGAAGCAATGGTAAATGGTTTGTTTGTAGATCGTTACCGATTTTTCTATATCATAGAGTGCATAGCTTTTGTTAAGGATGATTTTTTTATTAAGGCTTCTGTCTAGAAAAACAGTAGTATGAGGGTTTTGATCATCCTTGTCTATTGCAGTTAGGTATGCAACGGGTGATTTGGTAGTGTCGATGGCACTATTTAGGTCGTTATACTCATGGATATTAGGAGTCATGGAGTTGTAATAAAATTTTATATAGTCCTGAAATGTATCATCCATTTGAGTATGAAGGATAAGAGGGTTATCGGATTCTATTTCAATTCGAGAAAGAGCATCAGCATTTGAGTTAACTCTACCTTGTTTATGCATGATGTCGTAATCAAACTCTTCAAGTTTTAGTCTCCATCGTATTAATTTACTTCCAGGATCCTTACAGTTTTTCAACCAAATAAGGGGACGATGATCTGTTATAATTTTAAATTTTCTCCCGTACAAGTACGGTCGGAAAGTTTTAACAGCCCAAACAATAGCCAACAGTTCCCTTTCTGTGGTACTATAGTTGGATTCGGAGGGTTGACTTGCATAAGAGATGGGTAAATCTATCTTTTGATTGCCCATTTGACTGAGAACAGCTCCGATTGCGTAATTAGATGCATCAATTGTAAGGATGAATTCTTTAGTGAAATCAGGATACTGTAAAATAGGAGCAGTGATAAGTTTTGTTTTAAGAGTTTCGAATGCATTGTTTTGATCTTCAGACCATTCGAATTTTTGATCTTTGCGTAAAAGTTTAGTCAGTGGCCTTGTGAGCTCAGAAAAGTTCTCTATGAACCTCCTATAATATCCGCAAAGCCCCAAAAAGGATTTTATAGACCTTGGATTTTTCGGAACGGGAAACTCTTTAACGGCTTTTATTTTTTTCAGGATTAGGTGAGACTCCCTCTCTAGAGATAATATGGCCCAGATACACAACTTCATGTCGCATAAACTCGCACTTCGCTGGTTCCAACTTTAATCCGCTTTTCCGGATTCTTTCAAAGACATTTTTGAGTTTTGATAGGTGGTCTTTAATAGAACTGGCGTAGATAACTATATCGTCGAGATAGACGAAGCATTGAATTCCTTGTAGCCCGGACAAAACTGTATTCATTAAACGCTGGAAGGTTTCTGGAGCGTTTTTGAGTCCAAAAGGCATTCTCAAGTATTCATAATGGCCTAAAGGTGTAGAGAAAGCTGTTTTATTGCGATCCTCTGGTCGCACATCAATCTGATGAAAGCCACTTGCCAGATCGAGAGTTGTAAAATATTCGGAGTGACCTAGCTGGTCTAATATTTCTGTTATGTTGGGGATCGGAAATACATCCGATTCAGTGACGCTATTTAGTTTTCTATAATCAATCACCACTCTCCACTTAATTTTACCTGATGCGTCTTGTTTCTTCGGCACGACCCAAAGAGGTGCCGACCATGGACTATTTGATGGTTGTATGATACCCTGATCGAGCATCTTCCCGATTTGCTCGTTTACTTCGTCCTTGTGGATTTCGGGATACCTGTAGGTTTTTGCAGATATAGGTCGAGAATCTGTAAGATTAATTTCATGTTGGCACAAATTTGTGCTCGTCCATTGGTCTCCCTCCAAAAAGAATATATCGGAGTATTCAGAGGTAATTTCTTGAATTGATTCCATTTCTTCAGTATTAAGGTGATCTAGTCTTAAAGAATTTTGAAGTAAAACTTTTCGATTTTGGAATTTAGTAGATTTAGATTCGTTGATTGTTGGATAGAGATTTAAGATTTTGTTAGGTTTACTTGGGTTGGTATTATTTTGATCACCATTTTGATTTAGGACGTTAGTATTGATTTCTTCAAGAGAGATTTCAGGTGTTAATATTTGTTGATCTTCTTCGTTTACATTCAAGATCGAGACAAGAGCCTGTTGATTTTTATCGATAGAAGTGAGGGCTTCACCTAAAAATACTCCAGGAGACAGCTCTCTTCGATTTACAATGCCTTCCAAGACTTTAGGATTTTCTACATGGATTTTGATAAAGTTGATTGAACGAGATTTGATCGTCAGCATTGTTGGTTTTCTTGACTGATTGTAAAATCTTAGGTTGGGTGTCAATTGGTCAGACTGTGTTGATGATTCTGCTGGAGATTCGGATTCCAAAATTGTGGGAGATCAAGATTTGAATCTAGTGAAGATTCGTCACTGATCTCATATATGTCTTCAGAGAGTTTGCGCACTTCATTTCACCTCTAACTGTTAGAAGATTTTGTGAGAAGTCCATGACACAGTCGTGTTTACGCAAAAAGTCGCATCCCAACAACCCATCAACAGGTATGTTAGAGTTCTCGGCGATGATAGAGAACTCGTGAATTAGATCTTGTCGTGGAAACCTCAAATTTATCAGGGAAGAACCTGCTGCTGAAGTGGTTCCACATATTCCCTGGAAACTGGTAATTTTTTCCACGTTAACAAGAGTTTGTCCCATCAGTGATTCACCTCTTATGATTGAAACAGCTGCTCCGGAATCGATTAAAAACCTAAAAGATGATCTTTTTGAACTAGGGCTATTAAGAGTTATGTAAGGCATCCGGGCATCTCCGTAATACAATGAGTAAGGCAGGTTTATTCTGTCTTCAGGATTTCCGATATAGTCCGAACACCTGGGTTCGGAGATGTAACCCCGTTTTTTGGATAATTGCTTTTTTGTTGGTTAGTTTGAGAGTTTTTCCCTTTGTTATTATTAAATTCACGTTTTCTGCATTCTTGGATAACGTGACCCTTCTTCTTGCAATAATTACAAATTTTTTCATTCGCCACATAGACTTGCTGGAGAGAATTCTGTTTATTTCTATGGTAACATTCAGAAGTGTTATGATTCCTGCGTTTGCAAATGCTGCAAAATTTTGTTGTTTTATTCGTGGGAGATGAACTTACTGGTTTTGCTCTTATTAAATTTGAGAGCTTTTCCTCCTCGATTGCTACTTGCATAGCTTCGGTTAACGTTTTCACGTTTCTTGCACGAAGTATGCTACTAATAGCTGGGTCAATGTTTAATATAAAAGTATGCAGGATAAGATCGTTCATCGCTGCAATGAGACCTTTCAACTCTCCCTCATCCTCGATCGACTGTTTTACTCAAATTATTAAATTCTTTGCTGCCGTCTCAAGCCGGACGATAAATTGCGATATGGTCTCTTTTGCAGTTTGTTTGCACTGTTGCAACTCGATTAGCAAATGATTGTAATGTTTTTTATCCCCGTATAGTAGTTTTAAAAAATCGCATAGCTCGTTCCAATTCCCAAAAGTGTGGTTGGATACGGCTAGCTCAGCTTTTCCCTCCAACTGAGTCAATGCGTAATCTAGCAGGATAGGTGCCTGCTCGGGATATGCTAATTTAAATGCACGATTGCATCCCGTTATGTATGAGTTTAGCTTTTCTTTATTCCCATCAAAAGGCTTTATAAACTTTAACAAGATTGTGTAATTTACTTTTTCTACTTGAGAGGCTTCTGATACACTTTCTGAATCGGAATTAATATCTTCAACACCGGGTTGTGTGGAACTTGCGTGTGTCATTTTTCTTTTTTTTTCTAAAAATTTTACAATTATATTTTTAAATTTCACTTTTGTTCACAATTCTAGCTTAACACTTTCTTAAAATTCTTTCAAAAATCGTAAACATATATAAGACTAATTGCAGCAAAAATTTCTTTCTTAGTTTCCTTTTAATTTTGATTTAAAAAAAAATATGTGCAGTAAAATTTTCTTGACTCACGTGCGTATTCCTTCCTTTGACAATGAGCAAAGCAGCAATCCCTGATTGAAATTGTTGATTGATACGTTGATGCGGCAAGAGATTTGATTCCTTTGGATTCTATTCTGCAAACGGGTTTCATCCAATGAGTAATTCTGGTTTATTGTAGCTATTGGTTTTATTTGGTGCAGCAATTGATTCTTGGCTGGATATAGTGATTGTGCAGAGATCGATCGAATTTTGGCTGGTGCAACGATTGGTCAAATTTGTTTGGCGCAGCGATTGGTCAAAATCCGTTGGCTGAGGCCAGAGGATTCACTGGGATAGAGAAAACGAATTTGTTAATTGTGAGACTTTTCTGATTACTGGATGGTTTTTGTGCAACCATCCCACTTCTGACACCACTTTTATTTTGCCTGTTATGGGCTCTTTAAAGAAAAGTCAATATCACAACTTCTTTCACAAATATTTTATTTTGTCTTCCTTCACACTTCCAATTTCACTGCACATTTACAACAATCTTCAATCTTTACACCTTTGAATAATATTTCAACTACATTCACTTTTAGACTTTAACTTTTTAAACTTTTACTTCTTAAACTTTTACTTTTAAAGTTTTGCTTCTTAAACCTTTAAACTTTTACTTCTTCAACTTTAACTTTTAAAGTTTTACTTTTACTTCTGCACTTTTTCCAAAAATTTTATTCAACAGCTATCCCAGGACTAACTGACTCACTCTATGATTAAGAAGAGCCCTTTTATAGGCAGAAATTGTTTATCCATTTGACTTAAATGATTTCTCACGCAAATTCCACTTCTTCATTGTTTATCAAAATATCGATTATAGATTGCGCTGATTCAATTTTGATTGTTTACTATTTTCGCGTAGAATTGTTCGAGCCATTGCGATTCTTGTTGTAAACACAATCAGGGGTATTATGTTTATTGGACTTGCAAATGTCGCAAAAGTATAGTCTTTCATAGGGAACGTCTTTTGATTTGGAGGAGATATTTCCTGAGCATGGCATTGTTTACGTTTCTGCAAATGAGACCTTTTTCAATTGGATTTGAAAGTTTATGTCAATTTCTGCGATTCATATTTAGGGTATAAATTACGTTCGGAGAACTTGTCATGATTTATGAGATTTTATTCAAATCAATTATTTCGCGGAATTTCAGCAGATCGAATTTCTTGACACGTGTTGGACTTTAATATAGGTGAGTGTTGGGTCACTGTGAATACGGACTTTCGAGGACAAAGGAGTATATGGATCATGAGGTCCATAACAGCGTCTGCTAACCGGTATCTGGTGCTGTAGTGGTGGTGGGGGTCTAGGTAAAGGGAACTGGGCTGCAGCAGTTGCCTCCAAGCGCTTGGAGAGGTAGCATCGAGCGAGAGCGGAGTGCGTGTTCAGTTATGTTGTCGGAGTGAAGATGGAGCGTACGATTGAGCAACCGAACCAGAGTTTTTTAACCACGCTATTACACGATACGAGACGTAGGTTTTCGAATACGATCCTGAGACGAAGTGGCAGAGTTCGGAGTGGCACACACCGCGACCGAAAAAAGCGCGCATGAGCAAATCGAAGGTGAAGTCGATGCTCATTGCTTTCTTTGACGTGAAAGGCATTGTTCACAAAGAGTTTGTGCCACCCGGCCAAACTATAAACGGCCAGTACTACAGAGAGGTGCTCCGTCGACTAACCGCCCGGGTTTGCCGAGTCCGTCCGGAGATTGCCGATTCGTGGATCCTCCATCACGACAATGCTCCGTCGCACATCTGCCTGCTCGTCACCGAGCAGTTGGCCAAACAGTCGAGGGCAACGTTGCTACAGCCTCCTTACAGCCCGGATATGGCACAAGCGGACTTCTTTCTGTTCCCCAAGATCAAGAGATACCTTAAGGGGACGCGGTTCGGGACTCTGGAAAACGTTTAACGTGCTACGACGAGGGCTGTAGACAGCATCGAGGTTGCCGACTTCGAGGGAGCGTTCGGTGATTGGAAAATCCGGTATCAGCATGTTATCGACTCCAATGTGGACTACTTTGAAGATTTCTAAAGAAAAATTGTCCATATTTTGCCAATAAAAAATTTTCTGAGGTCAGTCGGGTTACTCATTATTCAGACCCTGTATTATCTTCATTTCTGTTGTTTGTATTGAAATTTTAGATGTCAGTTTTTCCTTAATTGAAACTGACTTCAAAGGCTTATCGCTGCATCAAATTGCGGAACTTTTTCTATTTTCCTCATTTGAATTAAATTTCATTTCACCCTTTTTCTTATTTTGAATGCTTGGTAATGACATGCAGTCGCAAATATGAATACCTGGCTTTATTTCGTGACTGTAGGACTTTTCATGGGCAATTTCAGGAGTATGTTCATCTATTTTGTTTTGTGTAATGACTAATATTTTTTTGTTTTCCTGTAATTTGACTTATGTTTTCATATTTATTACGTTTCTGTCATTTGAATCACTTGAATGCGGTTCTCGAAATACTTCTGAAAGTCCTTCAAAATTGTAGGGGTCTGTTAAATTTTCATTTATCTGCTTGTTCTTTATTGCATTTATTGGATTCACAATTGGTTTCAAAGGAGTTGGTTTAGTCTCTTTTTCTTCAATATCTAATAATTTAAAATGCTTCCTTTGATATTTTTTATTTGAATTATACTTTTGCTTGGTTTGGTATTTGTTTAATCTTATGTTGTTTTGTATTTGTAAATAATTTATTTTTGTCGGCTGCCTTTTTTCATTTTGTAAATTCACGATGTTTGGTCTTATCCAATTATTGTTTGATCCGAGACGATTATAATTTTGTCTTGGATAATAATAATGATTATAATTTTCTCCAAAATTCTTAAAGTTTTGTCTTTATTACGTTACTAAAGGCTTTATTCCGATAAATATTGTACTACGGTGGAATGTCTATTTAGCTAATCTACTGGATAGAATAAAACACGTCTGTATCCGATGAATGCTTGTGCGAAAGAGAATGAATCTCATGCTTTAATTGACAATGTATATTTTCGTTTGACATTTATACAATAGTCTACTCATTTTATCCAATACTCTCCCGGAATTGTAGATTGCTTTCCTTTTATATTACATAGAAAAATTATAATGTTCAAAATTATATCTACAATATTCAATTCACTCGAATAAATTTCTACCAAAGTTTAAATAAACAAATATTACTACTCTAAGTCATTTACGCAATGGAATTTATGGCGTGATTCAAAGAAAAACTCGTTCAATTTAATCCAAATGTCTTTGAAAATAAATTTAACTTAATGCTTGACACTAGCTGGCATTTCATTTGTTGCTAAATGGATTAAATCGACGCCCTTCTCTTGAACCTTTTGGTGCGCAAATATTTTGTTTAATATCAATATGTTTGGTTCTAGCTGAATACGTGTTATTTATGGCAAAATTAATAGCACTCAAATTATCGCAATACAATTTAGTTATATATTAACAATTTACAAAAATTTCTTTTTCAATATTCTTTTACCAAATACACTCTTGTATTTCTGCGGTCATTGACATAAATTCAGCTTCTGTCGTGGATATTGCTACGGTTTGTTTTCGTCGTTAACACCATGAAATTGCACCGTTTTGCATTGTAAATACATAACCAGTAGTGGATTTGCGTTCATCCTCATCACTGGCCCAATCAGCATCGGAATACCCTTGAATTTCAGTTGATTGCTTTGCGTATGTTATCTTCCTGTTAATTGTGCCTTTTACGTAGCCTGAGACACGTTTTGCTGTTGCCCAATGTGCTTTGCCTGTATTACTGTTGTAACGACTCAATACGTTTACGGCGAAACAAATATCGGGCCTCGATACTTCTACACAAAATTGCAATGAACCAACTAATTGACGATATGGCAGATTCAACATCTCTTTTGCTTCTCCTTTGTTGCTCGGACACATGTGCTTTGTTAACTTTTGATTCACGTCCATTGGTGCGGCCAATGCATTGCAGTTACTCATGTTAAAACGAGACAAAAGATCTTTTATATATTGAGTCTGATCAATAGAAATTGTACCTGATTTTCTGTCACGTGTCACACGAATGCCGAGCACAGATGAAATCTCTCCCATATCTTCCATTTTAAACTCTTTGAACAGCATCTTGGTGAGATCTCTTTCCATTTCGTTGTTGTTGGAAAATATTATTATGTCGTCAACGTAAACAGCAACGATGAATATGTTATTTCCCTCAACGAAATAATACACACATTGATCGGTCAATGAGCGCTTCAAACCAAAATTCAGCAACACTTGGTTCAACGTCGTGTTCCACACTCTGCTCGATTCTTTTAGCCCATAGATCGATTTTTCAAGCTTGCACACACGATTCGATCCATCGCTAAATCCCTCTGGCTGCATCATGTAAATTTCTTCATCAAGTGTACCATGAAGAAAAGCCGTCACAACATCTACATAGCTGTCGAATGTTCAAATCGTATTTAGCTGCAACTGCCAATAAATACTAAATAGTTGTAAAACGAACAACTGGTGAAAATGTTTCGTGATAATCAACTCCTTCGATCAGTGTATAGCCTTTTGAAACTAATCTCGCTTAATGACGTATGACTTTTCCATGAGTGTCTCGCTTTGTTTTAAGCACCCATTTACACTTGATTGGCAATTTATTCGGCGACAAATCGACCAATTTTCATGTTTGATTCGCTTTCAATGAACCAAACTCTTCTCTCATCGCACCTTTCTACAAATCGACGCTATCACTTGCTACTGCTTACTTAAATGTGGATGGATCGCATGACATCAATGCATATCTATGCAAAAATTGCATAGTTCGGCGGTGGTTTATTTGCATTTCTTGATGATTTTTGTCTAACAACTGGCGTCGAAAAATTCTTGTTCATCACCCGCTTTTCTATTGGATTACTCGGCTGCCAATCACTTTCGTCGCTTTTATGTGATGACTTATTTGACGATTGACTAGCTGGTAACATTATATCGTCATCATCGCTACAATCGTCGTCTCCTTCATCATCACTCGCGTTTAGCGTTGAAGTTGCAACTGGAGCAATTAAACCATTTAAATTCGGCGATAAACTACTCGATGCTACAGTTTGTGAATCATTTATTGTCGAATTGCCTTGATTTTACTGCATATTCTCCTCTGATTCCAAACTGTCATTTTTCCTCCCCCTCATCTTCGAAATATTGCAAACAAAATTCATTAATTTCTTTAATCTCAGAATCAATTGCCTCATTGCGCGCATTTGATTCCAAGAAAATAACGTCTCTGCTTGTTATGATCGCTTTCTTTTGCTTGTTGTAAAGCCGATATGCCTTGGCGTCGTCCGCATACCCAACAAAAATGCGCTCGTTTGATTTGTCGTCCAACTTTTTCCTTTTTACTGCTGAAACCTGTGCAAATCCTTTAAAACCAAACATTTTCATCATAGACGAATCCGGTTTGTGTTTTGCCCACATTTCCTCAGCCGATTTTACACAACTTCGTTTGCATGGTTTACGATTGAGAATGTATGCCGCTGTCATCACTGCTTCTGCCCAAAACTGTTTTGCGACACCTGAATCAATTAACATACAGCGCACTTTCTCCAAAATCGTCCTGCTCATGCGCTCAGCCACTCCGTTTTGCTGTGGAGTGTACACTGTTGTTCGTTGCAGCAAAATACCACTATTTTCGTAGTACCGTTTGAACGCATTATTAAAATATTCGATGCCGTTGTCGCTTCTCAAAATTTATATTTTATGCTCGCTCTGTTTTTGAATCATTTTCCGAAATTTGATGATACATTTGTACATATTGCTTTTCTTTTTGATTACGTACACGAATAGTTTATGTGAAAAGTCGCCGACAAAAGTCAAAATAAAACGATTACCACTAAACGATTTGACCGACAAAGGTCTACATAAATCGCTATGTACAAGTCCAAGTGGTTGTGTTGCCCGTGTTCCTTTGTTGTTAAACGGATTTCGGCTGTGTCTATCCTTGATACACGTTTCACACACACTATTGCGCGCGATTGTCATATCTTTAATGTCGTCTTTCAAAACACTCATGTAATCAAAACTCGCGTGTCCCAATCTTCGATGCCTTAAAATAAAATTTTCCGTCGGCTTCGAATCGTTTTTATCGTTCACAACGAATGATTTTTCATCATTCACGATGTCCAACTTGAACAAATCATTCACTAAACATGCTGTGGCAATTAAATCCCAGTCTGCATCAAAAAGCTTACAGCCACCGATTGTAAACAAAACTTTGTGATCCTTTTTTACCATTTGACTAACGGATAACAAATTAGCACAGATATTTGGCACATGATGAAAATTTGATAGCGTCATCGCCTCTTGTTCACCTTCAACTACAATGTTTTGTTTCACACTACCGACACAATCTATTGTCATCTTATCATTCTTCGCAACTGTCACTTCTTTACGCTCAAGTTTTATTTGATTTTCGATCTGCGAAATGTCATTCGACATCATTCCTGTTGCACCGCTATCGACAAACCAATCACATGAACATAGTGGCTCACACTTATCAACAACGAATGACGTATACAATGCTGTATCTTTTTTCGATTTATTGGAAAATGTCCAGCGGCACCACAACCATAGCAAATCTTCTCAACATTTGACTTAGATTTGTTTTTGTATTTTACTACTAATGCTGTTTCTTTTGTGTCGTCACCATCGTCATCGAACACCAAACCTTAGAACGGCATATTCTTCACTTTGTCAAATGTGATTTTTCCAGACTGTTCTACTGCTAGTATTATTGGTTTGTACTGTGACGGCAAACCTACCAACAGCAATGAACCGGCTACCTCATCGTCCATGTTAAATCCGGCTGATTTAAGCTTTGACCACAATGTACTCATTTTATTAACAAATTCTTCCATCGAGCTACACTGATCTTGTTTCAATGATACCATTTGTTGCAACAGACCAACTTTTCGACCGGTTCCTGTATCATCAAACGCTGACACTATGCTGTCCAACGCTTCGTTTGCCGTTTTCGCTTCAGCAACATACGTGTAATTGGACAGCTCAAGCAAAAATGTCAACTCACCAAGCGATTTCAAATCTTTGTCTTTTTCGGCTGTAGTCGCTTCCGCAGCCAACGTTGTTACACAAAAGCACTATAAACCTATCGTAATTAAATACGCTTTAGCACCAAGTTTCCATTCGGAACAATTTTCACGGCCTTTCAAACGATTGAATTGTATTGAGTTATTCGTGCTTGCCATTGTATCGATATTGGGTTCGCTGAGTGAATATTCTTTTAAATCGTCGTTTTCAATGTCAAATCCAATTGAACTCAAAAATTCTTCCGGTGCTACGTTGATTTTCGCTAAACTGTCGTCGTTCTTTTTCATATACCAAGCCTCAATTTTTCTTGATAAAAAAATACGACTTTTTTGTTTAATTAAAAAAATATTTATACCTTTCTTCTGTTTAAACTATTTAACTTGAGAATTGACTAAAATAGACTGCGGATGGCCCATAACTTAAAGGATTTATTCCGATAAATATTGTACTGCGGTGGAATGTCTATTTAGCTAATCTGCTGGATAGAATAAAACACGTCTTTATCCGATGAGTGCTTGTGCGAAAGAGAATGAATCTCATGCTTTAATTGACAATGTATATTCGTTTGACATTTATACAATAGTCCAGTCATTTTATCCAATAGTTACATCAAACGGTTCAAGTTTAGGGCCTTGGGGTCCCGGCTAGCCCATGGAGACGGGGTAAAAGGCGCCACTTGCCAACCCTAGAACTGCCCCCAGGAGCCGATTGACGAGCTTGAGGCTCCTCAGAAGAGTTCTCACACTGAAAAACACCGAGTAGTGTCACTCACACAGGGCCTACACCCTGCTCTGACTGGCTAAAATACCCTAGCTGTTAATGGCCTTTTCCCGGCTCGTTGAGCTGCCTGTCACCGCTTCCACTAAAAACCAACTATGCGAATTGGAATCCCCGACGGAAAGGATTCTTGAACACTCCAGGCATAATTTATGCCTTTTAACAATACTGTACGCTTTACGCACGAATACACTGGCTGAAAGCACTATCACAAGCAAGAAAATTCCGTTCACAATTCAAATGAAAATCCAAACAAATAATTTCAAATATAATGCAAAGTTATTTTTAATATACTCAAAATTCGAAAACTTACAATTCTTTCTTAATTCCTGAATCGGACACCCCGTTGATGGTCAAAATACTTGCATTTTCAACTCTTCCGCTTTAACCAATTAGCGCACTTGCGGTGGAGCTCCAACGTTGCTCGCTGTCCGAATCAATTTTCCCTCGCTCCTTCTTCCTAGTGTTCGCGCCTGTTATTAGTCGTGATCGCTTTATTCCGCTTGAGAATCCCCAAATGCCGCACGTTCGTCCTTCCTGACTGTCGAAATGTTCCGTAAAAAGAGAGACCGCTTCAACTGTCGCTGGCTCTTTTATAACTTTGTCGGAACGGCTCTTTGACTCGATTTGAAGAGCCTAAGTTCAAAGCCACAACAACCACCACCACGGCTGCTCAATCTTACATCGTTTTCCTCAGACGCAAACCCAGTTTTTCTTAGCGGCCATCTTTCTTTCGCGCACAATCATCTGCATTATCGATAACAGCCACATCGCCTTGTTTAGGTTGTAGTGTCATTTATTATTTTGATACTTGTATTTACGTACACGAACGTCATTCCGAATTTAGCAGTTCATTCTTCGTTTGGGTGTCCTCGCGCGGAAAATATTGCAAATATTCAAGCTGATCGTGAAATAGTTTAAGATAAAGAACGTACGCATTTATGGTGGCGTATTTGGTTTACCCTGTCAGGTTTCAGCGGCTCTCTTCATTGCCGGTGCCATCATTGTCTCCGCGAAAGGATATTTTGGCAAAGCAATGGACTGTATGTCGGACGATAAGTTCAAGGATTTTGTAAGTACATATTTTGTTTTCATATGCCGACACTGCTTTATTTTGAGGAAATTATTTTATTGGTAGTTGTTTTATGCAGTACTATGTGTGTAATTTTCAAGAATATTAAATCATAAAAAAGTCGCAGTAAACTCATTAATAATACTCGCAATAGAAGATGGAGTGTCTTGTACCCTCTTAAAATTGATGGGAAATTTCCTTGGAGCTTGTACTTTGTCAATTAATCTAAAAGTATTGCTAATAACCACAAATTGAAGTCATGCCACATTTAATCAAAGCATTATTTCCGTGAAGTATTCATTTTTATTTGTCTCGTTCAACTGCGTCGTAAATGTTTAATAATTTTGTATCATTGCATTACTCGTATATGCATTCCATTTGACTTCAATTGAACTCTCCACTTGCGGTTTGGGCAAAACGTCAATCGAATGAAAACTCATTCCAAAGTTCTGTACCTCAGAGGTTAACTATCGTGACTGACATTTTGCAAACTTTACAGGAGAGCAGTTTTAGTGTTAAATTTTCCTTTTTATTGTTGTTCACGGTTTTCAATGATAATTTGAGGTCATCAACTTGTAATATTCCTTGATATACAGGTATTTTTCTAACTAAATTGTAGTGAATATAACCATATGATTTCTCCCACCCAATTTGAGGGGGACCAGTTACGACTTTTTACCTCTCACAATTTTTTGGGCCGCAGATAAAATTTTAAATGTCGTAGCTGCTTAAATATTAGAAGAAGGTTTTTATTTATTTATTATTTACCAGTAAAATTTACATGTCAAATACATATGCATAAATATATATATATATATATATATATATATAGATATATAGATATATATAAAACAGTAAACTGCAGAGGGAACTTTATCCCTGTACGCAAACTGGTGTGCTTAAAAACTAATATCTTATAACTAAAAGAAACATACATTTGTCAATATTATGTAAGCATTTCAAATAAGGTTTTAGAATTTTTAGAATTCGCGCTGCAAACTATAAAATTCCTAGTTTTATAATGTTATAATCCAAGATAACAATTTATTTTTAATATTTATCTTACAACCATGTAAATTTTTAAGTCCTTTTGGTAAACAATTAAAAAGTTTAATCGAAACAATATAACTATTTTTTTCGCTTATTTTTTTCTTTGGAGTTTTTTGGTAGCAAAATTGACTTATGTCTAGCGATACTTTGTGAGTCTATATAATTATTTCGATGTATTTCTTAATAATATGTTAGTGCTTCAATTGAGTATACTCGTATGTGATTCACTTTTATAGGATTTCTATCGAAAGTAAATTTATTTTTGTTAACTATGCCAAGTATCCTGTTTTGCAATGATATAATATATTTCAAGTTATTATTATATGCCCCACCCCATGCAAGAATTCCATAGCTTATAATACTGTGGACATAAGCATAGTATATAATTCTTAACATATCGGTACTCATGCATTTGGATAGCTTATGAAAAACATAGACTATATACTTTGTTTTTTGATGTAAATATTCAATATGTTTGTTCCATCTAACGTTATAATCAAATATTATACCCATGTATTTACAGTGCTCAACCCTTTTAATTGTTTTTTTATCAATTAACATGTCGTCTCGGGCACGCTATCATAATAATTTCCAAATGTCATAAATACACTTTTTTCAACGTTAAGTGTTAATTTATTTAGCTTGAGCCAAATTGATATTTTTTCTAGCAAAGAATTGATCTTAATCTGTGCACCCATCCATGTGTCATCTGTGGAAATAGCAGCAGTTTCATCTGCATACGATAAAATAGAATCATTTGGAAGACTCTCAAGCAAATCATTAACATAGAGTATGAAAAAAAGTGGACCAAGTATCGTTCCCTGTGGAACACCAGTATCAACTATCTTGTTTTCACTCAATTTATCGCCAGTTCTCACCCTCTGTTTTCTATTATTTAAGTAATTTTTTAAAAGTAAATGAGCATGTCCTCTTATACCCAAGCAATATATTTTTCTTTCACAAAATCTCGTGATCTACCGTGTCAAAAGCTTTGGCCAAATCTAAAAACACTACAATAATAGGAGTACTCTTATCTAAATTATTATAAATCATAATTGCAAGGTGATTTAATGCATCTTTGGTGCCTAGTTTTTTCATAAACCCATATTACTTGCAAGAAAAGATTTTATTTACCCTCATAAACTTATATATCCTTGCATGTAAAATTTTTTCAAAAATTTTAGCATCATTCGATATGAGAGATATTGGCCTATAATTTGAGACACTGCTTCTACTTCCTGACTTATGAATAGGTACTATTTCAGCGATTTTAAGCGATTTAGGCCAGATAGATTTTTCAATACAGAGATTAATAATGTAACATAGTGGATCACATATATAATCGATTGCAACTTTGAGAGCTTTAGTGCTAATCATATCAACACCGCCGTTCTTAAACTTAAATTTTGTCATAATATGTTTTATCTCTTGCGTATCTGTAGGATGTATAAACAAGTTGGGTAGACAGACCTATGCTCATGTCAGAAGGGTTTTGTACTCAACTTACAAAATGCAGTACCCAGTAACGAATAAAATCAAGAAAGATGTCATGTTCGAGGATCATACTATTATTAGCAGAGTTGAAAGAATTTTGACTTCTGAGGTATTTGTTATAGTTATACCCACAAATATCTCCCTTGATAATTATTTCAGATTTTTTAAGATCACGGGTGTCCATTCGCGAGGGAGGAAACACATTTTTCATGTATTTCCCCCCCACCTATGCCCCCACAGAAGCAAAAACTGTCAGTTTAAGAACTGTTTTGAAAAGCTCTCATAGAGAACTTTCAGTTGATACTCTTATCGACTACCTTTCATGAAATCTTTTTTCAGGGGCCACTCTTCTCTACTGTAATCATCGATTCATGGCCTGTTTTTTAGAATCTTAGAATGGTTACAAAGCCCTTTTGCTAGGAGCTCTCTCCTGCCTTTCCGACTTGTTTCAATTGTATATACTCATCTTCATGATACCCATCATTCCTAAAATTTTCACGCAAATCCTAGCAAAGCTGTAGTTTCTAAGTCGGTAAAAAGCGCATATGGCTCCATAGCCATATGTTTCCATAGGAATACAGGGCATATTGTTCCATAGAAATGCAGGAAAATTCAAATCGCTATAACTTCATTAAATATTATTCGATCTTTATGAAACTTGCAGAGAAGGTCAATCTTATAAATAGTCATCTGTGTGCTAAATTTTATTGAATTTAAGGGTACCATTTAGATTTTATTTAAGAAAACATAAAATCAATAAATCATACTATTACTAACAAAGTTGAGTGAATTTCGACTTCTCGTGTATTTGTTGTTGTTGTACTCATTAAGGCCTACATCCATGATTTTTTTCAGATTTTTTGGATGGAAGGTGTCCAATCGCGAGGGGGGGTACGCGAAAAGTTCGTACATTTCCCCTTCTCCTGCCCCCCTCGGTACTTGTAAGGCAATTTTAAGACTTGTTTTGAAAAGATCATGTTGAGACCTTTCCAATGACACCCTACTCGACCACCAATGGTGAAAATTTTTTTTAGGGGGGTCACTTCCCTATATGGGGAGACCCCCCTTAAACCCCTTTGAAAATTTTTCCCACCACTGAACTTTCAAGAGGTCACCACTTCTGACCTTTCCACAAAGTTTCATGGCTGTAGCTTCTATAGTTTCGGAGAAAAAGTGCTGTGATATACAGACGGACGGACGGACGGACGGACGGACGGACAGACGGACACAGGTCGTGATTGCAATAGGGTTTTGTATTTTAGTACAAAACCCTAAAAAGGATTTAGGGTTTTGCTATGGTAATTCAATTGTTCGAGTCTCATTATTTACAATTTTGTTACTGAGTTTTTTACCAATTGTACTAAAATAGTTATTCATAGAATTAGATATTTCAAATTCATTTACAATTTTATGCATATTATCATCAATTATGTAATTAATAGTAGATTTTCTATTATTTTTTGAGTTATATTAACTTTCTGACCAATATAATTCCATAATTTTCTAGGATCTTCACAATTTTTTTCAATCTGAGCTTTGTCATACATAAGTTTCGCTTTATAAATAATATTATCTAAAATTTTCAGATAGTTTTCATATTTCATCAAATTTTCAGAACTTTGTGTCTTTGTAAATATGATAAAGTTTTTCTTTTTCCTTGCAAGACTTAACTATTGCTTTCGTTATCCATGTTTGTTTATGTTTATTTTCAGCTTTTTTAGTTACTTTGGACTTTTCTAAACAACTTTTCATATTTATTATAAACCAGTCCGTAGCTTCATCTGGATCAGAAAAACAATATATTAGAGACCAATTTATCAAACTAGCATTACGCAAAAAAATTCCATAGTCAGTGTAAACATAATTATTAGCTATCAATTTATCAGGTTTGAATTTAGTAAGTTTGACTATTAAAGTGTAATGATCACTTATAGAATTTTGAACAGTAAAAGATTGAATTTCGGCTTTATCAAAATTATAAAATATGTTATCAATACAGGTACCCCTATTTATATTGCTGTCTGACGGTCGGGTTACTTTTTGAAAAGATGGTAGGAAACCCAGTTCTAAGAAATTATTTATGAATTCTTGAGTTATGATATCGCATACCAACAAGTCAATATTGAAGTCTTCAACAACCAAATCATTTTAACAATTTTTCTTATCTATCAGGTACTTCTGGAGGCTTTTAATAAATTCAATTTTCTTAATACTATGTGATCTATATAAAGCGGACAATTCTGTGACGCTGCCGTTGTCCATTTTTATGATAGTATTAATAATTCTTAATTGGTCAACCTGAATGATTTCAGTCTCTTCAATCAGACAGTTTTTGACATACACTATAACCCCATCCGCTTTATTTAGTTCACTACCATTATAGTACATATTATATCTGTACGATTCTAAAATCATCAAATTCAAATTTAATATTTCAAATCAATTTACTTCAATAATCTACAATCATAAAATTCGAAAGAAAAAAAGTTAATTCAGCGAAAAATAAAATTCAAGTAAAAACTCAAGCTAAATCAAAGAATCACATTGTAACACAATCAATTCAAGTGAAATAAGATCCACTTAGAAACTATTTCCAGACATAAACATTTAAATGCTCGCTTGCATATTCTTTCAAGCGAAACGTGATTCACTGGAATTGGTTGTGATAAGAGTTGAAGAAAGATTATGATTAAATAAGCATAAAATTATTATAAATACTCTAGACAGTTGTGAAATAAATTTAGTTGTTCATTGCAACTCATGGGGTTTTTATTTCATCGAGAACTAGAGGTTCAAGTGCCTCTTAGTTTTCATTAAATGGTAAAAAGGGAACAAGTTCAAGTGCTTGGTTCCAAATCAGTCTTAGCAAGTTCAAGTGCTTGATTAAGACAATTCATATTAACTCTCATCGTAGTTCACAGGTTAAAGTGCCTGTGAACTAATAGGAAAATCAGTCTTAGCAAGTTCAAGTGCTTGACTAAGACAATTCAAACTGATGGGAAATATTCTTATTATCGCCTAGTCCATGTGCTAGCGTGATATATGTGTGATTTTATCACACATCAAATAAGAATATTTATTCAAACTAGACCAAGTTCAAGTGCTTGAGATCTAGGTTGGCGTGAAATATTCTATCCAAGTTCCAAGTGCTTGGATAGGATATTTTACTTACGTTAGAGACTGCATGATATCACCCAGTCCATGTGCTGGAGTGATATGTTATTACTCTCATTCAATATCGTCGGTAGTTACAGGTTAAAGTGCCTGTTAATTAATTTCAACGGTTTTATCTGCGGTTATAGTTACAGGTTAAGGTGCCTGATAACTAAGTTTTCGCGATATCACCTAGTTAATGTTCTAGGGTGATAATCATTTTATACATTTTTCTGGTGACCCCGACGTGATCCCCTACTGACTGTTGTCTCTATAATAGATTTTGAGTGTTGTGTATTGACATTTTTAAATGCCCCTGACATGAAAAAGGTTATGGAAGTGAAAGATTAAAGGATAAAACATTAAATTCATGAAGTTTGAACAATCGGAATTAAATTATAAGTGACCTGCCATTGATAAAATTGTTATGGACCTTGTGAAGGATTTGAGTGTAAAATATTTAAGCTACATTTGTTGAACAATTAAAATTGGAAGTGAGGAGTGAATTTGGGGAACATTTAAGGTGAAATTATTTAAAAATTAAAATGGAGGATTACGCAGCAATGCAGCTTGAGGTGGGACGTGAAATCCAGCGGATCATAACTAATTTTAAGAAGGACGGCCCGGATAGAAAAAAGACCACCGAGTATTATGAATCCAGAAAAGGGCAGCTGATGGATTCATGGATGCAGTTCGAGGAAGTGGACAACAAAATCAGAGAGATATGTCCAGTGGCCACGGATCACGAGTATTTTAAAAAGGAGTACTACAAGGAGATCAGTGACTTGGTCCAACGTTATATGAACATTTTCGATGAAGCATTGGCTAAGGGAGTAGGAAAGGATGTAGATTATCTATCGAAGCCAGCAAGCTCAAAGCCAACGATTAATACCGAGGAAAATGAAGTGACTCCGATGATTCGCAAACAAAGGGCCATGATGGGCTCTCTGCAGCGTTTATTACCCCGACTATCTAAAGGGGTCGAGGATCGTGCTAAAGAGTATCTTGAAGTTCAGCGAAAAACATTATCCCGGTTGTGGCAACAAGTAGAGGATTTGAACTACGCCATTTATGAACTTGCTGAAGATCCCGAGAATTATGGCTATAACACGACTGAGTATAGTAGCATTGAAGATGCGGCAAGAGAGCAGCTAGCATTACTAGGCGAACAGACGCAAGGTTGCGAAATTAAAGCAACACCGCCAACAACAGTAAACTTGCCAAAAATAACAATTACAAAGTTTGATGGGGACTATTTGAAATGGCCACAGTTCTCGGACATGTTCTCCGAAATGATCGACAAGCAGCCTCTTTCGAAGATACAAAAAATGTGGTATTTGAAATCGAATGTGACGGGAGAAGCCGAAAGACTGATTGGCCATTTAACAAGGACAGAGGGAAATTATGATACGGCTTGGACTACAATGAAGGAAAGATACAACAACAAACGAGTCCTGACATCTGCCCTCATACAAAAGATGCTGAGTCAACCTAATTTGCCTTCCGAGGGTCAGTCTGCAGCGGCCATACGCACGTTCCATGATACCTTGCACGAAGGTTTAGTTGCCCTACAAAATATTGGAGTACATACTGCTAATTGGGACCCGTTGATTTTACACGTATTATCAAAGAAACTCGATCGCCAAACCCATATACTCTACGAACAATCAATACAACAGCCTCGAGAAAATCAAACAATTTCCTCTTTTTTAAGCTTCTTGGAGTATAGGTTTCAATCATTGGAAGCCATTGGCAAAAAGGAAAAACATTCAAACGTGAAAACATCGGCTTCAGCAGCAAGTAAACCTGAGATGATATGCAAATTATGTAAGGCCCCAAACCATGGCCTGTATGCATGTAAGAAGTTTCTGGAGATGGCAGCTTCGGAACGTTTACACTTCGTACAGAAGAACAATTTCTACATCAATTGCTTGAAAACAGGTCACAAATATAGCGCGTGTTCCTCACGACCATGCACCAAATGCCAGAGGAAACATAACACATTGCTGCACCTGGAATCCTCAGCGATAAAGGGTATTAACCAAGGCCAACTGGAGAAAAGGGGATCAGAGATGCAGCAATCAAATAACAAACAGATGGCATCATCTGCTGTAACAAGTATGACATCTTCAGACATGACCAATGATAGTGGCTATATATTGCTTGGCACAGCAAGAATACTCTTGACGGCAAACAATGGGAGAACGCTCGAATGCACGGCGTTGCTGGATTCAGGGTCACAAATTAACCTTGTCACAGAACGAGTGATGAAGCGGCTCAAGGTAACAGCGTTGCCATCGTTCTTGACTATCGAGGGAATTGGCAAGGAGAAACGGGACACTAACCGTCGAGTCAATCTTAGCATGAAATCAATGGGCGGACAATTTGAAGCACGTTTGGAAGCATTTGTGCTACCATCGATAGTCTCTAGGCAGCCAGCACAAGCAATCGATATTACCACATGGAACATACCTGATAACATCACCTTGGCTGATAACAGTTTTAATCATCCAAAAGGGATCGACGTTCTCCTTGGTGCGGAGTTCTTTCATCAAATGTTAGAGCCCGGACAAATATGTTTAGGCGATGGAAGGCCAATACTTCAAAATACGGTCTTTGGCTGGGTGTTGTCTGGAAAAATCGATGCACAACCAACAAATATGTCAACGTGTGCTGTACTTACAGCTGAGGAAGAAGCAAGAGTTGCAATATTGGAAAGGTTTTGGAAATTGGAAGAGGTCAACGAGTCAAAGCAAGCGCTTACATCTGCAGAAAGACATTGTGAAACCCATTTCACCCAAAATACAGTTCGAACCTCATCTGGACGATTCATGGTAAAACTTCCTTTCATAGAGAACCCAACAGCTCTGGGGAATTCAAGACTCATCGCAGAAAACAGATTTCATGCGTTGGAAGCACGCTTATCAAGAAAAGAAGGGATTAAACAACAATATGTAGAATTCATGAAGGAGTATGAGTCTTTAGGACATATGTCACGAGTTGATCCTGAAACCATTACGAGTACACATTATTACATCCCACATCACTATGTTCTGAAGCCGGAAAGCAGCAGTACGAAACTCCGGGTAGTATTCGATGCATCGACAAAGACATCTTCAGGATGTTCTCTGAACGATATTCTGCATTGTGGCCCAACAATTCAAGACGACTTATTCACGATTTTGAGTCGATTTAGGTTGCCCAAGTACGTTTTCACTACAGATATACACAAGATGTATCGGCAGATTCTTGTACACCCAGACGATCGCAGATTCCAACTGATTGTTTGGAGAGAGGACCCCAGCCTTCCTCTGCAATATTTTACTCTAAACACAGTAACATATGGCACCAGATCTGCCCCTTACTTAGCCATAAAGTGCCTGAAAAAATTGGCAGCTGAAAATGCAACAAAATACCCATTGGGAGCTAAAGCACTAGAAGTCAATTTTTACGTGGATGACGGTCTATTCGGATCTGATTCCTTGTCCTCCGCCATTGAAACCAGACATCAACTAACCACAATACTGGAGACAGCTGGGTTCAAGTTGCAGAAGTGGTGCGCAAGTGATTCCAAATTACTAGCAAATGTGCCGATAGAGGACAGAGAAATTGACTTGGATTTCGACGATGAAGGCCAGGAATCAGTGAAAACGCTTGGAAAAATGTGGTCTCCAAAGAAAGAGGACAGCTTCTTTATTAAAGTAACATTGCCAACAACCCATCAGATGACAAAAAGAACGATCACCTCTGAACTGGCTCAAGTCTTCGATCCTCTTGGAATTCTATCACCGGTAATAGTGACAGCAAAGATTTTGATGCAGGAATTGTGGCAGCTTGATATTTCTTGGGACCAAAGTGTGCCGGCGGAGATTGAAAATCGATGGGTTGCTTTTCGAGAGGAACTACCTACCTTGAGGAAGGTGCTGATTCCTCGTCATTGCTACTCGCAGCAAACAACAAGAACAATACAGCTTCATGCTTTTGCGGATGCATCTGAGAAGGCATATGGTGCAGCACTTTATCTAAGGTCTGTCTTGAATGACGGAAAAGTTGTTGTGAGATTGCTTTGTGCAAAGTCAAGGGTGGCACCGATCAAACGACAAACTCTACCAAGACTCGAGCTATGTGCTGCAATGTTAAGTACACTTTTGGCTTCAAGAGTTCAATCCGAACTGAATTACAAGGACATCAAAACATATTTTTGGACTGACTCAGAAATAGTGTTGGCATGGATAAACTCGACATCATCCTCGTACCACACGTTTGTAGCAAACCGAGTGGCTACGATTCAGGAGCACTCATTACCTGAACAATGGAAACATGTTAAATCAGAAGATAATCCAGCTGATTTGCTATCCCGAGGTGTCTCTCCAAGGAATTTCCAATCACGTAGCTTGTGATTCTATGGACCATTTTTTCTGCATGGTAACGATGTAGGTTGGCCGTTGCTGCCACTTCATGAACTCAATATAACAGGAGACATGGAAAAGAAGCAGAAACAACCTACAGTAACAGTGAACACAATCACTGAAGCAGATGGAATCATATATTCAATTAACCACGGAAATAAATTCAAAACATTACAACACATAATAGCATATGTGTTACGATTCTCGAAAAACTGCAAGGTTCATGAAGGGGTTGCTCGGCCTAAGGACGTTGTATTGGACACGGAAGAGTTAAGCAATGCATTAACTGTTATAGTCCAACAGATTCAACGATCGGATTTTCAAGATGAAATCAAACATCTTCAGAAGGGTAATCAAGTGGCCAAAACAAGTTCGGTATCAAACCTGGCTCCGTTTCTCGATGAAAGGGGAATCATTAGAGTTGGAGGTAGACTTTAATCATCGCTATTGGACTACGATGCAAAACATCCAATGCTCCTTCCGTATAACGACCCAATAGTCAAACTACTATTCAGAATGATTCACGAAGAAAACTTTCACTGCGGACCCCAAACCTTATTATCCATCAGTCGCCAACGGTTTTGGACCATAAAGGGGAAAATCATGGCACGGTCAATTGTACAAAAATGCGTAACATGTTGCAGAGCCAAGCCAAAATTAATGAACCAAGTCATGGGAAATCTTCCACATACTCGAGTGCAGCCAGCTCGCCCGTTTCTGAACACAGGAGTAGATTTTTGTGGCCCAGTATGGGTGCATTTCATAATACGTGGAAAAAGGCCTCAGAAGGCATACATTGTTGTTTTCTGTTGCTTCGCAACTAAGGCTGTTCACATGGAACTAGCGACAGATTTGACCACAGAAACATTTATTGGAGCATTGAAAAGATTCATCGGAAGGCGTGGTCATTGTGAAAAACTGTACTGTGACAATGCAACTAATTTTGTTGGTGCTAAAAATCAATTGAAGGAACTAGAGCCAAGTATTTATTCCGGTAGCGCCCAGGATGCCATTAAAAACATGTGTAGCTCCAAAGGAATCCAATTTCATTTTATCCCAGCTAGAGCTCCGCATTTCGGAGGACTATGGGAAGCGGCAGTAAAATCTGCAAAACATCTGCTCGTAAGAAGTACGTCAAAGGCGTCATTAACATATGAAGAAATGGAAACCTTGATTATCGGAATCGAAGCCGTGTTAAATTCTAGACCCATTTCCCCCATGTCATCCAGTCCAAACGACCTTACCGCCCTTACTCCAGGACATTTCTTGATTGGAGAACCGTTGGTTGCGCAAGTCGAAAGGAAAGCTACGGAAGGGTCCAGTAGCAGCTTAGCTGAGAGATGGAAGCAAGTATCTGACTTGAAACATGAATTTTGGAAAAGGTGGTCACGAGAATACCTCAATGAACTGCAATGTCGTCAGCGTTGGAAGGATAGGGTTCCAAATGTTAAATTAGATACGATGGTTGTTCTACAAGAAGATAACAAACCTCCTATGCAATGGCCATTAGGTAGAATTATGAAAATTTATCACGGCAATGATGGTGCAGTACGAGTGGTTGACGTAAAAACCGCCAATGGCATTAGGAGTAGACCCATACATAGGCTTGCACCCCTTCCGACAGATGATCCCTTCAGCCCTCAGCAACCAAATACCAAGGAGCAGAAGGATTCAGATCCCGATGAAAAAGATGAAAGAAAGCGCAAACCAACTACAGCTTGTGAAATCGATCAACAACAACCATCAACATCCAGCACAGTTAGGGATAATACCGGCCCGGAACCAACAAGGAAGAGGGTGAAAGCAACCAAGGGATCACTCATTGCTGGCTTGTTTGTCGTTTGTCTGGCAACAATGGTGTGTTCGGAACCGATGGTTGTCAACCAACAGTTGAACCAAAAACTTGGACTGCACTTCGAACACATCGGAAGGGTAGCCCATATAACCAGTGAATGGAGGATAATGGTTTACTACAATCTATCAACTTATTGGCAAGAGATTAACTCCTTCGAGATGGGAGTCAATTCACTGAAGGCTCTTTGCAATAAGACAGAAAACAATGTTGGCTGCGATCATATAATCGCTCAATTTGAACGGATGCAGCAAGATTTGCAGCTGGATAATAGCATGCTCTCCGTTAGACGCAAACGTCGGGGAGCCTTCAACATCATTGGTAATGTAGCTCACTCACTTTTTGGAGTGCTGGACTCAGAATACGCAGTTGAGATGGCAGCAACAATCGAAAACATTAAGTCCAATGAAAAACACATGTTAACGCTAGTAAGGAATCAGACTTCCATAGTAGATTCCACCATCAATATAATGAGATCTAATCAACGTAACACAGAGAAAAAGTTCGCACAAGTCGATGAAACCTTGAAATATATTTTGAATCAAATTAGTCATAACCGGTCTGACAATTATCAATCAAGGATAATGTAGGCATCAACAATCCTTTCTTTCCAACTCGTGATTGCCAACTTCGAATTAAACCGAATTCAATCTGCGATTATTGATGTCCTTACCGATACTCATCATGGAAAAATAAGCCCAATGCTGCTCTCACCTCAACAATTAGTCCAAGAATTCAAGCTAATTAAAAACAATTTGCCAGCATCTACGCAATTACCAATCGAGGAGACCGATATTCTACATCTGTGCAAATTAATGAAAATACAAGGCAGACTTGTGAAGAACTACCTTGTTGTTACCATCGGTGTGCCATTGGTCGATCAAAATAAATTTGATCTCTTCAGCGTTACACCCATACCAGTCAAACTAGGGAATACATTGACAAGACTCAAATCAAGTCCATTTTTTGCTGTGAACGCACACCGTGACTCGTACTTCGCAATGTCAAAATACGAATTAAGCTTATGCCAGCTGATAAAGACGGGATCTCTCATTTGCGAAGACAAGGGTCTTATAAATCACCAAGGATCGTCCCCTGCATCTTGTGAATTGAGCCTCCTGTTATCTGAAGAACCTTTGTCGTGTGAACCAGAGAACGTCACTACTGCGTACAGTTGGACTCAATTACACAATAAAAATAAATGGATTTATGGACTCACATCACCTGTTCGGTTGCAAGCAGTTTGCGGGGACTACATTGACCAAATTCGCCTTAATGGATCAGGCCTGTTATCATTACAACCCAATTGTGTGATCAAGCATGATCTATTCACAATTTCTGGGAATGACATCAGATCGAACAACTTCAACTCCTCATTTAATGGAACTAATATCGTAGTATCTATCCCATCAGACCCAAGTCAATCGTCAGCACCTAACACTAATAATACCTTCCGTCCATATATTCCATACATTACAGAACTCAACAATTTGCAGAACTCATTACCTACCGAAGATGACTTCAGCCTCGTAGAGGACGGTGCTAGTAGACAGATCCATTATGTCGTTCCTGGTTACCTTGCGCTGATCCTGATGTTGGTTTTTATCATCTACGTTGCTTGGACAAGGCGAGCAAAACTTACAAGAAGAAGAACTACCCCTACACCAGCTCCAAGGTCAACACTGCAGCCGGACTACACGGTTGAAGTTTCTTGAACGATGTTCAACGCGGGGAGGATATGTACGATTCTAAAATCATCAAATTCAAATTTAATATTTCAAATCAATTTACTTCAATAATCTACAATCATAAAATTCGAAAGAAAAAAAGTTAATTCAGCGAAAAATAAAATTCAAGTAAAAACTCAAGCTAAATCAAAGAATCACATTGTAACACAATCAATTCAAGTGAAATAAGATCCACTTAGAAACTATTTCCAGACATAAACATTTAAATGCTCGCTTGCATATTCTTTCAAGCGAAACGTGATTCACTGGAATTGGTTGTGATAAGAGTTGAAGAAAGATTATGATTAAATAAGCATAAAATTATTATAAATTCTCTAGACAGTTGTGAAATAAATTTAGTTGTTCATTGCAACTCATGGGGTTTTTATTTCATCGAGAACTAGAGGTTCAAGTGCCTCTTAGTTTTCATTAAATGGTAAAAAGGGAACAAGTTCAAGTGCTTGGTTCCAAATCAGTCTTAGCAAGTTCAAGTGCTTGATTAAGACAATTCATATTAACTCTCATCGTAGTTCACAGGTTAAAGTGCCTGTGAACTAATAGGAAAATCAGTCTTAGCAAGTTCAAGTGCTTGACTAAGACAATTCAAACTGATGGGAAATATTCTTATTATCGCCTAGTCCATGTGCTAGCGTGATATATGTGTGATTTTATCACACATCAAATAAGAATATTTATTCAAACTAGACCAAGTTCAAGTGCTTGAGATCTAGGTTGGCGTGAAATATTCTATCCAAGTTCCAAGTGCTTGGATAGGATATTTTACTTACGTTAGAGACTGCATGATATCACCCAGTCCATGTGCTGGAGTGATATGTTATTACTCTCATTCAATATCGTCGGTAGTTACAGGTTAAAGTGCCTGTTAATTAATTTCAACGGTTTTATCTGCGGTTATAGTTACAGGTTAAGGTGCCTGATAACTAAGTTTTCGCGATATCACCTAGTTAATGTTCTAGGGTGATAATCATTTTATACAATATCCATATAGTTGAAAAAAATTAGTATTTGTAACAGTCCACGCTTCAGCACAGCAAATATATAGAGGTTTTGAAACTAAACTCTCAACAAATATTTCTAAGTTTGCAAAATTGGCATTAATACTTCTAATATTTAAATATAGTATCAAATTATCATGTTTAATTAAATGTTCATTCAGAGTCTCTACATCAACACATATGTTTTCGATCACTAATGTATCGTTTACTATTTTATCAAAAATCTCGAAGTTATGTGCCATCTCTATGTCTGCTTGTTTTGTTACGATGAAAATTACTGTTGTTTGCTCCACCATCGGTTGAAGTAGTTGCTGCATTATTACATAAAGTAAGTCCAATCTGATTTTTGTCATTAATCGTACCCAAATATCTTGATATTTCAGGCATTACAGGGTAGTCAGTCATTTCAATTCTTTTGTTAATTTTAAACTTAAGATATTGACATAGCGAACTATCTGTCGCAACATGTGCTGTATTGTATTTCATTTTTGATTATTGTGATGAATACAATTCAAGCATTGCCTGACTGATTGATTACAATCTTTCGTACTGTGATTACCTGCACATTTCGGACAAAAAGTATCATTTTTACATTTCGCACTGCTATGTCCAGTTCGTCCACAATTATAACACGGTTTAGCTCCAATTATGTCGTAAATCCTACAACATTGATAGCCAACAAAAACCTTTCCACCATTATCTCTTATAATCTTATATAGACTTGCGGTAACCTCGAGAATTGCACTTTGCCATCCTTTGTTGTTAGTGTATAACTTTAAAACTTTGCATTTTTCTTCCGAATTGCCAAAATTTCTCTGATTAATATCAGCTTCCAAAGCAACGTTATCCAAATTTGCACTTTTATCTATACCCACTACTTTGATAACAGGTTTAAGCAGTGATTCTTTTTCTATTTCAAGATTTTTAAGATAAATTATTATGCAATAATTTCTCAGCATGATATAAGCTATCACTATCAAGACAATTTATTATAAGATTGTTACTTTTGGTTAAAAAGATATTTTTAGTTTTAATAGACTTTTCCTTGATTAGACATTTGCCAATAGTTTCTTTAAGGTTTGGGTCATCATTCAGATTCTTCTTCTTTATAATAATTTTTGGGACCCTCTTGGGCTTAGAATTTGGAATACTCACAGATTCAGCATATGATCTCTGATCTTTATTGTTGGAAATCTTTTCATTGTTTAGTAATTCTTTTAATAGTGCATTTTTATCCACGAGTTCTGCATTCAATTGACGAAGAAGAACTATTTCTTTCTTCATATTATCCAAATCAGGTTCCTCATCGACGATTGTATTGTTATGTGGTGATTGCGTTTCATTAGCAATTTCGTTTAGTATTTCACGCTTTATGCTTTCCCGTTTTTCACTTTTTATTTGTGCTAAAAGCACTCTTGATTCATCATTCAAATTTATATCATTGATTTCAGATGTTATACTTAAATGTGAATGTTCAGGGCATATCTCTAATGTAGGTGTTAAGAATGTTGGATCAGTCAACAGTTTGAAATCACTTAAGTGATAGTTATTGTCGCAGAAAATACAAATAACAGTTGTTACTCTTTGTTTAGGATGACATTTAAAATTGACCTCACTATTAATATCAGGGGGATTTTTACTTCGCGAAACCATCACGAAAGAATAAGCACTCCCCGACTAACGGGGCGTTGTTTTTAATTACCACTTTTGGCAAACAAAAAATAAAATCACTTTCGACATATTATTACACTTTATCACGGGATCAAATATACACCGAAAAATAAACTATAAAAATCTAGACTAATTTCGCAACAGCGAGAAAAACACGTCCAACCTGTCTCACATCAATTGTTATAAAAACTTATTTTATTATAAGAAAACTATTTATTAAACTGTACATACAAAAATATTAAAAAATCCTTACTGTTAAGAATAATAATGCATTAATAATAATCTTCATTAATCTGGGTAATCTAGGGCAGCCGCAGAAGAATCTTTGTTTTTATAAAAGTGGTGAAAACAAGAAGGAACCCATGTCAGCAGTTTTTATAAATCCTCAAATTTATTTTTGTTGATAGGCCTGGGCTTTATATTCATAACTGGTAGTTCTGTAATCCACACTTGGTTGGACTTCTTCCTCCGCCGATTATGTTCTAGGTCCACAATTTTATATTCTTCTTGGAAGTTGGTTTTATTGAAAAGCTTGTTTGGTTCCAATGATCTAAGTTGCAGTTCTACTGCCTCAGTTATTAAAAACTTCTCTCTGTTGGTGTTAGATTTATTGTTTTTAAGAGGTGCTTTGGTTTGTTCATAAAGTGACTTGAAGTTTTAAAAGTCTTTGAGGGTCATGTCATACACCTCTATCAGATCTTTGAATCGGCACTGGCGAACGAACTGTTGCCAGTCCCACGGCACCATCATTTGTGTCTGACAAACCAGCTTTTTGGTCCTCTCAATCACGGAATGAACTCCATCGACTTCTATATGGGTATGCCCTTTTAATAAATATTTGTGAGTAATCACTTTTAACGTAGGCACTGTTCTCAAAATCCATACGTAAGCTGACACAATCATAAAAGTTCAATTTTGACCTGCGCAATTATCTGACCAAACTGTTAGCTCTTCTATTTCAGCATCTAAATTTTGTTGTACCCATTTCAAAATGCATCCCACATTGCGCAGTGCCTTTTTCCGTTTCTAGCATTCAAAATTGTTAGGTTCAAGGTCTATAACTTTCGGAAATAAAATGCCTGGGAATCGGTCAAGTGTGGTGTTGGCAAATTTTTTTGCAGATCGATCATGATCGTAAACTTCTTCGATCCAGCATGTTTTGATGTTTCTTCATCTTCACTTTTTAGGCGTCACATGTGTCATTGGAATGATAAGTTGAATTCATAATCAAAAATATGGAAATAAACCCACTCCTTTGCTATTAGTTTTGCATCAAGGTTTTGACTCTTGCAGTACTCAATATACAATGCGTACATTTTCGCCTTGTTTAAATCAGAGCCTAGATACTTTTTATCTGTTCGTTCCCAGCCATAGTGGCTCTCTATTAAAGGGAATGAGTTAATATGAGCTCTTACATTGTTTCTCACTTCCTCGGGTAATTTATTGGATGGCGTTTGCTTGCCTCGCTGGTCAGGTAGAATAATACCACCGTCTGACTGTTTACTTATAGCTGTTTTCATTAAGGTGTCTGATATGTGAAGAGTATTCAAAAAGAAAGTTTTGCACACATCTACTTTTTTTCCAGACGGTTGGAGAGAGTAGCTTAATGTGAAGTTTCTTCGTGATTCAGTTACAAGAACTGTTCTCCTTGAAACAGGTTTTTGTGTATCCGACCCAGCTATAAATTGCCTATTATAATCATCAGTGTTGCCTTCCTTCCCAAAAATTATTAAATATGTTTAATCTGGATTGTTCATCAAATAGTTGTGAGCAATTTTATTTGCATGAGGAAAAACATGGTGGTTTTAGTTCCTTTGTCTCATTACCTTTCCTTTCTTCAGAATGTATTGTTTTCCAGCTAACTTTAAATGTTTTCTGACATTATATTTCCATGCTGGTATATTGCGTTTTCTCTTACTGCTTTTTTACCAGAGCTTTGAGGCATAATGTTTTCTTCTACAGAGACCGGAGATCCGGAAGCAATATTTGTATCAGTGGAAGCAATATTTTTTGTATAATCGGAAGCAGTATTTGTATTACTTTCACTATCAGGATGAAGGTCATCAGGGACATACTCAGGAACATTATCAGAACCATAGTCATCGGATTCCTACAAAAACAAATATACACCAAATTAGAAAAATGTTTCTATAATTACTTCATTGAATGTGAAACCTATTGTTTACAGCCTAGGTGTACCATTTAATTGATATCAATCAATTAAACCAAACCTAGTGTCTGAATTTATAAGGTATGTAAATGAGAAATACCAACGTAAAACATATTTAAATATTATTTTTTACCTCTGCTAAATGGTTGTTAAAATCAGTCGTGGATTGATGCATTTTAAATTCATGTTGATTCCAATCGGCATTGCACACAAATTACCCAGGTATGTAAAAAATTATACTTACCTCTATTAAATTATCGCTGAAAACATATGTTTTTATTTCAAGTGGGCTGACTTCATTGTTTTTTACAACACGGGAAGGCTATAAAGAAAAATAACAAACGTTGAAGAAAGACTAATCTTTAAATTAATTACATTAAACCATTTAGTTTTCTAATAAAATATTATTAGTTTGAAAACTATAAAACAGTTTATCTAAATTAAAACCAAATTAATTACATACCTTTGTGGCTTTCAATGAAAGGGCTAAAATCCTATTAGTCCTTTCACTCATTTTGAAAACAATAACTTAGCTGTTTTGTTACAAATATCAATCAAATCCTAAATAAAAGATTAAATATTGGAGCATAATTATTAATATTTAAAACTATTTGTAAAACAAAACAGAAACACCATAAAACATATAAACAAGAAAATTAGTAGCAATACCTCCTATAACTGTTACCTCCTGGACACATGTCAGCTTTTGACAGTGTTGCCGTTTTTCTCAGGGGGTAAAATGTCTTAACACACTTGCATCTCCTTCACAATCAGTACTTAATACCTCTATCATATCATGACAGATACATTAAATTCACATTGGCTATGACGCCATTCATTAGCTGTGCCGATACGACAAATATCCACTCAAGAATATACACCTCGATAATGCAGTTACGTCAATAACCCCAAAATCGAGAATTTTGTAGTTACGACAGTTTACCTCTCAGGTACAGAGTTATTTAATAGAAACTTTAATCGCAATTTTCCCTTATACTAAGCATTAAAAATTAGCAATTTTGATCGAAGCGTACTGGGATTGCTTCTAAAATGTCAGTGAAATTCGGGACACGTTTCTCATTTATTTGTAATTCGTTCAGAACAAAGATAATCTTAATGAGTTTCTCCTTAAACTTTAATATCAACCCTCTCTGACGTAGTCGAGAAAATTCAGAATGTATTTGTTGGGTGGTTCTACTACTTTTAAAGTTCTCATAGAATATGTTTTCGAGGTGTTCATATTTAGTTATTGTAGGCTGCCTATCATATACCTAATATTGTAAATTAATTTGACATTAATTACGAAATTTAATATTTGCTGCGCATTTTGTGACAAGAAATCGTAAATCACTTTAATTATCGTCAGAAATAGGACTATATGTCTGAAACTACCATCAAAAATAGGGATTGCCTCTGGGGCTAGGTTTCCCAATATTGAAAATATCCTTCCATTCATCATTTAATTATTTTTTATACATCTCGCTCAAATTTTCTTTTCCTTTAATTATTTCAAAATATTAATTTTTCGTTATCATTTACCAAAGAAATTTCTTCTTCTTCGTAGCACTACAGCCCCTCTCGGGCCTTCGCTTCCTACAAATAGCGCCTCCAACTGTCTCGGTCCATTGACCGCGTCCTCCAATTTTAAAATCCGAGCAGCAATGAACTGTCTTCGTCGATCGAGTCAGACCAGCGTTTCCTCGTTTTTCCCCACTGGTCTTCGGCCTTTAGTTCTCCTAACAAATACCTTTTTGGGTATCCGTTGTTCGTCCATACGAACAAAAGAAATTCAGCTTCTCAAATTATTAATATTCAATCTATGCAATGAAAACTAATAATTACATTCAAATTATTGAATCTCTTGAATATTCTTAAATTCCCAAAGTTTAAATTACGTGCAATTTACAACTGCTAGTTGTTTTTGTTTCAATTGAACATAATGTTTGAATTTTCCTTTACACAATAAACTAATAAATCAATAAACTGTGGGTTTCACGTCCTTCTCGAAATACAGGTGTTAATTTGGATGACTATAGTACGAGTGAATCAGCAGCTAATTACATTACTTCCTTGATGTTTATGAACACGGCTGATGGTGTACTTGCATTTGAATACAGTCTTGATCGCCGACAAGCATTATGCTGCATTGGAATCATTTGATGGGTAAATGCTGCCTTCATAATTTGCATCTTGCCTTCATAGAATGCAATGTAATGCTGGATGCGTTGAGCAAATTGATGAATGTGTAATCGCTATTCGGTCGAAGTTTGAATTTATGTTGGAAGCTGATACCACAATCGAGAACGAAATCTCACCAATAGTGGACCTGTTGTCATCTTTTCTATTTGAGGTGATCGCAGAGCCTACGGTGTCCATTGAAAACGCACAAAGTTCATTCGATATGAAATGATAGACCCGAATCTTCCATAATACAAGCATTGCCTGCTCTGATCAGGCTCAACTGCTCCAATTGATGATTTATACTAGTAGGCAACTGACAGTTAGCTGTATCGTTTTGACAGTTGCATTTATAAACATTTTGTGTTGTGTTATTTTAGAGATGTGTATCTTCTGAAAGTTACTGAGGAGAGCGTGTTAATTATTCTCTTTAATAGCGTGAAACTGTTGCCGTTGTGTATTTGCGTGCAACACCCAAGGACAATTTGGGAAGAATCCTTTTATAAGTTGGTTGAAAATGTTGTGCTACCGATTTTCTGCAAAAGTGAGTCAACAAATTTATATTAGTTTTTGCTAACTTATTGATATTTTTTCATAGTCGTACAGTACTTTCTACTGCTCCGTAAAAACAGTCCAACCTATGGTGTTTCATTTAAAATATGTCGCGTCTGTCCACAATGCAAAGTGAATCGTTTCGAAAATGTCATGGGTAATGGCAATGTAGAAATCGGAGTTCTCTAGTCCTGAAGAGGATCGTCGGTGAAAAATGCAAGCCAGGCACGAATTGCGTAGGTTAATTTAAAGAAGGAAGAGGTTCCTTAAAAAAACAATCTTTATTCAAAGCAAGCTGATTACAGACAGGAGTAAAATCTAATAATTGCATTTTCCTAAAAACTACTTATTAGCTTATCTTCACATGCATGCCTACGAAAGTGCAGAATTTGTTGACAAGAATGCCTGGAGGCTCATACTCTATTTTTCGTGGGAAAGATGTAAATTTGCGTTAACTCATACGCTGTTTGTCAAGAAAGAAGGTCCATGGAGCAAGTTACTTTTTCATTGTCAGATTGTGTCGTAACGATGAAGATCATGAACAGTTGAAAAATATAAAGGACGTAAGCAGACACATGTTCAGAAAAGTCAGTGGTGTTGAAAGTTATTTTATCGTATGAGGACCTCGTTCAACTCTTTCGATTCGCAAAATTGGAGAACGTGTATTGTAATTGTCGAGCGTATAGCAGCTGGGTCCATTGTGGTAGCGAATCAATCGGGGTCCATTGTGGTAGGCAACCAATCGGGGTCCATTGCTGGATATTATTGAAACTTGAGAGGGAATTCAGTCAGGATATAGATGCTATTGTATATGCAAATTGTATTTTGACAATTTGGTGCAGCCCAGCGCAAGAAATTGAGCCCATTAGGCAAGCTGTAAGGTATGCTATTGCCCTTCTTATTCTATTGCTTAATCCCTTTTTCTTTAAAATAAACCGGAACATTTTTTATTACCTTACCAAGCCCGTATAAAAATTATTCTTCTTTAATTTTCATCTGAATCACTATTTTATCCTATTGTTTGGTTGAATTCTGCATGCATAAAACTATTATTAACTTCATCCTCTAATTATATACACATTCTATTCTCGCCTATCAAACTGTAATGAGCAGTGTGATATAAACTATGGTTGGCTTTTATAAAATTTCATTTTTCACGTAGCATCTATTGATCTGTTATCAAACAAAGAAATAATTTCCTAAATGCGATAATTCCACTTTTCAAAACAGAGTAATTATGGTGGAAACGTAAAAATAAAACGAGGCAGTAAAGCAACGAAGCGGTTGGCTGATAAAATTTACTGTAATTTAATTAATTTTTATTCAAATATGTTCCAAATGCATGAGAAAGAGAACATCTATATTGTTTACGTTTATTAAGGTGGAAACAATTTAACGATTTTATCTCTTTTGTAAGTAAAAGATGTTAAAAGCCAAGTATGAATTAAAAGAAATCTGGATTTTTTCTCCAATTTCAAATTTGAGTGGGAAAAATTCATGGTGTCAAAGTAAATTTTTGCATGAATAATTTTGTGAACGAGTCCGAAAATGACTCAATCCTATACCTATAATTGTTCAAAAATCAGTGTATGAAAATCCACTTGAATAAATCTAAACCACTAGTACATGAACTAGAGTTTCGCGCGATTATAAAAGTCGATTCTATAGATTCAAAAACACACTAATACTTGAACTAGGTGCTACGCGGGTAATTGATTATGTTTCCGAACAATGTGTTCAAAATGTAACCCAAATTTGTGTTCAAACGGGGTATTAACAATCATTGGTTCTGCATTCACTATTGTCGCAAGGCACATGCAAAGTATGCTTGTAATCAATGAACCTTTTGATGCCTTTATTCTTTTCTTTTTTGGTTCTAGTTCAGGTACATGTATTGCCTCAGATGTTTTTAAAGGCTTATGACTGTGGTTGGAATTGCTTTGCAGTGTTGACTTTCGTTTTCTTTCAGTAGTTAGTTCCGTACCAGAGTCTTCTTCGCTTTCAATTGATTTTTTATGGACAATAGAATCCTCTATGAATGGCCCTACTCTTGATACCGTGCGCTGTTCGCACATCTACCACTCGTACTGCTCCATCATTACCGTGATATAGCTTAACAATCCTACCCAATGGCCACTGCATAGGTGGAACATTGTCTTCTTGAAGGATGACCATAGTGGCGAGTTGAACGTTAGGAGCTCGATCGTGCCAGCGCTGTCGGCTTTGTAGCTCATTCAAATATTCTTTAGACCACCTGACCCAAAAACCATGCTTAAGTTCGGACACATGTTTCCATCTTTCGGTAATACTACCTCTTCCACCATCATGATTCCTTCGTTCGAATTGTGCAACTTATGGTGCCCCGATCAAGAAATGGCCTGGTGTCAGAGCGGTTAAGTCATTTGGATCAGATGACATTGGAGTAATAGGCCTTGAGTTTACCACTGCCTCAATTCCTATTATCACGGTTTCCAGCTCTTCATATGTTAATGACGCCTTGGAAGAACTTCTCACTAACAAATGTTTGGCAGATTTCACAGCTGCTTCCCACAATCCCCCGAAGTGTGGTGCTCCTGGTGGGATAAAATGAAATTTTATAGCCTTGGAGTTACATTCAATGATGATGTTGTCTTGTGCATTTTCAGAGTATATGCTTGGCTCCAGCTCTGCCAATTGATTTTTCGCTCCGACAAAATTATTAGCGTTGTCGCAGTAGATGTTTTCGGAATGACCTCTCCGCCCAATAAATCTTTTCAAGGCTCCAATGAATGCTTCAGTGGTTAGGTCAGTAGCTAGTTTGAGATGCACAGCCTTGGTTGCAAAGCAGCAGAACACGACAGTGTATGCCTTTTGAGGTTTCTTACCTCGAATTTTGTAATGTACCCAAACAGGACCGCATAAGTCAACACCTGAGTTCAAAAACGGGCGAGCTGGTCGTACTCGGGAACTTGGTAGATTTCCCATTATTTGGTTCAGTAATTTTGGTTTAGCGTGACAGCACGTGATACACTTTTGGACTACTGATCTCGCCATTGTTTTTCCTTTAATAATCCAGAATCTTTCTCGAACCATATTTAGTAGGGTTTGTGAGCCGCAACGGAAGTCCTCTTCATGAATCTTTTTCAACAACAATTTAACGACTGGATCATTATAGGGCAAAATAATCGGATGCTTCTCATCTTGTAACAGTGAACGTTCTAAGCGGCCTCCAACTCTAATGATGCCGTTTCCGTCAAGGGTTGGGTCCTTATCCTTCATCGGGCTTTTGTTTGGTAGCGGCTCAACCCTTTGAAGATTTTTCAATTCTGTTCTAAAATCTGAATATTGTATTTGCTTAGTTATGACAATCAGTGCCTTGTCTAATTCTTCAATGTTTAGTATAATGTTCGTAGGCTTGCAAACCGTTTCCGGCGCCTTACAGCTTTTCACAAATCGCAGCATATAAGAAACTATGCGTTGCAATTTTTTGAAGCTATTACCATGGTTAATTGAATATATCAGGCCATCTGATAATATGGTTGGATTGGCTACTACTTTTGGCTATACTTGCTTCCGTTCCATGTCTCCTGTAATTACCAATTCATGTACTTTAACTGGCGGCCATGTTGTTTGAGGTCCTTGTAGCAAAATCGGTCCATAAAACCACACGGTACATGATTTGAAAAGTCTTGGAGAAATTCCACGAGATAACACATCTGCTGGGTTTTCTTTTGATTAGACATAGCTCCATTGTTCTGGTAATGTATGTTCCTGTATGTCAGAAACTCGGTTTGCAACAAATGGGTGGAACGATGATGCTGCTGAATTGATCAACGCTAATACAATTTGTGAATCTGTCCAAAAATAAGTTGGAATATCTTTGAACCCCAGATCTGATTTGACTCTGGTCACTAACCGTGTACTCAACATTGAGCACAGAGCTCAAGTCTCGCGATGCGTAGTTTGCTAATTGGTGCCACCTTTGATTTAAGACACAGCAGTCTTACAACAATTTCCCCGTCATTGAGGACCGACATGAGATAAATTGCTGCACCATAAGCTAGCTTAGATGCGTCTTCAAAGGCATGAAGTTGCACAAGTTGGGGCGTTTGCTGTGAGTAGCAGTGTCGAGGTATCCTCACATCCGTTAAGATTGGAAGCTCCTTTTGAAGGCGACCCATTGCCTTTCGATGTCTAGTGGCACATTTTGATCCCAAGACAATTTTAATTCCCATAATTTTTGCCGTGACTTCTGCCGGAGACAGTATTCCAAGAGGGTCAAATACCCGAGCTATCTCCGAACAAATAGATCTTTTTGATATACGGGTGGATTGTCGCACCGTAACTTGAATGAAGAAATTGTCTGTTTTGGCGACCACATTACTCCAAGAGTTTTTATTGATTCGTCTCCCTCCACTCCGAAGTCCAAATTCACCTCTCTTTCAACACTTGGTACATCGGAAAGTATTTTGTTATTCTTGGCACACCATTTTTGCAACTTAAATCCTGCTTTTTCTAGAATCTTGGTCAGCTGCTGTTTAGTGTCAAATGCAGCTGATAGTGTATCGGCACCAATCAAACCATCATCCACGTAAAATTGAATTCGTAACGCATCAGCTCCCAGCGGATATATCGAGGCATATTCTAATGCTAGTTTCTTCAAGCATTTAATTGCCAAGTAAGGGGCCGCTCTTGTGCCATAAGTAACAGTGTTCAGAACGTAGTATTGTAATGGGAGATTTGAATTTTCTCTCCAAACAATTATTTGAAACTTGCGATCATCATGATGTATCAAGATTTGCCGATACATCTTCTCAATGTCTGTTGTGAAGGCATAGCTGTGTAGCCTAAATCGACAAAGAATTGTAAATATATCATCTTGAATAATCGGGCCGTTATGCAAAATATTGTTCAACGAATATCCTGATAAAGTTTTGGTTCATGCATCAAATACAACTCGAAGCTTAGTGCTGCTACTTTCAGGCTTCAACACATAATGATGAGATATGTAATAATGTGCGTCTGTTATCGATTCTGGATTAACTCGAGTCAGGTGACCCAAAGCCTCATACTCTCTCATAAAATCCACATATTGTGCTTGATGCCCGTTTTATTAGCTAGACGTGCCTCTATGGCTTCAAATGGATTTTCTGCAGTGATTCTGGAATTTCCCAGGCTTGATGGATTTTCAAAGAAAGGAAGTTCAACCATAAACCGTCCGCATGTAGTCCTGAGAGTATTTTGGGTGAAATGAGTCTCGCAACGCTTTTCTGTTGAAGTTAATGCATGCTTAACTTCCCGGAAACTACCCATCCAAATATCGTATTTTGAAGAATTGGTAAGCTATTCCCTAGCCATATTTGTCCAGGTAAAATCATTTGATGGAAAAACTCTGCTCCAAGAAGCACAACAACCCTTTCAGGACAATGAAATCTTATCAGCTAGGTTTATGTTGTTGGGAATATTCCATGTTGATATATCCAGTGTTTGAGTAGGCTGCATGGAAACAATGGATGGTAGCACGAACGCCTCGAGACATGTTACAAAATTGCCATCGGTAGATTTCATGTTTACGTTAATACGACGAGTAGAGTCCTTCCTTTCTCGATATATCCCTTCAATGCTTAGAAATGATGGTATAGTTGATATTTTTAGTCGTTTCACAATGCGTTCGATAACAAGGTCAACTTGTGATCCAGAATCTAATAACGCCTTGCATTCAATTGTTCTCCCATTTTGTGCAGTTAAAATTATTCTGGCGGTACCAAGCAAAACATATCCATTGTCAGTTGATAGTTGTGATGCTGCCATACTAGCTGAACTTGTAAGCCTTTTACTATTCAACATTTGATTTTCGGATAGCCTTTTGTCGGATTCACCTTTTTGCATAATACTTGCTTTAACTGAAGTTTCTAAATGGAGTAATGTGTTATGTTTTCTCTGGCATTTTAAACATGGCCTAGATGAGCAAGTCTTATGCTTATGTCCTCATTTCAAACAGTTTATACAGAAGTTATCCTTCTGAACGAAATTCAACCGTTCTGAGGCAGCCATTTCTAGAAACCTTTTGCATGCATAGAGACCATGATTTTGGGCCTTACACAATTTGCATATTGATTCACTTCTAGTTGTAGTTGTAGCAGATGTTTTAGCAGCTGATGATTTTTCCTTCTTTCCTATTGCTACCAACGATTGGAAAGGATACTCGAGGAACTTCAGTAAATCAGAAATCTTTTGATTTTCTCTAGGATGTTTTATTGATTGCTCGTACAATACATCTGTTTGGCGATCAAGTTTCTTGACCATTAGATGCAGAATTATTGGATCACAAGTGGCTGTATCTACTCCAATATTTTTTTAATGCCAGTAAGCATTCATGCAAAGTATCGTGAAATGTTTTGACGGCTACAGCAGACTGATTTCCAGAAGGAAGATTTGGATGACTAACAATCTTTTGTATGAGGGTGGAGGATAAAACCCTTTGATTGTTGTATCTGTCCTTCATCGTACCCCATGCTAACTCATAATTTCCTTCTGTCATTGCTACATGACTTATAAGTCTTTCCGCCTCACCAGTTACATTCGATTTTAAATACCACATTTTTTGTATTGTTGATAGTGGTTGCTTATCAATCATTTCAGAAAACATATCAGCAAATCGAGGCCATTTCAAGTAATCACCGTTGAACTTTTCAATTTTGATTTTTGTAAGGTTTACTGCCTGTGTTGTACTTGTTTTACCTTCCTGACATCGAGTTTTTTCCCCGAGAACAGCCAACTGCTCTCTTGCAGCTTCTTCAATCTGATGGTATTCGGCTATGTTGCAGCCAGCTTGTTCAGGATTTTCTTCGAGCTTATGAATTTTATAATTCAACTCCTCTGCTTGCTCCCATAATCTAGACAGTATTTTCCTTTGAACGTCTAGACACTCTGTCGAATGATCCGCTAATCCTTTATTTAATTTGGACATTAAACGAGTAGTGAGCTTATCATGGCCTTTTGCTTCCTTATCAGAGGCATTACTTCTTTTTCTTCAAGATGAATTGCTTCTTTTGAGTTTGCTTGCTTCTTTTGAGTTTTTGACGGTTCTGCATATTGTGGTGCTTCTCCAGACATCGCGTTATCAAAGATACTTTGGTATCGATCAACCAAATATTGAATCTCCTTGTAGTATTCCTTGTTAAAGTACTCATGGTCAGTGGGCGCCGGGCATATTTCCCGTATTTTGTCGTCCACTTCCTCAAATGTTTTCCATAACGCCTCTAGCTGGGATTTCCTCGATTCATAATATCCGGGAGCTGATTTTCTGTCAGCTCCATCCTTTTCGAAATTAGCGATAATTTTTTGAATCTCGCGGCCACATTCCAGTTGCTTGGCTGCATAATCTTCCATTTTTGAATCTCACTTCTACTTCACAATTGTCCTTTTCAGATGAATGTTTTGAACATGTATTTAGAGGATTGTCCTTCTAAGGGAATGTTTTCACTTGCAGTGTTGATGCAATTCAATGGCTCGCTTCATAGCACTTCAATGGCTGTTCTTAAAAAAGTCAATGCACTTTGATGCAGTTTTAATGAGTGTGTGATGTACTTTGATGGGTGTTCTTGAAAAAGTCCATGCACTTTGATGGGTGTTCTTTTAACACGTCGATGAACTTCGATCGCGTCGATGCACTTCAATGGGTGTCCTTTTATCACATCGGGGTCACCAAAAAATGTATGAAAATCCACGAATAAATCTAAACCAATAGTACACGAACTAGGGTTTCGCGCGATTATAAAAGTCGATTCTATAGATTCAAAAACACACTAGTACTTGAACTAGGTGCTACGCGGGTAATTGATTATGTTTCCGAATAACCAAGCACTTAAACCTGGTTCGGTTGACGACAGTATGAAACCCAATTAGAAGGATTCACCGACGAGACTACACTGACGTTTTGTTGATTATAACAACCAAAAGGCGAACTCCTAAAAAACAACTAAGAGGTACATAAACGTCTTGTTCGCGTCGTAAAAAGAAAATGCGTGTTCGAATGTTAAAACTGAACTGAATTTATTTCTCAACCACAGTTATTTTTTAATTTGAATTACCATCGCAAAGACAAACTTTCTCACGAAAAATTCCAGGTGTTGAAGATTACCGCTTAGCTAAACCAAATACAAACACGAAACTTTCTTCTAATATTTCGTCTGGAATTTATCGTTAGACATTATTATAAGTTCTCGTGGGAAAATACCAGAACTATACAATTACATTAAATTTAGAACTATGCATTTTACTGATATCCAAGATACATTTAGAAATGATGAATCGTACATGTTCATGTTGAAATTATGAAATTATAGAGATTCAATTTATTGACATTGAAATGATGAAATTATTGAATAGAAGAATTGTACAATCAGTTTTACCATTAAAGGTCAATATTATTAAAGGATTAATATTATTAATGAAACCACGAGAATTTGTTAACGATATTAGCATTATCTTGATTAACATTGTCACTTGCTGAGGGTGAGAAGCTATTTCGCACATCATAATTTTTAAGAACTAATTTATTACTATTAAAATCAATTTTACCATCATTAATTGGTTTAAAAAGTAATTTACCCATTGCCTTTTTTGAACTTGGTAATATCCTGTTCAAACGCTATGTCTAAGGTTTGCTTTGAAGAACTTTCCACTTCTGACATGATGACTTCTTTTGGCGAGTTTGTAGGTATACAATTATCTGCAACTGACATTGTAACTAAATTCTTGTCCATTGTTATTTCTTGAAGTTCCTTTTCGATGAATTTCTTGAAACTTTTATTTGTGAGAATCTTGCACTCTCGGGTCTTGATTTGGCCGATCCCATCTTGTGCCAGAATTTTAAACTCTTGCGAAGTGAAAATAGTAAAGTGTATTTAGCCACACAAATGGCCACAACACCTCTCCAGCGGAACGTTACATATTAAATCTAACTTATTTAATCAACGTATTGTTACATGTACAAATAATTCTGCGAGCTACTGTCGCAATTGTTTTCACAACAATTAAGAACATCAAAAATTTACTCGAAACCACGAGAACCCACCAAGCATCAACATCTGAAAGTGAGTCACTGCTCCATTCATTTGCAGTCGCTCGAATGTTCCCGCGAATTCGCAAATGTACGAGAACTGGGTTGAATGACTACAGACCCTATATAAAGGCGAGTTGAATGAATGGGGGATCATCATTCATTCGACCGCGATAGTATGTGGGAAACGATATTATTCGAGTAGTAGAAAAGTGATTTTCGTAATAGTGAAGTGATTTAGAAGACAATTGCGATAAGAAATTTATGGACAAGTGTTAGATTTTTCATAGTGAAAATTAAAATTAGTGCACTTTTGTAATTAAATAAACTCTTTTAACTTAAATTAAAAGACATTGCATTTTCACTTTCCCGGAACATTAAAATTATTGGCCGCGAACCAAAAACACGCGACAGTATCATCTATTTTTTATTCTGGTTTCACTCTTTCTATCGAAACTGTAATTTTCTTTATTAGTAAAAAAAAATATATTAATTTTTGGTTTTTTTTTTCGATGATAGTAAAAGGACTTTAATAGGGTGAAGTTCATGATGATTTTGTTCTATCAACTCTAATGAAGCCACGAGTACATTCATCAAATGTTTTTGTTACAAAAACTTTTTTTGATGACACTTTCGCTTCATTTGACTTTATATTTTGAATTTGATTTTCGAGCGTTATTATAAAATCTGATTTTAATGGATTTTTATCACGAATGTCTATAAAAAATTGGACGGTACTGCAGTATTTTCTCTGTAAAACATCTCTGCTGGAGTAGCTTGTATGCATTCTTTCCACCAGGATTGAATGCCTAATAAAATAAATGTTAATCGTTCATACCATTTTTTATTGTTGCTGATCTTGGATTCTCTCGTCATTTCATTGGCCTGTGGGCTCCTTTTCGTTTTTTCGGTCACCACCACAAACTGGAATGGAAAGGTATCCATTCCAGCTTTTGTGTTTTTCGTTGCCATCTTGGAAGAACTACGCTCAAGTAAATTTCTCAGAAGGAATCGACATATTGTGGATAGTACTTTAATATATAATATATATATATATATATATATATATATATATATATATATATATATATATATATGTATATATAAATTAACAAAGTACAAATATGCAATTAACAAAGTACAAATATGCTGACGCTATAACCTTGAGTGTAATTATTTTCCCAAGCAAGCTAAAATTTGAAATTTTCCCACATTTGAAAGTAATTTCAGTATGCTGACAACATGTCTACCATTCAAGTGGAAAACATTCTTATGCGTAAATGGAATTTGATGATAGCTACTCGTATTTAGTTTGCATGGGAAAAGAATTATGGGGTTTGCAGTTATGAAGTGATCTTATTGCATTTACAAAATTATATATTAGGTACTAAACATACTGCCGCCTGTTGAAGCATCATACTTCAAAATTGTAGCGAAGGTCATGTATTGACTGTCGAGGAGCTGGAACCGGTTTTTTGTTCATTGCTGATCTAAGTTTTCTCTGGTGCTGGAATACTAGCCACACAACAGCTATCAAGATAACTCCTAGAGCGCTGTAGCTTACTGCTATTGAATGGGTAGACTCTGTTCGGATATTATGAAGTTCCGCCTGTTTGAGTTTCAACTCCTTCACTTGTTTTTTCATCGTATCCACATCCAAAGGAACTCGATTTATGTATGTGGTAAGACGGCAATGGTGGAAATGAGTTGACAATACTGGGATGATCTTCAATTGATATATTGATCTTCGGGAACGGTGACGCGTTCAGTGAGTATTGTCTTGAATCAAATGTTTTGAGGGTAAATTTATCGTCTTTTAATATGCAGCCAGGTCGCATCTTAATGACTCCTTTTCCTTGAACCCGTTGTTGAAATAAATGATTCTCACAGACGCATGCAAAGACGAACATTTTCGCCATTGAAAAGAGCCAAGTATTTGCCCTTTTCAACAGATTCCACACTTTGTTTTGGTGCTCTTGTTTGAATACGGAATTAGGTAGTAGTTTATTGCTGGCCTGCAGATATTTCTACCATTTTGTATCCAGTATTTTTGTCTTGCGATATTTTGCAGGGCTTGAGGTCCCGCATGCAAATTCACTTGATGGAGATAAGTAAGTAAGAGACACGTGACAAAATGATCGGCTGGTAATACCATCGGGTGTTTCGCATCGTAGTTGATTTCAGCTGCTCAAAGTCTTCCTCCGACTCGTATGATATTATCTGTTGGTTTAAATGGTGCAAGCGTTCGCAGCCTGCTTGACTTAGAAACTTCTTGTCCATTTCTTAAGGCAACCAATTCATCTTGGAAGCTACCTCGTTGAACTTCTCTGACGATAACTTTAAGGGCATTATTTAGCTCTTCCATTGAAAGGTAACAAGATTTTCTGTTCAGTCTTTTGTTCTTAAACTAGATTAGAGCCCGATTTATGTAGGCCATGACTCGTAATAGCCTTTGGAATGAGTTTCGATGGTCGATTGAGTATAATGGGTGCGTATGGAATTCAGTTGTGGTGGGGGCTGCAATTTTGTTGGTTTTTGTCTCTTCGTCGTCTTCACAGGTTGCGTTTGGCTCAGCTGGCCATGAACTTTTGGGTAGTTTCAAGAATTTCGGACCATCAAACCAGATCTCGGATCATTTTAGCTGATTAGAAAACAGACCACGGGATACCAGATCGACAGGATTATCTTTAGTAGGCACATACAACCATTCTTTTGTTGATGTCATATCTTGAATTGATGCAACTCTGTTTGCAACAAATGGTTTCCGAATGGATGGGTCACCTCGAATCCGATTGATAACTATGAGCGAGTCAGACCAGTAAAACGTTGCATTCACCTTAATATTTGTTGAAGATTTGACTTGTTTCACTAATTTGGCTGCTAGTTTTGCTGCACATAGCTCTAGTCTTGGGATTCTTGTAGGTTTGATGGGGGCCACTCTCGATTTTGCACAAAGTAACTTGACAGTTACCTTTCCACGCTTATCCTTTGACCTTATATAGCTGTACCAAAGGCATCTAAGCTAGCATCTGTGAAAGCATGCATTTGGATATCGATTGTTTCGTGATCAATGAATATGTATCTCAGAATGTAAATTTTATTCAAGCCCCTTAATTCTTCTCTATATTTTGACCACGTTAATTCAAGCTCTTCTGGTATGGCTTTATCCCAGTCCACTTTTGATTTCCATAAATTTTCCATAAATAATTTCCCTGTAACGATCACTGGGCTGAAAAGTCCTAGGGGATCAAAGATTTGTAAAATATCCGCTAGTATGCTTCTTTTGGTAGTCCATTTATGCTCTTTTAGTGTAGTGACAAGCGTGAACATGTCGGTGGTTGGCTGCCAGATCAATCCTAAAGTTTTTATCGACTCACTGTCTAACGTTGAAACATCGAGTTTAATGTCCAGGTACTGATTTGCGATACCGTGCACTAATTTTAGATGCACCACTTATGGAGATTGAACCCTGCACTTGCCAACAGTGATTTTAGCTCATCCCGCATTTTTATTGCTGCAGCAAGACTATCGCTTCCTGTAAGAACGTCGTCAACATAAAAGTCCTGTATTGCGGCACCTCCAGATGGAAATTGGTTTGCTCCTTCATCAGCCAGTTTCTTTAAACACTTTATGGCTCGGTATGGTGCCGCTTTTGTACCGTATGTCACCGTTGTAAGTTTAAAATACCTTACTTCTTTGTCACCGTCTTGCTTCCACATAATCAATTGAAGCTGTTGATCTTCTTCTGCCATGTGAATCTGTCGATACATTTTCGTGATATCTGCTGTAAAAACGTATCGTTTCAACCGAAATCTTGTAATGATGGTACTGACACCTTCTTGTACCTTTGGTCCTTTGACTAGAAACTGGAGAAACTGATTATACTGTTTCTTCAGTATCGGTTGATTAGATAACCTCTTTTCCATTGCTAACAATCGTTTATACGCGAGAGTTTCTGAATCGCCAAAGAGTGAAGCGTCGCCTAATAATGGCAAATTGACCGAAAAACGACTTGTATTGTCGCGTGAAGTAGTTGCCTCGAAGAACTCTTCGCAAGTTTTGTCTGTGCTTGATAATATGGCTGTGCCAGAGCATTTTCTAATTCCCAGAATTTCTGCAGTTGGCATTCTAAGTTTATGTTTGAAACTCCGCAAAATGGAACACGATTGGATACTTTGCCCAACATTATCCAGCCCAATGTCGTGTCCTAAAGAATTGGTAAATTGTCTGATAAACGTATTTGTCCATTTCGGATAATTTCTCCATAGATCTCCGCCCCCAAAAGAATGTCTATTCTTCTGGGTTTATTGAAAGACGGGTCAGCTAATTGAATATTTACGGGTAAATTCCAGTTCGTTGTGTCAATGTACTGTTGCGATTGATTGTTTGCAATGTCACTAATTGAGAACACTTCCAAGATGGTCGAAAACTTTTTGCATGTGGATTTCAATGTGATATTGATTTTATCATTAGCCTTCACTTTTGTATTGCCAACTCCTGAGATGTTGATACTCGTATCACGTATTGGAAATCCTAACCGTTTTCTCAATTTTTCAGTAATGAAATTTAATTGAGAACCGGAATCAAGCAGAACGCGAGCCCTTATTGGCTTTCCCTCATTGTTATCAACTTCGGCAACAGCTGTTCCTAAAAGAACATATCCATCTGATTCTTTGGATTGAACCGATAAACTTGAGCTTTGATTGTCTTTTGGTGTTGGTGTTGTACAAGGTTGGTTATGCAAAAGTGTGTAGTGTTTCTTACCACACTTTTGGCAGCCTCTGGACATGCATTTCTTGTAGCCATGGCCTTTCCTCAGGCAATTTGTGCAAAGATCGAGTTCTCGAGCCTTTTCATTTCTCTTTACTGGACTTAGTTTTAAGAAAGCTTCGCAATGATAAATGGCGCGGATGTATTTGCATAATTTGCACTCGCTGCTTGTTTTACTGCTCGCAAGCGAAGTTTGTCTGGCTGGCTTGCTTGATTGTTTCGAAAGACCTGACCTTTGGTTTAATGTTTCGAGAGTTCGAAACCTCATTTCAATAAATTTCAGCAGGTCGTCAAATGATGGAAGTTCGCGAGGTGAATTTAGCGTTTGCTCGTACAGTGTGTAAGAAGTTTTGTCTAATTTCTTTAACATAGTATGCACAATTATGGGGTCCCAATGTTCTCTCGCTGCGATGCCAATTGTGTGCAGCGTAAAAAGACATTCTTTTGTCGTATCATGGAATGATTTTAGCGAGCTGACTCAGTTGTTATAGTGGGTTGGGCCATGAGCTTGTCCACTGATGCATTGACCAGCAATCGTTTGTTTGCGTATCTATTGTTGAGCATATCCCATGCAACAATATAGTTGCCATTCGAAATGGGCAAATGCATGACGAGTTTTGCTGCTTCTCCTGTTAGGTTCATTTTAAGGTACCAAAACTTTTGGGAATTACCTATTGGCTGGTCATGCACCATTTGCTTGAACAGATCCGCAAATTGAGGCCATTTTATATATTCTCCATCAAACTTTGGGGGCTCTATTTTAGGAAGCTTTAGTTGGGACTCGCTCTTAGTCATCGTAACATTGCTGCTTGCTTCAACTTTCTTGATGTAGCACTCTAAGTTTATGAAAAGAGCTTCGCTTTGATTTTGCAAATCAAAGTATTCTTCCAAATTATAACCGCTCGCATAAATATCTTCTACCAACTCCCATATCGCGTAGTGGCAGTTTTCGATGTCTGCCCAAGTTTTCGCTACTTTCTCCTTTTTTGACAAAAGGTATTCTAATGTTTGATTGTCCGTGAGAGTTGTGTTGGCAATCAAATGTTTCAAAGCAACTTTCAAGGCTTGTTGATTTTTCAGTTGCCTAGATAGTTCCGGATTTTCAACCTTTGTTATTGAGTTTTGTACTAGTGCATGCTCATCCTTAGAACTAGTGTTCGCTTCCTGAAAAGATTGCGTCTTTACGTACTCTATCAAAGACGTTATTTCTGTTTTAAATTTCTCTAAGGCTATTTTCACTGTTCTGTGATAGTCCTTATGGAAATATGGATGATCAAGTGAGACGCCAGTAATGTCTCTGATCTTGTCATCGTTTGCCTCGAATCTTTCCCATTGTTCTTCAACGGTTGTAAGCCGTTCTTCTAAGTAGGAGATGGTTTTCCTATCAGGAGATTGCTCATTGTAGGCTTTTATTATTTTCTTTATCTCTTTTCCGAGACGAGCTTGCTCTGAGGCTAAAGGTTCCATCTTTTTCCCGTTGAATTGATCACGTCGGGGTCAACGAAAAATGTTCAGCGATGGGGTAGCAAATTATAGGTATCTCTACTTTTGTATCCGCTGATTCGTCATTGTCTAGCAGGTAACTCTACTAATAACGACACTTTACTATGACTGGTTAAATTGCTTCGCTGCTTGCCAAAATTACAAAATGCAATTTTGACCCAAATGAAAAACACACGCTGTATAGCTTTTCGAGTCTGATTGTAGACTGATTTAAATGTTTGGTAGCTTTTGTACACGGCAATGACAAACTTTTATGATTGCGAGTGTTACGAAAAGCAAATTGACTTTGACTTTTAAGCATTCGCGAGCCGATAGTTTTTTGGTTGGTAACACCAACAAACTAAACTTTGTGGGTAAACGTTTTTGAAGGTCTGTAAAGGATGGCAGTGATTGAATGCTGCTTCAGCTGGCTATAACAATTGAACTTAGCTGAAATTACCATTACTGGGAGCTAGCTAACTGCGAAAATACGAGGCGGGTTCTTTTTCCCTAGCAAAGTGTCCACTACAGTGAAATTTCACGCGTACGGCTTCAATACCGCAACAGTGCAAGGTCTGAAATATTTCCTAAAACCTCTTACTTTCCTACTTCTAAGTCACGCGTGGTATGGATCGATGCCTTCATGGATCAACGAAGTCATGGGGTCCTGAAGAGATGAGACATATATGTAGGAATGAATAAAACCTTTGCGCGCGTAATAGGTATGTAATTTATTAATTAAGTATACTGATACAGAAACGGTTTGCAAAGAATATCAAATAATTTAGCCTTCACATGTGTTCCGACCTTCGCCGAGCTCGTCGTACCGAGAACGTCTCGTCTCCTCTCAGCTCCAACTCCAACTCTTTTCTCCAAACAAAATAAACAAGATCACGTGCGTTCTATTCATTGTTATCTGAACTCGTTTCAAACACGTATTCGCAGTCAACTAAATTTTCATACGGTGATTCCAAAATGTGTAGCTAATTTGAATTGGATTTTTTCATTTGAAGAAGAAACAAAATAGTATATTCCCACATTCAGCCATTCTGTACATTGTATCGCCCCGATACACACTAGTTGTCACTTTATTCCTCGTTTTCATATTCTCCGGTAGGCTGTTTAAATTCTTCATCGTTGAGTTCTATTTCCGAGTAATCAGTCTCGTAGTCAGGATCTTGTTGAGCTGGCCATGGCTTCATATGATCAGCTGAAGCACTTGTACAAAAAGGTCCTTCATGCTCACCTATTTTGTCAACTCAATATCTATTATTTCTCATAACCGAAGTTACTTTGTTCGGACCGTAAAACTTAGGATGAAATTTGAGTCCCGCTCCAAACTGTGTTCTCTGGATTACTACAATGTCGCCAACTTTGCAATTATTTGCTTTCTTGCGTCTCTTATTGAAAGTCTTTCTGTTTTCTTCTTGAATCTTATTTATATATTTTTTGGCTTCTTCTCGCAGTTCATCACGTTGTTGATCAAATGATCCAATAATTTCCTCATCAATGATCTCTCTGTGGCGAATATCTTCTTTCAGTTTCATAGGAACTCCAACTAAAAGTTCGAATGGAGTTTTTCCAATCATAGGAACACCAACTAAAAGTTCGAATGGAGTTTTTCCAATACTTCTATTAAATGACGAATTGATATATTGCTGTACTACATCGACATACTTATGCCACTCAGCTGGTTTTGGTATTGATAGCTTCGTTAACATCGAAATGACCACCCGATTTACTCTCTCAACTTGACCATTTCCTCTCGGAACTCCTATCGTTATGAGCACGTGCTTGATTTTCTGTTTGTCACAGTATTCTTTAAAAGCATTAGACGTAAACGCCGTTCCTCTATCTGATATTATTCGTCTTGGATTGCCGAATGTAACTGCTTGTTTACTTAAGCGAGCCATCACCTCTTCAGTTGTCGTCGACTTCGTGGGATAGAGCCAAGTGTATTTCATAAACGCGTCAATCACCGCAAATAAATGATTATGGCTCTTTTTAGTGGAAGGCATCGGCCCTAGATGATCAATGTGATATGTATCTAGTGGTGTTTCACCTTTATCAATCGGATTTAAAAATCCCTCTGGTTTTCCTGTCTTTCTTTCAGCTAGAAGACACTTGACACAGTTTTTTATAAACTTTTCAACTTTTCCTTGCATTTTCGGAAACCAAAATTCTTGTTTAATAATATACTCAGTTTTTCTCAGCCCAAAATGTCCTTTTTCGTGCGCTTGCCATATCACCTCTAGTTGCATCGACCTTGGAACCACGAGAAGAACATCTCCATCACACTCTCGATACAAAACACCTTTCTTCAATACGAACTCCGTCTTTTCTTCGCGTTCAATACATCCGATGACCTCTAAGAGCTCCAGATCTGCCTTTTGAGCCTTTTGGATTCGCAGAACAAATACGTCTTGACCTTCCTGCACATACAGAACATCTACAGCATTTCTGCTCAGAGCGTCAGCGTGCTTCATTGACTTGCCTGGACGATGCTCGATAGAATACTGGTATTCTTCAATCAATAGAGCCCAATGAGCCACACGTAAACTTGTATCTTTCTTTGACATAGTCAAAGCAAATGCACGACAGTCCGTCACTTTTTTTTACTGGAATGCCCAAGAGATTGATTCTTATTTTTTTGAGCGATTTGATCACTGCCAAGACTTCTAATTCATAACTTGTGTATTTCTCTTCCGTCGGAGTAGTTTTTCAGCTAGCGTAATAAATAGGGTGCAGCATTCCATCTTCATTATCTTTCTGCATTAGAATTGCTCCCAAGCCTAACACGCACGCGTCAGTATGAAGTTCAGTCTCTGCTCCAACACGATACAGTTTCAGCACTGGTTTTTCCATCAACGCATTTTTTAAACGATTAAAAGCACTACGTTGTTCGGCACCAAATTCAAATTTAACACTGTTTCTCAGTAGTTGAAATAAAAGTCTCGCAATCACCGCAAACTGGGGAATAAATTTCCAAAATATCCAGTTAAACCCAGGAAACTTTTCTTACTGTTTTACGTTCTGGAAAACGTGCTACAGTTAATGTCTTTTTATCTGAAGGTTTGATTGAACCCTTTTCAACAATATATCCTAAATATTCGACATGTTTTACCAATAATTCACATTTTCCCCAGTTGATAACCGATCCATATTGACTCGCGGTTTCTAATACACGTTTTAGTTTCTCCAGATTCTCAGCTTCATCTCGTACAGGTATAATTAGATCGTTAAGATCCGTCGTTAATTAAATCTCTAAAGACTACTTGGTCGACTATGCGGATGATGTTGCGGCTCTGGTCGCCGGACGTACCGTTGAACAAGCGCAACTTAGGCTAGGTATGCTAATGCGCTGAGTGAGGGACTGGATGACTGCTCAGGGGCTCAGTTTAGCACTGGAGAAAACCGAAGTGGTCATCTTGACAAAAAAGAGAATCCCTAGAGTAAGGATGATCAGTATTGGAGATATACAAATCGAATCGAAGCCAGTGGTGAAGTACCTGGGGCTACTGATCGACTCGAAGATGAGTTTCTCTGAGCAAATCAGGGCAACGGCTGAGAAGGCTGCTTCGGGAATATCGGCCCTGAGTCGACTTATGGCCAACGTAGGGGGACCCAGCCCATCAAGAAGACGCCTCTTGATGAGTGCTGTAGGGTCAGTGCTACTGTACGGAGCAGAGGTATGGTGCAACGCTCTCAGCAAGGAGGTATACCGAAAACGATTGGCACAGGTACAGAGAAGAGGAGCACTGAGAATTGCATCTTCGTATCCAACAGTCTCCAACTCGGCGGTGAGAGTGATTGCAGGCGTGATACCTGTCGCCCTCCTTGCTAGAGAGCGCCGCGCTTTTTACCTGCGCCGAAACGAGGATGCGAGGGAGATGGTTGTCCGCGAGGAGAGACAACGCTCGCTCAACGATTGGTAGCAGTCTTGGGGGAATTGCACGAAAGGAAGGTGGACTGCGCGCCTCATCCCGGATGTGAAACCGTGGCTAAATTGAAGGCATGGTGAGACTGACTTCTATCTGACCCAGCTTTTGAGCGGGCACGAGTGTTTTCAGTCTTACCTGCACAAGATCGGTCTCCCGATTGTCGGTTTTGCCCAGGAGAGGAGGACAATGCCTGTCACACATTTTTTGCGTGCACAAAATGGGTCAGGCTGCGAAGGGAACTCTACAGGGAGACGGGAGAGCTCACCCTGGATAATATAGTTGCGGTGATGCTCGAATCGGTTGACAAACGGAACCAGGTGGCACATTATGCTCGGGCAGTCCTGAAATATAAAAGGGACTCACAGCAGCCGGAGGCGCTGGGGCTGGGGGATCGCTCTTCTGGCATTTCCTCTTCTCCTCTCTCCTCCCGCTAGGAAAGGGACTCCCCAGCGTGAAGGTGCCCCACGGCGTAACAAAACGAGACCTGGCCCGAAGTAATGTGTCAAACGGTTCCAGGCTAGGTTCTCAGATTGACAGGGGAGGTGTTTAGTGGATAGTCCAAGGGTATCCTCCATGGGAGTCCCACACTGCCAGACTCGGCGGGCGTAAATGCCTCCACCTCCCTACCACAAAAAAAAGACTACTCTAATATGTCGTTGAAAAACTGCCGGTGAATTAGAGAGCCCGAATGAAACTCTTAGAAATTCGTATTGACCATCAGGGGTCACGAATGATGTATATTTAATACTCGACTTCTCCATTGGCTCATGAAAGAAACCATCTTTGAGATCAAGTGTGCTGAATACAGCTGCATCTTGAAGTCTATCAAGTTGATCTTCTACTAAAGGTAAAGGGCATCGATCCCTTAAAAATTTTCTTATTCAGCAATCTATAGTCTACGCAAAGTCTTAGTTCAACATTTTTCTTTTCAACCAGTACAATCGGACTGGCATATTCTGATACACTCAGTCTCACGATTTTGTCTTTTATCCACTGATCAATAATTTTATTCACCTCACGTCGTTGTGATTCATATAATCTTCGCGGATTTTGATGAACAGAATGTTCATTTTGCAATATTATGCGCATTTTAACGCCACTGTCTGCTATTTTCTCAGGTTTATAGTTTTCAACTAACTGCTGCACTACTTCTTTAATCTCTGGGTCCACTAAATGTCCAACAGAAGCTTGAATCTCGTTTGTATCTTCAGGAAAATCTACGTCTACCATCGCTATTTTCCTCCAGTCAACATTGCTCGCTTTAGACAATTGAAAATCAATTTGTGGGTCGTCTTCTTCGATCTTAGTCAACGTCGCTTGTCTTTTCTTCAAAGTGACCTCAGCCTGATCGGATAATTCACCACCAATGATCAAATCGTGCCCTGTGTAATCATCAAGACCTACATCGAAATTGAAAACAAACCATATGGCATCTATTGTTATTTCTGCATCAAATCGTCCCAACATTTTTCCACCCGTCGCTCCAACACCATTAAAAAAAATCGTTTTCTTTTGTAACGTTTTCTGTTGATCGCACTAAATGTAAATCACTCCCCGAATCGATTATCGCGTCTTTGTCTTTTCTAAGAATGCTTACAGTTTTATATGTTTTTTTCACTGACACTAGCTAAATCACAGCGAGGTTTAGCTCCACTTGAACTATTGTTATCAATGTCTTTCGCGTACTTACTCGCGACGGGTCCAAACTCTCTGCATTTAAAGCACTTCGTCCCCTTCGACTTATTAGGATAATTAGCACTCAGATGGTTTTTATTGCCACAGTTATAACACCTTTTAATTGACTTGTCATGTTGTTCTCCCTTTGCTTGACTTTTAGCGCGTTTGGATTTGTATTGTTGTTTAAGTTTATTTCAATTGTTGCTACGTCGCTGCATCATTTCATACTGCCCAATTTTTTTTTTCGAAGACTTTTTATCGTTTTAGCCCCATACAAGATAGTTTTGTTGGCCTCATCTTCTTGTATCCCGTCAACAATACATTGTATTTTAGCCTCTAGTTCAATATTAGCATGACTAGCAATCTCAACCATCCGATAAATATACTCCTGGTATAACTTCTCAGGTTATTTCTTGCTAATACTCAATTGTCTATGAACTGTTTACTATTAACGGTCTTAGCAAACTCTTCTCTGAGCGCTTTTTTAATTGACTTCCTTGTTTTCGTACTGCATTCATAATTTATAAACAATTTTGCAGAGTTCTTCAACAATCTTTTTTCATAAATAACTTTCTGCGGATCAGTCCAATCACACATCTCTGCTGTCTCTTCAAAATTTTTAATCCACCGATAAACATTTTCATTTCCGTCACCACTAAATGACTCGAGCGTATCTTCAACGTCTTTGAATGTTAACACCGGTTGGTTGTAGCGGCCAGTAGACTTTCGTTTTTTCTTCTTCACCTCACGTCGTCGTTCTTGTTCATTGCCATCACTATCGCTGTCGCTTTCCTCGTCGTCATCGTCATCTTAATTATGATCATCCTCTTCTAGTGCTGCCTTTAGTCTTTTTCGTAGTACAGGTTTATTTCCGGTTAATTTTAACCCTAAACAACGCAATTTCTCTTTTAATTCATATTTCGATAGTGAATCCAGATCTATTTCATCATCGTCTTCGTTTTCGTCACTCCCTTCGCCGCCGTCGCCATCATCCCCGTCTCCATTCTCAGAATCTCGGGCATTTAGATTACTCTGACTACGCTGATTTTGGTTACTTTGCGATCCTGAGACTCCATCTGCAGACTTTGCCAAGGCTTTCCTTAATCGCCCAGCAAGCACAGCCCTGCCACCACTCAATGGCAGATTCAAACTTCTAACCTTTTCCTCAACTCTTCAGATTCCATAGAATCCACGTCTAGATCAACACTACTTTGTACAGTCGCCATCGTGCTAAAACAGGTCTAAACTGAACAGCTTGTAGATCACTCGATAAAACTATCACTAGGCCGTCTGCCGTTAAACAGTTTTTTTTCGTTTAGCACGTCTATCTCAACACTCTGTAACTCGGCACTCAATGTATTCAATCGTCCTCGCGTCTTTTCTTAGTACCGCACTCTCACAAGTCTACGTCGTAAAAGTATCTCCATTCGCGTATACTTATTAATTTCACTCTCTACCCGAACCGTTAACGTGGCCTTCATCCCGGTTTAGCCCCCACTTTTTAGGAATGAATAAAACCTTTGCGCGCGTAATAAGTATATAATTTATTAATTAAGTATACTGATACAGAAACGGTTTGGAAAGAATATCAAATAATTTAGCTTTCACATGTGTTCCGTCCTTCGCAGAGTCCGTCTCCTCTCAGCTCCAACTCTAACTCTTTTCTCCAAACAAAATAAACAAGATCACAAGTGTTCTATTCACTGTTATCTGAACTCGTTTCAAACATGTATTCGCAGTCAATTAATTAGGGTGATTCCAAAATGTGTAGCTAATTTGAATTGAATTTTTTCATTTGAAGAAGAAACAAAATTGTATACTCCCACATATAAGTGGGATTGGTGGCCAAATTGTGCATGAAATTCTAACGACTGATCTTCGAGCGAGAACTCATCGTCCTGACAAAAGTCCTTAGTACGACAGAATCGGACTACAGGCCGGTAACTAATCTCTGAGCGGAGGAGCTACCACCGTTGTGGGTCCCATGCTCAGCAATTATTTTCTACAGAATTCTTTCTAATATAAATTACAAAAAGTCGTGTCAAGAACTTTTTATCCTTATTTATTAATTTATTTATTTTTTCCTTTCTGAGAATCAACTTAAATACGGTTGTACACATTTACAAAACCACTTTCTTTTAAAAATTGACTGAACTGAATAGAAAAATAAACAAGTTGGATAGACAGAACTACGCTCACGTCAGAAGGGTTTTGTACTTAAACTACGATTGGCAGACACATAGAATAATTTAGTTCAGAAAAACGTTCATGATATGCTCAATTTTCGTGCATTCCCCCTTCTCCTACATCCCTCGACACTGGTAAAGTAATTTTAATACCTTTTTTCCAAAGATCTCATTGAGACCTTTCATATGATATCCCACTTGATCACCTTTGATGAAATTTTTTTTTAAGGGTCACTGCTCTATTGGTAGGGGGACCCCCTTAAAGCTCTATGAAATTTTTTTTTCAACCCAAAGCTTTCTAGAAGTCATAATTTCCTACCTTCTCACAAAGTTGCATGGGTGTAGCTTCTATAGTTTTGGAGAAAAACTGCTGTGACATACAGATGGACGGACGGACACAAGTACCAACTTCAGTAGGGTTTTGTATTTTAGTACAAAACCATAAAAACTACCAAATAGATCAAATTATTAGCAAATAAATGTAACCATATTATTAAAAGCTCACAAAAGAGGTGCTTAGAGAAAGAGTGGAAAAAATTGTTATGGCGCCATTTAGTTACCCTCAGAAATTTCTCACCAAAACCACTTGAAGTACAACGTAGTAGGTAACACGCATTGAGTTCAAAGTATACGAGACACCGCAACCAACTGAGCCACGACCTAGATTAATTGTTATGTCACAGTTTTTGAATTTCAACTCAGCATTGTAATAAATTAGACTAAACTTAGAATTGTCATTAATTGAATTATATAATTATTAATCGGAATTCAACTTAGTAGTATCAAAAAAAATAAGAAATTATTGCTTAAAAGCTAGAAACGACCGCCAGAAGGAGAAACAAATGAATCGTGAAGCGTCATCAAGAGCTTAGTTCACAAACACTCAGCTTTAGGAGATCCTATCCGAGTAGATCATAACAAAACCAATTTCTTTGATAATAAATCGTGTGCAGCACATACAGACACTTCAAAGTCAATACAAATGGCATAGTATCGAGTCATTTGTCATCGACAACATATATTGACAATATACCATTGCCATCTCCTGTTCAAAGAGGTGATAATAGAGCAGTCACTAAACAAGCCAAGCATGAAGATGATTTTGGTGTTGAAGTTCGACCGATTCCCGTCACTACGAATGAAAGGCACTTCACGATGTTTTGCAGGAACACGCATATATAGCACCAATGCCAATAAAAGTACCTTTAGAATTGTATCAACAACAGTAAAAGCAGTAACAGCAACAAAAGCAGCAGCAAAAAAATACTGGAATCCCTCATGCAACTCATGCTACAATCAAATTAGTGTGATAGCGGATACATGCAGACCTACACCTGGGACAAGCAGTGCAGAGTCAATAGATAAAGTTGCAAGCTAGTCAGCATCAAAAGCAACATTACGGACAAGTGACTGATGCTGTGGTGACAAATGATGGTATCCTAATTCCTGCCTATGTAAATATTTCTCTAACCTCTTCAAATAGGAAAGAGATAGCTATTAATGGTACCTAATGGTGGAGAATGTAGCTGCTCGAATATTATGAAGCTTATCGCGAAAATTGCTGCACAATAGTATGCGACAGTATAACCAACAGCAACCATCACAGTGGCATAAAGTTTTACCGAAAATCAACCGCACTACAGAATCAACAGCAACAACAACAACCCTCTCCCCCAATTATAAATATTGTTTTCGAACCACCTGCTGTTCACGCCTTACCTGATTATACGATATGCAAACAAAGTCCTGCCAAAAATTCAGGAAGCGAACTGGACTGGAAATGATATTCAAGGCCTGCTAGAAAGTGAAAATTTGAAGAGGCCTTCATTGTGGATAGGGAGCTCAAATTGCAAGTGATTGATTTTAAGGCAGTCAATGAACGATTGGGTGCGATCCGTATAAAAATGAAATTCTTCAAAATGTGGCCGATAAACTTACACACTTCGAAGAAGACAAGGATGAAGAAACAATAGGAACGTTCTACAATCACACAGAAAAACTATTCAACTCATTGCCTGCAAACGATACACGACAGGAGGATATAGTCTCCACGATGGAACAAATGTTAAAGGCCAATGCCTGATTGACCTTGCATATAGCAGAAATCTAGTCATATGTAGCCTGGGTATCACCAGATGACAGCACACAATAGCAAATTGACCATGTTCTGATCGAACTAAATTTGACTTGACGTCCGTACATACCGAGGAGCTAATTGTAACTCGGATCATTACTTGAAAAAAACCAATCGATATCGTATGTAAAAAGTGTATTCGGCAAATATCAGTTCTCTACAGAAATCCAACATCGAAAGGCTCCAACGGTATCTGTTGTCAAAAATTTGACGGAGACCTTCGACAACTAGCTGACTCTTATCGTATCAGATACATCACTGAAAACAAACAAGCTGTGGATGTGACAATTAAGACCACGGCGGAATAGATGATTGGACATCGAGATCGGTGCAGAAAAAATGATTGGTTTGTGCCAGTGTGCGTTAGATCAAAATAATTAGTCGTACAAACAACAGCAGGAGCAAATAAGATAATTAGAATAAACAAGCAAAAATACTATGAGAATCAATTGAGAAGCATCGATGTGAGTGTAGCGAGAAACAAGCCAAGCATACAAAGTAGTGAAAAGCCTGATATAAGATTAGTAGCCCAAGACCACACTCTGCCGTGATGACATCGACAACATCATCTCTGATGAAAATAAGACACAGCTCCACAGCAGCGGAACCTATAGATATTCTCGGCTATTTTCCCACCAGCTCTGGAGAAGATCCTTTCTACCATCATGGCCCAAAGGAATAATAAATCACCGGGCATCGATGAGATTCCAGTGCAGCTAATCAAATAGAGTTGCAGTTGTGTTCAATAAACCACCCATAAAGTCATCCAGCACATATAGTAACAAGAACAAATGCCAAATGAGTTAGGCCAATCAATTATATTCCCTATCCACAAATAAGGTGACAAGCTACAGTGCAAAAGCTATAGAGGCATATCACTACTTTGTGCACCGTACAAAATATTTGCAAGGATCATAGTAAATTAAATCAGTCCATGCGCAAATAGTGTATCAAGGTGGATTTAGAGCAGTTAAATCGATAGGAGACTAATTGCTTGCAGTCAAGCAGATGCTTGAGAAATGCTGGGAGCTCAACATAGGCGTACACCAGAATTTTATTGGCGTCAAGCAAGCATATGACAGTATTGACCATACTTTACCAAATGATGCTTTGCTTTGGTATTTCAGCCAAATTAGTCCGTCTTACTAAAATGACAATGACGTCAACAACCTTCCAAGTGTGAATCAATAACCAAATCACCGACGCATTTGACACAAATATCGGACTAAACCAGAAAGCGGGCTGGCCCCATTGCTGTTCAAAATGGCTTTGGAGCATGTCATAAGAATGCTACCTGTCAATAACAATAGGTACCTTATTTTGCAAGTCGAAGCAAGTTGTAGCCTATGCGGATGACATAAACATTTTATCACGGTCACTAACAATCGCCAAAGAACTTTTCCTGAGACTCGACAGCAAAGCAAAACTAGTAAGGCTACAAATCAATGAGAACAAAACAAAACTCATGATTTAGTCGAGAAAAAATACCCCATACTGCTAAAACATCACACTTTGCGAATACAATATAAAAAATGTGGGCAAATTTGTGTATCTAGATAGCAAAGTAATGAGAACCACCATTCTAAGAGACGAAATACGCCGAAGAATACAGCTCGCAAATAAAATATTTTAACCAGTTTTGATGATCTTGAAGACCAGTTACAAACTCAGGAAAACAAAGCTCAAAGTATACAAATCTGTGATAAGACCTGTGTTACGCTAAAGGTGTTAAAAATGAACCCTAACTCAAGCATCAACAAATATATTGAAGGCCTTCGAGAGGCAGATCCCGAGGAGAATAATCGGAGC